>CM024518.1:10589127-11789127 GCA_014182375.1 Eucalyptus virginea | reverse complement strand
AGCCCTTTGACTTGTGTTGTGCTTATGCAGCCCTTATGGCGTATTGGCTTCCTAATTGGGTCTTAGTGGGGTAGAACTTGCTAAGACATAGTCTCATCCCGGTTTGGGGAAAATATTTCAGGTCCCTAGATGACAATCGTGGAGGACCGGAAGTTCTGGAATTCGAAAGGTGGAGGTTGAAGAATCGGCAAATGGGTTTGACTAATGGATGTTAAGACAGTCCCCTTTTTGATAAGTCGTCAATTTTGTAAACAGCCTAAGTTTATAATTAACCAGTTTGTCTATAAAGACTCGTCTTAGTTTGAAAAATATGATCCTACTTTTCTATCCCATTGTTTGATTGTCTGGGGATTTTATTAAGCTTCCGCATGCGTATATAAAAGAATGGGTCGGCGACCTTCCTGGGATGTCGCAAATAAATCGATCAAGTAAGGGATGGGCGCGTGCCCGAGGATCGGGGCGTGACAATACTTTATTCAACAAGCACTCTCGGAAACAGTATTCCCGAGAATAATTGGAGTGAAGATTGCGAAGAAGGCTTGGGAGGCATTACAAGAAGAATTTCAAGGCACTGAACAGATACGAACTATTCAACTTCAGACTTTGAGAAGGGAATTTAAGAATTCTAAGATGAAAAATTACGAGACTATTCAAGAATATTGTGGTAGATTGAAACAATTAGTAAATCAGATGAGATCTTATGGAGATGATATCACTGATCAGAGGGTTGTTGAAAAAATATTGGTGACACTCACTAGAAAATACAATTCTATTGTTACTACTATAGAATCATCGAAGGATTTAAAAACCCTCTCAGTGAGTGAGCTAATTAGCTCTTTAGAAGCATATGAAAAAAGATTGCAAGTATAGGAAGAAGATACAGTTGAAAGTGCTTTTCAGTCAAAAATAAACATACGGTCTCATAATTCTAAAAGTAGTGGAAGAAGCTCATGAAAAATAGAAGAGGAGGAGAAACTAAATGGAAGGAAAAATATCCAGTTTGTGGTATTTGCAAGAAAAATAATCATTTGGAGAAGGCTTGCTGGCTCAAAAATAAACCACAATGCTGCTCTTGTAAAAGATATGGCCACATAGAAAAATTTTGTCGCTCTAAAATAGATTATAGAGCGAATTATGTTGAAGAAGAAAAAGGAAAAGAAAAAGAAGAAGAAAATTTAGATAATTTATTCTATACAGGCCAAGTGGAAAAAGATGAGAAGAATGATCCATGGTTTATTGATAGTGGATGTAGCAATCACATGACGGGAGATGAATCTATATTCACCAATATTGATACTTCGGTAAAAACACAAGTGAGATTGGGTAATGGTGAATCAGTTGATGTGAAAGGAAAAGGGACTATAGCTGTTGAAACTAAGAAAGGCCCAAAGTACATTCATGAAGTATATTTGGTTCCTAGTCTTGCACAAAATCTACTCAGTGTGGGACAAATGATTCAGAATGGTTATTCTTTATACTTTAAAGGAGATACCTGCACTATCTATGATAAATATAGGAATTGTGCTATTGCCTCTGTGAAAATGGAGAACAAGAATTTTCCTATTCGATGGAAATATGTCAAAGATATAGCTATGAAAGCTCAACTTGATGATTCATGGCTATGGCATCGGAGATTTGGCCACCTCAACTTTTATGGGCTAAAAATTCTCCATCAAAAAAATATGATGAGAGATTTTCCAGCCATTACAGAAATTTCAGATGTTTGTGAAGGCTGTCTTTTTGGAAAGCAGCAAAGGAAGTTCTTCTCGTCTAGAGGCACATGGAGAGCTAAGAAGCCATTGGAACTTGTCCATACGGACGTGTGTGGTCTGATGAGGAAGTTCTTCCCGTCTAGAGGCACATGGAGAGCTAAGAAGCCATTGGAACTTGTCCATACGGACGTGTGTGGTCTGATGAGGACACCTACACCTAGCCAAAATAAATATTTCATCCTATTCATTGATGACTACACTAGAATGACATGGGTCTACTTTCTTCGAGAAAGATCAGAAGTTTTCTCTATTTTCAAGAAATTCAAGAACTGTGTCGAGAATCAAAGTGGCCACAGAATCAAAGTCCTAAGGAGCGATAGAGGCACGGAGTATAATTCAAGGGAGTTCAATAAATTCTGTGAAGATGAAGGAGTCCATCATCAACTGACTGTTGGCTACGCTCCAGAGCAAAAAGGAGTAGCAGAAAGGAAGAATAGAACCATCATGGAGATGGCGAGGTCCATGCTAAAGCAGTTTATACTGCAGTATACCTGTTAAACAGGTGTCCAACTAAAGCTGTTCAAAATAAAACACTAGTCGAAGTATGGAGTAGACGAAAGCCTTCAGCAAAACATCTCAAAGTGTTTGGTTGTATTTGCTACGTTCACATCCCTAATAAAAAAAGGAGCAAGCTTGATGAGAAGACCGGAAAAGGAATATTAATTGGCTATAGCAATCAATCAAAAGGCTATCGGGTTTACAACCTCAAAACTAAGAAGCTCATGATCAATGGAGATGTCGAGTTCGACGAGAATGCTGCTTGGAATTGGGATGAAGAGAAGATTGAGAAGAAGTATGTCAACTTACCAGACATACCTCCTGCACGTGAGGAATCGACACCAATATTTTGTGACAACAAGTCCGTGATAGCAATATAAAAAAATCCAATCCTTCATGGAAGAACAAAGCATATTGATATAAAATATCACTTCATTCGTGAAGTGCAAAGCAAAGGAGAGATCGAGTTGAAGTATTGTAAAACTGAAGATCAAATTGCAGACATATTCACTAAAGCATTACCATCAACAAAATTTGAGACATTGAGAGGCATGCTTGGTATATCACAAAAATGGATCAAGGAGGAGTGTTAAAATATGATCCATTTTTGAAAATTCTAGACTACACTAGACTACACTTGCTTATGAATTAAGTATACTTAATGGAGAAGCTAGAAGTCGGCAGCAGCAATTTGCTTCATGCAAAAGGAAAGTAAAAGTCAACAAAAGTGGCTGGGAGCTATAGAAGATAGAAAAATGGAGAAAAAGGGAGAAGCAACGAGAAGACCCTGAAGAAGCTAAACAAGCAGAAGCTAAAGAACGCAAGCTGAATTTTATATTGATCCTTGTACAGTGTCAATGTGACATCCAGATTTTCGGGTCCTAATTTCGATTATATAAATTGGGCATTTCATTGGCGCGACTACAGTGTTTTTCTCTGAGTTGGCCACTCACAAGATAACTAGACTAGCTGGGTAAGCTATTAGGGACTTTAAGGCAGATAGACTGAGAATTTGACCAGGAATCGTTTTCTCGACCGTGCTCATCTTTAGGGATCTTTACGGCACAGTTAAAAATCAAATTAAAATCAGAGATAGATCAGTTCGACTGAGATGAATGACCGATCATGGGTGACTCCACTAAATTGGAAAGCTCTTGTCAATTGGCACTAATTTGATTTTACTGTCGTTTTGATGCCTTGTGTCCGTATTTGAATCCTCGAGATTTTCACAACAACCGAGAATTGACAATGTATTGAGTGGGTTCATTGTGGCTCGAAGAAAATCGACCACGGGTCATTTGTCTTAAAAAGTTCTAAAAACTACTCGGTAGCCTAGGTCATACTAAAAACGCATCAGAGTGAAATTAACCGCCAATTTAAGTCCGATTTCAGAAATTGAAAGTTCTGTGGTGTCACGATCAATTCTAAGAACGTCGACTTAGTCTCAGAAGATTTTTCGGAGATTCCAAGATTTTTACAGAAAATCGATTCGGATGATTTGGACAATAACGGAAATTTGGATGGACCGAATCGAAGGGAATTTTGACTTGCAAAACGAACTATTTAGCGTTGGGAAAAGTGCTAAAAAAGTCCTAAACCTTTTGGCTTTGTGCCGATTAAGTCCTAAACTTTTTTTTGGTGCCGATTTAGTCCTAAACCTTTTTACGTTGTGCCAATTCAGTCCTTTCCGGCCAATTTTGGCTGGATTTTGCTGACTAGACACCGACCGGTTGACGTGGCCTGATCGGCGGCGCGTGTACAATTTTTAATAATATTTTAATATTTTTGAATATTTTAATATTTTTATTTTATTTTTCTCTTATTATTTTTATTTTTATTCTTTTATTTTTTTATTTTTATTTTTCTTCTCATCTTCTTCCTCAGCCTGGTCGCCGGAGCTCGGCGCCGGCCGAGGCGACGGCCGGCGAGGTCGACCTCGCCGGCCACCTCGCCGGTGGCCACGAGGGCGGCCTCGCGCGGGCGGGCGAGGCTCGCCCTCGCCGGATCGGCGAGGATCGAGCCTTGCCCCCGGCTCGAGGCCACCCTCGCGGCCTGGGTGGCGAGGCTCGCCCTCGCCGGATCCGGCAGGGTTGAGCCTCGCCCATGGCCGGCGAGGGCGAGCCCCGCCAGCTCGGCGCGAGGCCAGCTGGACTCCTCCCCGGCTTCGTTCTCCGATCCCAATCTCGCCCTAGAAATTTCCTCCCTCCTCCGCTCGTCATCGTCGTCGTCTCTAGGGTTTACGGGAGCTCGGGGTGTCTTCGGTCGCGCGGCTCCGGCCTCGGATTTTCGCCTGTTTCTCCCGCGGCGGCGATTCGTCGGGGGTGGGGGTTTTGTGATTCCTGGGGTTCTCCGAGGCAGCTGGCCTCGCGGCCTGGGTGGCGGGGCTCGCCCTCGCCAGCCATGGGCGAGGCTCAACCCTCGCCGGATTCGGCGAGGGCGAGCCTCGCCGGCGCTAGGGCGGCCTCGCGCCGGGCGGGCGAGCCTCGCCACCCGGGCCGCTAGGGCGGCCTCGCGCCGGGCGGGCGAGCCTCGCCCTCGCGCGAGGCCTCGCGGCCACTAGCGAGGTGGCCGGTGAGGTCGACCTCGCCGGCCGTCGCCTCTGGCCAGTTGCCGAGCTCCGGCGATCGGCTAGAGGAAGAAGATGAGAAAAAAAAAGAAAAAGAATAAAAGAAAAGAATAAAAATAAAAATAAAAAGAGAAAAATAAAAAAAAAATATTAAAATATTCAAAAATATTAAAATATTATTAAAAATTGTACACGTCGGCGTCGATCAGGCCACGTCAACCGGCCAGTGTCCAGTCAGCAAAATCCGGCCAAAATTGGCCGGAAAGGACTGAATTGGCACAACGTAAAAATGTTTAGGACTAAATCGGCACCAAAAAAAAGTTTAGGACTAAATCAGCACAAAGCCAAAAGGTTTAGGGCTTTTTTGGCACTTTTCCCATTTAGCGTTAGGGACTTGCGGAAATAGTATGGCCTTTTTCTTCTATGGCAGTGGACATCGAATTTGGGAGATTTGATGAAGATTGAAACCCAAATCAATGAAATTCGGAACTACGTTGAGGGCTGTATAATTTGGCTTTAATTTGGTTTATTGTAGAATTAAAAAGTTGAGAAAATATTAGGAGACCGAAGATAATCTTGAAGGCATAGTGGGAACAATCAATGATGAAATAAGATTTTTATTCTTGACTTTGGCTGCCCCACCTTCAGCTTCTTGCGCACAGTTTCCCCCCTAGCTGTCTTCATCTCTCTCGAAGCTGACCTCCTCCTCACAGCCTCTGTTTTCTCTCTCGTCCCTTCGTTGCTCCACTTCGGTTTATTTCCCTGCAGCAACCGCACACCTCAGCTCTCCTCCATCTTGTTGACCGAGCAACAACCGAAGAAGTCCCCACGTCGTTCTCTTCCACCAGCGATTCTGCTCCACCACCGATCTTCACACGGCTTGTCACGCCGCTTCACGAGTCAAGCAGCAGCTGGTTTGTTGACCCTGCATGATTCAGCGAAGTGTGAGCTTCCACCGTCCACCGAGCAGCCCACGACTTCTTCTTCGCAGATGCCGAGTCATCTTCACCGATTCTTCCACGGAGCTGCCTCCACCGATCTTCTCATCCACTTGCCACGAAGACAGCAGCTGCCATCCCCTCGTGTGGCTCCATTTCACCGAGTCAGGCCACCGACAGCCTCAACACAGCGAGCTGCTCCCTTTGTCTCTCCCACGTTCGGTCAACCCGCGAGCTCCACACGCTGACTTTCACCCACTGAACCGAAGCCCACCATCTGCTGCCTCCTTTGCCGTCCCCACCGCTTGCTGCCAGCACGCCTTCACCGCCTTGCGTTTCCATATTCATCAATGTTTCTTTACTACCATTCCACATCCATGTAGGAATACTCCCTCTGATTTTATTGTTTGACAGATCTATCCACTCCAATCCATTTAGGTAGCCTAAAAACCTTGGGTATTCATGCAAGTTGCATGAAACCAAACTTAAGGTCGAAAGTTTTGGAAGAGTAGCATTGATCTCGGTGTTGCTGACAAAAGATATGTTGTTGAAGTCCAAAAGCAATGTTGTTAAGTTCTTGAGTTTGTGTAAATCCACAGTGCCACTCAAATTATTGTGTCGACGTGCCAAATATTCAAGATCCTTGAGTTCCCATAAGGATTTTGGAATTTCACCTTGCCAGTTGTTAAATGAAAGGTCAAGCCAAACCAACTGCGTTAGGTTCTCAAATGAAAATGGAAGTGCATCACTTAGCTGATTAACTGCCAAGTGTAGAGAGACAGGACTTGTTAGTGTAGCTAGTGATCGAATCATTTTGTTTCCATTTTTTTCTTTAAAAAAAAAAAACTTACTAATTGAATATTACATGAAAGGTTCAAATAGTTGAGTTTTGGCAAGTTGACAAGCCAATGAGAAATACCACCTGTGAAATTATTTTTAGAGAGATCTAGATATGATAGCTGGGTGAGATTAGCGAAGGAAGCGGGGATTTGACCCATAAATTTACTTTCACGTAGATCTATATAAGCAAGCTGAGAAAGGTTACTCAGTGAAGAGGGAAGTGAACTCGAGAAAATCGTGCCCCCAAGAGACAATGATTTTAGGGGATTACCCCATTGTTGTTCAAGAATAAAACCAGAAAGATTGTCATTGTAACTGATGTCGAGAACTTCCAGTTTTGGTAATTGAAAGATGCTTACTGGAAATTCTCCATGCAATCCACATTTTCTCAATACAAGTGACTTCAAAGAAGAGAAGTTCGCAAGTATATGGGGGAATGGTGATGGCATGCTTATAATAGAGAGATCAAGTTCTCTAAGCATAGTTAAGTTCTGAACAAAGTTCTCTATGCTAGGCATCTCAAGAGATGCCCACTTAGAAGACAAGTCAAGAGAAGTTAATCTCGAGAGCCTTGAGATATCTGAGGGGACTTTCCCGGAAAATTCTGAACCAGAGAGATTAAGGTACTGTAACATGGAAAGATTGCCAAAACCGTATGGGATCGAGGAAGAGTCGAAATCGCTGAAAGCGAGATTGAGTGATTCCAAGTGAAGTAGGCGAAAGAGGCTGGTGTTGGAAGTTATGGTACCAAGGAGACAACTGCTACTAAGATCAAGGCTTGTCACGTGACCACTGGCCTCGTTGCACTCAACCCCATCCCATGAGCAGCAATCTCCATGTCCATTTAGTGACCATGATTCAACCTTTGGATAAACACAACAAAATTCTGCTCTGGTGATTTGAAAACTTTGCTTGAATTCCATCAAGGTGGAGCTCTCATCCGGATGGCATAGTGGCTTAGCAAGTGAAGTATGGATCATTAGGAGAAGGATGATCCGAAAAAGAAGCGCATAGAGTAAGGATGCCATGGCTTTTGTTCGTTGCTGGAGTTGGTTAATACGTGCTAGGTAAAGTGCCATAGAGAAGCTTTTATATATAGCAATGGCCGGCTGCTTCGATGGAAGTTCGCACTACTTACATCGTATGCCATGTGTGAAAAGAGGCATTGGGATGTATTTTTTTGATATCATTCGGATATCTGAAAATAGCGTGATCGACACATGGATCTTGAAAAAGCATACGTTTAAACATAATATTGTGCAGACCACGCATTATCAACAGAATTATTCAATATAATATTCACTTTATCTTGTCTATTATTATCCATTTTTTTTAATAAGTTCGGGCACTTGTACTTGCTACACAGAAGCAAATAGTTTAGATGGTTTAAAAGTTTTCTCCTCTACTTGTGGTCTTGAGTATCAAGCCTTCCTGGAGGCACTTTATGAGTAAAATCCAAATTGCATCATGTTGATATGTAGGAGCGTGCTCTTAATATCGCCTAGAAAAGTGAATTAATTGAGGCGCGCAAAGCTGGCCCAATACCACTTCATTGCTAAATTCCAAAAAAAAATTGTTACATAGAAGTGATTAGCTTGTATAAATATATTTTTGATGAAACATCCACTTTATTTGTTTGGATTGAAATTCAATTCATTTTACTTGTCTGGACTAGAATATTCTCACGTCAAAACTAACATTTCCACAATAATGGTCCGCTGATGCTTAAAAAGGAAAAAAAGAGTTTCTAAGAGATTTATGCTTGTCTGTAAATGATTGTAATCATCTATAATTTTTCATTAATTTTATATAACATGAGATAATGCTATATAAAATCTGAAAATACATTTAGTGGATGATTACGGTCTTTTCTTTTTGTGATCCTAGGATCGAGAAAACTCCTGGGAACTGTTGAATTTGTCAATTTATATGATGGCCAGTCTTGATATGTCATGTAATTTCCTGGGTTTGGGATAAGAGTACTTGCCCAACTTCAGACGTCAGAGTTTGTCCCACTTTCTTTTCTAAATAATACAGATTTAAAACCATAGCTCAAAGACCTAGTTAAGTGCATTGACCATTAAGAGGCACGCTTCTGATCATAGTCAAAATCATGATTATGCATTTTCCATGCTGTCAAAGTTGAAGTGGCCGCCATCTCATTCTCAGCTTAGTGGAAGACTTGGAAGACTTCTTTCGAGTCAAGGAGTGGTTCGCATCTTTTGCTGAACGTGGATTCAATGATGAAACTCAATATCGACTTGACTTACACGGCATGCATTTTCATCATAGGTATACCAGTGCCTCAAATTTTCAATAATACTTTAATAATTGAGCTACACCTTTTATTTTATAAACATTCGATGATTTCTTCTGGGAAGGAATGGATGCAATTCAAAAAATTTAATCACCTACTTTACGTACAGTATAAACAAATACCAAATAACAAGGCATGATCCAATGAATTTTAACTCAGCAGTTAAAGAATGAATATCAACTTCAAGTCACCCGCTTGGGTTTTGACTCGTCTCTTTAGTTGGTCCATACATGAAAATTTCATATGTCTGCAATTTACCTATCTAAGATGGGATTTGTTGTGGTGGAAAAAGGGAGCACTAAGGCAATTGGCAAGTAAGCACGAGTTTGTTCACTTTGCTCTCCAAGTATTCTGAAGCATATTATTGTGCTCTGCTTGAAATGATCGATGACAGTTTTTAATCTGAGTTGCATGTTAATCTCAAAATTTTAATAAATGGTCAGCAAAACAGATCTCAGTCTCAGGGATCTGTTGTTGTTGAACTTCTTTTCAGAATAGAGAATCTGAATTTTTTATACCATCCATGATCATATTTGCCATGATCTCACCTTCCAAATGCTGCATTTCCATCTCCTTTTCAAGTAATTTTTTGGAGTACATTAAATTGTGTACATGTTTATATTTTGCGTTCTTACTTACATTATCGTTTGTCAACGACTTAATATGGCCTGTGCATCGTCAGGTTCTTAGATGTTTTCAAATCCTGGTTAACTGGCAAGATCAGAGCTGCATATTGGTAACAGGAAACAGTTGCTGGGGGTGGTTACTGGTTTTCAACCTCCTCAATATCCATGAGTTTCATCTCCCTTGAAGCGCGCTTTGTTTGTTTGTGGCATAAGTGTCTGTTACTGGTTGGCTTGCTGTACAATATGGGAAATGGCTGGGCCTGACTGTGATTTATCTTTATCGGCAGTTTGTAAAAGCCATTTTTGTCACCTTGGCATTTAGGATTCTGCTTCTAATATAATTGCAGGATCTTGTTCAATATTGTACTCAGCAGAAAACAGAGAAAAGTTTGCTCAGCAAATTTAAAATGCGAGGGGAATAGTGGAATGTAGGTAGTGAGGGGGAAGTTAAAGCAAGAGTCAATTAAAAATGTTGCTGCTGATCTCCTAATCATTCTGATACTGTAAAGGAATATGTGTTATGAGTCTCTCTTTATTGTCCTAGCTAAAATTTTTATGTGACTATACGAGAGCGGAAGTATAACAGAGCTAGTTTAGAGTCCTTTTATTGCACAACATGTGGAGAGTGAAGCTGCAATTTGATTTCTTATTACAGATTAGGCTCCCAGTAGATGTGGTGTTTCACATTATTAAATAGTTTACCGTTCTCATTGTTGGAAGTCTAGTTTGTATGAGTCTTGGCAGTATGTTTGTACAACTAATACTTTCTATTACTCAACTCATTTTGTGATTGTTGATTTTATGGTATCTCTTGCTGTTTGGGGCCACGTTGTTCGTATCACGTGAATTTGTTAATTTTTCTTTCGAAACAAGGGGAGTCTAGATCAAAGAAATCCATCCAATTGAAACACTAACCTTCAAAAATTATTTCATATGGAATATGAATTATACATAGAAGTTACCTCAAAATAAGAAAAATTATTTCACCTTCAAAAATTATGTATTTGGGTGCTTGCTTTTGAGTTATGTCTGGTCAAAGAAGAACTTAGTTCTGTTTTTGCTTGACTTCTTTCTGTCTGATGTCTACTGTCACGCCCCAGATCCTTGGGCACGCACACATCCTTCTACTTGGTCGATTTTAGAATGCGATATCTCAGGACTATGTATCGCCGACACTTTTATTTTCATTTGCACATGCGGAAGCAGTTATAAATTCCCAGACAATAAAACGATGGGATAGAAAAGCAAGGCCATATTTTTCATATTGAAATCCACAACCAAACTTTTATACATGGTATAACTCAAAGTCTATTCACAAGACTATTCATAACATTCTAGTCGCACTCTAAGTATAAAACACAAGGTTCACAAAAGAGGATGGGATTTCAATCCTCATCCGGGTCGTACTCAGGATCATCCTGATCCCCTTTTGACTCTTCTTCAGTGAGCCCATTTCCTTCAAGCTCTTCATCTTTTTCTGGCTCATCATCCTCTTCTGGTTCCTCCTCCTCAGACTTATCTACGGGCCTGAAATGTTGTCCCACAACCGGGATGAGACTACATCTCAGCAAGTTCTACCCTCTAAGACTCGATTAGTAAACCAATACGCCTTAGGGCTGCCTAAGCACAACACGAGTCAGAGGGCTTACCTTGGTCTCAGATTCCACCTGCATATTAGCACATTTCAATAGGCACCCAATCAATCACATCACAGATCGATATCTCAATCAATCGACCTAGTCGATTTCATATCAATCGGACCATTCACTGGTCATTTCTACTAGTCCAACTCAACTCCCAAATATGAATCACGGTTCTTATGATACAACTTAATTATAGGTGGGAATCACAGCCTCACCAAGCAACTTTATTAGATTTAGTGGTTTTACGGTTCCACTCGACCCTTTCAAGATCCGATGGCTTTACGGTCCCACCCGACCCTTTCAAGATCTGATGGCTTTACGGTCCCACTCGACCCTTTCAAGATCCGATGGCTTTACGGTCCCACCCGACCCTTTCAAGATTTGATTTAAGAATGAATCTTAAAATAACTCATAAATTACTTTAGCAGCAAATAAAGCTCAAATAAATAAACGGACTACACCACGACAATCAGCATGAAATTCCGGTCACTAACCATCCCGGTTGAATTTCCGGAAAATAATTAATTAATTAATTAATTTCGAAAAATAATTATTAAATGTAAATAAATCCAATTTAGGCCCATAATGCCGAATTGGACGCCAAAACGGGTCGGGAAAAATCCCAAGATGCATTCAGTAAATAACTGAACCTTTCTACTTACTAAAGACTAGGTCTAACTGTTGGAGAAAACTTCCTTATTTGTTTTGAAGCTGACAAAACGTTTCCATCAGTCTAGTCTGAAGACTTGCAGACTTTTTCGTCAAAGTCTAAAGACCGCCAGACTGCCAGACTCAAGATTTAAAGTCTGCCCTCATTGACAGTTTCTAGATCAATGAAGAAGGCTCATCCAGATTCGAGTAATTCTTTAAGGATTTGATTCGAGTGGCTAAAGAAGTTCCCACAGTTGGAGATAGCATCTCAAGATCTATTATTCGTTTTGAATTTAATTCGGATAATTTGGATCCGTTGATTGGTGAAGTATACTTGGAAGGTTCTACTTATGGAAACCTAGATCCTGATTGTATGGGCGAGCAGGATTGGGGGGCTATCATCACATTCCTTAAGTAACTTGAGATCTCCCTAATTGATTCTGTCCAACGGGTAGATTGGAAGAACTCCTTTAGAATGTGCCAACGGATATGAAGGCATGTAGGAGTATATAAGGAAGACGCTCTAGTTATTCGAGTGTGTGCGCGATAGATAAATTTTAAAGTCTGAAGTTCCTTGTTCTTTGTGGATTCAATTGTTGAGCAAAAATTTGTACTCAAAAGAGAGTCTTGATACTTGTGAGGCCTTGAGGAAGTGTAGCAGAGTCTCTACACTATAGAATCAAGGACGTGATACTGTAATGAATCTTTTGATTCATAGTGAAATCCAGTCGGTGGGCCGTCAGTGCGGGAGAGTGGACGTAGGCTTGGATTAAGCCGAACTATTATAAACCTAGTGTCTTGATTCTCTATCCCTAAACTCTTTACTTTACATCGCAGCTTTATACGCTTGTTTACTGTCTTTGCGCTTTAAGTTTGATAATCTTAGAAGACTAATTTATTTTGTTAAGATTAAAAAAAAAAAAAAAAAACTTCTTTGAACACCTATTCACCCCCCTCTAGGTGCTCGTACTAGCCTTATCAATTGGTATCAAAGCCTGTGTACTCATTTAAAATTGAAGTGTTTTTACTTCAAAGTTAAAGATCCATGGCTAGTATGTTAGCTCCAGGTTTGGTTGAAGGGCAAAGCAACACCAGACCGCCTTATTTTGATGGAAATGAATATAGTATATGGAAAAACAAGATGAAGGCATTCCTAAGATCAAAAGATCCTCTGGAATGGGATGTGGTAGACAAAGGAATCATTCCTAAAGCTACAACAGTCTTAGAAAGGGGAAAAGAAGTTGCAGATGCTAGCGAGATGACTCAAGAAGAGATAATCAAGGGACAGGATCTTGATGCAAAAGCAATTTACTCCTTATATTGTGCATTATCTCCTATTGAATATAACATAATATCTTCTTGTGAAATAGCTAAAGAAGTCTGGGATAGGCTGCACATCACCTATGAAGGAACCGATCGAGTGAAAGAAACTAGAATCAATATTCTGCTCAGTCAATATGAAGCCTTTAAGATGAAGCAAGGAGAATCTATCACTGACATGTTTAGTCGTTTTATAGAAATCGTGAATGGTCTTGAGTATTAAGGTCAATCAATCTCAAGACTCATAAAGGGTAACAAATTACTGCGTGGACTTTCCAAAGATTGGAATCACGTAAAGACCTCAATAAGAGAAACACAAAGGATCATGCCACTCTCCGTTGATGAATTGGTTGGCACTTTTCAGTCTTATGAAGTGGAGCAAATCAATGAAGATGAAGATCCCAAAGGTAAAAAAATCTATTACTTTAAAATCTAATGATAATTCTGATGTTACAGATTCTGAAGACGATATGGACGATGAAGAGCTTGCTCTCATGATAAGAAGGTTTAGAAAACTAAACAAAAGGGGAAGAAGATTCAATTGGAAGAAACAAAGTTCTCAAAAGTTTCAAAATAAATCAGCTGAGGATGATGAATCCAATAAAGATGTGATTTATTTTGAATACAAGAAAAAGGGACACATTAGACCCAACTGTCCCTTGTTGAAGAAAAAGAAAGGAAAAGCTGAGAAATACAGAAATGCACTTAAAGCAGAAACTTGGAGTGATACAGAATGCGAAAAAGGTGATGATGATTATGCTAATATTTGTTTAATGGCAAAATCAGAATTAGATTCAGACTCTGAGATAGATACAAACTCAGACTCAGATAGTGAAATCGAGGTAAGTAATTTAAAAATTCATACTAAAGTCTCTAAATATATTAATTAACTGTGTCTTAATCTCAAAACCTCTCTCAAGAGGATTTCTGAGCTAAAAAGGGAAAATTATACACTGAAGCAACATGAGATTGTTTGGAAAGAAAAGTTCAAAAATTTAGATAAAAGTTTTATGACTTTGAAAGAAAATGCAGACTCTCTTTCAAAAGAAAATACACTTTTGAAAAATGATATTTCAAGTATTTCAAAAAGGTTTTCTATAAGATCTGAGAAATTGGAAAATATTCTTTCAGCACAAAGACCTTACTTTAACAAATCAGGCTTGGGAATGACTTCTGAAACCATTCATCTAATTGATTTTCCAAAAGTAAAAAAAAGAATCAAACAAAGACCTACAAAAGCCTTATATAGAAATCATTTTCAAAAAGTCTTTGTAAAACCTGTTAGCCGTAGTGCTCTTAAATGTTCTAAGTGTAACAGCTCAGAACACTTTGAGAAAGAATGTCCTATGGTTTGGAGACCTATTAAGAAAGATTGGGCAAAAACCGTATATCGCACTAACTCCATTAGACCCAAGAAAGTGTGGGTACCAAAGAAAGCTTGAGTTTCTTTTTTAAATGCAGGTCACTATCAAGAAAAAGGTCAAATGGTACTTGGATAGTGGATGTTCAAGACATATGACAGGAGATTCAAGTTGTTTTATAAAGCTCATCCAAACAAATGGAGGAAAAGTCTCTTTTGGTGGAAACGGCAAAGGAAAAATTGTTGGATGTGGAATAGTAAAAATTGGAAGTCTCACAATCAACAACGTCTCCTTGGTAGAAGAGCTCAATTACAACTTGCTGAGTATTAGTTAACTGTGCAACACAGGTTTCAAAATCAATTTTCAAGAAGGAACATGTTCGGGAACCAGTAAAGACTTCTCTTAGACTTTCACTGGACGAAGACATGGGAACATCTATCTTTTGGATATCAAACTAGAAAAATCTCAATGTCTAATTTCAATTCAAGAGGAAGCTAATCTCTGGCATCGAAAACTTGGCCATATCAACATGAAGCAAATTGCCAAGATCTCTTCAAAGAAGCTCGTTCGTGGACTACCCAACCTGGCATACCAAAAGTCTGAATTATGCACACCATGTGTGTTGGGAAAACATGTTAGAAGTTTTTTCAAATCAATAAATCAAATTTCCACTAATCGTGTACTACAGCTCCTACATATGGATCTCTTTGGACTAACTAGAACTCAAAGCATTGGTGGAAAGAGATATTGCCTAGTAATAGTAGATGATTATTCACGATTTACTTGGGAATACTTTCTGGCAAGTAAGTCTGAAACATTTTCTTATTTTGTAAAGTTTGCTAAGAAAGTACAGAATGAGAAATGGTATGTTATTTCAAGTATACGGACAGACCATAGAGATGAGTTTGAAAATCAAGACTTTGCTAAATTCTGTGATGAATCTGGTTTTTAGCATATGTTATCCTCTCCATACACTCCTGAACATAATGGAGTTGTGGAAAAGAAGAATATATCGTTGCAAGAAATGTCTAGAACACTTTTAATTGAAAGCAACATTTCTTCTCATTTTTGGGCTGAAGCAGTTTTTACAGCATGTTATATTATTAATAGAGTCTTCTTAAGGCCTATTCTGGAGAAATCTCCCTATGAGTTGTTCAAAGGAAATAAGCCAATTGTTTCCTATTTTTATGTGTTTGGTTGCAAATGTTTTATATTGAAAAATGTAAATGATTAAATTGGTAAGTTTGAAGAAAAATTAGACGAAGGAATCTTCCTTGGATATTCAACCACCAGCAAAGCTTACAGAGTATACAACAAAAAGACTCAATCTGTGGAAGAATCGATGAATGTCAAATTTCAAGACCTTATTCAAAATCAATCGATTCAAACTCAACCTGAAGAATCTAAACCTGCTCCAAACTCTATAAAATCTAAATCCCCAGAAGCAGCTCAGACTTCAGAAGGTCAACAGCGAACGAAAGTTGAAGAATCAAATGAAGAAAAAGATCAGCAGTCTGTTAGACCAACCAGCAACTGGAAGCACAAGTCCACTCATCCCAAAGAACTTATTATTGGTGACATTGATGAAGGGATTCGTACAAGATCCAAAAGGCATGAAGAGTTTAGCGCTGTGGCTCTTATTTCTGAAATAGAATCCAAAAGCATAGAAGAAGCTTTAATTGATGAAAGCTGGATTGAAGTTATGCAAGAAGAACTTAGGCAGTTCAGTATTAACGATGTCTGGGAATTAACTCCTAAACCAAAAGGTAAATATGTTATTGGAGCTAAATGGGTTTTCAGGAACAAGATGGACGAGAAAGGAAAAGTTATAAGGAACAAAGCAAGACTCATAGCCGAAGGATATACGCAAGAAGAAGGGATGGACTATGATGAGACTTACGCACCAGTAGCAAGGTTAGAAGCAATTAGATTATTACTTGCTTTTACTTGTTATAAGAATTTCAGGTTATTCCAAATGGACGTCAAAAGTACATTCCTGAATGGATTTATCTAAGAGGAAGTCTATGTGGAACAACCTCCCAGTTTCGAAGACCCAAAGAAACCGGACTTTGTATTCAGACTGAAAAAGGCTCTATATGGTTTAAAGCAAGTACCTCGAGCTTGGTACGACATGTTAAGTAAGTTTTTAATCCAAAATGGCTTTGTTAAAAGTAAAGTGGACACTACTCTGTTCATTAAAAGAGAGAGTAAAAACTTTTTACTTGTTCAAATCTATGTTGATGATATTATTTTTGGATCACCTAACGAAAATCTATGCAAGAAATTCTCTAAGTCTATGCAGGATGAATTTGAGATGAGCATGATGGGTGAACTATCTTTCATTCACCAAGAAAAATATGCTAAAGAACTTGTTAAAAAGTTCGGTTTGGAGAATTGCAAAAAGACTGATATACCAATGTCAAGTTCTTCGAAGCTGGACAAAGATGGAGGAAAGAAAGTTGACCAAAAGCTGTATAAGAGTATCATTGGTTTACTTCTTTATCTTACTGCCTTTAGACTTGACATTTTATTTAGTGTTTGTATTTGTGCTAGATTTCAATCAGATCCCAAAGAATCTCATCTAAGTGTTGCGAAACGCATCATCAAATATGTTGCAACAACCTCTAAGTTAGGTCTATGGTATCCTAAAGAATGAGACTTTACTTTCCTTGGATACTCAAATGCAGATCTAGCAGGATGCAGAGTTGATAGAAAGAGCACCTCGGGCACTTGTTAATTGCTTGGTAACAGGACAGTATCTTGGTTTTCAAGGAAGCGAAGTACTGTAGCTCTTTCAACAGCAGAAGCAGAGTATGTGGTTTTTGGAAGTTGTTGTTCTCAAAATCTTATGAATAAAACAACAACTAAGAGACTTTGGAATCGAAGACTCATGCACTAAGATTAAATGTGACAACATCAGCGCGATTAATCTCACCAAGAATCCAATTCTTCATTCAAGAGCAAAGCATATAGAGATTCAACATCATTTTATTAGAGACCATGTTCAAAATGGAAAAGTATTGATTCAATTCATTGACTCAAAGAATCAGCTGGCGGACATATTTACAAAGACACTAGAGAAAAGTCTATTTAAGTCTATTTTATCCAGACTTAATATCTTAAAGTCTGAAGAAGCTCAGACTCAGGGATAAAAATCTAAATATGCTCTGACTCAGAAGATCAAGAATCACGACTGTAAGTTATTTCAGTTTTAGAAATTTATCGTTTGGATAAAAACTCGAAAAGGGACAATTGTTTATTAATTTGCAATTGATTGATGTTATCTTCCTAAGTTTTTGTAATTATAGCAATCATTCCTTTTCAAAAAGGAAGTTATCTTTTTGAAATGACAGTTATCTATTTTCAAAAAGGCAGTTATTTTTTAAAAGGCATTTTTCTATTTTTCCTTTTACGACGATCCGTATACCTCGTTTCGATTGCCTTATATATTGTCTTTCTTCATTTTTACTCATAAACCCTAGAAGCAAAGAACTTCACTTTCTTACTTTTTCTCTCTAGTTTAATCCTTAAAGTTTTCATCTTTCTCATGAATCGAGTTCGAAAACTCTCTCAAAGACTGTGATAATGTCTTCTCAAAGAAAGTCCTCAAGGATTGCAAGCAGGGGACCACAGCATATGCGTGAGGGCTTATGCTCTTTGACCTGACCGAGGAAGAAGAATCTCCAAGGCAACAACAGAATCCACAACATTCTCAACCGCGCCATTCTCCTCAGGCTAGACCTCAAAATGTTCAGCAACAGCAAGCGGAGGAAGAAATTATTGAGGATGCCGAACTCGTAAGGACTCTTAAGCCTGCTTTTACCTTCAAACTCTACTTTGCCTTAAAGGATGGAGGTTCTCCAATGACATTTATTGATGAATTTTTGAAAGAAAAGAGGGTATAGAAATGAAACCCATTTTTTTACAAACGATGGAATGTTTGGGAATTGCTCCTCTAGGCTCGGCAAAAAGGGCTTTTGCGAATTTCCCAAGTGATCCACATGTTGGAGGATTTAGTTAACCTGATGGAAATAATGATGAAAAGATGTTCACTCATTTTAAGCCTAGAATGGGTGTTGCCATGAATATTCGAGGAAAAAGGACAGATCTGTTTCGTTCTGAGGAACATAGGCGAGTTTACTCTAAGTTGCTAAAGCGTGGGGTGATGAACCCAAGGAGTGTTGATTTTGATTTTCTCGATTCTCTGAATGTGAAGTAGCGAGAGAAATTTACTTTACTTCAACTTGAACGATTTTGCTCTAAGACAACAGTGGCTCATCTAGAACTTACTGCGTATTTCTATTCTAATCTAAGCTTCTTGGATGCGGATAGATTTTCTTTCAGTGTTAGAGACCAGGATTATGTGGTTAACATGGACACTCCGGCTGATGTGATTGGAGTAGAGAGGGGGATGTTCCAATCAATTAGTGTGTCTATTGATCGTGCAACTGTAGAGCTTGTTTGAGATGGAATGGCGGAATGCCGAATTTCGTACTTGAGTATGAGTGCCTCAAATGTCTTCTTCACAAGATTGTGATTAACTATCTTAGACCGAAATCCACATTAAAGACTGACGTCTCCAATTCAAAAGCAAAGCTAATGTATGCTATCAATACTGGTAAAAAGTTCTCTCTGCTACACACTATTATGTTTCACATGTATAGATCAATGGTGAAGGACAAGGGCCAACTTCCCTATTCAGCCCTTGTTACTCGTCTATTCAAACATCTTAATATTCAGCCTCCCAAAATTCTGTGTGTTCGAACCTGTGATCAAATGGTGGTGGGACTGAAGATGGTTTCAAAAATACGTCTGAAGGAGCTAAACAAGGCTTTAGAGAGATTTAAGGAGAAGACCCCTGTCAAGACTCGTCAAGACTTTATGGCTGTAAAACGGAAAGGCAAGGAGCCCATTGTTAGAGGAAAATTTCCAGACTTGTTTTGAAGTTAACAAAATATTTCCATCAGTCTAGTCTAAAGACTTGAAGACTCTATTGACAAAGTTAGAAGACCTCCAGACTCAAGATTCAAAGTCTACCCTTACTGATAGTCTCCCGACCGACGAAGAAGAGTTTTATTAAGACAAGCTTATTCTTGAAGGATTTGATTCGTTTGTTTCGGAAGATCTCACAGCTGGATATAGCACTTCAGGATATGTTATTCGAATTGATTAAATCAAGTAACTTAGATTAAATTGATCCGTGAATCACACTTGGAAGGTTCTACTTATGGAAACCTAGATCCTGATTGTATGGACAAACAAGATTGGTGGGTTATCGTCATTTTCCTTGAATAGCTCGAGATCTCTCTAATTGATTCTGTCAAACGGGTTGATTGGAAGAACTCCTTTGGAAGGTGCCAACGGTATTGAAGGCATGAAGGAGTATTTAAGGGAGACGTTCAAGTTGTTCAAGAGTGTCCCGATAGAAAATTTTCAAAGTCTGAATCTCCTTGTTATTTTGCGATCTTATTCGTTGAGTGTAAACTTGTACTCAAAAGAGAGTCTTAATACTTGTGAGGCCTTGAGGAAGTATAGCAGAATCTCTATACTGTGGAATCAAGGACGAGATACTGTAACGACTCTTTTGATTCATAGTGAAATCTAGCCGGTGGGCTGTCAGTGCGGGAGAGTGGACGTAAGCTTGGATTAAGCCGAACCACTATAAAATCTTGTGTTATTATTCTCTTCCTTGCATCTCTTTATTTTGTTTGTAGTTCTAGTTAACTACTAAAGTCTGATCTCGCTTAAAGTCTGCTCTTTAGACTCAGTTTCAAAAGTCTGTTGTTATTTAGACTCAGGTTAAAAGTAAAGGTTTTCACTGTATTTTGCAAAATTTGTTTTTACACCTATTCACCCCCTCTAGGTGTTCATACTAGCACTTTCAATTGGTATCAGAACTTGTGTACTCATTTAAATTGAAGTGTCTTTACTTCAGAGTTAAAGATCCATGGCTAGTATGTTGGCTCCAGGCTTGGTTGAAGGACAAAGCAACACCAGACCTCCTTATTTTGATGGAAATGAATACAGCATATGGAAAAACAAGATGAAAGCATTCCTAAGATCAAAAGATCTTCTGGAATGAGATGTAGTAGACAAAGGCATTATTCCTAAAGCTACAACAGTCTCAGAAAGGGGAAAAGAAGCTGCAAAGGCTAGCGAGATGACTCGAGAGGAGATAACCAAGAGACAAGCTCTTGATGCAAAAGCTATTTACTCCTTATATTGTGCATTATCTCCAACTGTCCCTTGTTGAAGAAAAAGAACGGAAAAACTGAGAAATACATAAAGGCACTCAAAGCAGAGACTTGGAGTGATACCGAATGCGAAGAGAGTGATGATGATTATGTTAATATTTATTTAATGGCAAGATCAGAATTAGATTCAGACTTCGAGACAGATACAGACACAGACTCAGACAGTGAAATTGAGGTAAGTAATTTAAAAATACCTACTAAAGTCTCTAAATATATTGATGAACTGTGTCTTAGTCTCAAAACCTCTCTCAAGAGGATTTTCGAACTAAAAAGGGAAAATTCTACACTGAAGCAACAGGAAATTGTTTGGAAGGAAAAGTTCGAAAATTTAGATAAAAGTTTTATTACGTTGAAAGAAAATGCAGATTCTCTTTGAAAAGAAAATATATTTTTGAAAAATGATATTTCAAATATTTCAAAAAAGATTTCTATAGGATTTGAAAAATTGGAAAAGATTCTTTCAACACAAAGATCTTACTTTAACAAATCATGCTTGGGAATGACTTCTGAAATCATTCCTCTAATTGATTTTTCAAAAGTAAAGGAAAGAATCAAACAAAGACCTACAAAGGCCCTCTATAGAAATCATTTTCAAAAAATCTTTGTAAAACCTGTTGGGCGTAGTGCTCTTAAATGTTCTAAGTGCAACAGCTCATAACACTTTGAGAAAGAATGTCTCATGGTTTGGAAACCTGTTAAGAAGGATTGGGCAAAGACTGTATATTGCACTAACTCCATTGGACCCAAGAAAGTGTGGGTACCAAAGAAAGCTTGAATCTTTTTTAAAATGCAGGTCACTATCAAGAAAAAGGTCAAATGGTACTTGGATAGTGGATGCTCAAGACATATGACAGGAAATTCAAGTTGTTTCATAAAACTCATGCAAGTTAATGGTGGAAAAGTCTCTTTTGGTGGAAACAGTAAAGGAAAAATTATTGGATGTGGCATAGTAAAAATTGGAAGTTTCACAATCAACAACGTCTCCTTGGTAGAAGGACTCAATTATAATCTGCTGAGTATCAGTCAACTGTGTGATACAGGCTTCAAAATCAATTTTCAAGAAGGAACATGTTCAAGAACCAGTAAAGACTTTTCTCAAACTTTCACGGGACGAAGACATGGGAACATCTATCTTTTGGATATCAAACTAGAAAAATCTCAAAGTCTAATTTCAATTCAAGAGGAAGCTAATCGCTGGCATCGAAAACTTGGCCATACCAATATGAAGCAAATTGCCAAGATCTCTTCAAATAAGCTTGTTCGTGGATTACCCAACTTAACATACCAAAAGTCTGAATTGTGCACACCATGTGTGTTGGGAAAATAGGTTAGAAGTTCTTTCAAACCAATAAATCAAGTCTCCACTAATCGTGTATTGCAGCTCCTGCATATAGATCTCTTTGGACCAACTAGAACTCAAAGCATTGGTGGAAAAAGATATTGTCTAGTAATAGTGGATGATTATTCACAATTTACTTGGGTATACCTTCTTGCAAGTAAGTCTGAGGCTTTCTCTTATTTTTCAAAATTTGCTAAGAAAGTGCAGAATGAGAAAGGTTATATACTATCTCAAGCATTCGAACAGACCATGGAGGTGAGTTTGAAAATCAAGACTTTGCTAAATTTTATGATGAATTAGGGTTTCAACATATGTTCTCCTCTCCATACACACCCGAACAAATGTGGTTGTGGAAAGGAAAAATAGATCTTTACAAGAAATGGCAAGAACTCTTTTAATTGAAAGCAACATTTCTTCACGTTTTTGGGCTGAAGCTGTTTTTACAGCATGTTATGTTATTAACAGAGTATTCTTAAGGCCAATCCTTGAGAAAACTCCCTATGAGTTGTTCAAAGGAAAGAAGTCAATTGTTTCCTATTTTCATGTTTTTGGTTGCAAATGTTTTATATTGAAAAATACAAATGATTGAATTGGTAAGTTTGAAAAAAAATCCGACGATTGAATCTTTCTTTGATATTCAACTTCAAGCAAAGCCTACAGAGTATTCAACAAAAAGACTTAGACTAGGGAAGAATCGATGAACGTCAAATTTCAAGACTTTCTGCAAATCCAATTGATTCAGACTCAAACTAAAGAGTCTGAACCTGCTCCAGACTCTACAAGGACTACCTCCCCTGAAACAGTTCAGATTCCAATATAAAAACAACGAACTGATGATGAAGGATCAACTCAAAAAGAAGATCAACAGCCGGTCAGATTGTCCAGAAACTAGAAGCATAAGTCTAGTCATCCTGATGAACTCATTATTGGTGATATTAATGAAGAGATTCGTACCAGATCCAAAAGGCGAGAAGAGTCTAGTGCTGTGGCACTTATTTCTGAAATTGAACCCAAAAATATAGAAGAAGCCTTAACTGATAAAAGCTGGATTGAAGCAATGCAAGAAGAACTTAGGCAATTCAGCATTAACGATGTTTGGGAATTAACTCCTAAACCAAAAGGTAAGTCTATTATTGAAGCTAAATGGGTTTTCAGGAACAAGATGGATGAGAAAGGAAAAGTTATAAGGAACAAAGCAAGACTCGTAGCCAAATGATATACGCAAGAAGAATGGATAGACTATGATGAGATTTACGCACCAGTAGCAAGGTTAGAAGCAATTAGATTCTTACTTGCTTTTGCTTGTTATAAGAATTTCAGGTTATTCCAAATGGACGTCAAAAGTGCATTCCTGGATGGATTTATCCAAGAGGAAGTCTATGTGGAACAACCTCCCGGTTTTGAAGACCTAAGGAAACCAGACTCTATATTTAGACTGAAAAAGGCTCTATATGGATTAAAGCAAGCACCTCGTGCTTGGTACAATAGGTTAAGTAAATTCTTAATTCAGAATGGTTTTGTTAAAGGTAAAGTAGGCACTACTCTGTTCATTAAAAGAGAGAGTAAAAACTTTTTACTTGTTCAAATCTATGTTGATGATATTATTTTTGGATCACCTAACGAAAATCTGTGCAAGAAATTTTATAAGTCTATGTAGGATGAATTCGAGAAGAGCATGATGGGTGAACTATCTTTCTTTCTTGGTCTACAAGTGAAACAACTGAGAGAAGGAATTTTCATTCATCAAGAGAAATATGCAAAAGAACTTGTTAAAAAGTTTGGACTGGAAAATTGCAAAAACACCGACATACCAATGTCAAATTCTTTGAAACTAGACAAAGATGAAGAAGGAAAGAAAGTCGACTAAAAACTATACATGAGTATCAGTGGTTCACTTCTTTATCTTACTGCGTCTAGACCTGACATTTTGTTTAGTGTTTGCATTTGTGCTAAATTCCAATCAGATCCTAAGGAATCTCATCTAAGTGCTGCAAAACGCATTATCAAATATGTTGCAACAACCGCTAAGCTTGGTCTATGGTATCCCAAGGAAGGAGACTTTACTCTTTTTGGATATTCAGACGCAGATCTTGCAGGTTGCAGAGTTGATAGAAAGAGTACATCCGGCACTTGTTAATTGCTTGGTGACAGGACAGTATCTTGGTTTTCAAGGAAACAAAGTACTATACCTCTTTCAACAGCAGAAGCAGAGTATGTAGCTCTTGGAAGTTGTTGTTCTCAAATATTATGGATAAAACAACAACTACGAGACTTTGGAATCGAAGACTCATGTACTGAGATCAAATGCGACAACACCAGTGCAATTAATCTCACAAAGAATCCAATTCTTCATTCGAGAGCAAAGCACATAGAAATTCGACATCATTTTATTAGAGATCATGTTCAAACTGGAAAAGTCTTGATACAATTTATCGACTCAAAGAATCAACTGGCAGACCTATTCACAAAACCGCTGGAGAAAAGCTCATTTGAGTCTATTTGTTCAAGACTCAATATCTTATCTCTTAAAGACTAATGAAGCTCAGACTCAGGGACTAAATCTAAAAAGGTTAAGACTCAAAAAGTTTAGACTCAAAAGACCAAAGGTTATGATTGTAAGTTATTTCGGTTACAGTGCTTTTAATTCTTAAGTAAAAATCTTGAAAAGGTAAGACCGTCTGTTAATCTCTAATTGATATTAAAAAGGCAGTTATCTTTTTGAAAAATATAGTTATCAATTTTCAAAATGGCAGTTATTTTTGAAAAGGCATTTTTATTTCTCCTTTTGTGACGATTCGAATACCTTGTTTCGATTGGTTTAAATAGTGCTCTTCTTCTTATTAGTTTTTTTACCCTCAAACTCTAGAGCACAGATCTTCTCTCTCGAACTTTTTCTCTCTAGTTTAATATTTAAAGTTCTCATCTTTTTTGCGAATCGAGTTAGAAAATCGTCTCAAAGACTGTGACAATGTTGTCTCAAAGAAAGTCATCAAGGATTGTAAGCAGGGGACCACAGGTTATGCGTAAGGGTCCTACGCACTTTGATCTGACTGAGGAAGACGATTCTTTGAGACAACAAGAAAGTCAACAACAACATTCTCAACAGCGCCATTCTTCTCCTGTTAGGACACATGAGCGTCATCACCAACAAGCAGAGGAAGAAATCGTTGAGGATGTGGAACCAGTAAGATCTCTTAAGCCCACATTTACTTACAGCTTTATTCCGTTTTGAAAGAAGGGGCTTCTGCAATGACCTTTATCGATGAGTTTCTAAAAGAAAAGGGGTATCGGAATGAGACCCATTTCTTAAGAGTGATGGAACGTTCAGGAGTGGTTCCTGTTAGAACAGCGGAAAGGGCTTTCTCTAATTTTCCTAGTGATCCTCGTTTTGGAAGTGTGAATCAGCCTGAAGGAAAAGACGATGATGAAAAAATGTTCGTGCACTTTAAGCCAAGACTGGGTGTGGCTGCAAAAATTTGGGGAAAGAGGGAAGAATTGTTTTGTTCTGAGGAACATAAACAAACTTATTCGAAGCTATTGAAGAGAGGCATGATGAATCCACGGAGTATGGACTTTGATTTTCTCGATTCCTTAAACATCAAGTTGAGAGAGAAGTTTGAGAAACTTCAACTTGATCGATTCTGCATTGAGATAGACACTGCTCATTCTGAACTAACCGCTCATTTCTATTCGAATCTTAGTTTTCTTGATGCAAATAGATTCTCATTCAGTGTTAGAGATAAGGAGTATGTGGTTGACACGGATATTCTTGCTGATGTAATTGGTGTGGAAAGAGGGGCTTTCCAATCTATATCTGTGTCTATTAGTTATGCGATCATGGAGCTTGCTCGGGATAGAAGTACAGAAGGATGACTCTCTTATCTGAAGATGAATGTGTCTAACATATTGCTCCATAAAATCGTGATCAACTGTCTTAGGCCGAAATCCACATCAAAAGCAGATGTCTCAAACTCTGAAGCGAAATCGATGTACGCCATCAAAATTGGTTACAAGTTCTCCTTGCCTCACACTATCATGTTCCACATGTACAAATCCATGGCAAAAGACAAGGGAAAACTTCCTTAGTCTGCTCTTATCACTCGGTTATTCAGACATTTTGATATTCAACCTCCAAAAATTCTCTGTGTTCGAACAATTGATCAAATGGTAATAAGGCTGAAAATGATCACAAAGATGCGTCTGAAGGATCTAAGCAAGCCATTAGAGTGATTCAAGGAGAAAACCCCTGTCAAATCTAGACAAGACTCTGTTGCTGCGAAAAGAAAAGGCAAAGAACCCATGACTGTTCAATCCAAAAGAAGGAGAGCAATCATCTTACAGGATGAAGATGATGAGGAAGACATTGCTATCTCCGCCTTTGCCTCACAGAACATACAGCGTCTTGTTCTAGAGTCGGGAGAATGAGAAGAGCAAGACAGAGAAGAGACAGAGAAAGAGAATGAGGAGAATGAATCGATGAAAAAAGAGGAAGAGGAAGAAAGAGCATAAGCACAAGAACAAGACAGAGAACAAACTGCAGGAGAAAGTCGTGGTGATTCTCTAGCAGAAAAAGAAGCTCAAGAGCATCCTGGTACTGAGGGAGAACCTGAACAAGAAGAATACTTCTCTCCACCTGAAGGCACTGAAACATGGGGAGCAGCAGCCAAAGAAGGTATTCCTCTACTCACTTATACCAGTGATACTCTTAGTCGTTCACCTGCCGACCCAGATGATGTATATGCCTCAAAATTTGCTAAAGAAGATGTTCGTGCTGAAGTTCGATCTGGCTTTACTCCATAATCTGACCATGCTGAATCAAGCACACAGACTTTCAAAGGTTGCTTGAACTTCTTATGGAGCTTAAAGGCCAGGTTTATGCTTTGGGGTGCGAGTTTCAGACTCTACAGAATGTGCATCATGCTATTTCCGTTACTTTGCAAGATCAGGTTCGAGATCTTAATCTTCAGATTCAAGCAACTGCAAAGGGTACGGATCTATTGCAACTGCAGGAGAATATGAAGAAGCTGGAAGAGACTGTCAAGTCGATGGGAGATTTTAAGCTCGTTCGCATTCCCAAAGCTTCTTGATTTTATCTTTTCTACCTTTTTGCTGTTGACAAAAAGGGGGAGAAGATGCAGATTTGAATTTTTTGACTTATTTGACTTTAAGCTTTTTGACTTATTGTGGATTGACTTTATCTTCTGTTTGGAATTTGGACTGATTTGGATTCGATTGCTAAATGCTTTAAACTTTTGATGCTTGCAATATTTTAAGTAATGATGATGGTTTTGATAGTTGCTGTTGCTGTTACAAGTCTAACCTATTTTCTGTGGATGCAGAATCATCATCTTTACTCTAATGAGATATACTTGTTAGTTTAAATATTGTGTTGCAAGTTGAAAGTATCCAAATCTGCAGGAAAGTTTTGTCACCATAAAAAATGGGGAGATTGTTAGAGGAAAATTTCCAGACTTGTTTTGAAGTTGACAAAACATTTCCATCAGTCTAGTCTAAAGACTTGAAAACTCTATTGACAAAGTCTAAAGACCTCCATACTCAAGATTCAAAGTCTGCCCTCACTGATAGTCTCCAGACCGACGAAGAAGAGTTTTATTAAGACAAGCTTATTCTTGAAGGATTTGATTCGTTTGTTTTGGAAGATCTCACAGCTGGATATAGCATTTCAGGATATGTTATTCGAATTGATTAAATCAAGTAACTTAGATTAAATTGATCTGCGAATCACACTTGGAAGGTTCTACTTATGGAAACCTAGATCCTGATTGTATGGGCAAATAAGATTGGTGGGCTATCGTCATTTTCCTTGAATTGCTCGAGATCTCTCTAATTGATTTTGTCCAACGGATTGATTGGAAGAACTCCTTTGGAAGGTGCCAACGGTATTGAAGGCATGAGGGAGTATTTAAGGGAGATGTTCAAGTTGTTCAAGAGTGTCCCGATAGAAAAATTTCAAAGTCTGAATCTCCTTGTTATTTTGCGATCTTATTCGTTGAGCGTAAACTTGTACTCAAAAGAGAGTTTTAATACTTGTAAGGCCTTGAGGAAGTATAGCAGAGTCTCTATACTGTGGAATCAAGGACGGGATACTGTAACGACTCTTTTGATTCATAGTGAAATCTAGCCGGTGGGCTGTCAATGCGAGAGAGTGGACGTAGGCTTGGATTAAGCCGAACCACTATAAAACCTTGTGTTATTATTCTCTTCATTGCATCTCTTTATTTTGTTCGTAGTTATAGTTAACTGTTAAAGTCTGATCTCACTCAAAGTCTGCTCTTCAGATTTGGTTTCAAAAGTCCGTTGTTATTTAGACTTAGGTTAAAAGTAAAGGTTTTCACTGTATTTTGCAGAATTTGTTTTTACACCTATTCACCCTCTCTAGGTGTTCATACTAGCACTTTCACCCATGACAGCTCCATCCAAGAAAAGGAGAGCACTCATCTTGCAGGATGAAGTAGATGAGGAAGACATCACCATTTCCGCTCTTGCTTTAAGGAACTTACATCATTTTGTTCCAAAGACAGAGAATAGAGAGGACCAAGACATAGAAGAAATAGAGCAGAGGAGTGAAGAGAGGGAAACGGTGAGGAAAGAAACAGAGGAACAAAGAACTGCAGAAGAAGAGGAAAGAGGAGAACAAGGTCATCATGTCACTGAAGAAGAGACAGAGTATGAAGAATACTTCTCTCCACCTGAAGGCACTAAAACAGGGGGAGTTGCTGAGAAAAGAGCTACTCCTTCACTTGCTTTCACTAGTGATGATGTTAGTCGTTCTCTTGCCAATCCAGAAGATGTATATGCCTCTCAATTTCCTGAAGAAGGAAATGAGGTTTCATCTCCGAGTTTGGGTGCTCATGCTGAAGTTCCATCATCTGCCAATACTCCACAAACTGATTATGCTGAAGCAAGCACTTAAACTGACAACTTAGCAGACTTTAGAAGATTGCTTGATGTTCTTATGGAGATGTGAGGTCAGATTTACGCCTTGGGATGCGAATTTCAGAATATGCAGAATGCTAATCAAGCCTCTTCAGTTTCTTTGCTTAATCAAGTTCAGGCCCTTAATCTTCAAGTTCAAGCAACCGTCAAGGGTGAGGAAATAACGCAACTGAAGGAGGATCTGAGAAAGCTGGAGGAGACTGTCAAGTCGATGGGAGATTTCCAACTTGTTCACATTCTAAAACAATATTAATTTTATCCAAATCTCTTTTTCGTCTCTACCTTTTTAATGCGGACAAAAATGGGGAGAAGTTGGTGCAGGTTTGACTTTTGTTTGACTTTATTTGACTTTACTTTTGTTTGGTTGTGACTAGTTTGTACTGTGTTTTGATTGTTTAATGCTTGCAGTATCTTAAGCATTGTTGGTATTTGGTATTCATGGTAAAGATAGTTGTTTTTACAGGACTAACTCATTTCCTATGGATGCAGATTCGATACTATCTCTATTCTAATCCATTTGTTTTTTATGAGATATCATTGTTTGCTTGAGTATTGTCTTGCAGGTCAAAAGTATCTAAATCTGCATGAAAGTTTTGTTATCATAAAAAAGGGGGAGATTGTTGGAGAAAACTTCCTTATTTGTTTTGAAGCTGACAAAACGTTTCCATCAGTCTAGTCTGAAGACTTGCCGACTCTTTCATCAAAGTCTGAAGACCGCCAGACTGCCAGACTCAAGATTTAAAGTTTGCCCTCATTGACAGTTTCTAGACCGATGGAGAAGGCTCATCCAGATTCGAGTAATTCTTTATGGATTTGATTCGAGCGGCTAAAGAAGTTCTCACGGTTGGAGATAGCATCTCAAGATCTATTATTCATTTTGAATTTAATTCGGATAATTTGGATCCATTGATTGGTGAAGTATACTTGGAATGTTCTACTTATGGAAACCTAGATCCTGATTGTATGGGCGAGCAGGATAGGTGGGTTATCATCACATTCCTTAAGTAACTCGAGATCTCCCTAATTGATCCTGTCAAATGGATAGATTGGAAGAACTCATTTGAAAGGTGCCAATAGATAAGAAGACATGTAGAAGTATATAAGGAAGAGGCTCTAGTTATTCGAGTGTGTGTGTGATAGATAAATTCCAAAGTCTGAAGTTCCTTGTTCTTTGCTAATTCAATTGTTGAGCGTAAATTTGTACTCAAAAGAGAGTCTTGACACTTGTGAGGCCTTGAGGAAGTATAGCAGAGTCTCTACTGTGGAATTAAGAACGTGATACTGTAACAACTCTTTTGATTCATAGTGAAGTTCAGCCGGTGGGCTATTAGTGCGGGAGAGTGGACGTAAGCTTGGATTAAGCCGAACCACTATAAACCTAGTGTCTTGATTCTCCATCCCTAAACTCTTTACTTTACATCGCAGCTTTATACGATTGTTTACTATCTTTGTCACGCCCCGAACCTCAAGCGTGCGCACAACCCTCGGTGGTCGATAGAATTTCGCGACATTCCCAAGACTCGTCGCCGATCCTTTTTATTTTATTGCACATGCGAAAGCGAATTAACTAATACCCTGACAACAACATACATGTGATAGAAAAGCAAGACAACCAGTTTCGAATCAAATACACTTTTATAAACACTTCAAGCTTATACAGAAGGTCTCATAAAGAACTATTGAGCCACCTATGCTCCTGACCCTTCCACTTCAAGCTCCTGGCTCTTCACACTAGGGACCTAAAAATGGTTATTCAATAACCAGTGAGATATAAATCTCAGCGAGTTCCACCCCTAAGCTCCAGTTAGTACACCAACTCAACCTAGGGTATCTATCCAAAACTACCCTACCACAAGCAATAACCAACAATCGATTCACATACAACCTTACCTAGTATGCCATACCCTACACGTTATAATTCAGCACGATACACGCAATGCACATGGCCGTTAGATGATACATTTCATCGATCACATACAAGTCGCATCACAAGCGATCTCACCTGGCCATTGCCACACTCTGCACATTATCGATTTATGCGTGTGTGCCATAAACGATGTAATTCATCCATGAATATAATTAATGCATATAACAATTTCACACATCAATGCATCAATTCAAATCAAGTCATCGATCAATTGACTTAGTCGATTCCATGTCATCAAAACCATTCCCCGGTCATTTCAATCAATACTATCTATAAGTCCGATTATACCCAGGACTGCTTACTATAAGCCGATAATAGATAGTATAGCTCAACAGAAGCTGCCGCAATATCAATATAGTATACTATAGCTCACCAGAAGCTGCCGCAAATATCAGTATAGTATACTATAGCTCACCAGAAGCTGCTGCAATTATAATCATATAGTTTACTATAGCTTACCAGAAGCTGCCTCATATACTGAGATAATATACTATATATATGCTCGCCAGAAGCTGCCAGCCATACCTTCATAGTATGCTGAAAATACTCATTTAATCAAATTATCATTCTTATCCTTCCCAATAAAGATACTCGTGTGTGGGTACACGGTCGGCCTTAGCCAAAATACAATATTTTTCTTTTATAAAATCCCACTATTTAATGGTTCACCAAAATATTTTTGGCGTTGTCAACTGACGCCTGGTTATTTTCCAATTAATTACTAAAATTAATAATTTTGGGATAAATACCCAAAATTACAAATCACACTCAATTCATGTGGATGCCCATGCTTTTACACATCCATTCACTTCATAAAATCAACACACATGAATTTAGACAACTTTTCGCATTCTGGATGAACAGTTCACGTGAACAGTGCACACGAACAGTACTTTATGAACAGTATCGTGAACAGTGCACGTGAACAGTATTTTGTGAATAGTGTCGCGTGAACAGTAAATTTCCAGAATTCAATAAACAATAAATTATTCAAAAATCATTAAAACAATAATTAAATTAAGGAAACCAATCAATTAGGATAGACATGCTTAATTAACCACATAAACCACATTAAGCAAATAAAACAAGATTAAGCTAAACTAATCTTAGCCATTAATCTAACCACCTATCTTAGGACTAATATAACTTAAATAAATCACCTAAACTAGAATTAACACTAACTAAACCAACCCTAAGCAAGTTTAGGCATTAATCGAAGGATTATGAGCTAAACTCACCTGTTAAGCGGGCTGGAGACACCAATGCTGCGGCGACGACGGTGGCTACGCACTGAGACCTCTACCACGACGATCCAAGGCAGTCCCAAGCTCAGCACAACAACCACAGCCTTTGCTTCTCTCTGCAACTCTCAAAAACTGATTGCCGGAAGAGAAACGGAGTTGAATGGGCTGATCGGAGCTCCGGTGAGGGGGTGGTCGGCAACCGGCAGCACTTGGGGTCAAGGAAGACCTACTGGTGGCTAGGCTAGGCAAAAGCTCGGTCGAAATGGGAGAAAACTGGAAGAAAACTCGAAACAGGCGGAGCTGGGCGGAACCAGGCGGTCCGGCGACCAGTGGCTTGTCGCAGTATTTCGGGACAGTCAACAGCTCCGATCGGGGAGTGGTCAGGCTCATTGGAACGGGCTGGATCTCCTCGTCACGGTGGTGGCACCCCTCGACAGCCCCCGATCCGTTTGGGTTGCTACAGTTCACTCGCCTTCCACTTGTCCTATTAACATATCACTAATGATACCATTTAATTATAGTGGGTCTGTAAGTCCTGGGGGTTATGTCGTTTAAAACGGTCCCAGTGTAGATCATATAGCGGAAACATATTCGAATCTCCCTATCCCATACTCCAACACAAAATGCAATGCACACCAACTACATATATATCAATTAGTGCTGAACACTCTTATTTACATTACTTTTAATGGACATCATGAGTCGGTACATCAAAAGGCCAAGGCTCTTCTATGCTCGGCTATATCCAAAGTACTCGACTCCACAGCAGTCATGTGCAATGGTCCATCTTCTAGTGTCGGCCATCCCAAAATGTCATCCACTACCCATCACATGCGCAATCACACCCAGCCCAGTCTATCGGCTGGCGGCGGTGGCAGCATCCCCATCATAATCCCGTCGCGACAAACATGCATGGACAGGAACTCCTGGACTACGGGACCATCAGGTAGACCCACGTCATACAAAACTAAGACTCGCACACGGATGAACACCAGACCACGAACACCAACACAGGGGTGCTCCGAACACTCAACCTCAACATCAACAGGAACGCCATAAAATGTGCCACTTGTGATGGGTAATAGAGGCATCTTTCAATTTGAAATGTTAGTCCCCAAAAGGGGTGAGTACAACCACTCAGCAGTAAAGATCCATCAAACTACACAGTGCAACATGCAAGACAACCAAGGTATCACTAGTAAAGCACATATCATCCATGCAATCAAGCATACATCACCATGCAGTCATGCATATATCCCCATGTAGTCATGCATATATCTCCATGAGATCCATTCAATGCTTTGATGATCACACTTCCAAAAATCATACAATACCAATTCAAGTTCATAGACAATTTATACACTAGGCCATGTGCACACACATTTGCATGATTCAATTTCCATATTGATTTTTCAAAAGGATCTCATTTTTCTTCTAAGGACTAATGTTTGCATCTCTCATATCTCTTGCACCAAACCTGGCAGCGCGAGGAACCTTCGGCACACACCTCTGGGCATCCCGACACTCCCGGGGCATCGTCGACTTAACCGTCCGACGGTGTCATCATTATCATTACACATGGATATATCTTACTTTGGAAAAATGCCATTTGATGCAATAATGCCAAAAGTTTCATTTAATTTATAAAATTTCATTAATTTTGATGTCATATGAAATGCATAAATGTCACCACGCATGCCAAATAAATAGCAACTCAGAATACCACATCTCATAGAGTAATTTATTTATTCTTAAAATTAAAACGAATTTCTGATAAAACATAATGCACTCCTTTAATTATAATTCTGAAACAATTAGTAAACGATGTTAATAATTTCTAAAAATTTAACATGATGTAAACAAGATCTAGAGAAAGAGGTTTTACGAAGAACACCATGTCAAGAAAGTTTCATATAAATCGCATAGGTCCATACATTACAACAAAAGAAATTCCAACACCACTTTTGCACAGTTTCGGAAATAATTTCGATTAAGTCCTTAAATGAACTCCGAAAATTATGAGATTTTAATATGTTATAGTTAAGACCCAGAGGTAAAATTCCCATGAAGAAATAAAATTCTAATTCATTCTGGATTAAAAGTTATAATTAGTATAACTCTCCCTAACTCTCGGTTAAATCTCCAGATTTATCCCTTTCAAAGAAAAATCGTTTCACAATCAATAATTATCCGTTTATTCTCAAATTTTATTATATTACTCCTTAAGATGTTGTCTACAACTTTCATCAAGGACACGAGATCAAATTCAGACTGGATAATTGCACAAAATTCACAGAATCGCAAGGGATCAACATAACTGTTTTCAGATCTAGTATCTTTGAAGAAAAATAGATTCACCAACAAATACTTGTCCGTTTCTTCTTATTTTTTGATATGTTACTTTTCAAGAAGTCATCTACAACTTTTATCAAGGACACGAAGTAATATTTCAACTAGATCATTACCTATAATTCGCTGAATCACCAGAGGTCGAACTGTTTTCCATAAAACAGTTTACTAGTTTAAGGTACTACTCCCAATTTTCGAAACTTCTAACATCTAGCTCATCCGAAATCCACTTCACACACATAACCATAGCAAGCATCATGTAGATCAAGGGACTTCACTTGCCTTAAGTTCACAGCAAGCAAATGGCGACTTGAGGCTTCGGCGGGCTTGATCGACGACGGCAGCTAGGCGGCGTCGACAACCTTCCTCTTCCCCCTCGCGGCCCGCACTCGCCTTTCTCTCTCTCGCTCGAACTCTCCTCCTCTCTCTCACTCGCTCGTCTGCTCGCTCTCACTCTCTCTCTCTCTCTCTCTCTCTCTCTCTCTCTCTCTCTCTCTCGGCGGTTTCCTCGTGCAATCCACCTCTCCCTCTCTCTTCCTTCGGTTGCTTCATGGTTAGCAGTCATTAGATTGTGCATGCAAGGACACTTGGCTCCAAGAGGAAGACAAGTGGAGGAGGTGGCGTGGCCTCCATCCGGTTTCCCTCTCCCTCCTTCGGTCGATGGCTTCATGGGCTTCTTGGGCTGGGCCTTGGTCAGCCGAATGGTGGGGGGTTGTGGGCTGCTTTGGGCTATCTTGGGCCTTAGGTGTCCAGCCCACACTTACTCCTATTTTTTTCCACTTTAATCCCCACTTAATTTCATAATCTCAAATACTCACATGGCCATATAATATTGCAACATTAATCGATGAAAATCCAACTTATAGAGTATGCGGCGAAGAACAGGAAATTCCTTGTCAATTATCCTTTAGTACAATCCTTGATCACACTTAGATATAGGATACATTTCCAATCTAAACAATAGTCTATTCAATGTTCAGCCTTGTTTAATTGAAATCCGTCGGTCTAATGACTATAATATAGTCCAATGGTGCTTCCGATACCTTTTCATGGGTCGCAGTGTATCTAAGGATTATTATGAAATTTTAGGATGCCACAATTCTCCCTTCCTTAGAGAACTTCGTCCTCGAAATTAGACATTTCTTGTGTCTTTTTAAAGAAGTGAGGGTACCTTTCCCTCATTTCATTTTCGCTTTCCCATGTGGCTTCCTCCACATCATGATGTCGCCATAATATCTTAACCAATGGTATTTTCTTCGTCCGTAGAACTTGTTCTTTTCGATCCAATACTTGCACTGGCTCTTCTATGTACCTCACTTTCTCATCCACTTTGATGGCTTCATGATCGAGTATGTGTCCAGGATCCGGTTGATATCTCCTTAGCATCGATACATGGAATACGTCATGCAAGTTTTCTAGCTTAAGAGGTAAATTCCAAAGGCCTTCTACGCTTATCTGCATAGTCTTTCTGCCTACTCTGGGCTGTTTTAAGTCTTTTCTTGATAATTTCAACAACTTCAGTAGTAACTTGTACCAGTTCAGGTCTTGTCAATCTCCTTTCACCTACTTCATTCCAACAAACAGGGGTCCTGCACCTTCTTCCATATAATGCTTCATATGGAGCCATGCCTATACTTTTCTAAAAACTATTGTTATAGGCGAACTCTACTAAGTGCAACTTTTCATCTCAACTTCCCTTAAAATCAATAACACAGGCTCTCAACATATCATCCAGAGTCTGGATCTCTCTTTCCGTTTGCCCATTTGTTTGAGGATGAAAAGCAGTACTAAATTGAAGTTTTGTCCTTAAGGCATTTTGGAGACTTCGCCAAAAATTTGAAGTAAACCTAGAGTCTCGATCAGATGTGATCGTTACAGGAATACCAAGTAAGCGTATGACCTGACTTACATAAATTTCAGCAAGTTTATCCATCGGGTAGTCTACGCGAACCGCTAGGAAATGGGTAAACTTAGTCAAGTGATCTACTATCACCTAGATAGAGTCATGACCACTTGATATCCTTGGTAGTCCTTGCACAAAGTCCATCGTCACATGCTCCCATTTCCACTCTGGTGTGTCTAATGGCCTCAATAGTCCTGCGGGTTTGCGATGTTCCGCTTTCACTTACTGGCATGTTAAACACTGAGAAACATGTTTAGCTATATCCGTCTTCATGCCATTCCACCAAAACTGCTGGCGCAAATTTCTATACATTTTTGTACTACCTGGATGAATACTATATTTACTCCTATGTGCTTCCGATAGGATTTCCTTTCTCACTTCTTCATTATCGGGAACACAGAGTCGTCCCCGACACCTTACTATCCCATCTTCAGAGACTTGATACTCTGATCTTTTCCCTAAAGACACAGCGTTTCGTATTTTCACAATCTCCGAATCAGATTCTTGCATAATCTTAACTTTCTGAATAATCTCGGGCTCAATCCTCAATGCGGTGAGCATACCGGTAAGGTGGTCTCTTTCCAACTTGAAGTGTGAATCTACTATTGATTTTAATAGATTCCATTCCATTATCCTTAGGCTAGCCATGTCCATAGCCGACTTTCGACTAAGGGCATCTGCCACCTTATTTGCCTTTCTTGGGTGGTACCGTATTTCACAATCATAATCTTTTAATAATTCCATCCACCTTCTCTGTCTCATATTCAACTCTTTTTGCGAAAACAAATATTTCAAACTCTTATGATCTGTATAGATTTCAAACTTTTCTCCATACAGATAATGTCTCCATATTTTCAAAGCAAATACTATAACTGCCAATTCTAGATCATGAGTTGGATAATTTAATTCATGAGGTTTCAAATGCCTCGATGCATAGGCTATGACCTTGCCATGCTGCATCAAAACACATCCCAGTCCCTTATGTGATGCATCACTATACACCGTGAATCCATCAGACCCAGGTGGTATAATTAGAATTGGGGCTGTAGTTAATTTCCTTTTAAGTTCCTGAAAGCTTCTTTCACATTCCCCACTCCATTCAAACTTTATATTCTTTCGAGTCAATTTCGTCAAAGGGCCTGCCAATTGTGAGAATCCTTCAATAAACCTCCTATAATAACCAGCCAGTCCCAAGAAACTTCATATTTCGGTTGGTGTTATCGGTCTCGGCCAGTTCATTACCATCTCAACTTTTGCAGGATCTACTGCAATTCCATTTCCCGACACCACATGTCCTAAAAATATTATCTAATCTAGCCAGAATTCACACTTACTGAATTTGGCGTACAATTTATGATCTCTTAGTGTTTGCAACGCTATCTTCAGGTGTCGCTCATGCTCTTCAGGTCCTCTAGAATATATCAAGATGTCATCAATGAAGACAATCACAAATTGATCCATATAAGGTTTAAATATTCTATTCATTAAATCCATGAATGCCGCTAGTGCATTCGTTAATCCAAATGGCATAACCAGGAACTCATAATGTCCATAACGAGTCCTAAATGCAGTCTTAGGAATGTCTTCTTTCTTTATCCTTAACTGATGGTATCCTGATCTTAAATCAATTTTTGAAAAGACTAAACTTCCTTGCAATTGATCAAATAAATCATCAATTCTAGGCAATGGATACTTATTATTTATAGTCACCTAGTTCAACTGTCTATAGTCAATACATAAACGCATCAACCCATTCTTCTTTTTCACAAATAGGACCAGTGCACCCCAAGGAGAAACACTTGGCCTAATAAATCCCTTATCAAGCAATTCTTGTAGTTGCACCTTCAATTCCTTCAGTTCAATTAAAGCCATACTATATGGGGCTTTTGATATTGGTCCAGTTCCATGCATTAGCTCAATTTCAAACTCAATCTCTCGTTCCGGCGGTAATCTAGGCAATTCCTCAGGAAACACATCTTGAAATTCCCTGACTATTTGAATCTCATCGATTTTAACCTCTCTCTTAGTCAGATCTCTCACTATCGCTAGGTATCCTTGACATCCTTCGTCAAGCAGTTCATGAGCTTCTACCATTGAAATAATGGCTATAGAGGGGTTTGTCTGACCTCCGAAAAATTCAAAACTAGACTTGTCAGGTAACATGGACTGGATCACTTTCCTATAACAATCCATCTTAGCCCGATACTTATGGAGCCAGTCCATTCCTATGATAATATCAAAGTCATACATAGCCATTATGACTAGGTCTATTTCCATATCCCTTCCTCCTATTGTTATCTTACATTTTCCACACACCAATGTAGACAATACCATGTTCTTTAAAGGCATAGAAACACAAAGAGGCATCTCAAGAGGTGCAGTTTTTAACTTATTTAACTGTCTATATCTTTCAGATACAAATGAATGGGTAGCACCCGTATCAAACAATGCATATGCATTTTTATCATTTATAAGGATTGTACCTGATATAACATTTTTGGAAGCTTCTGCTTCCGCTTGGGTGATCGCATACACCCTCCCTTGTGCTGGTGGTCTCTGTGAATTCCTTGACAAATTTGGTCCGGTAATACTTTGTTGCACCTGCCGCACTGAGCCGGCGCTCAACTGTGATCTCTCTTGTGGACAATCCTTCTTGAGGTGACCTACCTGTCCACAACCATAACATTTCAGCCGTCCATTGCAAGGTCCTGGGCCATGTCACCCATCGCATCTTTGACAAGCATTACTTTGATAAGGTGTTTTTCCTAAGTTTAGGCCATCCCTGGCTTTTCTAAAGTTTCCAAAATTACTCTTCTTATTAGGTTTCCAGGTCTAACCTTGACCAGGATAGGGTCTCTTACCCCATCTGATATCACTAAAGGCCAATTGTCTCTTTATACTCTGATTGCTCTCTCATCAACAATTCATGTTCCACCAACTGTGCCCTTTCATAAATTTCATTATAATCTCTTATGTTTAAAGGCACCAGTTGCTTTCTGATATCAGTTCTTAACCCTTTCAGGAATCTCTTAGCCTTTTCCTCTCTATCCTCAATCAGCCTAGGAGCATACCTAGACAATTCAGAAAATTTTGCCTCATACTGGTCTACTGTCAGCTCCCTTTGTTCCAACTGAACAAATTCAGTAATCTTCTTATCCCTAGCACGGTCAGAAAAATGCTTTCTATTGAAAACTCTAACAAATTCGTCCTAATTTATATCAGTACCTGGTGGAAAGATCGTGTCTCTTGAAGCTCTCCACCAAAACTTTGCATTTCCCTCCAACAGGTACTCTGCCAAAGTTATTTTCTCAGCATCGTTGCAGTTCAACAACCGGAAAATTCGTTCCATCCCATCTACCCATTGTTCCGCCTCCTCAGGACTTCCTGTTCCACTAAACTTAGGTGGTTTCGGCTTCAAAAATTGTTCCACCAGTCCTTGAGGGCGACGTTCCACTCTGGGTTGTTGCTGCGCTTGTCTTTCCATCAAATTTCCTATATTGGCCAATGTTTGCAGGATGTCTTCCATTCGAGGTTCAGCCCTTGCAGCAGAGGCTTTAGCCCTCAATGGATGAGAACTTCCAGCTCGTACCATAACTTTCCTGCAATTTTCAAGCATTTGCCTCAGGAATAATCTGTGACTCAATGTCTTTATTTAAAGCTACTACTACTATATATAAGTAACATAAACATGTTACTGGCACCTAAGAGCAACTCATAAAAATTACTAGGGATCTACGAGTGAATACTCATCACCTGTTGTTCATAATTAGTCATCTATCTTAGTTAGTATCCTATGGTGTGCATTGTCATCATATTCCTCAACTTCCAGATGAGGCTCCTTATCACTCCATATATAAACCTTGGCTTTGATAGCAAAACCCGCCTGTGGCACGCCTCGACGGCCCCCGATCCGTTTGGGTCGCTACAGGTCACTCGCATTCCACTTGTCCTATTAACATATCACTAATGATACCATTTAATTATAGTGGGTCCGTAAGTCCTGGGGGTTATGTCTTTTAAAATGGTCCTAGTGCAGATCATATAGCGGAAACATATTCGAATCTCCCTATCCCATACTCCAACACAAAATGCAATGCACACCAACTACACATCATATATATATATATATATATATATCAGTTAGTGTCGAACACTCTTATTTACATTACTTTTAATGGACATCATGAGTCGGTACATCAAAAGGCCAAGGCTCTTCTATGCTCGGCTATATCCAAAAGTACCCGACTCCACAGCAGTCATGTGCAACGGTCCATCTTCCAGTGTCGGCCATCCCAAAATGTCATCCACTACCCATCACATGCGCAATCACACCTAGCCCGGTCCATCGGTTGGCGGCGGTGGTAGCATCCCCATCATAGTCCCATCGCGACGAACATGCATGGATAGGAACTCCAGGACTACAAGACCATTAGGTCGACCCACGTCGTACAAAACTAAGACTTGCACACAGATGAACACCAGACCACGAACACCAACACAGGGGTGCTCCGAACACTCAACCTCGACATCAACAGGAACGCCATAAAATGTGCCACTTGTGATGGGTAATAGAGGCATCTTTCAATCTGAAATGTTAGTCCCCAAAAGGGGTGAGTACAACCACTCAGTAGTAAAGATCCATCAAATTACACAGTGCAACATGCAAGACAACCAAGGTATCACGAGTAAAGCACATATCATCCATGCAATCAAGCATACATCACCATGCAGTCATGCATATATCTCCATGCAGTCATGCATATATCCCCATGTAGTCATGCATATATCTCCATGAGATCCATTCAATGCTTTGATGATCACACTTCCAAAAATCATACAATACCAATTCAAGTTCATAGACAATTTATACACCAGGCCATGTGCACACACATGCGCATGATTCAATTTCCATATTGATTTTTCAAAAGGATCTCATTTTTCTTCCAGGGACCAATGTTTGCATCCCTCATATCTCTCGCACCCAACCTGGCATCGCAAGGAACCTCCGGCACACACTTCTGGGCATCTCGACACTCTCGAGGACATCCGGCACACACCTCTGGGCATCCCGACACTCCCGGGGCATCGTCGACTTAACCGTCCGACAATGTCATCATTATCATTACACATGGATATATCTTACTTTGGAAAAATGCCATTTGATGCAATAATGCCAAAAGTTTCATTTAATTTATAAAATTTCATTAATTTTGATGTCATATGAAATGCATAAATGTCACCACGCATGCCAAATAAATAGCAACTCAGAATACCACATCTCATAGAGTAATTTATTTATTCTTAAAATTAAAATGAATTTCTGATAAAACAGAATGCACTCCTTTAATTATAATTCTGAAAAAGTTAGTAAACGATATTAATAAATTATAAAAATTTAACATGATGTAAACAAGACCTAGAGAAAGAGGTTTTACGAAGAACACCATGTCAAGAAAGTTTCATATAAATCGCATAGGTCCATACATTACAACAAAAGAAATTCCAACACCACTTTTGCACAGTTCCGGAAATAATTTCAATTAAGTCCTTAAATGAACTCCGAAAATTCTGATATTTTAATATGTTATAGATAAGACCCAGAGGTAAAATTCCCATGAAGAAATTGAAGTCTAATTCAATCTGGATTAAAAGATATAATTATTATAACTCTCCCTAACTCTCGGTTAAATCTCCAGATTTATCCCTTTCAAAGAAAAATCGTTTCCCTATCAATACTTATCCGTTTATTCTCAAATTTTAGTATATTACTCCTTAAGATGTTATCTACAACTTTTGTCAAGGACACGAGATCAAATTCGGACTGGATAATTGCACAAAATTCACAGAATCGTAAGGGATCAACATAACAGTTTCCAGATCTAGTATCTTTGAAGAAAAATGGTTTCACAAGCCGAGGGTCAGTTCAATAGTCAGTTGTTGCAATTGCCGTGATTAGTGCCAGAGTACAGACTGCTCAGAACTGCCAGAATAATTGAATTGTTGAGCATTGAAGACCCCAAAAGTTCTAAATTGGTGAGTACACCTTTCTGAAGGTGTCACCAATGAGGGATACCTTGTGTTTTAGCAAGGAGGGAAAACTGAAATCGAAGTACATAGGTCCCTTTGAGATTTTGAAAAGAATCGGGATCCCATCGTATTGTCTGGCATTGCCGCCGAGGTTAGCGCAAGTACGTGACGTCTTTCACGTGTCGATGTTGAGGACATATGAGCCTGACATGACCTACGTGCTAAATCTTGAAGAATTAGGCATGGACGACAGAGTGTCGTACATGAAAAGTTCGGTTCAGCTTGTGGATCAGAAAGATCAGATTCTATGTATCAAGAAGGTCCCCTTGGTCAGAGTGGTCTAACAACGCCACCGGACTGAAGAAGCAACCGGGGAAAGTGAGACTAGATGAGACGACGATACCCCCCACCTTTTTGTTTAAGGATTGGTAAATGTTTAAATTTCGAAGACGAAATTTTTATAAGAGGGGAAGAGTTGTGACATCCTAGATTTTCAGTCATGTTTTCTATTGAATAAATCGGGCATTTCATTGACGCGTCTATAGGGCTGTTCTCAGAACTGATCATTCTAGAGATAACTAGACTATCTGGGGAAACCATTAAGAATTTTAAGGCAAATAGACTTGAGAATTCGACTAGGAATCGGCTTCTCAACCGTGTCCATCTTTAGAGGTCATTACGGCACATATATAAATCAATTCGATATCAGAGATAGATTAGTTTGATTGAGATGTGTGGCTAATCGTGGGTGACACCACTAAATTGGAAAATTCTCGTCGACCAACACTAAACTGATTTTCTTATTGTTTTGGTACCCTGTGTCCGTATTTGGATCATCAGGATTTTCACGACAATCGAGAGTCACCAATGAGTCGAGTGGGTTCATAGTGGCTTGAAGAAAATTGACCACGGGTCATTTGCACTAAAAATTTCTAAAAGTTACCCGGTAGTCTAGGTCACGCTAAAAACGCATCGAATCGAAATTAATCGTGAATTCGAACCCGATTTCAGAAATTGAAAGTTCTGTGGTATCACGAGCTATTTTAGGAACGTTGACTCAGTCTCAGAAGATTTTTCAGAGATTCCGGGATTTTTACGGAAAATCGATTCGGACGTCGCGGAAATTAACGGAAATTCGGATTGCTGAATTGAGGAGAATTTGGACTTTCAAGCTGAGCCTTTAGGTGTTGGGTACTTACAGAAAATTCTACGGGATTTATCTTCATCGAAATTGAACTTCAATTTGGTGGATAAATTGAAGCTAAATTGAAGAATTCGGATCTATGGTGAGGGCAGCATATTTTGGCATCAATATTAGGTTTATTGGTGGAAATTTGGTTGGAAAGTAATAAGGGACAAGTGTTTAATGCATTGGCTAAGGTTGCTTGACTTTATGCCCTATTCTTGGCTTCCCTTACAAGATTGGCCAGCTGCTTCCCTCTTTATTGTCTTCTCCTTTGCGTGAGTGATCCACCGAAACCAGCTGCTTGTTGTTTCCCTTTGGTTTATTTTCCTTCGAAGACCATCACCTGCTCTCTTCTCCTCTCCACCGAAGCCTCTGTCGATCTTGCCACCAGCCTGCTTTTACTTTCATTTGTTAATCCAGCAAAGTCCACCGCAACTCTCCCTCTGCCACCTTGCTATTGTAAGTGCACGCACTCAACACCACCAAGTCAAACCGGTGAAGCTCTTGCAGGTTCGTTGACCGAGACAACTCAAGCTTCTGCCGCGCGTTCTTCAGCCTTCTGCCAGCACACAACGTCCGCACGCCTCACCTCTCTCGGCCACAGAAGCCACAAACCGAAGCCATCTTTGACCGCTCCACTCCACCGTTTGTTGCAGCTCATCTCACGCCTGAATCGCCAGTCCAAGTCCACCAACGATTTCCCCTTCATCTCCATTTGTTTCCATCGACGCCAGTTTACGGGTCAACAAACCAGCGTCGAAGACCCCACACTCAGCTCCAAGCGACCAACGTCAAGCTGCCCGAAGACTCCAGTCGGTCTTCAATTGTCGAGGCCGCAAGCCAAGTCCACAAAGCCTCGCCCACACCCTCAGTTCACTGCCACTCGCCCGCTCAGCCACACGTCCACGTAAATTAAGCAGCGACTGAAGCTGCTTCCCATCCCCACGGACGTTCATCGCCAGCTTGCACGAAGCCAGTCGCAAGCTCAGCCTTCAGCCCAACGAAATTGGTCCAACGAAGCCCAACAAGCTTCTGTTTTCAGCGAGCCCAAGTGAATTCGGCCCATCTCAGTGCATTGAAGCCAGCAAAGCAGGCCCAAACCGTGGCTCAACTCAAGCCCAGACCAGTCCACATTTTGAAGCCCAAGCCCACGAAGCAAGTCAGCCCAAGCTCAGGCCCAAGTTCGGTCCAAGCCCAGAAATTTCTGCGGGCTTGTGAGGCTTTTGAGCCCGGCCCAAGTGTCCGCCGACACCACCGAAAGTTTGGAATTCGGCCGCCGTCGCGTCGCCGTCGCGGTGTCCCGGTTCCCGCTTTTAATCAAGTGAGTAATCTCACTAATCCTTGCTTCGTAGACTAATGATGCTTAAGGGTTGATTAGATTTAATTAAGCGCAATTATGTGGTTAGATTAGTGTTTATTAGTTAATTGTGATGCAAATTAGACAAATTGAATGTGTATTTAGCAAGTAGACATGGTCTACTATTTATTGAGGGTAGCTCGGGATTTTTCCGACCCTTTATCGGGCTTCAATTTGACAATTCAGGCCTAAGTGGAAATTTTGGTATTTAAATATTATTTTTCTGAATTAAATTAATTATTTATTTATTTTCCGAAAATTCAACTGGGATGGCCAGTGATCGGAATATTATGCTGATGACCGTGGTGAAGTCTGTTTATTTAATCGGGCTTTATTTTGAGCTAAATTGAATTTTTAATATTAATTATTTAATTTTCGAAATTAATTATTTAATTATTTATTTTTCGGAAATTAGGCAGGGATAGCTGACGACCGAAATCTCATGTTGATTGTCGTGGCGCAGTCCGTTTATTTATTTGAGCTCTACGTTGTGCTGAATTGAATTAATTGTGCAATTTGAGGAATTATTCCTAAATTGATTAAGATTGAGTAATTGAGTTGCGGATGGCCGAGTATGATTGTTTAGCGTCAATAATGCTTTGATGGGCTATTAAGTGGAGAAGTTTGTGACAGTGAATTGAATATACTCTTGGCTAAGATCCATCGGGTACGTTAATATTGTGTGAAAATTGAGTGAGTTGATGAGTACGTGGGGATTTATCCCAAGATTGATCAGTGTCGGTATTCAATTAGAATTTGACTGTGAAAGGTTGTGAGTATGGCTGTGCCAGTGGGGCCGAGTTTTGCCACCGAATTTGGAATCGGTTGCGCTCGTTGGGCCGTAAATTGTCACCTATTAAAGGTCGCGCCTGTTAAGGCCGTAATTTGCCACCTATTAAAGGTCACACCCATTGGGCCATAATTTGCTACCTAAAGATAGGTCGTGTTCTTTGGACTGTAATTTGTTGCCAAGAAATTTGGTAGACTATGCTCGTGAAGTCGTGAGTATGATTTGAGACTGAATAAGGGAAACGACTAGGGAATGGTCGAATTGACATGAAATCGACTAAGTCGATGGATCAAGATATTGATTTGTGATGTAATTGCTTGGGTGCCTATTGAACTGTGCTAATATGCAGGTGGAATCTGAGGCCAAGGTAAGTCCTCTGACCCGTGCATGTATAGGCAGCCTGGTTAGCGTATTGGTTTCCTAATCGAGTCTTAGTGGGGTAGAACTTGCTGAGAAATAGTCTCATCCCGATTGTGGGACAACATTTTAGGACCCTGATGAGGAGCCTGAGGAGAAAGAAATCGAAGAGGAGTACCTGGAGGAGAACCTCGATGATGATCCGAGTACGACCCGGATGAGGACTATGATCCCATCCTCTTTGTGAATCCTGTCTAAATGTGAATAGTGTGAGACTAGAATGTTATAAATAGTCTTGTGAATAGGCTTTGAGTTATGCCATGTATAAATGTTTGGTCAAGGATTTCAATATGAGAAATATGGCATTACTTTTCTATCCTATTGTTTTATTGTCTGAAGATTTATAACTGCTTTCGCATGTGCTTAATAAACGAAAGGGTCGGCGATACTTAGTCCTGGGATATCGCATTATAAAATCGACCAAGTCGAAGGATGTGTGCGTGCCCGAGGATCGGGGCGTGACAAGATCAAGGAACTTCACTTGCCTTAAGTTCACAACAAGCAAACGGCAACTTGAGGCTTCAGTGGGCTTGATCGATGGCGGCAGCTAGGTGGCGTCGACGACCTTCCTCTTCCCCCTCGTGGCCCGCACTCGACTTTCTCTCTCTCACTCGAACTCGCCTCCTCTCTCTCACTCACTCGTCCGCTCAGTCTCACTCTCTCTCTCTCTTGGCGGTTTCCTCGTGCAATCCGCCTCTCCCTCTCTCTTCCTTCGGTTGCTTCATGGTTAGCAATCATTAGATTGTGCATGCAAGGACACTTGGCTCCAAGAGGAAGACAAGTGGAGGAGGTAGCGTGGCCTCCATCCGATTTCCCTCTCCCTCCTTCGGTCGACAGTTTCATGGGCTTCTTGGGCCGGGCCTTGGTCGGCCGAATGGTGGGGGGTTGTGGGCTGCTTTGGGCTGTCTTGGGCCTTAGGTGTCCAGCCCACACTTACTCCTATTTTTTTTACACTTTAATCCCCACTTAATTTCATAATCTCAAATACTCACATGGCCATATAATATTGCAACATTAATCGATGAAAATCCAACTTATAGAGTACACGGCCAAGAACAGAAAATTCCTTGTCAATTATTCTTTAGTACAATCCTTGATCACACTTAGATATAGGATATGTTTCCAATCTAAACAATAGTCCATTCAATGTTCGGCCTTGTTTAATTGAAATCCGTCGGTTTAATGACTATAATATAGTCCAATGGTGCTTCTGATACCTTTTCATGGGTTGCAGTGTATCTAGGGATCATTATGAAATTTTAGGATGCCACATGATTCATTCGGAAAGATAACTTTTAACTCGGATCTTTGGAGAAAGGTCTGCTAGAACAGAAACGGGAAGAGAGGGAGAATGAGGGAGAGAGATGGTCGCCCGGTTTGGAGCTGAAGAGGAGGAGAGAGAGTGATGGGAGAGTTGCCATCAAGGCCTCATTAAGGCTATTCAATGCTTGCTCCACTTCCCCATGCACATCACCTCCTCTTTCTCTCTCTTGCTTTGCCCTTATCCACAAGCTTTTAGGGGCAATTTGGTCATTTCACCTTGCACAATTACCATTCTTTCCTTGGGCTGAAATCGGTGGATGGGCCTAAGAAATGGGCTTGGCCATGAATAGGAGTGGGCTTGGAAATTGATTGGGCTTGATTGGGCTCAAAGTTGGACCATGGGCTTTGAAAGATGAATAGTTGGTTTGGGCCCAATGAGCTCATTTGCTTGTCTTAGGTCCACTATAGTGGCTGTCCACCTTAGGCCTAAGGCCCACACTAACTTGGCCCGGCCCACGTCCTCACGGGCTCGCTTCCTCAGTCTGAAAATACCTTTTCCAATTGCTCAGCTTAATTAGCTTTGTCAACTGTTGAAGTAGCTTCATCCAAAGTCCGTCCCGGACATTCCCGATAATTCGAAGCTCAATCATTAGTTCTCATGCCATGTCAATTTCGCCCTAATGCCATTTTTGGTACAACTCAGACTGACATGTGGCTTTGAGGATTCACACGTAACCGACTCGTGTCAAAGTACGTTCAAGACATCTCGACGCATGGATGTATTTGACTGCATGAAATTACGGAGGATAGATTCTTATTTCAAAGTACATGATCACTAAGGATCGACATAGGGTCGTTCGTGGGTTCGATAATGGTAAATGGAGTCACCCGTCATTCCATTAGGTTCTGTCCTCAAATTGACTTCTAGTCATCCTTAGAATCGGCCTGCCTATCTACAGGATCATCCTCACGCAAGTCTCACGGTCAAGTCATTTTCCCAGGTCGAGTTCTTTAGTCGTACGGGTTCTGTCCTCATTAGCCTTTCCCCTCAAGGTCAGTATCTCAGGAGTGATCAATTCCGAATGAGATCAACCAACAATGCATTGAAGAAATTCACTTTCACTCGTCCTTTAGATGGCTCGAATTTCAGGATGTCACAGTCTTTGCGCTTTAAGTCTGATAATCTTAGAAGACTAATAAAATTAAAAAAAAAAAACTTCTTTGAACACCTATTCATCCCCCTCTAAGTGCTTGTACTAGTCCTATCACTAACCACCTAACATGCGTCAATAAGTCACTAATTTAATTAATCTAAACTAATCTAACCACCTAATTGCACTTAATTAAATTTAACCAACCCATAAGTATAATTAGCAAACTAAGAAAGTATTAGTGAGTAAAACTCACTTGGTAAAAGCGGAGACTGAATCACCATGACGGTGGCCGGAATCGGGCTTTTGGCGACACCGGCGGGCTTGGACTAGGCCTAAGATCGGTCCAACAAATCTCAGCCCAACTGAGCTTTGTTCTTGATTTTGGGCTAGACCCAAATTGGGTTGGGCCTGCTGAAGATGGGCTGCCTTTGTGGGCTCGGAATTGGGCTTGACTGCGTGGGCCTTGCTGATTTAGGCTTCAAGTTGTGGGCTGAGCTTCAATTGAAAATGGGCTGCTCAAGAAAAATCCACGTGGGCTGCTGTTGCAGGAGATGAACTCGCTGGGCTGAAGATACGGCCCAAAAAAGCTGTTGGCTGCTGGTTTGCGTGGGCTAGAATTACTGGGCTCAATTCGAACAGTTGTGGTGAGAATGGCCTCGCTGGCAAGTTGCTTCAGACGTTGAAGATGGAGAAGAAACGCTGGCAGTGACGTGCGGACGTGGACGATGGAGGGGAAAGCACCGTTGACCGAAACGTGGGGTTTCGGTGCTCTACAGGAGTGCACGATGGAGTTCGGTGGAGTTCGGTGGAGTTCGCTAGCGTGCGGCTTCAGTTGATGCTGCGAAGATGCTGACTTCTCTGGACGTCCGCCAGGTGGCGTCGTGGACCACCAATCGTGGAACTTGCGATCAACAATCCGACCGAGAAGCTGCAGCGTTTTGTCGCTGCTAGGCGGGAGTTCGTGGGCTGTGCGGAAGAAGCGGACGTGGTGGAGACGAAGAAGCAGCTGCTGGCGCCAGGGGTTGAACGTGGGTCAACTTTGGTGATCTCCCATGTTAGATTGTTGACCGAAGGGGGACATGAGGTAGTGGAGCAGGGCGAGCAGCAGGGGAAAATGGTCGCTAGTTGCTTCGGTTGAGTCTTCAAACATGCAGCAAAGGAGAGAGATCGGATGGGGGGTTTGCTTCGCACGAAAAAGAAATGAAGGCAGAGGCAGAAATAACGAGTGGATGGGGGAAGCCGTGCGTGAGGAAGAAGCCAAGAGGGGCCCAAAGTCTGAAATTCTTATCTCCTCCATTGATGGCCTTGTCTCCCAATACTTTCCAACATATTAACCCACTAATTACTCAATTTGGTGTCACAAAATCCAGCTATAAATAGGCCTCCGAATTTCACAAATTTTTTACTTCAATTTCTTCAACAATTTCCCAAAATTGAAGTCCAATTTTAATGAAGAAAAGTCCCGGACAATTTTCTATAAATCCCCGACACTCACAGGCTTAGTTTAGAAGTCCTGATTTCCATCGATATAATCCATCTAAATCTCCGCTAATTTTCCACAACGTCCTAACCGATTTTTCCGTAAAAATCTCGGAATCTTTGAAAAATCTTCTGAGACTGAGTCGACACTCCTAGAATTTATCGTGATATGACAGAAACTCGAATTTCTAAAATCAGACTTGAATTGGCGGTTAATTTCTATTCGGCGCGTTTTTAGCGTAACCTAGGCTATTAGGTAACTTTCAGACATTTTTAGTGCAAATGACCCGTGGTCGATTTTCTTCGCGCCACTATGAACCCACTCAACTCATTGGCGACTCTCGGTTGTCGTGAAAATCTCGATGATCCAAATACGAACACAGGATACCAAAACAACAAGAAAATCAGTCTAGAACTGGTCGACGAGAATTTTTCAATTTAGTGGTGTCACCTACGATTAGCCACACATCTCAGTCGAGCCAGTCTATTTCTGATTTCAAATTGATTTTTAACTGTGCTGTAATGGCCTTTAAAGATAGACACGGTCGAGAAGCCGATTCTTGGTCGAATTCTCAAGTCTATTTGCCTTAAAATTTCTTACTGACTTCTCTAGATAGTCTAGTTATCTCGAGAGTGATCGACTCTGAGAATAACCCTATAGGCGCGTCAATGAAATGCCCAATTCATTCAGAAGAAAACATAGTTTAAAATTTGGGATGTCACAACTCTTCCCCTCTTATAAAAATTTCATCCTTGAAATTTAAACCTTACAAAGCTTAAGCAAGAAGGTGGGGGCACAATACTCTCATCGACTCTTCAGTCTCCCTAGTCGCTCCTTTTGTACCATGGTGTTGCCAGACCACTTTGACCAACGGAATGGTCTTTGTACGTAGCACTTGTTCCTTTCTGTCTACAATCTGGACCGGTCTTTCCATATATGACACTCAGTCATCTATGTCCAATTCTCAAAATTGAGTATGTGTGTCGGGTCAGGCTCGTACTTCCTCAACATCGACACGTGGAAGACGTCATGCACTTGCGTCAATCTTGGCGACAACGTAAGACGATACGCTAAGGTCCCAATTCTCTCAAGAATCTCAAATGGACCTACGTACCTCGGACTCAGTTTGCCTTTCTTTCCGAAGCACGAAGTTCCCCTCATTGGTGACACCTTTAGAAAAACGTGATCACCAACTTGGAATTCCAATAATCTATGGCGCTTATTTGCGTAACTTTTCTGTCTGCTCTGTGCGGTCTTTAACTTGTTTCTGATCACTGTCACAGCATCCATTGACTGCTAAACCAACTCTAGGCCTGTTATCTTTCTTTCCCCAACTTTGTCCCAACACACTAGTGTTCCGCATGCTCTGCCATACAATGTTTCAAATGGAGCCATTTGGATGTTCTGCTGATAGCTGTTATTGTAGACAAATTCTACCAGATGAAGCTGATCTTCCCAGCTTCCTTTGAAGTCTATCACACAGGCTCTCAGCATATCTTCGAGGGTCTAAATTGTCCTCTCAGACTGGTCATCCGTCTGAGGATGATATGCTGTACTGTACTGAAGCTTTGTACCCAGAGCACTTTGCAAGCTCTTCCAAAAAGCGGCGGTGAATCTTGGGTCTCTATCAGAGGTTATCGTAACCGGCACTCCATGCATACGAACCACCTGACGCACGTACATGTCTACATGCCTATCCAGACTCAAGTCTTTTTGAACTGCAATGAAATGAGCCGATTTTGTCAATCTGTCAACTACTACCCAAATCGAATCATTCCCTCTTTGACTCCTTGGTAGTCCAGTCACGAAGTCCATCGTGATATGCTCCCATTTCCATTCTGGGATCGCGAGAGGTTGCAGAAGTCCTCCCGGCTTGCAATGATGAGCTTTTACTTGTTGACACGTTGAACACTTGGCGACATGCTTAGCGATGGGCGTCTTCACGAGAGTGCTAGTACGAACACCTAGAGGGGGTGAATAGGTGTTTAAAATAAACCTTGGCAAAAATATGCGGAATAAAATAAACTTCAAGTAAAATAAAGGAGTTAAGGAAGAGAATAAGAACACAAGATTTATAGTGGTTCGGCTTAATCCAAGCCTACGTCCACTCTCCCACGCTAACAGCCTTCTTGGCTGGATTCCACTATGCAATCAACAAGAGATTACAACTTTGAGTGCAAACACTCAGTAATAGATCACACTATCTCACTAAGTCACTCTTTTGGTATTTCTCTCCCGATCACAAACGTTTAAGCTTTCCAAAGACAAGTATATGAACAAAGATCGCTCGGACTTTGGAATTATAAATTCTACGCTCCGTCTCTTACTTGCTCATCGGTCCTTCATCTCCTTAAATACTTCTCAACTTCCAAACTAGCCGTTGGACAGTATCCCAGAGAATCGTCTTCCAATATACCCATTGGACAGCTCTGTATCTAGAAGATTTGGTAGCCGTTGAGTGACAAAGGTAGAATCCCAAATTGATTCCGATCGCCCATACAAACGGAATCTTGGTTTCCATAAGTAAAGCTTCTTTGTATAGAAAGATCTTGTCTTCAAGATCCAATCGTCAATCAATTAGATTGAATCAATCAAATCAATCTTGATGTGGAATCCAAACCAGATCACTAGCCGTTGTATGATTGGGCTTGAGTTACATTCTGTCGAATCTGGATGTAAAGTCTGAGAGTCATAGACTTTACAATCTGAGTCTGAGTTGCGATAGACTTTCCAATCTGGGTCTGAACATATCTGCTTCTGAACAGATTTAGCTTTAAGGTCTGTACCCAGTTCAGCTTCAGCATAGAGTCTATCTTCTTGTTCAGCTTCAGCATAGAGTCTGTCTTCTGGTTCAGCATTCACGTTCAGTCTGGAATTAGTTAGAGTTGACAGACTTCTGATGTAGAACAGACTTTGACACTAAAGTCTGGCAGTCTTCAGACTTTGAGTCTTGAGTCTAGCAGTCTTCAGACTTTGAGTCTTGAGTCTGGCAATCTTCAGACTTTGAGTCTTGAGTCTGGCAGTCTTCAGACTTTGACACAGAAGTCTGGAAATCTTCAAAATATACTCTGGACATATGTTACGTTCAGTCTTCTGGCCATCTTCTGACTTTGATAATATCCTCTACATATTCTATCATCTGCATGGTCTATTACTCAATCATCAAACATGTTAGTAGCCTTTGATTTATTTTGTCATCTTCAAAACATCATAAGGGATTTCCCTAACAATCTCTCCCTTTTTGATGATGACAAAACAATCTCTGAATATGCAGATTTGTAAACATGCTTTTAAAAATATTAATTTAAATCAAAGGATATCAGAAGATAGCAAATAGATTGAGCATAATAATAAATAGAAAAATAATCGCAGCTCAATATTATGCAATAAATAATATCAACCAATCAACACATATGCATATTCATATTTTCTCCCCATTTTTGTCATAATCAAAAAGCGATAATAATGGATTCACGTAGAGAATGATAACAAATATCTTGCATGAATCACAATTTCCAAAAATCAGCTTTTATCGAATATTAAAGATATGCAATATAGCTCACTTCGATCATATCAGCAAATATCCAATAAAAATCACGGATGCATCATGAAATTCACGTACCCTTTTTGTCATAATAAAATGATAATATCAATACAAGATTTATCAATGACAAAAGGTAATAAGAAATGCACTAACCGGATTTTGTAGAACAAATTCTGACACATTTACCTTTCCTTCCATTCATAATAAGATCACGATCAATCCAAAAAGATTTTTCCATAATTGATCAAAGCTCCCCCTCAATTTGTTGCCTTTTTGAGATGATCACGATTCTTTTCCTTTTCTTTTGGATTTGATTTCTCCCCCTGTGATCGTGACAATATTTGCGGATAGAAACAATTGTGGCTTGTGCATGTTGAACATAATATTTTTCAATATTTCCTTTGTAGCAATAATATCTGCAACGATCACTTGCATTTTGAAATTCGAGCCAAAAATTTATTTTCTTCAATTAGCTTTTCTCGAATTCAACCTGCATCAACTTAACAAACTTTTTCCACAAATAAGCTGTAATAATATCCACGTGATATATAATACCATTTTCTTCAAATAGATAAATTGAATAGCATATATAAAATTATCAAATATTAAAATTCAGAACTATTCAACCTTCCGTACGACACATAAGGGATTTCCTCAACAATTTGCAAAAACTTTGCACAAATAATAGAATTTTTGAACTTCCAAAAGATAGTATAGAATCTCCATGATTTTCTGATTGAGTTTTCCAAAATCCATATGGAAGATTCTTTTGTGACCTGCAAATTCTTATATAACAGATAATAATCTTTGCAAAAATGTCACGTAATATCTTCCTTTGATTTGCGGATCAAACTTGCTAGATATAATATATCTTTTAAGAATATAGCAAGAATATCCATGAATATGCAGTAATATCTTTCGAGATCAAAGAGATTTCCTTGAGCATAAATTTCAGACATGTATTTTGCAAAAGAAAAATAGATATTTCTGTCACGTGCCAAAATTGCAAACCTTATATTTATGACAAAAGATATTCGCAATATAATAAACAATCATCCAAAATCATGATAAATGCACGTAGAAATTTGTAAGGCAGGATAAAAAAAATTTCTCTTACCCAGGTATATGTTTCAAATATACCATTGATTAAAAAAAATATTACCAATTGTCGCATGAGATATTTTCTGATTGCACCAAAATTTGCATAGATTCGCAATCATCCTTCCCTTAAAGAATTTCCTACAATCAACTCATTTCTCAAATCCTCTTTCTTCTTTCTTCTTCATATCCTCGATTTCCTCATTGGATTCTGAGTCTGTGTCCGAGTCAGACTCTGATTCTGAGTCTGTGTCTGAGTCAAACTCAGATTCTGAATGTGCCGTCAAGCATATATTTTCTTGCTCATCTTCTTTCATTGTTCTTTTCTGCCCATTATGCTTGTATCGTCTTCTTCCACTGAATTTCCTTGCTTTTCTATTCAGATTTTTGAATTTCTTGACCATAAAGGCAAGTTCTTCGACGTCCATGTCATTTTCTGAGTATGTTTCATCAAAAACAGCATTAGATATTAAAGCGATGGACTTCTTACCTTCGGGATCTTCATCATTAAGTTGTTCCACTTCATAGGATTGAAGAATGCCGATCAATTCATCAACGGAAAGTGGCATAATCCTTTGAGTCTCCCGGATTGAGGTCTTAACATTATTCCAATCTTTTGAGAGACCTCGCAAGAGTTTGTTGACCTTCATCGGGGTAGAAATTTGCTGACCTTGATATGCTAAACCATTTACAATTTCTGTAAAACGGCTAAACATATCTCCAATCGACTCTCCTTGCTTCATCGTGAAGGATTCATATTTGCCGAGCAGGAAGTTTACTTTTGTCTCTTTTACACGATCGGTCCCTTCATATGTAACATGAAGTTTATCCCAAACTTCTTTTGATCTCCGTCCGAGACATTCGAGCGGGGGGTTTGGATTCTTTGTCTTTGCCATTCTTATTTGATGTAGATGCAGCAGTGGGATTGATTTCTCTTTCCACAACATCCCATTGCAAAAGATCTCTAGATCTTAGGAATGCTTTCATTTTGTTCTTCCACACGTCGTATTCATTTCCATCAAAATATGGTGGCCTTGTGTTGCTTTGCCCTTCCATAAGTCCTGATGCCAAGATATTAGCCATAAAGAATCTTTAGCTCAAAAGTAAAAACACTTTTATAAACCGAGCACTTGGCTCTGATACCAATTGAGAGTGCTAGTACGAACACCTAGAGGGGGTGAATAGGTGTTTAAAATAAACCTTGGCAAATATATACGGAATAAAATAAACTTCAAGTAAAATAAAGGAGTTAAGGAAGAGAATAAGAACACAAGATTTATAGTGGTTCGGCTTAATCCAAGCCTACGTCCACTCTCCCACACTAACAGCCTTCTTGGCTGGATTCCACTATGCAATCAACAAGAGATTACAACTTTGAGTGCAAACACTCAGTAATAGATCACACTATCTCACTAAGTCACTCTTTTGGTATTTCTCCCCCGATCACAAACGTTTAAGCTTTCCAAAGACAAGTGTATGAACAAAGATCGCTCGGACTTTGGAATTATAAATTCTACGCTCCGTCTCTTACTTGCTCATCGGTCCTTCATCTCCTTAAATACTTCTCCACTTCCAAACTAGCCGTTGGACAGTATCCCAGAGAATCGTCTTCCAATATACCCATTGGACAGCTTTGTATCTAGAAGATTTGGTAGCCGTTGAGTGACAAAGGTAGAATCCCAAATTGATTCCGATCGCCCATACAAACGGAATCTTGGTTTCCATAAGTAAAGCTTCTTTGTATAGAAAGATCTTGTCTTCAAGATCCAATCGTCAATCAATTAGATTGAATCAATCAAATCAATCTTGATGTGGAATCCAAACCAGATCACTAGCCGTTGTATGATTGGGCTTGAGTTACATTCTCGTCGAATCTGGATGTAAAGTCCGAGAGTCATAGACTTTACAATCCGAGTCCGAGTTGCGATAGACTTTCCAATGCGGGTCCGAACATATCTCGCTTCGAACAGATTTAGCTTTAAGGTCTGTACCCGGTTCGGCTTCAAAGATAGAGTCTATCTTCTTGTTCAGCTTCAAAGCATAGAGTCCGTCTTCCGGTTCAACATTCACGTTCGCCCTGGAATTAGTTAGAGTTGATGACTTCCGATGTAGAATGACTTTGACACTAAAGTATGGCAGTCTTCAGACTTTGAGTCTTGAGTCTGGCAATCTTCAGACTTTGAGTCTTGAGTCTGGCAGTCTTCGGACTTTGACACGAAGTCCGGAAATCTTCAAAATATACTGGACATATGTTACGTTCGGTCTCGGCCGTCTTCGACTTTGATAATATCATCTACATGTTCTATCATCTGCATGGTCTATTACTCAACCATCAAACATGTTAGTAGCCTTTGATTTATTTTGTCATCTTCAAAACATCATAAGGGATTTCCCTAACACTTCATACCCGACCACCAGTAGTGTTGACGCAGGTTCTGGTACATTTTAGTGCTTCCAAGATGAATGCTGTAACTGCTACAATGTGCTTCGGATAAAATTTCTTCTCTAAGCTCTACATCGTCAGGTATAACCAAACGTCCTTGGAACCTTAGTGTCTCGTCATCAGCAATCTGGAAATCAGCCTTTCTTTTCTCTATGTCCTCCTGAAGAATTCTTTGTACATCTGGATCTGTCGGTTGAAGTTGCTTGATTCTGACCTGGACATCCGGTTCAATTCTGAGGGTGGCCATAAAACTCGAAAGGTGGCCTACCTCAAATTTGAATTCCGAATCCCGAGCTCTCTCGATTAAGTTCCACTCCTTAATCAAGATTTGCGCTACTGAAGACTTCCGACTCAATGCATCGGCGACCTTGTTCACCTTTCCAAGGTGATATATAATATCACAGTTGTAGTCTTTCAGCAATTCCATCCATCGGCGTTGTCTTATGTTCAACTCCTTCTGAGAGAACATATACTTGAGACTCTAATGGTCCATGAAGATCTGAAATTTTTTCCCACACAGATAATGTCTCCAAATCTTCAAGGCAAAGATAGTTGCTGCGAGCTCTAAGTCATGCGTTGGGTAATTCTGCTCATGAGGTCTCAACTGGCGAGAAGTGTGGCATCTGAAATTTTAGAGGATCCTCGGATATGAGACAATCATGGTCAATCGATGGAAGTATCATCGGACTGTGGCATTGTTATTATTTGCGAGCTTTAACTCGTATTTGTTTATTGGATTGATATGATGTATTTAGCAATGGACCAATCAACCGTGTAATAAGAGAAAAACTTTGGACTATAAGTGAATAATATTCTTTTAGAACCGAAGGGATGGAATTCGGTTTTTGCTTGAGGATCATGTATGTCTCTTCTTTGTGCGATTCGACAAGTAAGGAAAAGAAATCTTGTCGCTTGATCGAAATTTTTCCATGCAAGAACTTTGGTTATACATTTATTCGTGAACCAATTGGATTATAAGAGTATAAATTTATTTCTTTGGAAAAACATAGTGCTTCATAATTATGGGCTTATATTTTAGGGATTATGGGCTTGTGAGTTTGGACTTTTGGCATCAAAATTTTGGGCCCAAGTAGGCCCAAGGAGCCTCCAAGGCTGTCGACCAAAAGAAAGGGGGGGAGGAACCGGATGGAGAGAAGGCCATGCCACCCTCTCCACTTGTTACTTTCTTGAAGCCACTTGTCTCCTTCTTGAAGCCATTTGTCACCTGCATGCAAGATTTAATTAGTAAACTAATCAAAGGAAACAAAAGAATTTGGAACTAGGGAGAGAGAGGGAAACCGAGAGCTCGAGCGGGCGATACGAGCGCGAGAGAGAGAGAGAGAGAGTGTTCGAGCGAGTGAGCGGGTGTGCGGGCGTGAACTGTAAGGGAGGAAGAGGAGGATCGCCTTCCTCCGTGTCCGAGCTGCCACCGTCAACGCCACCGATCCCTGTCGCCGTTTGAGCCAAGCCAAGGCCCACCCGAACCCCTATTTTTGGTTAGCAACCGAATAGGAAGACTTGAGGCAAGTAGAAGTTCTTCTATCTATGTTTTGCTTGTTGTTATTATCTAGTGAAGAGTTGGTAGATATGAGAAAGGTGGAATTTTAGAGCTGCATGTGGGATTTTGGACATGTAAGATGAAGCTAGATCAAGAAAACTAGGTAAAAAAGCAGGGCATGCAATGTGGATTTCGAATTTTGAAATGGAACAAGAATTTAAAGATCTGACTATGGAGGATTTTTGGAAGTGATAAGGCTGTGTTGTAGTGTAATACACTTGTATACATTTGATTGTGGATGTTGGAGGTCGAAATTCAAGGAGTAGGAAAAATTCTCGTTAGATTAGTGGACTGCTTTGTAAAGGACAGCGTGACCCTCGGCGACTTTTTGATTTTTCTGTAATTTTCTAGCCAAAATTTGACTTCAAATCCTTGATGAAAGTTCGAGAGTACATCTGTTGGTATAACATATAAAAAATTTAGGATAAATGGACACGATTGGATTGATGAAATGATTTTTCTATGAAAATGCTAATTCTGGAAATTTTACAGAACGTTAGCAAGGAATACCGAAATTTTTCTCTCCATACGTAAGGAATTTGACTTGGTATTCTTCATGAAATTGCTTCCTTTAGGTCTCCTTGATAACATGTTAAAATTTCATAATTTTCTGAGTCCATTTAGTATTTATTTCGAAATTTTTACCAGAACTGTGCATTGTAAAAATCGGGCTACTCTATTCTCGAATTTTTCATAAAGTGTCTGAAGGTGAATGTGTTTCGAATGGTTATGTGATATGATGGTAATGGCTGTGGATTTTTGTGCAATATTGAGATGTAATAGAGGGTCCATGAGACATCTTGTTTTTTTGCATTTGAAAGTATTTGTGTAAATTAAAATGCTAATTGTTATCGTTGAACCCTCGGGTCAACGATGCCCTGGGAGTCGGGATGCCCAAAGGATCGAATGAGTTGATGCCTTGTGGATGCCCAGTGGCCTAAGTGGCTGAATGCTGGAGGTTTTTCCTCGGGAGCTTCGGGATGCCCGGTTGTATGCTAGTCAGTATGTAAATCCAGAGGGCCGGGATAACCATTTTCATGGTGAGTCTTGGAGGGTTTTCCTTGTGATGCTAGGTGGGGTACGAGATGCCTGGAGGCGTGATATGCTCCAGATGCCCGGTGGCCCTAAGTGGCTGAATGCCGGAGTCTTTTGCAATGCCAGGGTGGATGCGAATGCCCGAAAGGATGCAAACATTGGTCCTCCGGGGGATAAAACCTGTTGAATGATAAATGATAATTCTACTAAGTGTGTGTGTGTGGTCTGGTTATAGAACTGAGTTGTATGGCATGGAATGGGACATGTCATTACAATTTGGCCCTATGATCGGGACTTGTGTAACTGGACACGATGCATCTTGATAGTTTAGAAATTGTACTTGTCATTACATTAAAGAGTATTATGATTTTGATGCATACTTATTCTTTGATTACCTGTTCTTGATCTATATGGCATGAATCTAGATATTGATTGTACTGCATTATATAGTTTGATGAAACTTTTACTGCTGAGTGGTTGTACTCACCTGGTTTGGGGACTAACATTTCAGATTAAAAGATGCCTCTGTCACCTGTCACACGTGGTACTTTTGATGGCATCCCAGTTGATGTGAAGTGTATATGTTATGAGCATACTCATGTTGAGGTTCGAGGACTGGTCTTCATCCAAGTTCGAGTTTTAGTCCTGTATGATGTTGGGTTACCTGATGGCCCAGTAGTCTAGGAGTTTTTGTCGATGCACGTCCGACGTGATGGAGTGATGTTGGGGATGTTGCCGCTGCCAACAGCCGATGGACTGGGCTGGGTGTGATCGTGTGTGTGATGGGTAGCAGGTGACACTTTTTGGACCGCTGGCACCGTCTAATAGACTTTAGTTTTGGGCTGATTAGGAAGGAAAGCCAAAGGGAGGTCGGGTTATCTTATGTTGTATAGCCGGGTTTAGCAAGTCCACGGCAGTTTCTTTTTGTTGTACCGACCTATGTTATCTATCAGACTTATGTAAATAAAAGTATCTGGCTTATTTTATAAAATTTGTCTAGTAAGTGTGCATCATTTCATCTTTTGGAATAGGGAGATGAGATGTCGCTTCCGTTATACTTTCATACGCTGCGCATGGACCGTTTAAAATTATACACCCCTAGGACTTATGGATCTATTTTAAAAATTCTATGGTATTAGAATGATTTATTTTATCAGGACAAGTGAGAGACAAGTAGACTGTGGCGACCCTACATGTTGCATCAATACGTAACCCAGTCCTCTGAATGACGCATCACTGTAGATCTCGAATCCTCCAGGACCAGACGGAATAGTCAGCACAGGTGCGATAGTCAACTTTTCCTTCAGCTCTTGGAAACTACGCTCGCACTTGTTTGTCCATACAAATTTCTCTTCTTTCTTCAAGAGTTTTGTCAGCGGTGATGCTAACGATGAAAAACCTTCCACAAACCGTCTATAATAACCTGCCAATCCCATAAAACTTCTTATTTCTGTCACTTATGTCGGTCTCTGCCAACTGATCACAGCTTCTATCTTGCTCGGGTCGATGGAGATTCCTTCTCCGGAAATTACATGACCTAAGAGCGCAACACGAGTCAACCAGAACTCGCATTTGCTAAACTTAGCATACAACTGATGCGTCCTTAAAGTCTAGAGCACTAATCTCAGATGATTCTTGTGCTCTTCATCACTTCTCGAATAGACCAAGATATCATCTATGAACACAATCACAAACTGATCTAGATATTCCTTGAATATTCAGTTCATCATATCCATGAAGGCAGCTGGAGCATTTGTCAACCCGAATGGCATCACTGTGAACTCGTAATGACCATACCGAGTACGAAATGCTGACTTAGGAATGTCCTCCTTCATAATTCTCAGCTGATGATATCGTGTCCTTAAGTCAATCTTCAAAAATATTGAAGCTTCTTACAACTGATTGAACAGATCATCGATCCTTGGGAGGGGATACTTATTCTTAATGGTTACTTGGTTGAGTTGTCGATAGTCAATGCATAGACGCAACGAACCATCTTTCTTCTTAACGAACAGAACTGGTGCTCCCCAAGGTGATGCACTAGTGCGAATAAATCCTTTATCCAGTAATTCCTGCATCTGCACCTTCAGTTCCTTCAATTCAGATAATGACATCCTATAAGATGCCCTTGAGATTGGTTTTGTCCCTAGAGCTAGTTCGATCAGGAACTCGATTTCTCTTTCTAGCGGTAATCCTAGCAATTATTTAGAAAGACATTCGGAAATTCTTGTACAACTGAAATGTTTTCCACTTTCAATTCCTCAACTATCGTATTCACGACAGTTGCCAGGTACCCTTGACAACCTTCGTCTAACAGACGAGATGTCTCTTGCGACGAGATCAGGACAATCGAGGGTCCTCCTCGACTTCCTACAAACTCGAAGCTCTCACCTTCTATCGGGTCAAACTGAATCGCTTTATGATAACAGTCCATTTTAGCTCTTTGCTTGGTGAGCCAGTCTATGCCAATTATCAAATCAAAGTCATACATGGCTAGGACTAATAGATCTATTTTCCCCACTCGCTCACCAATCACTAACTTGCACCCCGAACAACCCAAAGAACCAATAATTTTATCTTTCAAGGGTGTAGATATGCACATTGCCGACTCCAATAATATAGGACTGACTCCTATCAACTTAACATACTGTTCGGCAATAAATAAATGGGTTGCTCCCGGATCAAACAAAGCATAAGCAGGTTGATCGTTGAGCGAAACCATACCTGTGATTACGTCAGGCGCAGCTTCTGCCTGACCCTGTGTAATTGCATACACTGTGCCTTGGACCGGAGATCTCTATTGTCCTCCCTGCAGTGCATTCTGAGGGGCATACCCTTTGATCTGTCTCATCGGTGGCGGCGGTGGCAACTGAGGTTGCCCTCTCTGCTTCTTCGGACAGTTCCTTGCGAAGTGGCCCTGTTGGCCACATTCGTAACACGCACCCATCCTAGTTGGACACGATGCTAACCCATGTTGTCTCCCACAAAAGCGACACGGTCCCATCCTATCGGCCATCGATCTACCAAATCCACCCTTCTTGCTAGGCGAACCTTGGAATCTGTTCCCTGACATCGGCCTCTTTCCTTGCCTGATCGCTTCCCGGTTAACACCCAATCTCGACCCCAACGAGGCAACTTGCTCATTCAATCCTCGCTCTATCATCTGAGCTCGATGATAGACCTTTCGATAGGTCGTCAAATCCAATAGCAATAAGGGTTGCTTCAACTCAGAACGAAGACCATTTCTTAATCTTATAGCTTTCTCTTATGGGTCTTCTACTAACCTAGGAGCATACTGCGAAAGCTCCATGAACTTGACCCCATACTGGTCGACCGACATCGATCCTTAACGGAGGCGTTGGAACTCCTCCATCTTTTGTTCTCGGGCCATACCCAAAAAATATTGATCGTTGAAAGCTCTTAGGAAGATGTCCCATACCGGGATTGTTCCTTCAGGAAAGATTATGTCCTTGGCGGCCTTCCGCCAAATGTTGGCATTGCCCTGCAATTGATAAACAGCCAGGGTTACCTTTTCTGTTTCGGTGCACATCAAGAGTGCAAATGCCTTGTCCAGATCCAGTATCCACTGTGAGGCGATCTCGAGGTCTCTAGTACCCATAAATCTCGGTGGACTTAACTTCAGAAACTACTCCATTAGCTAGTGGATTGGTCTTTCTCCCTGTGCCCTAAAATTCTCGGGTTGAGCTTCAGTAAGGGCAATAACAGGTGCGGCGGCAGGTGCAGCAGTAGCAGCAGCTGCTTGATTCAAGGCCTGCTGTGCCATGACATCCCTCATGGCCTCTAGTGCTTGCATGATCCCTTCTAATCTGGGATCACCAGGAGCTGCCACCCCGGCATCCACGACAGGTGGTGCCACTCTACTTGCGCTAGCCTGTGCTGGCACTCGACCACGACCTCCTCGGCACCGACTCTAATCGGCGCTCTTCCCTAAGTCATGGCCCTACTAGTCCTCTTAGCAGGAGTCCTTGGCTCTTGATCGCTCATAGTGTAGCTTTAGACTACTAACACCTGCTTCCAATTCAACACCGAATTAGAAATAGAGCAATCCAAACAACAAGCAATTTTATTGCACTCAACTAACATAGACATGCACCAGTTGTGAATTTAAAGGCCTTTTCTACTGACTATCTCATGGTCAATCTTGAACTTCACTCTGATACCACAAAAAGGGGATGGCATGCCCCGATCCTCAGGCACACACACATCCTTCTACTTGGTCGATTTTAGAATGCGATATCCCAAGACTATGTATCGCCGACCCTTTCATTTTCATTTGCACATGCGGAAGCAGTTATAAATCCCCAAACAATAAAACGATGGGATAGAAAAGCAAGGCCATATTTTTTATATTGAAATCCACAACCAAACTTTTATACATGGTATAACTCAAAGTCTATTCACAAGACTATTCATAACATTCTAGTCGCACTCTAAGTATACAACACAAGGTTAACAAAAGAGGATGGGATTTCAATCCTCATCCAGGTCATACTCAGGATCATCCTGATCCCCTTTTGACTCTTCTTCACTAAGTCCATTTCCTTCAAGCTCTTCATCTTTTTCTGGCTCATCGTCCTCTTTTGGTTCCTCCTCCTCAGACTCATCTACAGGCCTGAAATGTTGTCCCACAACCGGGATGAGACTACGTCTCAGCAAGTTCTATCCCCTAAGACTCGATTAGTAAACCAATACACCTTAGGGCTGCCTAAGCACAACACGAGTCAGAGGGCTTACCTTGGCCTCAGATTCCACCTGCATATTAGCACAGTTCAATAGGCACCAAAGCAATCACATCACAGATCGATATCTCAATCAATCGACCTAGTCGATTTCATGTCAATCGGACCATTCACCAGTCATTGCTACTAGTCCAACTCAACTCCCAAATATGAATCACGGTTCTTATGATACAACTTAATTATAAGTGGGAATCACAGCCCCACCAAGCAACTTTCTTAGATTTAGTGGCTTTACGGTCCCACCCGACCCTTTCAAGATCCAATGGCTTTACGATCCCACCCGACCTCTTTCAAGATCCAATGGCTTTACGGTCCCACCCGACCCTTTCAAGATCTTATGGCTTTACGGTCCCACCCGACGCTTTCAAGATCCGATGGCTTTATGGTCTCACCTGACCCTTTCAAGATCCGATTTAGGAATGAATCTTAAAATCACTCATAAATTACTTTAGCACCAAATAAAGCTCAAATAAATAAACGGACTGCACCATGACAATCAGCACGAAATTCTAGTCACCAGCCATCCCGGTTGAATTTTTGAAAAATAATTAATTAATTAATTAATTAATTTCAAAAAATAATTATTAAATATAAATAAATCCAATTTAGGCCTATAATGCCGAATTGGACGCCGAAAAGGGTCGGGAAAAATCCCGAGATGCATTCAGTAAATAATTGAACCTTTCTACTTACTAAATACTAGGTCTAACCACCTAACATGCGTCAATAAGTCACTAATTTAATTAATCTAAACTAATCTAATCACCTAATTGCACTTAATTAAATTTAACCAACCCCTAAGCATAATTAGTAAACTAAGAAAGTATTAGTGAGTAAAACTCACTTGGTAAAAGCAAAGACTGAATCACCGCGATGGCGACGCGACGGCAGCCGAAATCAGGCTTTCGATGACACCGGCCCAACAAATCTCAGCCCAACTAAGATTTATTCTTGATTTTGGGCTGGACCCAAATTAGGTTGGGCTTGCTAAAGATGGGCTGCCTTTGTGGGCTTGACTGCGTGGGCCTTGCTGATTTGGGCTTCAAGTTGTGGGCTGGGCTTCAATTGAATATGGGCTGCTCAAGAAAAATCCACGTGGGCTGCTGTTGTTGGAGATGAACTCGCTGGGCTGAAGATACGGCCCAAAGAAGCTGTTGGCTATTGGTTTACGTGGGCTAGAATTACTGGGCTCAATTCGAGTAGCTGTGGCGAGAATGGCTCCGCTGGCGAGTTGCTTCGAACGTTGAAGATGGAGAAGAAACGCTGGCAGTGACGTGCGGACGTGGACGATGGAGGGGAAAGCACCGTTGATCGAAATGTGGGGTTTCGGTGCTCTACAGGGGCACACGATGGAGTTCGGTGGAGTTCGCTAGCGTGCGGCTTCAGTTGATGCTGCGAAGACGCTGGCTTCTCTGGACGTCGGCCAGGTGGCGCCATGGACCACCAATCGAGGAACTTGCGATCAACAATCCAACCGAGAAGTTGTAGCGTTTTGTCGCTGCTGGGCGGAAGTTCGTGGGCTTTACGGAAGAAGCGGACGTGGCGAAGGGGAAGCAGCTGCTAGTGCCAGGGATTGAACGTGGGTCAACTTTGGTGATCTCCCATGTTAAATTGTTGACCGAAGGGGGACATGAGGTAGTGCAGCAGGGCGAGCTGCAGGGGAAATTGATCGCTGGCTACTTCGGTTGAGTCTTCAAACATGCGGCAGAGGAGAGAGATCGGATGGGGGTTTGCTTCGCACGAAAAAGAAATGAAGGCAGAGGCAGAAATAACGAGTGGATGGGGGAAGCCGTGCGTGAGGAAGAAGCCAAGAGGGGCCCAAAGTCTGAAATTCTTATCTCCTCCATTGATGGCCTTGTCTCCCAATACTTTCCAACATATTAACCCATTAATTACTCAATTTGGTGTCACAAAATCCAGCTACAAATAGGCCTCCGAATTTCACAAATTTTTTACTTCAATTTCTTCAACAATTTCCCAAAATTGAAGTCCAATTTTAATGAAGAAAAGTCCCGGACAATTTTCTATAAATCCCCAACACTCACAAGCTCAGTTTAGAAGTCCCGATTTCCATCGATTTAATCCATCTGAATCTCCTCTAATTTTCCGCAACGTCCGAACCGATTTTTCCATAAAAATCTCGAAATCTCTTAAAAATCTTCTGAGACTAAGTCGACACTCCTAGAATTTATCGTGATATGACAGAAACTCCAATTTCTAAAATCGGACTTGAATTGGCGGTTAATTTCTATTCGACGAGTTTTTAGCGTGACCTAGGCTACCAGTTAACTTTCAAACATTTTTAGTGCAAATGACCTGTGGTCGATTTTCTTCGAGCCACTATGAACCCCCTCGACTCATTGGCAACTCTTGGTTATCGTGAAAATCTCGATGATCCAAATACGAACATAGGGTACCAAAACAACAAGAAAATCAGTCTATAGCTGGTCGACGAGAATTTTCCAATTATTGGTGTCACCTACGATTAGCCACACATCTCAATCGAGCCAGTCTATTTCTGATTTCAAATTAATTTTTAACTGTGCCGTAATGGCCTTTACAGATAGACACGGTCGAGAAGCCGATTCTTAGTCGAATTCTCAAGTCTATTTGCCTTAAAATTTCTTACTGGCTTCCCTAGATAGTCTAGTTATCTCAAGAGTGATCGGCTCTGAGAATAACCCTATAGGCGTGTCAATGAAATGCCCAATTCATTCAAAAGAAAACAGAGTTGAAAATTTGGGATGTCACATCTACAATGCTACCAAATGTTTAAAGGATAACAAGTTTTTACCATCTTCCTAGACCTCAATTTAGTATTGCAGTCTTGAATAAGACTAACAAACTTAAGATTTTTCCATAAAATCTATGTCCGTATTTCCCTTTTTACTCCTCTTTTCCTTAGTAACCCATCATAAACCCGTATCTTCTCATTAGGTGGTCTACAGTCATCGTTCCACATATCATAACAGTCTAAATCTCAGACTCTGTTGACATCACTACAGCTGTTTCTTGAATCCATTGATTATTAATTTTGTCTTTTCTGAAATTCCTACAAGGAACTGGACATTTTCTTCCCTAACATCGTGTGCGCATGTTGGTACCTCACCAACCATGTTGGTACTTCACCCACCTTGTTACCATTGCATGCATTGTGTCATTCATGTGGGTGAGATTTCATCGTCAACTGCAAAATGAGGATTTCAATAAACCAGAATTGCTTGGTTTCATTACTTTTGGATATCACTGGTTCTCACAGTTCCTAAGAATGTTTAGCTTTACGAAGTTTATATTCAAAGCACAATATCTCCCCAACTCAACTAGGAACCCTTAAAACAGAAGAAAAGCTTTGACTTTAATCTATGTTGGGCTTCCATCTATAAACATCAAATATATCCTAACTATATATTTTCCTCTTTAAAGCAGGAGAGATCCAAGGTCCGAATCTTGACCCTTAATATAAAGTGAGGAAAAAGTTAACTTGTAAGAAGATCACCAGCCCTTTTCCTATTAGTAAGATCATCTAGAAAAATGTCACTTAACAACAGAGCCATCGATCCTAATAAACTCGTCCATTATCAAAGTCAACAGATATGAATCCTAAAGTCAAATCTTGATGTGCCTTATTAGTAAGTGCTATTAACGATTAATCTATTGGCTTGTTTTCTTCCTCTCTCAAGTTTGATCCTCTTTCTTCTGTGCAAAAGATGTGAAAAGAATATAACATCGGAATTAATGATCAAGCCCAACGGGAGAATTCGAGCTCCAATTTTCACTCTATCTGCTCAATTTTTCTTTCAACATATTCATCTTGCTTCATTCTCTGGTAGGCCTTTTTATATCTTCCGTTATTCTAAACCTTCTGTTCATCTTTATTTTTTCCCCTTCCGCATTGATTCATTTAATTCTATGGTTAGCAGTCACAAAATTTAACTATAATTAAGGCTCCATTTTTTTGGCAAAAAATTAATCATTTGGAAAAAGATTTTCTTAAACATAATTGCTTGCATTGCTTGAAATAATTAGTCAATAAAAAATATTTTGATTACCTATAATAATTTAAATTTAAACATTTTCATGAATGATAAAAATATTTTCTGTTTACTTATTTTTATTAGCGATACAAGCAATCATTTTTAAGAAAATGATTTTTTGCAACACAAGCACCCTCAAACTCTATCAATCTTTTCATTCCCTTTATCGTTTCCTCATTATTTCAAATTCCTGTAAAGCGATTACAACATGAAAAGTACTACGGGACTTAATTCCACAAAGATTTTGAGCAATTAAGAGTACGCGTTCTTTTAGCTATTTTTGTTCTTCTTGTTGTTAATTTCTGTATATACAACTATAAAGTTGTATAATCTCATTAGTGTCTTCTTTAGGAGAGGACTTAAAAATAAAATCTCATTAGTATCTTCTTTAAGAGAGGACTTAAAAAAAAAGTCTCATCAGTGTCTTCTTTAGGAGAGGACTTAAAAATAAATTAACTCTAATCTTTTGAGAATAATGTAGTGTTAAGCCAATTTCTTTTATTACTCTCTTTAATGACAAGTATTGTAAAAAGAGCAGGAACAAAGTTGAACTCTGTTTATCAATTTGATACAATCAGAAAGATTCACAAAATGAAAAGATGAACAAAGATAAGGCCAATGCAGCATAGAAATAAAACTAAGCCAACCCTTTTGGATAAAGTTAATCCAAAAAGAATATGGATTAAAGATAGCAAACATACATCTGGTTGTTAAGAAATTTAATCATGGCTCATATATAGTTTGTTCACATACATACGCACATAACTCTTCACTGTTTCTCTCTCATTCGGGCACCTGCACACATGACTTTATTTTCTTCTATGCTCTGTTTTTTATCTAATAAAGGTGCAGTACCCACTTATTTCCATGTCTTTATTTGATCATCCTGAGTGCACATCCATCTATTTCAATAATATTATTTGATCTTTCATCTTTTCTTTTGTTCTGATTTTGTTGATATTTTTTTCAATACTTTTCTATTAAAATGGGAGTTTGTCATTTCACACTTACAACGGATATATAAGTGAGTTTAAAGTTAGAGAGACATGAGCCCACCTATAAATGGGCTTGTTGATGAAGTACGTACAAGCAACCAATATGGATGAACAAACACCCATGAACAACATCTTTACTTGAAATATAGCCTTGAAGCTGAGTCAAATCAAACGACTTGAACAATTTCCAATATGTCACCAAAAGAAACAAATGGATACTATATTGAAAGTATGACAGAGAAATACAGATAAAAGGAGAACGTCAAGTCACTCCGCTGCGCTCGTGCCCTAGATAATAAAACAAATGTTTATACGTCTAACATCCTGTAGTTTTCAAGCCCATACAGAAGGCATACATAAATCAAAATTAAGTATTGGGGTCAAGCACTATGAATGGGCCAAGTAGGGAGATATTGCCATTGCCTGAGCCAATTGTTGCTGCTTATAGAAAGCTTCTCCGTCGCACTCTCCCTTGAAAGCTCACTTCAGTAACCAAAAGAACTAAAACAAAAGCAAAAGATTACGGCAGCCTTATCATTATATCTGCTGCTTACTTGGATGTTCCCACTTTCTCTCTTTCGTACTAGGTTTGCTGCGGTACTATGTCATGTGGATAAGAGCTCTGCCTTAATGGAATTCAAGAGAAGTTTCAAAACCAACACGATAGATTGGCAATGTGTTTATACAAAGGCCAATTCCTAGTCACTGGATGGAAGTGAAGATTGTTGTTTGTGGGATGGTGTACAATGTGATGAGGTCACCGGCCAAGTGATCACCCTTGACCTTAGTAGCAGTTGTCTCTTAGGCACCATAAATCCCAACACCACACGCTTTTGACTTGTTCACTTGGAGTCGCTCAATCTTGCATTCAACCGCTTCAACTTCTCCTCAATCCCATATAGCTTCAGCAATCTTTCAAGGTTAAATTACCTTAATCTCTCTGTCTCGTACTTTTCCGGTGAAATCCCTCACGGTATTTCACAACTCTCTGAGTTAATTTCTTTCGATTTGGGCGCTCCTTTTTCTGGGACACTTCATTTGCCCAACATGGGCAACCTTGTTCATAATTAGACTATGCTACAAGAACTTGATCTTTCCTTCGTAAGCTTGTTATCACCTATCCCTCTTGTACTAGTGAATTTCTCTTCCTTGACATCGCCCGGGCTTGGATATTGCGGATTGAATGGAGATTTTCCGGTTAACATTTTTCAACTGCCAAACTTGACATTGCTAAAAATTACAACCTTTCTGTATTTTGCCCCAATCTGCTTCAGGGTTCTCCATTGAAAACATTATTCCTTTTCTAGACCAACTTCTCAGGCGAAATACCGGCTTCAATTGAAGATCTTAGTCTCTTGAATGAGCTAAGTGCCTGGAATTGCTATTTCTTGGGATCGCTTCACTCTTTACTGGGTAATCTTTCTCATCTCACTTGACTAATCCTGTCAGAAAATAACGTTGAAGGACAAATCCCTTCATCCTTTGCTAACCTCACCCAGCTTTCCACTCTGTATCTCAACTACAATAACTTGAGGGGAAAAGACCACCAAAAACCCCAAAATTTACCCAAAGTGACAAATTTACCCCAAACTTTTTTTTGTGACATGAAAAATCCCCAACTTTGCAAATTGTGACACATTTACCCCATTAAGGGTATTTTCATCTTATTCTTTCTATTTTTCCTTTTTCTTTTTCTTTCTATTTTTTTTCTTTTTTTCTTCTTTTCTCTTCCCTCTGCCGGCTCTGGCCAACGGAGGGAAGCCGGCATCCGGCGAGGGCTGCCCTCACCAGCATCGGGCGAGGGCCGCCCTCACCGGCATCAGGCGAGGGCGGCCCTCGACTGAGTTGGGTGAGGGCTGCCTTAGCCAGCCTAGGTGAGGGGTGCCCTCGCCAAATCTGGCAAGGGCCGTCCTCACCCGACGCCCTCACTTGCATTGGGCGAGGGCCTAGCGAGGGGTGCCCTCGCCGGATTAGGCGAGGAGGCCCTCGTTCGACGCCGACGAGGACCTCCCTCGCCCGTGTTGGGCGAGGTGCCTCGCCGGTGCCGAGCGAGGGCAACCCTCGCTAGACGCCGGCTCCGCCATGGCCGGCAAAGGGAAGAAAGAAAAAAAGAAAAAAAATTAAAAAGTAAAAAGACCAAAATGCCCTATAATTTAGGGTAAATCTATCACACTAATGAAAGTTCAGGGTTTTTTGTGTCACAAAAAAAAGTTTGGGGTAAATGTGTCTCGGTTAGCAAATTTCGGGGTTTTTCATGTCACAAAAAAAAAGTTTGGAGTAAATTTTTCACTTTGGACAAAGTTTGGGGTTTCTAATGGTTTTTTCCTTAACTTGAGTAGCGATACTTTGGAGTGGGCGGTCAACTTGACAAAACTTACCCCATTGGACATTTCAGGTAATAGTTTTTTTTGGCCAGTTTTCAAGCAATAGTTAAGACGTGGAGATTATTTAGCCAAAATTGAATTCAATGGTGCAACTAATGCTCCTTTGTCTTATGTCTTTTTTCATTTCTGTTTGATAGGTAATCAGTTAAGCAGTGGATTTCCATCTTCATTTGAGAATTTGAAGTGTTGACTTGGCTCGACCTTTCTTGCAACAACTTGCATGGTGATATTCTGAGCACATTGTGGAATCTGAAGGATCTTGAAGGGCTTATTATGGAGTCGCTTAATCTCAATGGTGTTCTCGATGTAAATGATCTATTCAAACTCAAGGAACTTGAGAGGCTTAATTTTGTCCTTCAGCAATATATCGTTCACCAAGTCATTCATCAATACCACTAAAGTGAAGCTTACCTACTTATACTTGGATTCATGCAACTTGACCAAGTTCTCACAATTTATAGGCTACTTAAGCAAATCATTGTGGTTAGACCTACCAGATAACAGAATCCGAGGGACCATTCCTAGATGGATGTGGAACAACAACAAAGAATCTCTCCAGTATATAGATCTTTCTTACAATCTTTTAACCAGCTTTGAAAATAACCAGACCGATCTTCCTTTGCCAAACTCGAGGTATCTTGACATTAGTTCTAACTTGCTATAAACAACCCTCCTTGTCCCATCTCCCTCAATCATGCTATAGAATATCTCCAACAATTTCCTATCTGGGGAAGTTCCAACATCCATTTGTGAAGTGAGCTTGACGTGCTTGATTTGTCCTGCAATACTCTAAATGGCACACTTCCTCCTTTTTTAGAAAGTATTGGTCCTTTGATTTTATTGAATCTTGCGAGAAATAAATCCAATGGCATGATTCCTCGCGTTTACCTAGATGGTTGTGCATTGAGGATGATTGACCTCAGAGAAAACCGACTAAGAGTGATTGTTCCAAGATCTCTAGAAAATTGCAGAAGGCTAGAGTATTTGAATCTTGGTGACAACAAAGGTAATGATACATTCCCATTTTGGCTATTGGAGTTGGCCAACCTAAAAGTTATTGACTTGTAGTCTAATAAGTTACATGGTCCCATAGAAGTTCATTTAAACTAGCTTAACTTCACCAGTTTACACATCCTTGACCTTTCCAACCATAGCTTCAATGGTAAACTTCCTTCCAAGTTGTTGCAGAGTTGCCGTGCCAAGAAGGTTATTGATGGTCAAGATAAGTTGACATATGTGAATATTCATCAACAGATTGATCTGTCCTCTATGTTCATTGGTGGAAGTAGGATGACTTATGCAATGACATTGATGAATAAGGGAAGGAAATGGAATATGCGAAGATTCCATATGTCCTTGTGGCAATTGACCTCTCTAATAACAAGTTTAAAAGGTTCATTCCTGAACTCATTGGAGATCTGAAGTCACTTCATATGCTTAACCTTTCCAACAACTTCCTAATTGGCAGCATTCCTCCTTCCCTGGCCAACCTAATAGTGCTCGAATCATTGGATCTTTCTTGGAACAATCTTGTGGGATTGATTCCTCAACAATTAGCCCACTTCACTTTACTTTCGGTTTTTCATGTCTCTCACAGTCGATTATTGGGACCAATACCACATGGAACACAATTTGATTCGGGAGCAATTTGCTTGTGATGAATGATGGTTTGTGTGGAAGTCAGCTGCCAAATAAATGCACAGTTGAAGATAATGCTCCACCACTATAATCTTCTTTCAAAGTAGAGAATGAAAAAGAGTCTCTTTTAAACTTGGATTGGAAAATCGTGCTGACTGGTGCTGGAGTCAGGTTTTTGGTTGGTGTTGTGCTAGAGAATTTGATCATTGACGAGAAGAGTCGGTGGTTCTTGCACTACTCTAGGAGAATGGCAAAAGGATGGAAAATGAGAGGAAAGCTTTGGCAAGCAAGAAAATATGCAACTAGATACTTATGCTCGGTGTTTAAGGCCCTATTTGTTTAAAATTGTTTCCGTTCCCTAGAACATAAACATGTTTGGTAAAAAAAAATTTATGAGGAACAAAAAATCTATTTTTTTATTCTCGGGAACAGATTTGGAATAGAAACAAGAAGTAAAAAAAAGTTGCTTCTTGTTCCTAGGAACAATTTCGAAAAACAATTTTTCTCTCTCTTCTTTTTTCTCCTCTTTTGTCTTCTTCTTTTTTCTTTTCTTCTTGCTTTTGGCCGGTTGCTGGCAACCTCGCCGGAGCGTCGCCGGCCCAGGGCAAGGCTCAACCTTGCCAGGCCAGGGCAAGGCCAACCTTGCGCCACTTGGGCAAGGTCGAGCCTCGCCTGCCGACGCAAGGCTCAGCCTCGCTTAGCCACCGAGGCCACCAGCAAGGCTCGGCCTCGCCTAGATCTAGCAAGGCCAAGCCTCGTGGTGGCCTGGCAAGGCTTCCACGAGCTCGCCGGCCCTTGCGGTGGCCTGGCGAGACTCCGACAAGCTTGTCGGACCTCGCGTAGCCAGTCGCCGGCCACCGACCGCCACCGTGGTCGGTGACTGGCCACAAAGGAGAAAGAAGGAAAAAAAGAAAAAAAAAAAAAAAAGAAGAAAAAAAGGAAAAATATAATAAAAATATTGAAAAATTACAAGAAACAACAAAATTATACAAATTTACCAAACGCATTTCTATTTCTGGAGTATAAACTTTTTGTCGTTACCAAACGCGTTCTTATACTAAAAAATTGTTCCCCGGAACAGAAACATTATCAAACGCGCCCTAAGTAACTTGTTGAGAGTAGTTATACATGCATGTCTGAATATTCTAATCTATGTTTGTTTGCAATTTGCATGGTCCAATATACCATTATGGAGATTTTGTTTCTTGCTCATGAAAGTTATAGTTCTTTTAAGTTCTTAGAGAAATTTCTGTCCGTATATGCATCAGTAATGTAAGAATGTTTTGCTGTAATATTACTAATTAAATGACCCGAGAATATAGAGACGTTATTCAGATGATTAGATACTAATGAAAAGCCAATTAATATACATGTTGGATGACGATGTAAAAGGTTTCGTTGTTCATGGAAACCAAGAAGGTTGATGTAAAGGTTTTTGTGGTTCACAAGTGGAAAGGGCCTTGCTTTAGTTCATTGAATGTATACTTAAATGAAATTTCATAACAGAGGATTAGTAATCTTTGCCGTGTCAGGATATTCGTGTTAGTCATTTATGTCATTTTTTGTTAGTAGATATATGTTCCGATGTGATTAATTACAAAGTATTTTTCATTAAAAATGAGTGAAAACATGTCGTTATGTGTCAATGTCAAGTGAAATCATATCAAGTCAGCGTTTTTCTTGGAAAAGTCGTATTTGTGTGAGAGTCGTCAAGGAATTCCCGCTTCCCATACTCTTCCAGACTTATCAAGAACTTTTGGAACTAATTTTTTCTAAAACTAATATGGTATCCTCCACGAAAGATATTTTCATAGAGATCAACTTAAGTTAAATGTAAAATTGTTAGCTTAAGGAGAATAAATTAATGAGTTATTTAGTTTTATAAGTATAAACGAAAACTTGCAATCTAAAGTGTCAACGAATTTAACAGAATTTTCTTGAATTGAACATAAAAATCCAACTTATAGGATCTGAATGAGTAGAGCATTGAGCAGGGCCCAAGAAGTCCCCACCTCCCTCGTCGTCCCACCCCTGTGAAGCGCAGGGCAAGGTTGGCTATTAGAACGATGAGCATCAAGAATTATATTTTTGCCCGTTCATTTAATAAGAACAACGAATATATATGGCAAAGGAGGAGAGATAAATTTGTAATTTACTAAGTTCGTACCTATTAATGGCATTAGTGATAGATTGAAATTGATTCACAAACTTATAATTAGAAGGAGGAATTACTAAGGCAAAGTCAATGATTTATAAGAATTTAGAAATGACCTTTGCATTTAATTTTTTTTAAATATAACTATTATTTAATACTGAACAGTCTGAATTTTTAAAAAACCTATATATGCAAACTTTTAGCTTTATTTCAAATCAATGAAAAGTTTTTTATTTTTTTATTTATAGAACTTTGTGATGTCGAAACACAGTTTTACCAAACTATCAATTATTTGAAAAAAAGTCCATATAACTCAACACGTCACAGAGATATAGAATAATCTGTTATGCGCATGAAATGGAAAGTCCAAACGCGACATGCTAAGTTGTGTTATGAAAGGTTTGATGATTTCTTTAGAAAGAAATTGTTATGCTATTTCATGTTGATTTTCAGTATAGAGTGGAATAAAATTTGGTCTTTCCTATTCGTTTTTGAGTTTGATAAACGCATTGCTTATGAAGTAAGGGTGATCCTCCATGACCTATTGATTCATAGAGAGGATGTCACGGGCTTCTCCATGCTTAATAAAGGGCATGCCTTAGAACACAAATTAATGAAATTGTAAAGTTATAGGCTAGCCTGTTCACATGAAACTTTGGCTAGGAAGCGTCGGATCCACGTTGTACCAGGGAAAAAGAAAAAGAAAGGAAAAGAAAAGGTGAATTTAAAAAACTTGCATGGAATTCCAAGACGAGCGGTGTGAACTTCCGTCCACTATCTCTTAAAGGGAAAATTCAACCCTTAATTTATGTGCTTTATTTGGTTAAGGTCTTCGACTTTCAATTTATCTAATCAAATCTAGCTCCTAGAACCGATTCTAATAAATTTGAATTGACATGTCTATCGGACCATTTCAGAGTAAGAAGTGGGAAAGAAAAACTTGCTTGTGTGGACTAGTGTCAAAAAGCACTTCTCAAATGAATATTTAGGTTGAGTATAATAATTCAATCCACACCAAGCTTATATGAAGTGCCAAAATGTGCGTCCTTATTTTCAACCTTCAAAAGAGACAAATTTGATAAGTTCAAACATAGTATTGTTTTTTTCCAATCAAGTCCATGTTCCTAGAATTTATCTAATCAAGTCTTTAAATTTGCATAATTTTTCTAATCAACCATGCCAAAGTTCGAGCGCACAAGTCAATACCAAAACGCGTTTCCTCCGCCTTGTTCAAAAGGCACTTTATAAAACTTGCCTAGAATTCCAAGACGAGCAGTGTGAACTTCCGTCCACTATCTCTTAAAGGGAAAATTCGACCCTTAATTTATGTGCTTTCTTTGGTTAAGGTCTTCAACTTTCAATTTATCTAATCAAAGCTAGCTCCTAGAACCGACTCTAATAAATTTGAATTGACGTGTCAGACCGTTTCAGAGTAAGAAGTGGGAAAGAAAAACTTGCTTTCGTGGACTAGTGCCAAAAAGCGCTTCCTCAAATGAATAGTTAGGTTGAGTATAATAATTCAGTCCACACCAAGCTTATATGAAGTGCCAAAATGCGTGTCCTTATTTTCAACCTTCAAAAGACACAAATTTGATAAGTTCAAACTTAGTATAGTTCAAACTTAGTATTTTTATTTTTTTATAGTCAAGTCCATGTTCTTAGAACTTATCTAATCAAGTCTTTAAATTTTTGCATAATTTTTCTAATCAACCATGCCAAAGTTCGAGCACACAAGTCAATGCCAAAATATGAGTCCTTAAAGAATATTAAGTTTGAGTGTAATTATTTAATTCACACGAAACTACATCAAAAACCACGCCTTGTTCAAAAGACACTTTAAAAAATAAAGGGATATGTTCAGCAGAAGTCCTAAAACTTGTCCAGAAAGTGCAATTGAGTCCTAAAACTTACAAAAAATTCAATCAAGTCCTAAAACTTGTCAAGTTAGTTCAATTGAGTCCTAAAGTTAACACCGTTAGCCTTTTTCGTTAAAAATGCTGACGTGTCATTTTTAATTATTTTTTATTTGCCACGTGGATTTTTTTAATGATTTTCATTCATTTTTTAAAAAAGAATTAAAAACTAAAAAATTAAATTTATTCATTTTATCTAAAAATTAAAAAGAAAAGTTATAAAAGCTATTTTTAAAATTGTTTTAAAAAAAAAAAAAGCCCTCTTCTCCCCGCCGCCGCCGCCGCCGCCGCCCATCGCCGAGGGGCCGAGCGACGGTCGTCGGCCCCGGGCGGGGGTGGCCGGCGAGGGCGAGGGCCGGTGCCCGTCGCCCGCCCCGGGCGAGACTCGCCGAGATCTGGCGAGCCTCGCCGGCCCCGAGCGAGGGCCGACGAGGCCTCGCCCAAGGCGGGCGACGGTCGCTCGGCCCCGGGCGAGGGACGGCGACCGTCGCCCGCCCCGGGCGAGGCCTCGTTGACCCTCGCTCGGGGCCGGCGAGGCTCGCCGGATCTCGGCGAGGGCGACGAGGCCTCGCCCGGGCGGGCGACGGTCGCCATCCCCGCGGCCCTCGCTCGGGGCCGGCGAGGCTCTCCGGATCCGGGCGAGCCTCGCCGACCCCGAGCGAGGGCCGACGAGGCCTCGCCCAGGGCGGGCGACGGTCGCCGGCCCCCGGTGAGGGCCGGCCACCCCGCCCAGGGCCGGCGACGGTCGCCGGCCCCTCCGGCGATGGGCGGCGGCGGAAGTCCACCGCCTTTTTTTTTTTTTTTTTGAACAATTTTGTTTTTTTAAATAAATTTAGATTTTCCTTTTTTTAAATAAATTTAGATTTTCCTTTTTAGTTTTTAATCTAATTTTTAAAGATTTTGAATAAAAAATAATTTTAAAAAGCCATTTGAAAAATTAAAAAAATCATTTAAAATATGACGTCAGCGCCACGTCAGCAATTTCCGTTAACTTTTTTAACGGTGTTAACTTTAGGACTGAATTGAACCAACTTGACAAGTTTTAGGACTTGATTGAACTTTTTGTAAGTTTTAGGACTCAATTGCACTTTCTGGACAAGTTTTAGGACTTCTGCTGAACATATCTCAAAAATAAAAAAGAAAGTTTTGTCTAGGAAGCTTTTTCTTCTCCCGTCGTACAAGGGTTAAAAAGAGATGGACGAAAAAAAATGAAAAAAAGAAACTTTTGACTGGAAAACTTGCTTGGACTTCCAGAATGAGCAGCGCAGCGTTGTTTTGGTACACCATGTGCCAGCGGTAAAGTTTTACTTTTCCTCCCTTAATTTACACTTTCTTTTTCAATTGAATTCTTGAACTTTAAATTCAATTAATCAATCCCTTAAACTTGCATAATTGTTTTAATTGAGTCTGATCTTTGGCACCAGTTCTGATAAGCTTGATCTAATGCGGCAAGCAAATCATTTTAGAGTATGACGTGGAAAAAAATTTACCTCCACAAACAAACCACCATGGAAAATAATGTAAATGTTTTCCTTTATGGAAATGCCAGAGTCAAAAATTTTGCCTCCACGTACAAGGTGTCAAGATAAAGAAAAGCTTCTTTTTAAGTCATCCTCCGACCTTATTTGAGGGTTGTGTCAACGTGAATTGATTGCAGTTGGTGTAATTTCCAGAAAAAAAATTATTCTCTTTGGGACACGAGGTAGCATATTAGTCTCTTGTGTTTTCCTTTTTGGTTTATTCCGGAAATACATTGGGGTAATCTCCTGGAACTATTATCTTTGGGGAAACCTTGGTTTCCTAAATAAGTTATTAGTCGGTAGATGTCATTTCTCAGGCTTATTTCCTAATACATCACTGGGTAATTTTTTCAGCTTTGCTTATTTGGAGACACAATGAATAAGTGAAGGTTCAATGGCGATGGCACACATTATGTAATGAGAAAGGCCTTTTGTTTCGCTAATGTTCTTCATTCATTAGGGAATGAACCCCTTGGATTTATTGAAGAACAGGTCTAAGTACTCTAGTCTTCTCAGGTGGCCAAATTCCCCTGGAGATCCATCGACTAATGTTCGAAAATGCTTCTTGACTTGGGTAAATGCCAGAAGGCTAGAATCCTCCTTTAAGACATTGTTGATCACTGACGACGGGACGTAAAATTGATTTCGTTGACTGAAGGTTCAAAGAACCTAAAAAAGAACTTGCGTCTTTGAGCAACTCAACACTTGATGGGGAAGTGTTATCCCAACGCCAGTGGTTAGGTTGGTACAACTGGTTTGTCGTAAGAAAATTTTTTCTTGAGGTTTGTCAAGTTTGTTTTTTTCTTATCTTTTCTATGTGAAAAAGAAATGGGAAGGGGACCGTACCAATAATACTGACAATGAATGGCAAGCACAGCACGAAAATTTTTTCAGTTTCCACGTGAATTTTCAATTATAGATTTTTTGACAAATGATGCCTCATCTATGCTTGAACTCTGGAGTGTCCCCCTCATTTCCGAGAAAGTATCGTCTGGCCTTTGGATCAGTAGATCAAAGTCATCTCCATCGTGGATCACATCAGCCCTACAGTAAAATTCACTTAATTAATGATTGAGATAATATTTATCGATATTTTTCGGTCAAGTTATTATTAAGAACCAATGGTGCTATTATGCAAAATTATAAAAATTATAAATGGATTTACATTTATTACCTAGCATTTACGAAAATTGTGTTAGACATGTGTAAGCACACATGATATAATTAAGAGAGAAAGAGAGAAACATCACTACTTAAAAATTAAAAATGAAATCATGACTGAGAAAGTCAATGTTAAACTTGATGAATCCCAAAATAATTTTTTTTTTTTTTTGTGGTAAGTGTAGTGAGGGGACAGATGTACAAGTGAGTTTATCGGTGAACGTCCATCCAAGCAAAGATAAAAGTTAGAGAGACATGAGTCCACAAATAGGCTTATAGATGGAAGTACACACAGGCTATCCATATGGATGAACAAACAACTATGAACAACTTCTGTACTTGAAATTTACCCTTGAAGTTATGAATTAAATCAAAGGACATGAACAATTACATGGAAGTTTGTCGCCAATTTCCAATACGTCGCCGAAAGAAAAGAATAGATACTTTTAATAAAGTATGAAATATAGATAAAAAAAAGAGAATGCCAAGCCCCTCCTGCTCTCGGGCCCTATATAATGAAAGAAATGTTCATGCGCCTAACATACTGCAGTCTTCAAACCCATACATAAGGCATACCTAAAATTAGTTTAAAGTATTGGGGTCAAGCACTATGAATGGCCAAGTAGCAAGATAATTCCATTGCCAGAACCAATTAGAACATGAATTGTAGATAGAAGTTACCTCAAAATAAGAGAAATTTTCACCCTCGGAAAGTATGTGGACCCTTGCTTTTGAGTTTTGTCCGGTCAAAGAAGAACTTAATGTACTGTTTTTACTGTGATTTCTTTCGCTGTCTAATGTCTCTTAATAATGGCTAATGAAAGCTAGAAGAATAGCAAGTTTTTACCCTCTTCGTAGCCCTCAGTTTAGTGTTGCAGTCTTGAATGAGGTGTACGACTTAAGATTTTTCCATAAAATCAATATCTTCATGTTGCCCCCTTATAGAGCCGTATCTGCTCTTTTTATAAATTTGAATCAAATAGAAAGGTTTACGAAATGAAAAGATGAACAAAGATAACACTAATGCAGCATAAAAATAAAACTAAGCCAACCTTTTTGCAGAAAAGTTAATTCAAAAACAATATGGATTATAGATAGCAAAAATACATTAGGTTGTTAAGAAATTTAATCGTGGCTCATATATTTTGTTCACATACATGCACACGCCCATAACTCTCTCTGTTTCTGTTCATTCGTGCACATGCGCACAGACGACTTTTTTTTCTTCTATGCCCTGCTTTTATCTAATAAAGGTGCAGTACCCACTTATTTCAAAGTCTTTATTTGATTATTCTGAGTGCACATCCATCTATGTCAATAATATAATTTGATCTTTCATCTTTTTATGTTCTGATTGTGTTGATATTTTTTTCGATACTTTTATGTTAAATTGGGTGTTTCTCATTTCATACTTAAAACAGATGTATAGGTGAGTTTAAAATTAGAGAGACACGAGCCCACCTATAAATGGCTTATTGATGGAAGTCTGCACAAGCAACCCATGTTGTTGAACAAACAACTATGAACAACATCTGTACTTGAAATTTAGCCATGAAGCTATGAGTCAAGTCAAACGACATGAACATTTTACATGGGAGCTTGTTGCCAATTTCCAATATGTCACCAAAAGAAACGGATGGATTCTATATTAAAAGTATGACAGAGAAATATGGATAAAAGGAGAATGCCAAGCCACTACGCTTGTGCCCTATATAATAAAAGAAATGTTTAAACGTCTAAGATCCTGCAGTTTTCAAACCCATACAGAAGGCATACGTAAATCATTTAAAGTTCTGAGGTCAAGCACTGAATGGCCAAGTAGCAAGAAATTTCCATTGGTAGAACCAATTGTTGCTGCCTATAAAAACCTTCTACGTTGCACTCTCCCTCGAAAACTCACTTCAGTAACCAAAAGAACAGAAACCAAAGCAGAAAATATGGCAGCCTTATCATTATATCTGTTGCTTACTGGGATATTCTTGATGTCTCTCTTTTGTACTAGGTTTGCTGAGGTACTTTGTCATGCGGACGAGAGCTCTGCCTTGATGGAATTCAAGAGAAGTTTCAGTACCAACACGACAGATTGGCGATGTGTTTATCCAAAAGTCCATTCCTGGTCACTGGATGGAAGTAGAGATTGTTGTTCATGGGACGGCGTCGAATGTGATGAAGTCACCGGCCGAGTGATCGTCCTCAACCTCAGTAGCAGTTGTCTCTCAGGCACCATGAGTCCCAACACCACTCTCTTTCAACTCGTTCACATGGAGTCGCTCAATCTCGCTTTCAACAGGTTCAACTTATCCTCAATTCCGTACGGCTTCGGCAATCTTTCAAAGTTACAATACCTTAATCTCTCCTCCTCCGACTTTTACGGTGAAATCCCTCGCGATATCTCGCAACTCTCCAAGTTAGTTTCTCTCGATTTGTCAAGGGATGGGACACTTCGTATGCCCAACATGGGCGACTTCTTTCATAACTTGACTGGGCTAAAAGAACTTGATCTTTCTTTGGTAAGCTTGCCATCACCTCTCCCACCTATGCTAGCGAATTTCTCTTCCTTGACATTGCTCAGGCTAGAATTTTGTGGATTGAGTGGAAACTTTCCGGTCAGCATTTTTCAACTACCAAACTTGGAAGTCCTTTCCATTGCTAACAATTCCAACCTTTATGGGTTTTTTCCCAAACCGCACTGGGGTTCTCCATTAAAATCCTTATACCTTTATAGCACCAACTTCTCGGGAGAAATACCCACTTCAATTGGAAATCTTAGTCTCTTGAATGAGTTAATCGTCTACGATTGCTATTTCTCGGGATTGCTTCCCTCTTCAATGGGTAATCTTTCTCATCTCACTGCACTGGACCTTTACAGTAATTACTTGCAAGGTCAAATCCCTGTTTCCTTTGCTAATCTTATCCAGCTATCGGAGTTATACCTCACTGACAATAACTTGAGCGGTGATTCTTTGGAGTGGGTGGTCAACTTGACAAAACTGGCCGTCTTGGAGATTTCAGGTAATAGTTTCCTTCTGATTATATTAAGCGCAATTGTGACGTCATGTCATCTATGCACTAACCCACTAAATGGACAACAAGTGGCATTATGGGGGCCCACCATCATAAGTCCCTCTTTGCCAGTTCGGACGAATCTCTTTCCTCCTCCATCTACAACTCCATGGAACCCAATCTCTCGAGCTCCATCACTGCTTGCTCCCATCCCAACCACGACCAAAACCCCCGCTGCAACAGCCACAAGCAAAACTACCATCGCTGCCTCAAGAGCTTCGATTTCGGTAAGGGCTTGAGCCGGAAGGCCTTCTAGCTCGGCAAGTTCAGCTAGGTCCTGAACCACAAACAGCTTCTTCATCAACTTATTTTCCCTCAACTTCCTAAATTTTTTGACCGAAAGCAAAAAAAAAAAAAAAAAAAAAAAAAACTTCCTCAATTAATCCCCCTGGACGTCGTGATCTTGATGGTCGAATCGACGTGCATCTCGTCCTACCGCAACCTCCTCAAATCCCTAATTTTCAGATTGACGCTCCCACTATACCCGAAGAACTCAGCCTACGCGCTGATCGAACACACGAGTGGTGGCCATCGATGAAGCCCGATTTCGCCAATCAAACGAACTACTCGACAACGTAGTATGTCCCCTCGCCGCCATAAGCGATGAGGGAGAGGATCAGGTCTTGCCTAGAGTCGAGGTGCGAGGCACGGAGAGTGTTCACGTCCTCGACAACTAGCCTAGTCGGAAGGCCTTTCGGCTCAGGCCGATGCTGGACTCAAAGCTCCTAAGGCGGCGATGGAGGGGTAGGGTTTTGGGAAGGAGGGAGGAGGATAGGATGATCTTTGTGGCTTACCTGGAGATCTTGAGAGCATTGTCGAGGTAGGCCTCGAGGTGGAGGAGGAAGTCCCTGTCTCTGGTTTCTCCTGTGGCCGTTGCAGCAGGAGTTTTGGCGGTGGTCTGAGAGGGAGCGAGCAGCGGTGGAGCTCGAAAGATCGGTGCAAAGAGGAGGAGAGAGAGAGAGACTTTCCAATTTTTGACGGTGGGCCCCTCCAATGCCTGTTTGTCTGAGTGGGCTAGTGCATAATGTCTTGGACCTAATATTTCCAGGCGATGAGATTATTTAGCCAAAGAGAAAAAGGAAATTGAAATTGATGGGGTAACTAACGCTCCTTTGTCTTGTGTCTTTTTCTTTTCTTTTCTTTTCTTTTTTCTTTCTGTTTGGTAGGTAATCGGTTAAGCGGTGGATTTCCATCTTCATTTGAGAACCTGAAGCAGTTGACTTATCTCGACCTTTCTGGCAACGACTTGCACGGTGATATTTTGGGTGCATTGTGGAATCTGAAGGATCTCAAAGAGCTTTATCTGGGGTCACTTAATCTCAATGGCGTTCTCAATGTGACTGATCTATTCGCACTCAAGAACTTGACAACCTTATATTTGTCCGACAACAACATATCTTTCACCAAGTCATTCATCGATGCCACTACATCGAAGCTCGCCTCCTTAGACTTGGATTCATGCAACTTGACCGAGTTCCCACGGTTTATAGGCTACTTGAGCGAATTGAAGGAGTTATCCCTACAATACAATAGAATTCAAGGGAATTGGTTAAGTAATGGATTTCCATCTCCATTTGAGAACCTGAAGCAGTTGACTTATCTCGACCTTTCTCACAACGACTTGCATGATGATATTCTGGGCACATTGCGGAATCTGAAAGATCTCGAAGAGCTTTACCTAGATTCGCTTAATCTCAATGGCGTTCTTGATGTAAATGATCTATTCACACTCAAGAACTTGACAATTTTACATTTGTCCTTCAACAATATATCATTCATCAAGACATTAGTCAATGCCACTATATTGAAGCTTGCCCACTTATACTTGGATTCATGCAACTTGACTGAGTTCCCACAGTTTATAGGCCACTTAAGCAAATTGTCGTTGTTAGACTTATCACACAACAAAATTCGAGGGACCATTCCTAGATGGATGTGGAACAATAGTAAAGAATCTCTCGAGTATGTAGATCTTTCTCACAATCTTTTTACCGGCTTTGAAAACAACCAGATTGATCTTCCTTTGCCAAACTTGAGGTATTTCGACGTTAGTTCTAACTTGCTAGAAACAACCCTCCCAGTCCCACCTCCCTTGGTTAAACTGTACAACATCTCCAATAATGTTCTATTTGGGGATATTCCAACATCCATTTGCGAAAAGAGCTCTCTCATCATGCTCGATTTTTCCAACAACGCTCTGAATGGCACGCTTCCTCCTTGTTTGGGGAGCATTGGTCCTTTGATTTTTTTTAACCTCGCGAGAAACAGGTTCGATGGCATGATTCCTCATGTTTACCAAGATGATTGTCAATTGAGGATGATTGACCTTAGAGAAAACCGACTAAGAGGGACTGTTCCGAAATCCTTAGGAAATTGCAGAATGCTGGAGTTTTTGAATCTTGGTGGCAACCAAATTAATGATACATTCCCATTTTGGTTGTCGAAATTGGCCTACCTAAAAGTTATTGACTTGCAGTCCAATAATTTCTATGGTCCCATAGAAGGTCCTCTAAACCAACTTAACTTCACCAGTTTACACATCCTTGACCTTTCCAACAACAACTTCAATGGTAAACTTCCTTCCAAGTTGTTACAGAGTTGCCTCGCCATGAAGGTTATCGATGGTCAAGATAACTTGGCATATATGAGTATTCATCAATTCATTGATTTGTCTATTATCGAATTCAATGGAAATCTGATGACTTATGCGGTGACATTGATGAATAAGGGCACGAAAAGAGATTATGTGAAGATTCCAGATACCCTTGCAGCAATTGACCTCTCCAATAACAAGTTTGAAGGTTTCATTCCTGAGCTCATCGGAGATCTAAAGTCTCTTCGTATGCTCAACCTTTCAAACAACTCCCTCACCGGTGGCATCCCTCCTTCCTTGGCAAACCTGACAGTGCTCGAATCACTGGATCTTTCCCTGAACAATCTTGTGGGAGAGATTCCTCAACAACTAGCTAGCCTCACATTTCTTGCAGTTTTCGATGTCTCTCACAATCAACTATCGGGACCAATACCACTTGGAACTCAGTTCGACACATTTGGGAGCAATTCATTTGTGATGAATGAGGGTTTGTGTGGAAGTCCTCTGCCAAATAAATGCACAAATGCTGATAAGACTCCACTGCCACCATCTTTCACAGTAGATAATGAAGAAGAGTCTCTATTCGACTTGGATTGGAAAATCATGTTGGCTGGCGCTGGAGTTGGGTTTTTGGTTGGCGTTGTGCTAGGGAACTTGATCATTGACAAGAAGAGTAGGTGGTTCTTGCGCTGCTCCAAAAGAATGGCAAAAGGATGGATTAGGTAAGGAAAGCTCTAGCAGACTAGAAAATTTATAGCTAGATACTCAATCCTCCGTGTCTAAGTAGTTTGTTGAGAATGGTCATACATTCATGTCTGAATATTCTAAACTATGTTTGTTTGCATGTTTCAGTAAATTACTATGAGATGCTGTTTTCTTGCTCATGAAAGTTAGTTCTTTAGGTTCCAAGAGAGCATCTCTATCCATATATACATCAGTAATATCATAATGTTTTGTTGGAATATTGCTTGCCAAATGACTCACGGATATAGAGAATCTAACGCGGGACTTGGTTTATCTATCCATTTTTTTGAAAGCCTGTACATACTACGATTTAGAGACGTAATTGAGATGAGTTGATACTAATGAGAAGCCAATTATTAAACCTGGTCGAGGATGACTGCAGAAAGTTTTGTCGTCCATGGAAATAATGTAGATTAGTGTGAAAATCTTCATGGTTCATAGGTAGAAAGTGCCTTCGTTTGGTTCAATAATTTTTTCCTTATTTGGCTGTACTATTTGGATTTGAAATTTCTTCTTGGATCTTGTTTCATTTATGAGCTCAAATTTGAGAGATATTCTCAACAATTTGAATGTATAACTTAACAACATAGGATTAGATATTTATATCGTGTCAGGATACTCGTTTGGGTTATTTATGTCATTTTGTGCTGGAAGGCAAATGTTCGGATGTAATTAATTACAAAGTGTTTTTTTTTTATGATCCAGGAAACCTTGTAAGCCGACAGCCGGCGGGTAAACCTTGGGGCGACGCTAGCGGAGGACCCACCACCCCGATGTTGCACTTAAGATCCCGTGCGGCCAGCGAAATTCGAACTCCTCTCCTCCTCGCAAAGGATCATGGGAGTCTTATTCAACTGGGCCACCATAAGCGGTGGTTTAATTACAAAGTGTTTCTCATAAAAAAAAAAAAAAGTGAGGGAAAATGTGTCATCCCATGTCAATTTCATTTAAGTCATATTAAGTTCATGTTTTTGTCCAAAAATTTGCATTGGTGTTCAAGTCTCCTAGAAATTGCAACTTCCCATACTCTTTTAGATATTAGCTTGCAATTTAAGCGAGCTTTGGAAACTAATTTTTTTAATCTAATGTGGTATTCTACCGAAAGATATTTTCATAGAGATTATCTTAAGTTAAATGAAAAATTGTTAGCTTAAAGAGCATATAATTTGATGAGTGATTTAGTTAAATGAGTACAAGTGTAAACATGAAATCTAACAAAATAACAATTTCAACGGAACTTTCTACAATTGAACAGAATAAAAGGATTATATTGGAATAAGTAGAGTAGCGAGCAGGGGCCATGGAAGTCCCCATCTCTGTTCTCATCCCACGCCTGCGAAGTGCGGGACAAGGTTGGTGATTGGAGTGATTAAAAAAAAGAAAATGATCATTGAACATTCAACAAGAATGATAAAAAATAAGTACGAAGAGGAGAGATAAAAAGATTCTATTCGTACCAACTAATGACATGACTGAGATAGATTGAATTTGAAGTAGGAATTATTGAGGAAATAGTTAATGATCTATAAGAATTCATAATATACCTTTTATTTCAATTTTTTTGTTTGAAATTTAAGTATTATTGATGACATGAGTGAAATATTGAGTCTGAACTCACAAACTTATATCTAAAAGTAGAAATTACTAAGGAAATAGTATATGATCTATAAGAATTTAGAAAAGACCTTTCCTGTCGATGGATTATGATTCACATGGGATCGTGACATTTATGCCAACCGTGCTCTAATGATATGCATTGATTTTAGATTTTTGGATTGTTTTGGAATTTTATGGGCTTGTTTGTTATTATGACTTTTGAGATCTTCTATTACGTATCATTGTGATAATGAATGGAAAACCCTCGGTTCCACGGCGGCCGGAGACTTTCCCTCCGATCGCTACCTCCGGAACCTGTCGGCCCGACGCGGAGAGGGCCTCGGGGTTTCCTCGCCCCATGCTTCTCCGCCGCGCGTAGTGTCCTGATATCGGCCGTCCGGATAAGGCGTCGGGAGCTATGGATCCCTCCACCGGCGACGCAACGCGGCCTCGCCGCCGCCTCATCGCGGGGCGACGGGCGAGAGCGGGAATCTCGCCGTACTGCTCCGATTGTTCCTGGCTCTCCTTTTCCCCGTCGTCTTCTTCTTCTTCTCCTCGTCGTTCGTGATCGGCGTCGTCGCCTTCCTCGTCAGTAACTTCTCAATCCCCAGCCCCATGTCGCTGCCTGCTCAGTGCAAAATCCTCTCCAGCAGTAAGTTCCGTTGAATGATTGCTCATGCTTTCGGGTCTTCACCGTTCGAGTTGGCTGAGCTAAGTTGTGGATCGTTACCGTCTTGGCCGTTTTGTGCTACTTCAGCTGCTAGCTAATGATGAGAAATGGACAAGATGCAAGATGTAGTATGTGATGACTCGTTTGATCAATGAAACGCAGCGAGTTGCGTTTTCGTACTGTCGGTCGTGTTATGCGCTCGAGTGTCGCATGCTGAGTTTTGAATTTTTTCTTGCAGGTGTGGATATAAGGTCGTCTAAAGTTTGCGAGCTTAGGCTGTTGAATTATAACGCCAAGATTGTCTTCAGCTCGTCCGAGAAAAGGAAATTCCGGTGCCGTTATGATTACTATTGGGCTTCAGTATTTAAGGTGATTCTATGTCCTCTGAGGAGTAATTACCGTTTTTTCGTGTGCATTTCTTGTCTGTTGGGAGTTTTAGTTATCCCTGTTATCTTTCGTGGCCAATGAGGCTCAGTTTCGGTGTTTCCATTGTCGCCTTGTTTTGTCTGGAACTGCGGAATTTTCATAGTTATCTGCATATTTTTCTCTAGCCTAAATCTTATTGTCTATACAGCTGCCTGATAAAATGTCTGTAATATTTGACGTACATTTGTAATGCTATAGAGTACTATCTACGATTTACTCATCTCTGTTGCGCATGAGTGCAGGAGCATGCACACCCCTGTGTGCCCATGCCATTTCAAGCTGAGTTTTAGATTGGATAATGTTGTGCATGACCAGTAGAAGCTATCTTTTCATTCATTTGAGTGCGCAATGAATCTTATGTTTCCATCACTTATTATATGGAGGTTCAACTAATTAGGAATAAAGCATGTGTCGAAGGAACTACTTGTTATGTCATTTGTCCTATTATCATAATCAACCTTTTACTGTCTACTTTAGCTATGAATGTCAATTAAGGAAATATAGTTATAGTAATTTCACTCTATGCTCATTGTCATTTTGTCATTTATTTAACAATGTCACGTGCCGATATATTTATGAATGCCATATCATTCTTTAATTCACAGGGGAACCTTGTGAATGAGCTGGTATTGATTCTGCAAAAATAGTGTTCAAATGTAAGAATACTATGAGCTGTTGTGAAGCTGAAAAGGCATTTGCATGTTAGTTGATACATTGGATACAATGAAGTTTGAAGCTGTTTTGAAATGTTCATGGAAGTGAGTATTCTTGCTGCACTTGAGATAAATAAAAGTTAAAAGAATCATTCTAGATAAAAATGAAAAAGAGATTGAAAGTTTAACTCTTCTATGATTTGGATGAAGGTGGGAAGAGGAGAAGGGGGTGGTAAAATCTGTTTGATTAGGTTAAACCTGTCTTCGGCAACTGCCCTCCTTGTGTTTAGATTTGATAAATTGTACCTTGAATGGATTGTTGAATCATTTGATGTTAAATCCGGTTTCCCATAGTATTTCTAGAGCCACTTAATTTACTAATTGCCTAGTTTCACCAATCTTACTTTAATAAAGAGACTTGTTATCATAGTGAAAATGAACCAAGTCAGCTTGATCTAAACATGTAGTTGACAAAATTGGCAAAAGCATCAGACATAGTTTGCTGGTTTGTTTCTATTTGTTCAGTCTTCTTATTCAAACAGTCACTCAGTTCTAATCTGATCCTTTTGATGTTCATTTAAGATTGAACATATGTTGGGGTTGTGTATGTCTATACTTTGGGTGTTTTGGTTTGTATAGTTTGGAATTAACTCTGATAGCAATTTGTTGGCTCTTCTTAGCTTGAGTAAGTGCCTTGTTATGCTCCTTCCAAATCAGGCATTCCTGGGAATTGGTGCATGTGAGTGTTTATGAACTTTTACTGTAGTCATTAATCGATTGTGCTCCATGCATAGATAGATAGAGATTACAGATGTTTTTATCAGGCTAAGTATCTTAGTTTAACTCAGAAGAGGTAAAAGAATGGCAATTACAATCATAGGAAAAGAAAGCTACCACATTTACTGACTGCCGAATTTACATTACTATTTTGCACCTTCTTACAATTGCAGGTAGAGGTAAAAGAATGGCAATTGCAGTTATAGGAAAAGAAAGCTACCACATTTACTGACTGCCGAATTTACATTACTATTTTGCACCTTCTTACAATTGCAGGTTGAATATAAGGATCATTTATCAGGTCAGACTCAATTAGCACTTGCAGAGGCCCCAAACGAGGCCCTTCCTGCTGATTGCAGACCTGGTCTTGGGGTTGCTTGGTTGACCAAAGATAAATTTAAGGTAACAAATGCACCTTTTTAACATTTGTGCTATCAGCTAAATTCAAACCATTATATGTAGGTTTTTGCAGTCATCCTGAATATTATGTTTATTTCATTGGGATTGTTGTGGTTCCTTTTGTATGTGTTTTTTGATTGCACAACTTCGTTACTGGTTTTAGGTGAATAATACTTATGACTGCTGGTATGCATCTAGCAATTCCAAAGTAAGCATCTATCATGATGACTTCTTCAGTTGTCAAGCCAAAGATCCATCTGCAATGGAGATGATGAGGAGATACTATATATTGTGAGTACTCGATTCCTTTTCTGTGCCTCCTTTCCTTTTTGTGTATTAGGAATGTTACAGCAAAAGGGTTGTCTCTTCCTGTGTGCTGAAAATAACTGCACTATTTTAAACCAGACCCTGACTGGCTTGTGTCATGGTCATTTAGATGTTTCTTGGTACTGCCATTTTAATATTCTTTTATACTTTAAGTTATGACTGCATGGGAGTTTGGCTTGGTGGATGAAAGTGTTGGAAGCAATGCATGATCTACTGAGCAGTAGTTTGAACCACGTCCAGCACTACAATTTGCATTTATTACCTTGGCTTGTTTGTAGCATGAAATGTGTCTCGTCTGTTCTGGTAACAAAGTGGAATGTGGTCTCTCAGCAAACTGCCAAGCAAGGGCTGCCTAAGTTGAATGAGGTCAACATTGGTTCAATCTGATTTCAACCACTCATGGATTGGTGGTCTGGCCTGGATATCTAACCTTGGCCAATCAGTAGAACTGGCCAGTCCAATCTGACTTTTAAAATCTTGTATTAATCACGTAGTTTATAATGGTCAAATTGCCACTGTTTCATTCTGTTTGGTTCAGTGTCTTTCTAAAATATGAAGGATCTTGGCATGTCTGAAATTAGTTCTCACTATTGCAGTCTTAGTCCAGCTGTGCAACTATTTTGAAGTATACTGTTCTTCTCTGTTTGAATTGACCAATGACTGTTTTTCATTTGAGTTGCCTGCTAATCATAATGCTGTAATAAATGGTCACTAATACAGAACTCCCAAGAATCATTGCAGGCCAACATTGCCATGTACCATGTACATCTGATTGTGCTGTAATTTCTTCCTTTTCTGAAGCCCAAATGCAATTGAGATTACTGTCTCATCTGCTTACGGATCAATTGTTACTGAACTTGTAGAATACAATATCTGAATTTTTTCTGGTTCACAAAAGATCACATTCACCATTATGTGACCTTCCAAATGCTGCATTTCCATCTCCTTTCAAAGTTGCCCTTAAATTACATTTCGCTGTACATATTCATTTGTTGTGTCTCTTACTTACATTGTGGTTTCTATATTACTTAACATGGCCCGTGCATTGTCAGGTTCTTGGAGATATTCAAATCCTGGGTAACTGGCAAGATCAGGGCTAAATATTGGCAATGGGAAACCATTGTTGGGGTGGTTACTGGTTTCTCAACCTCCTTAATATCAATGAGTTTTATCAGACTTTTTCAACAGATCAAATCTCGGCATCGGTCACATCCAACCAGGAACCTGCCTTGCACAGTTAGTGCAAACCGATTAAAGCGTGCTTGTTTGTTTGTGGCATATGTATCTTTTACTGGTTGGCTTGCGTTACAATATGGAAAAAGGCTGGGCCTTCCCCTCATTTATATTTATAGGTAGTTTGGAAAAGCCATTTTTTGTCACCTTGCCATATAGGAATCTGCTACTAATGTAATTGCAGGATCTTGTTATATATTTGTACTTAGCAGAAAAGAGAGAAACGTTTGCTCAGCAAGTGTTTGGTTCTGTGTGGAATAGCGGGATATATGTAGTGAAGGGGAAATTCAAGCAAGAGGCAATTCAAAATGCTGTTGTTGATCTCTTGATCATCCTGAATTTGTGATGTGAGATGTGAATTGAGTATCTCTTACATTGTCCTAGCTAATCTCATCACGTGACTAGATGACTGGGAAAGAAACAACAGAACTAGTTTAGAGTCCTTTTATTACAGAATGTATGGAGAGTGAAGCTGCAATTTGATTTCTAATTACAGTGGGTACCAGCGGAGCTAGTATTTGGCATACATAAATAGTTTACATTTCTCATTATGGCGGACGTCTAATTTGTTTAAGCTTTGGCAGTGAGTATATACAACCAATACTTTTTATTACTCAATTCATGTTGTGATTGTTGATTTTATGGCATCTCTAGCTGTTGACGCCACATTGTTATCATATAAATACGCTAGTTTCTATATCCAAACACACTAGGAAGGAATTGCAGGAAGTTGGCGATCAGGAATTGAATAGATTCAAATTATAACCAGTTGGAAGAGCTCAGGAACCAACTGCAATTGCCGGTGAAATCACTGGTCTTTTGTTTCATGGAAGCTGCATATAAGTTTAGTAGGATCGTTCCAACCTATCCTTGTCAACGAATAATAAAAATCAACACACTTGGGTTCTCATCTCATCATATTAATATGCTAATTTGAGGGGCAAGACGCAATTGTGGATTTTCATATTGAGTCATGATGCAATTCAAGGCTCGCTTGACAGGACCATGAGATGCCTGCAATGACCGATTGCAAGTTGCAACTAGAGAAGTACAAGAGAATATGCGGAGCTTGGGAACTGGCATGATTGGATAAGTTTCAGCATAGATTATAAAGGTCATAGGATCCAAAAAATTTCGGTGTACTCCTTTTATTCTGTAAAATGTAGTTAACTGTTGGGGCAATTACTGCAAGTGTTCTCTTTGGTCCTAATACTTTCATTTCATGCATTTACGTCCTAAAACTAGTCATAGTGTAGCTCTTTTAGGCTTTAGTGGATGAAAAAGTTACATTGCAATTTTTTTTAACAAAGGACGCTTAGGATTGGAAAAATAATTAACACAAGTCATATTGACATTTTCTGTCCATTTTAGACTGACATAATTAATGAAAAGACTCGAATGTATCTAGTTTTAAGACTTAAATGCTCAAAATGAATTTTTTAGGATTCGAGTTCATTATTGTGATTTGTAATTATTAATTTGCTAACTCATGTTCAATTTTTTACATTTAAATACATGAAGCCTTAGCTAACTAGAGTCTCCAGCCCCATTTCTATCCCCACTCTATCTCCTCTTCCCTCCCTTAAAAGCGCCCTCCCTTCCCCTTCTTATAGAGATTGACCATGCCAGAAGTTAAAAAAAAAAAACAGAGACATTCATTCCTTTATGTTTTTATTACTTCTTTTTTTCTGGCCATCTTTGGGTTTAATGTGTTAGTTTTCGATAAAATCATAGCCAATTTTTAACTTGATAAAAAACTAAAAGTAAAAGGTAATATTCGGTATGAAAAATCGGGCGATATTGAGGGTTTCAAGTTCTAAGATCATTCGGAGAGCCTACAAAATAAATCTTAGATTCCGAATTCTTGAAACGGACTCTACATTATAGGTTTTTGCAGGTAGGTGAAATCCTTCCAATCCTGAAAAACCTGCATCACTTGGTTGTAACCAGTTGTAGCGATATATGATTATTTTTGATGTGATCTGCACACATGTATTAGCCCTATTGGACGTCTTGCGAGTGTTTTAACTCGGCAACTTTGTCAAAATCACCACCAACTTGAGTGGCTTTTGAGGTTGACTTTGAAGGTTTCTTTGGATTTTGAAGAGTCTTAACACAGCCTCATTTTTTTTTTTTTTTTTATATCATTGATGTAACTTAGGTTATATGACTCATTTTACTTGCTTTTTACTATTTTTGACGAGTTTTTAAAAATATATATTTAAATATAATTCGCCATTAATTGGTACAACTAAATTTTTATTTTTAATTTTATGATTTTCTTGTAAAAAAATTAATGCAATAATCTCTTATTAGTCAAATTTGCAAAAAAATAAAATAAAATATTATCGTGAGAGAAAAATCCTCCATCAATATCTTGTCTCTTTGACTTTCGTATATGTTTCTCTTGATTCTTGGGAAAGAAATTTAAAAAAAGCCTCACAAATCATTTTTCAATTCTTTATATTTGTGTGTTTTTTAACCTTAATTTTTTTTCTCTGGTCTATGGAGAAATTGCCAGCTTTTCCTAATCCACTATTATTTCGCTCCTTGATTTTGTTATTTCCTTTCACCGTGTAGAAATTGAAGAGACCTTTCTTCCCTCTTGAGAAGTGGGAAGAGTCTCGCGAGAAAGATGAACCTGAACTTTTGGGTCAAACTTGAGTTTCTTAATAAATGAAACGAATTATACAATCTTCATTTAAAACTGATATAATTAATAGTCTTCTTTTATTTTAGATATTTTATTAGTTAATAGGCAATTTAATGAGGAGGATCCAAGTGTCTATGACTAAAATAATTACATGTTCTTTTTATTAAATTCAATAATTGAAATTTAGAACTAAGGGGGAAAAAGCATTTAACAAAGCTTAAATCATCACATATTTCGTTTTCTGTGGGAATGAATAGCATTTTGAAAGTGAGTCCGGCAAAACCATTTAATATGTTTGGATAATTTGAATTGATAAAAAATATAGTAAGGGATTTTCATTGCATCAGGCAAGATCTTATCAATAGGCAGATGTAAATAAGCTTCTTTTCAAACAAAACATGTATTAGCAGGTCAATTTCTTTTTGGTATAATTTTTATTAGTATGTTGGATAGCATATTTTATCACATGCACACCTTTCTGTAATATTTTTTTTTTTTATTTTACCGGCGGCTAAGCCGGCCAAATGTAGCATTCATTCTTCTAAGTGAAAAGTTAAGGAATCTCTTCGTGAAATAAATTGGTGTTTAAGAGTAACAATCCACCACTTTTTATTGTTTAATGAATAAATTGCAAATAAATGAGTTCATATTTTTCTTCTTGTCTCTACCATGTCCATGGGCTCCAATATTTAGTAGCTTTCCACAATTAGATTGTATAAGTAGCTAATGTTACAGCCAAGAAGCCGACCAAAAAAAAAAAAAAAAAAAAAAAATACTGCTTGGCACATAAACACAACATACATTAGAACGTGGATCGCCAATGTATATGTTGCATTATATGACTGTATAATATGATTTTTAGGAAAAACAGATAGAAGGATAAAATAACGAACGAGAAAACAGCGTTTAATATAATAACTAATGGAAAACACTCGTTCAATATTAATCAAACAAGTGAACTTTTATTTTCCTAAAAATCATATAATATAATCATAATGCAACATAACGAACAAGAAAATAGCGTTTAGATATAATAACTAATGGAAAACACTCGTTCAACATGAATCAAACAAGTGAAATTTTACTTTCCTAAAAATCATATTATAATTATTTTAAGTAATTACACTAGTGGGGTAATTTTTTTTTACACAAGTAGCATTGCACACCATTGATTGGAGAGAGCCAATGGTCATGACCCTTTAAATCAAGGATGGATAAAACTACGTATGTGAAATTTTATTTATACATCGATGGTGTTTTTCCTGTGTCTAATACAAACTAGATACATGATGATTAATACTAATCCGTGTCATGTAATCTAATTGCATCTGCAACTCCTTATTGTTCAACGCCTTCTTGATGTTTTCCATCCTTTTGCCATTATCTGCGAGTAGTACAAAAACCACCTACTCTTCTCGTCGATGAAAAAGTTCCCTAACACAACACCAATCAAAAAGCCAACTCCAGCACCGATTAGCACAACTTTCCAATCCAAGTCAAACAGAGACTTGTCGCCATTTTCTTCCTCCAGCGGTGATGTTGGTAATGGTATGTCATCCCCAATTGTTGTGCATTTTTTTGGCAAAGGACTTCCACATAACCCCTCATTCATGGCAAATGAACTGGCCCCGAACGTGTTGAACTGACTCCCTCGTGGTATTGGTCCAAACAGTTGATTATGAGAGACATCGAAAGATGAAAGAAATGTAAGCTGGGCAAGCTGTTGTGGGATCTCTCCTGAGAGCTTATTTCGAGAAAGATCTAGAGATTCAAGAACTCTCAAATTTGCCAAGGAAGGCGGATTGAAACAAGTGAGAATGTTGTTTGAAAGGTTAAGCAAAACAAGTGACTTCAAATCTCCAATGAAATCGGGTATGCATCCTTCAAATTTGTTGTTGGAGAGTTCAATTCCCTTAAGGGCATATGGAACCTTTGTGTATTCCCTCTCCGTGCCTTTACTCATCAATTTCATATCATAGTCCACGATTTTTTCATATGTTTCCAAGTACAGAGTGAGCCCTTGAGAAGTATTCATATATTCGAATTGGTCTTGACTAACAATCACTTTCATGGCGTGGAAACTCTGCAGCAACTTAGATGGAAGTTCACCAGTGAAACCATTGTTGGAAAGGTCCATGATATGTAAATTGCTAAAGTTAAACTGGCTTCGATATGTTTCTATTGGACCATAAAACTTATTGGATTTCAAGATAATAGCTCTCAGCTTTGTCAATTTCGATAGCCATGAAGGGAAGCGATCATGAATTTGATTGTAACCAAGGTTCAAATACTCTAGCATTGGACAATTTATCAAAGATCTTGGGATAGGCCCTTGCAATCGATTATTTGTGAGGTCAATAATCTTCAACACACAAACTTTTGTGTAACCATTAGGAATCATGCCCTCAAGTTTATTTCTCCCAAGATTCAAAATTGTCAAAGAATCAATATTTCCTAGACATGAAGGAATTGTGCCATTCAGACTGTTGATGGACAAATCAAGAATGACAAGGGATTTGGCTCTACAAATTGATTGAATTTCTCCGAAGAGGTTGTTGTTGGAGATATTGTAGTATATTGCTAACGGAGGTGGACTAGGAAGCGTTGTTTTGAGCAAGTTAGAACTAATGTCAAGATAGGCCAACATGGGCAATCCTAGATTGATCTGCTTGTTCAAAAAGCTAGTGAGTAGATTGTGAGAAAGATCCATATACGTCAACTGGGGCATTGGCAGATTTATGTGGTTGCTCCCAAAGTCAGTTAGAAAATTGTGAGATAGATCCATATTCATCAATGTTTCTTTACTACCATTCCACATCCATGTAGGAATACTCCCTTTGATTTTATTGTTTGACAGATCTACCCACTCCAATCCATTTAGGTAGCCTAAAAACCTTGGGAATTCATGCAAGTTGCATGAAACCAAACTTAAGGTCGAAAGTTTTGGAAGAGTAGCATTGACCTCAGTGTTGCTGACAAAAGATATGTTGTTGAAGTCCAAAAGCAATGTTGTCAAGTTCTTGAGTTTGTGTAAATCCACAGTGCCACTCAAATTATTGTGTCGAAGTGCCAAATATTCAAGATCCTTGAGTTCCCATAAGGAGTTTGGAATTTCACCTTGCCAGTTGTTGAATGAAAGGTCAAGCCGAACCAACTGCGTCAGGTTCTCAAATGAAAATGGAAGTGCACCACTGAGTTGATTAACTGCCAAGTGTAGAGAGACAAGACTTGTTAGTATAGCTAGCGATCGAATCATGTCGTTTCCATTTCTTTTTCTTTAAAAAAAAAAAAAACCTTGCTAATTGAATATTACCTGAAAGGTTCAAATAGTTGAGTTTTGGCAAGTTGACAAGCCAATGAGAAATACCACCTGTGAAATTATTTTGAGAGAGATCTAGATATGATAGCTGGGTGAGATTAGTGAAGGAAGCGGGGATTTGACCCATAAATTTACTTCCAAATAGATCTATATAAGCAAGCTGAGAAAGGTTACTCAAGGAAGAGGGAAGTGAACTTGAGAAAATCGTGCCCCCAAGAGACAATGATTTCAGGGGATTACCCCATTGTTGTTCAGGAATAAAACCAGAAAGATTGTCATTGTAACTGATGTCGAGAACTTCCAGTTTTGGTAATTGAAAGATGCTTACTGGAAATTCTCCATGCAATCCACAATTTCTCAATACAAGCGACTTCAAAGAAGAGAAGTTCGCAAGTATATGGGGGAATGGTGATGGCATGCTTATAATAGAGAGATCAAGTTCTCTAAGCATAGTTAAGTTCTGAACAAAGTTCTCTATGCTAGGCATCTCAAGAGATGCCCACTTAGAAGACAAGTCAAGAGAAGTTAATCTCGAGAGCCGTGAGATATCTGAGGGGACTTTCCCGGAAAATTCTGAACCAGAGAGATTAAGGTACTGTAACCTGGAAAGATTGCCAAAACCGTATGGGATTGAGGAAGAGTTGAAGTCGTTGAAAGCGAGATTGAGCGATTCCAAGTGAAGTAGGCGAAAGAGGCTGGTGTTGGAAGTTATGTTACCAAGGAGACAACTGCTACTAAGATCAAGGCTTGTCACGTGACCACTAGCCTCGTTGCACTCAACCCCATCCCATGAGCAGCAATCTCCATGTCCATTTGGTAACCACGATTCAACCTTTGGATAAACACAACGAAATTCTGCTGTGGTGATTCGAAAACTTCGCTTGAATTCCATCAAGGCAGAGCTCTCATCCGGATGGCATAGTGGCTTAGCAAGTGAAGTATGGATCATCAGGAGAAGGATGATCCAAAAAAGGAGCGCATAGAGTAAGCATGCCATGACTTTTGTTCGTTGCTGGAGTTGGTTAATACGTGCTAGGTAAAGTGCCATTGAGAAGCTTTTATAGATAGCAATGGCCGGTTGCTTCGATGGAAGTTCGCGCTACTTACATCGTATGCCATGTGTGAAAAGAGGCATTGGGATGTATTTTTTTGATATCATTCGGAGATCTGAAAATAGCGTGATCGACACATGGATCTTGAAAAAGCATACGTTTTAACATAATATTGTGCAGACCACGCATTATCAACAGAATTATTCAATATAATATTCACTTTATCTTGTCTATTATTATCATTTTTTTTAATAAGTTCGGGCGCTTGTACTTGCTACACAGAAACAACTGGTTTAGATGGTTTAAAAGTTTTCTCCTCTACTTGTGGTCTTGAGTATCAAGCCTTCCTGGAGGCACTTTACAAGTAAAATCCAAAATGCAACATGTCGATATGTAGGAGCGTGCTCTTAATATCGCCTAGAAAAGTGAATTAATTGAGGCGTGCGAAAGCTGGCCCAATACCACTTCATTGCTAAATTCCAAAAAAAAATTGTTACATAGAAGTGATTAGCTTATATAAATATATTTTTGATGAAGCATCCATTTTGTTTGTTTGGATTGAAATTCAATTCATTTTACTTGTCTGGACTAGAATATTCTCACATCAAAACTAACATTTCCACGATAATGGTCCGCTGATGCTTAAAAAGGAAAAAAAAAAAGAAAAAAGAGTTTCCAAGAGATTTATGCTAGTCTGTAATTGATCGTAATCATCTATAATTTGTCATTAATTTTATATAATATGAGATAATGATATATAAAATCTGAAAATATATTTAGTCGATGATTACGGTCTTTTCTTTTTTTGATCCTAGGATCGAGAAAACTCCTAGAAACTATTGAACTTGTCAATTTAAATGATGGCCACAGTCTTGATATGTCATGTAATTTCTTGGGAGAAGATTACTTGTCCAACTTTAGACGTCAGAGTCTGTCCCGCTTTCTTTTCTAAATAATACAGATTTTTCAACCATAGCTCGAAGACCTAGTTAAGTGCATTGACCATTAAGAGGCACGCTTTTGATCATAGTCAAAATCATGATTATGCATTTTCCATGCTGTCAAAAGTTGAAGTGGCCGCCATCTCATTCTCAGCTTAGTGGAAGACTTGGAAGACTTCTTTCGAGTCAAGGAGTGGTTCGCGTCTTTTGCTGAACGTGGATTCAATGATGAAACGCAATATCGACTTAACTTACATGGCATGCATTTTAATCATAGGTATACTAGTGCCTCAAATTTTCAATAATACTTTAATAATTGAGCTACACCTTTTATTTTCTTAACCTTCGATGGTTTCTTCTGGAAAGGAATGAATGCAATTCAAAAAATTTAATCACCTACTTTACGTAGAGTATAAACAAATACCAAGTATCAAGGCATGATCTAATGAGTTTTAACTCGGCAGTTAAAGAATGAATATCATCTTCAAGTCACCCGCTTGGGTTTTGACTCGTCTCTTGAGTTGATCCGTACATGAGCATTTCATATGTCTGCAATTTACCTATCTAAGATGGGATTTGTTGTAGTGGAAAAAGGGAGTACTAAGGCAATTGGCAAGTAAGCACAAATTTGTTCACTTTGCTCTCTAAGTATTCTGAAGCACACTATTGTGCTCTGCTTGAAATGACCGATGACAGTTTTTTATCTGAGTTGCATGTTAATCTCAAAATTTTAATAAATGGTCAACAATACAGATCTCAGTCTCAAGGATCAGTTGTTGTTGAACTTCTTTCGATAATACAGAATCTGAATTTTTTATGCCATCCATGATCATATTTGCCATGATCTCACCGTCCAAACGCTGGATTTCCATCTCCTTATCAAGTAATCTTTTGGAGTACATTAAATTGTGTACATATTTATTTTTTGCGCTCTTACTTACATCATGGTTTGTCGACAACTTAATATGGCATGTGCATCGTCAGGTTCTCAGATGTTTTCAAATCTTGGTTAACTGGCAGTATCAGAGCTGCACACTGGTAATAGGAAATAGTTGCTGGGGGTGGTTACTCATTTTTCAACCTCCTTAATATCCATGAGTTTCATCTTCCTTGAAGCGCGCTTGTTTGTTTGTGGCATAAGTGTCTGTTACTGGTTGGCTTGCTATACGATATGGGAAAAGGCTGGGCCTGACTGTGATTTATGTTTATCGGCAGTGTGTAAAAGCCATTTTTTTTCACCTTGGCATTTAGGATTCTGCTTCTAATATAATTGCAGGATCTTGTTCAATATTGTACTCAGCAGAAAACAGAGAAACGTTTGCTCAGCAAATGTAAAATGGGAGGGGAATAATGGAATGTAGGTAGTGAAGGGGCAGTTAAAGCAAGAGTCGATTCAATATGTTGCTGCTGATCTCCTAATCATTCTAAATCTGTAACGCAATATGTGTTTTTTGAGTCTCTCTTTATTGTCCTAGCTAAAAATTATATGTAACTAGACGAGGGCGGAAGAATAACAGAACTAGTTTAGAGTCCTTTTATTGCACAACATGTGGAGAGTGAAGCTGCAATTTGATTTCTTATTACAGATTAGGCTCCCAGTAAATGTGGTATTTCACATTCTTAAATAGTTTACCGTTCTCATTATTGGAAGTCTAGTTTGTATGAGTTTTGGCAGTATGTATGTACAACTAATACTTTCTATTACTCAACTCATTTTGTGATTGTTGATTTTATGGTATCTCTTGCTGTTTGGGGCCACATTAGTTGTATCACATGAATTTGTTAATTTTTCTTTTGAAACAAGGGGAGTCCAGATCAAAGAAATTCATACAATTGAAACACTAACCTTTCAACGTATGTTATGTCATATGGGATATGAATTGTACATAGAAGTTACCTGAAAATAAGGAAAATTATTTCACCTTCGAAAATTATGTATTTAGGTGCTTGCTTTCGAGTTATGTCCGGTCAAAGAAAAACTTAGTTCTGTTTTTGCTATGATTTCTTTCTGTCTAATATATCTCAACAATGCTACCAAAAGTTTGAAGGATAACAAGTTTTTACCCTCTTAGTATTGCAGTCTTGAATAAGATGAACAAACTCAAGATTTTTCCATAAAACCTATGTCCGTATTTTCCTTTTTACTCCTCTTTTCCTCTTTAACCCATCATAAACCTGTATCTTCTCATTAGGTGGTCTACAGTCATCGTTCCACATATCATAATAGTCTCAATCTCAGACTCCATTGACATCACTACAGCTGTTTCTTGAATCCACTTATTATTAATTTTGTCTTTTCTGAAATTCCTACATGGAACTTGACATTTTCTTCCCAAACATCATGTGCGCATGTTGGTACTTCACCTACCTTGTTATCATTGCATGCATTGTGTCATTCATGTAGTTGAGATATTCATCATCAATTGCAAAATGAGGATTTCAATAAATCGGAATTGCTCGGTTTCATTACTTTTGGATATCACTGATTCTCACAGTTCCTAAAAATGTTTAGCTTTACGAAGTTTATATTCAAAGCACAATATCTCCCCAACTCAACTAGGAACCCTTAAAACAGAAGAAAAGCTTCAACTTTACTCTATGTTGGGATTCCATCTATAAACATCGGATATATCCTAACTATATATTTTCCTCTTTAAAGTAGAAGAGATCTATGGTTCAAATCTTGACCCTTAAGATAAAGTGATGAAAAAGTTAACTTGTAGGAAGGTCACTGGCCCTTTTCCTGTTAGTAAGATCATCTAGAAAAATGTTACTTGACAATAGAGCCCTCGATCTTGATAAACTCGTCCATTATCAAAGTCAACAAATATGAACCCTAAAGTCAAATCTTGATGTACCCTATTGGTAAGTGCTGTTAGCGATTAATCTATTGACTGTTTTTTTCCTCTCTCAAGTTTGATCCTCTTTCTTCTGTGCAAAGATGTGAAAAGAATATAACATGATCGGAATTAATGGTCAAGCCGGCGGGAGAATTCAAGCTCCAATTTCCACTCTATTTGCTCAATTTTTCTTTCAACATATTCATCTTGCTTCATTCTCTAGTAGGCCTTTATATATCTTCCGTTATTCTAGACCTTCTATTCATCTTTTCTTTTTCCTTCCATGTTGATTCATCTAATTCTATGGTTAGCACTCACAAAATATAACTATAATTAAGGCTCCATTTTTTTTCTGGCAAAAAATTAATGATTTGGAAAAAGATTTTCTTGAACATAATTACTTGTATCGCTTAAAATAATTAGTCAATGAAAACTATTTTCATTACCTATAACAATTTAAATCTAAACATTTTCGTGAATAATAAAAATATTTTTTGTTTATTTATTTATATTAGCAATACAAGCGATCATTTTTAAGAAAATAATTTTCAAACTAATCATTTTCCACAAAACAAACACTCTCGAGCTCTATCAATCTTTTTATTCCCTTTATCGTTTCCTCATTATTTCAAATTCCTGTAAAGTGATCACCACATGAAAACTACTACGGGACTTAATTCCACACAGATTTTGAGCAATTAAGAGTACGCGTTCTTTTAACTATTTTTGTTCTTCTTCTTGCTGTTAATTTCTGTATATACAACTATAAAGTTGTATAATCTCATTAGTGACTTCTTCTTGCTGTTAATTTCTGTATATACAACTATAAAGTTGTATAACAAATTTGCTGTACTTTTCGTTAATGTGTTTGGATCGCAATCTGTCATGTATTGACTGTCTGATAGCTTTTGCTGATAAGATATATCCACATCTCAGGTCCATCTCAACCTTAAAAGCTTTGTCTTTTTTTTTTTTTTTTTTTTTTTCTTTTTAGGTAAGTCATGGTTAAACATAACAATGTTGTGCCAAATGGGCACTTCAGAAAGCACTGGCAAAATTACGTCGAGACCTGGTTTAACCAGCCTGCGAGAAAGGCTAGAAGACGCCTAGGTTATTCAACTACTTACCTAGCTATCGAAGTGAAATCATTGGTTGCCATTCTTATTATCAGAGCATTCTGATGCTCTTTATTTTGTGCCCAGCTCGGCAAAAGAATGCTGTGAAGATTTTCCCACGGCCAACAGCAGGTCCCCTCAGACCGCCAGCATTATTTTCACCACATTTTTGCATATGAAGCATCGTTAATGCCCGTGTTGTTTTACTGGTATATTACTCCTAGCTGCGGTCAAAGTCACATTCGGCTATTGGAGTGGCAGGTTCCACGTAGACTTGCGTCCTTCGCTTCATTTAGCTCTTTAAATGGAACGTGGCACTTTTTTTTTAGCCTTTTCATTGTTTCATCCAGATTCTGTCTGTTAAGGTGGCATGTTTTCATTTTTACTAAACATGCTTTTTTCACAAAGGTTTGGAATTACTATAGCTAGTATTTTTATGACAACGAAAACGCCTTCCCTGATTGCTCTTTCCTTCAAGGATATCCTTTTACAGTTTTCAGCATCCGGTGCAAGCCTCGTGCTTAACTTGCATTTTGCACGTCTCAGGCAGCAGGTATCCCGAAGAAATTAGCTCCAACAATTGGAATTGCAGTTGATCATCGCCAATCAGTCACTGGAAGGTCTACATGCAAATGTGCAGAGGCTGAAGACATACAAGGCGAATCTAGTTGTCTTCCCAAGACGCGCACGGAAATTCAAGGTAAATTGACTACTTACAAAATTCATATCAATATTGTGCGATCCTTGTTCTTGTTGAAAGCATCTCATCTTCCTTCTCCATGCAGGCAGGTGATTCTACTCCAGAAGAGCTTGTAAATGCAACTCAAGTCCAAGGAACTTACCTGCCCATTGTAAGAGAGAAGCCAGCGGTGGAACTTGTGGAGGTCACAGATGAGATGAAATCATTCAACGCATATGCCAAGCTTCGAGTGGAGCGCATGAACAAACGTCACATGGGCGCGAGGATGAAAAAGGCCGCTGAGGCCGAGAAGGAAGATTAGTAGTGAGGCCGGTTCATTTTTTTGTTAAAAACATGTTTTTAATGAGTATTTAACGCAGTCAATTTTCAGACGACCTTGGTTTTTGAGAGTTTCATCTGTATTTTGACATTCCCTTTTTTTTTTTTTTTTCGTGAGTTCGAATTATTTTTTTCTTTTGACGTCTCTCGCCATGTAGATATTTAGACTGCTGTTAGAAATGGAATTTGTGGAATTTTTTTAGTGAGGCTTATCACGTTGATAGTGTCAAATACTGCAATATAATTTAGCTATGTTTCGGGTGTGCATTTCGACTGCATCCATTACGAACATATCGTACTGTTAATATTACCAAAGCACAATTAATGACTATTGACGATTGCCTTAGGGGTACTCTAACATTTTTCAAATGAAAATCTCCCAAAGATATTTGGGTAGATCAACATCAAAGACATATTAGTAATTTGAAGAAAAACAATTCTTTCTATTAATTTGCTGATAGATTTTACTAATTAAATCTGGATTTTGAGAATTGGAGGCTAAGACCCATCGGTGTTGTCCATTCTTTTGATAAAAGTCATGACCGGCAATTGCACTGGCGGCCGGTGGAAATATCTATTCAAGTAAGTCAAAGCATTAATGGAAATCAACTATCATAGAAGCGGTTTTATTGTGGGCCGATCAAAATTGAATTTTGTGGGACTTTGATGTTACATCTAACAAGAAAACTAGCAAGTTGCCCCACTAATTTATTGCGGTTTGTCTTCATATGTTCTTATCGTTTAAGACTTGGTCCTTGTTTAAGACTTGAATGTTGGTGTTAAATTGATTTGGCTAAGGACAATTCATAAGAGTAATTTTTTATTTTTTTTACATGGTCGGCTATAACACTTCGTTCAGGTGCGCAACCATTCATGATAACCTCTTCTAAGAGCCATGTGACTCGGATATGGTTCATGACATAAATAAATGGTAAATGTGAATTATGCAAGTAGTATTTTTATTTTGGAATTGGGGTCAACATCTTATTTTCAATGCGGCAAAGAATTGAGTAGGGTAGTTAAAGTTAAGGTGTCAACAAAATATATAAAAGCTTTATGTGACTTAGTGGATATATTTTTAGCCCTAACTTGAGAAGTATCTATGGACTCAACCCATTATTTATGTTTGCATTTATTTCCACACTTTCAAAGTTTCTTTATTGGTCTATGCACTAATGACTTGAAGCTTGACTCAAGCAAAAGAATATGATTACTTCCGACTTAAATAGGGGAGAGAACAGTTTTTAGATCTTTTTAATAAGAATGGCGAAAAAATAAGTAAAAAGAGGAGAGACAAAAGGGTACTATTCATACCGATTAATGACATGAGCGAGATAGATTACATCTGAACTCACGAAATATATTTAGAAGTAGGAATTACTAAGGAAATAGGCAATGATCAATAAGATTTTAGAAAAGACCTTTGCTTTCAATTTTTTTTTTTTGAAATTTAAGTATTATTTAATGACAAGAGTGAGATAGATTGAATCTAACCTCACAAACTTGGAATTAAGAACAGTACAAGTGTCATAATTTTTGTACTGTTTTCACTTGAGTCCCCTAACGTTTTATTTTCAGTGTCATTATTTCTAAAAAAACATTCACTTTAAGTGCCATAACTTTCAATCGATCACTTGCCAAAACTTTTAAAAAACGTTTACCCAATTGTCAAAAATCCGAAATGGCATGACACTTGGTAAACGTTTTAAAAAAATTATGACATTCAAGTGATCAATTAAAAAGTCATATGATATTCAAGTGATTAGAAAAAAAAAGTAACTGCACGCAAGTAAGTGCCGTACTAAAATTATGGCACTCAAGTGATAAAAAAATAAAATGACACTCAGTTGAGCACCGTACGAAAATTATAGCATTTGTAGTGTCCTTAATTTAGTATATTACACCATACAACATCAATGAAAAGTGACCCGGACCGGAGCTGAACGGCCTCTGCAAATCCCAAAACAAGAGAAATTCAAGAGGCGAGAAATGACGGGGACGGGAGAGGAGACAGAGATTCGGAGAAATCGCATCATGCAAGCGGGATCTATGAGCAATGCCGGACACCAGGATTGAACCGCCGCAGCTGGAAGCTGCCATCGCCGAGAGAGACGGATAAGATCGAACAGAAGAAGAGAAGGCGGGGGGAATTGAGGGAGCGGAAGAGAAGGTGTTGCGCTCAGCTCAGGTGAACTTACAGACAGGTTGGAATTCTGCTGGAAACTCGACCCGCATTTTTACCTTTTTAATAGAAAATACACGTCAGCACGAGCCACGACCACGATGAGCAAGCGACACCAAGACGAAGGTCGACGTGCTTTCTTGGGCGAGGGGAGGGGCCGGAATCCGGAGAGAAATGGGCCTGCTACGTAATGGGCCTTCAGCCCGCGATTGGGCCGCCTAATCGAATCCCAGGCCCGGTCTCGTAATGGGAAACTGGCAATTGTCCCTTTACGTCTGTCGGCGGGGGTGCCCAAATGAAAACAAAACTGGAATTGATCGATTTTATTTATTATGATGTGGCTAAAACTAAGTCAAGGAACGACTTGGAAGATAAAGGGCGTTCGGCGTTTATGAGCATGTGAAACAACAGTCACATATACTCGTAAATATATGGTGATGGACTGCCGTAGAAAGCATTTGAGAGTTGAGATTGTTGTACCTTAGCTTTTCCCGAGATATTTGTTTAGTTGATTTACTTGTGTGTCAAATTATGGGTGGATAAATTAATTATATTTACAACAACAAAAAAACAATAATCTAATATATTATATATTTGATGAGTAATCGGCCCTTTAACAAGGAGTCAATGCTATGCAAGATAATTAGCGACGGAAGTAGGAAACGCAGGGAGGAAAACGATCATAGTACAAAACGGAAAGAATAATGAGGGGGCCATATTTTTGTTTTGTTCTTACTGCTTTTTGGTAGATTTCGTTTTCAGTGCAGAAGCTTTTGTAGGCAATGATAAGCAATCCGAGAATTGAAATTTCATTTTGCTTGGGCAATTCATGCACTAGACACATCTGAAAAGACACTGGCACTAAATTTTGTCTATAGACCCGTGCTTTGCACGGCCAAAGTCTTGAGATGTGGATTGATATTGAAATCATTATTCTAGAAGTAATACTTGATCTGTTGATATGACGAAATGGTCAAACTAAATCATTTGTCTTCACACAATGTTTTCCAAACCACGTTTAGACAGTACAGGAATGACCTAAACGTTTCTCGAAATTATTCGGTGAATTTAGTATATGAATTTATTAAATCTGAACTGTTAGATGTGAGGGATCTGTATGAAGTCTACTATCTTTAGTGGTTTAGATGCAATTTGATACATGCATATTTTAGTCTGCTTCATAACTTCTCAAAGGTTCATCTTCCTTTTGAGTAACATCTATTGTCCTAACATTCCGATTCAGCTCATTTCTTCAAATAGTAGTAAACTAGTGACAGACCAAGAATTCGAGGTTAAACAAACTAGATAAAAAAAAAAAAATTTCACCAATATATCATTATATATACTTTTTGGGAATTTTCGGACATGAGGGTCAGGGCCACCACTGGCCACCAAGGTCTGCGATATCTGCAAACTGCTTTATTGATTGCACATTGAGTAAAACTTTACACTAACAAAGCCTTGGCCTCTAAAGTTACTTTGAGTAAGAGACTATAAGACGAATTTGACATCTGCTCCGTGCTTACCACGTGTTTGACCACTCAATCACATATCAAGGCTCTTGCATCATCTTCTTCTTTTTCCCTTCCTTTTTTTTTTTTTTTTAGGGGAACTTGCTTAAAATATAGTCTTACAACGTGAAGACTGGAACTTTGATTCGACGAACACGTTGGGATCACTGAAAGTGGCCTATAGATGAGTTCATCTGGCAACGACTTCTTTTTAAGATTTGGCCTCATCCCTCTTAGCTTTTCTTTCCGTATTCTCAGTCCCACTAGGCATCACCTAATCCGGGTTGACATGTCAAAGTCTTTTGCATAATTGCGTTGCGTTTTTGGCACGTATAGGCCATCTCCGTGGACTCCACGCTTTGGATGAAAGAGACGAGACAAACGAAGTGCATTAGCACCACAGTGCTTGCATATGTCAGATGTTGATGAATTCTTACTCTCTTATCAATGGTACTCGGTATTTAACAACATTAACATGTTTCAATGATATTACGAAACGGTGGAAAACATGTAACTTTCATTCTATCAAGCAATATAATACGGATAGCTAGATGCCACAAAAAAGAATTAAGTGCATGGGAAGTCGGAAAAGAGGTCCAAAGAATTATCTTGAGAGTACAATTGAAATTTAAAACTCTAAAAAATACAATCAAGTCTTATTTCATATTGGTGCATTCAAATCCTTTCATCAACTCCATCCAATTTAGCTAATGAAAAATGCTGATGTGACTTTTTCATTTATTTCTCTCATGTGTGATTATTTATGTTGACTAAAGTGTGCCATAATGACATAATGACCCCATATTCGCCTTGCCTTATGGCATTGGGTAGAGATTGAAGTTGTGGTAAGCAAGATTGAGCGATTCTGTGTGAACTGATTAAAAGGTCCATCGTCAAAAGTTAGGGTATTGGAGAGGCAACTTGCTACTGAGGTCAAAGCAGGTGATGCGACCGGTGAATTTGTCTCAGTGTACACTGTCCCATAAGCAATAGTCTCCATCACCTAGTGTTGATGACCTCGATTCGAGCTTGATAAACACAACTAGAATCTGCTCTATTGGTTCTAAAATGCCTCTTTGAATAGCACCAAGGCTAAGCTCTCTTCGACATGACATTTTGGCTTAGAAAGTGTGTATGAAAAGTGAAACATCGCGATCAAAATGACCAAAGTAGAAAGCATAGGCAGTAATGAGGATGGCATAATAATATTATTCTCTTGTATGTTTTCTATTAGAGCAATGCCATTACTTTTATAATTAGCAAATTTTGTGAATAGCAATTTTGGTCCTCATTGTTTTTCTTTGGATTTAACATATCATCTTCACATATACAAAAGAGGTCAGAGTAAGAGTTAAAGCCCTTTAATCTTTCCGGTTCCACAATGAAAAATCAATTAAGGTGATGACGAGTAGTGTTAGTATTAAAATAACACAACACAGTCGGTTTTTTCTTCTTTCTTTAATTTTTTTTCCATTTCGGTGCTACTTCCTAGGTCGAACCCCCAAGTAAGTAATTCTTGATGTTTTCCAGGTTTTTACTTTAATGACCTACTTTTAATTAAATCAAAGAGGTAAATTTAATTTGCGAAGGAAAACTGACTCGAGATATTACCTAACACAAACAAATTTTAAAAAAAAAAATCTAGATACTTCAAAAGTGAATTAAATGAGACATATCTAATTGTTCTAGCCACTGATTTGTTGATGGGTCACTGTTTCAACAACATATTCTTATAAAACAAATCAACAATCCCCATGAGAGCCCAGCTATAGACAAAGTGGCAACAAAGATTAAGTATGCTGTTGCTGTGTCTGTCTTGCCATAGATATTTTCCACTTTCGACATAGTGAAGATTTGATACCTCTCTTTCATTTGTCTAGACTCTAGACTTCTTGATTCATGCACAAAATTTTTTCACCGTCTGAGAAAGCCAGCTGAGGATTGTGAATAGGTATGAATTTTTTTGAAAAAAGAAAATGGATGGTTTAGATTGGATATACAATAGTATAGGAGATGGGTTATCAAGAGAATTCCTAAGTCTGCCGTGGGATGTTTCTATTGGACAAATGAGAAAATGCTCAAGACATTGCCTCTCGCTGCCCTTCTTTTTTTTTTTTTCTCTAATAATTTTAATAACTGCAACGAAACTGAGGCGTTATTTTTTGTCAAAAAGGGAGAACGCATCATGCCGTGATCGATCGTTCATGTGTAACCATCATTGCAGTTGGTTCATTAAAATGGCATCTCATATTTTTTTTTATCCACAAAAATGCCAAAATTGAGAGACCTGCGAGAAGACTTCCGCTACTTTTGGATTTCTGATGTTTTGCCCTTATTTCAGTGTGAGTGACCTACTTCCAACCAGCTCAATGAGAAAAATTTAATCTGCATGCGATATCTAACTAGAGAGATAATCTAATACAGATAGGTGAAAACTTTAGATATTTTGAGCATAAATATCAAGAGATATGCCACTTAACTCACTAATGGGTCACTGTTCCCATAACTTCTTATAAATGAATCAAGCCATTCACATGAGAGATAAATACTCTCTAAGTGATCATTAAGATCTACTGTGGGAACAAATTAATCCGTATGCGATATCTAACTCGAGAGATAATCTAATACAAACAACTGAAAACTTTAGATATTTTGAGTGTAAGTAATAGGAGATTTGGCTGCTTAACTCTCGGATGGGCCACTGTTTCCATAACTTCTTATAAACGAATCAAGCCATTTACGTGAGAGACCAAGATACTCTCTAATAATCATTAAGATCGACGATACCATGTATGTATGTCTTGCCATAGATGATTTGCAATTTCAACATTTTGCCTAAGTCTCCCTGCTTATTTTATTTTTTCCTAAGTGATGTTGAGAGTTATGAGGAAATAGGCATTTATTTTTTCAAAATGACAAAAAATAGCCATGCATCCACAAGGTACAAATTCTTCGGATTCTCATGCATGCCATGATTGATGGCTCATGTGCAATCTTAGTTGCATCGTTGGTCCACTCAAATGACATCTCGTATTTTTTCCACGAAAAAGACCAAAATTGAGAGACCGAAGTAAAGACTTACGCCTCTCTTTTAGATTGATGAACATGAGTCATTCTCTAGTTCCTAGGAATATTTCTAGTCCTCAGATCACGAAAAAAAAAAAAAAAAAGACATTATAATTGATTTGAAAATATCTTCAGATTTTAAATATTGTCACCTAGTTTTGTATAAAATTAAAGACAAAATATCTGTGATTACCATAAATCGCAAACGAACAAGAATCTCTCAGGCGCTATAGAAGCTCTGATGGATGATGAACACATCATGGCAGAGATATGGCGCTAAGAGATGGCCTCAGATTAGAAGTAGCCAATAATGTTACTCATTTACACATTGAAATGGACGCCACGTCTGCTATTCATGCAATTACATGCATTCACGAGCATAAATTACTGATGGAACCTCTTTTGATTGAATGCAGGAACTTGCTCGTGGAGCGGCAGGAATACAAATCGAGCACGTATTTAGAGAAGTAGATGGTTGCACGGATGCTTAGGCCTTGCTTGGAAAGTTGCAACATGTCAAAAAATTATCCCGCATCGATTGATAACGAGTCTTATATGCTCTTTCTATAAATGCGGTCTCTCTCTAATTAATGACTTGAGTTTTTGGATTGGACTTTCATTATCTCACGTCGCTTGACAATGAATCTTATATGTATCTATGGTTCGTTATTTATTCCTCTATTCAAAATCTTATTGAACACCTTTTGGGTAACATTCCAAAAAAAATATAGAGGTTTGGACAGTGAAAACACTCAGGATTAGGGAGATAGCCCTTCAATAATCCCAAAATATTTAGAATATATGTATTGATTTCGATGATTCGTAAATGAATATTTTTCAATAGATGGAGCATGATACTCCAAGAATCCATGTAAGCGCAATATCTAAAACTATCACACATGACGCTTTGAATAGAGTTCCGAGAGATACAACTTGAATTGGTTAGTTCAATTCTTGATGATGTGATAATGGATTAGTGAATTGGTGAAGGAAGGACGTGGAAGATTGAATGGTGTTCAATGTTCATGATAATCTGAAATGCACTGACACATGCTCATAGATATATGATGATGGAAAAGCCAAAAAAGAGTATTTGAGATTGTCAAATTGTAGCTTTCTTCGAGAAATTACATCGTGGAATAATTCTGTGGAGAAAATTGGGTAAAAAAATCATAAATTTATTGTAAAGCAATCAATATAGTCCTAAACTTTACAATTTGACCTATTTAATTATAAGGCTAAAAATAACAAGACATAGGTAGTCCTTGATGAGTTCTAAGATTTAGTGCAGATGGCCTATTTTTTTTATCATGTCAAAGTGGTCAATTTACTATGTGCACGAAAGCTCACTCAAAATATCACCATAACAAATGAAAATTCTAGGCATTTTGAGTGTAAACTAAATGAGACACATTTAATTGGTCTAGCCGCAGATTTGTCGATGGTTCACTGTTTCGCCAGCACAGCATCTTCTAATAAAAGATATCAATAATACACGTGAGAGCTGAGGGTTGACAATGTGACAATTAAGATCAAGTATACTATGAATGTCCTGCCATACGATAGTGTTGGGAGATGGGTTCATGAAAAGAACTCCTAAGTCTGCCATGTGATGTTACTCTTGGGCTAATCTGAAAATACTCAACATAATGCCTCTCACTGCCTTTCTTTGTTGAAAATGATGTCGATGTTCATAAGCAAACTAGGGCCTTTTTATTTGTTTTTGCAAAAAAAAAAAAAAAAAAAAAAAAAAAAAAAAAGGAAATAAATGGTCACACATCCACAAGGTAGAAATTCTAGGTCGAGCTCTCATGCCGTGATTGACGGTTTGGGTGCAATCATGATTGCATAATTGGTCCATTAAAATGGCATCTCATTTATTTTTCCACAAATAGGCCAATATTGAAAGACCGGCAAAAAGACTTTTGTCACTTTGAATCGACAAGCAAGAGTCATTCTACAGTTTTTTGTTTTTTCCTTTCAAAAAGCTAATGTTTTAACATATGATTGTACTAATCACACATGATCCATAAAATTATTGAATACAATACGTATTTCATATTTGTCTTATCTTCTATTTAGTTGGTACAGTTGTAATTGCTACACAAACTGCCAAGGTGTCGGTTCAGATGGTCAGAAGTTTTCTACTTTCCTTATAGACTTGAGTTCAAGCCTTATTGGTAGCACTCTAGAAATAAAATCTCAATTCCATTAGGTCGATATGATGGAGTGCGTCCTTAAGATCTCCTAAAAAAATGAACTAATTGATGTGCACGAAAGCAGCTTTGGATACCACTTCACCGCTAAATTACAAAAAAAGAATGTTACGTAGAAGTGATCGTTGTGGGTTTTGTTGGTAGAACTCAAAAGTCAAGCTGCAAAGCTGAAACTTAGATTAGGAGGTGAGGTACCAAAAAAAAAAAAAATTGCTAAACCTTAACTTCTGTTTTTAACCAATAGATATACACAAACAAGTAGGGTACTAGTATTTTTGTGCAAGATTACGTTGAAAAAGACGTGCATGGCGTGCAAATCGATGCGTCCGCCCCATATTCTCAATTAGAGGAAGACTTGGGAGATGACTTTCAAGTCAAGGTGCGGTTGACGACTTATGCCGAACACGAAGTCGATGAAATGCAAACATCGACTTCACTTAAACGGTGAGGATTTTGATCATAGGTGCAACAAGTGCCTTAAATTTTCCATAGTAATTCTATAATTATTAATTTTATTGCTTATGTTATCGTTAGTGGTTGGAGATACTCCTTTTATTTTCTTAACCTTCAATGGTTTGTTAAGAGGGAGGAATTTATGCAATTGAAGAAGTTGAATCACATGATTTACTCATAGCATAAATAAATACCAAGTACCGAGACATGACCCAATGAGTTTAACCTAGGAATACATAATTCCATTTAGGGTCATGGTCATCCACCTTGGTATTCGACTCATTTTATGGCTTAATCGGGCCGGTCGCATGTAACTTGATTTGTTTTGTTTAATGTAATTTTATCATTCCCCAAAAGATGAGGAGAAAAAAAGATTTTTCTCTTGTGTATAATGCCGCAATACAATTGTAATGGCATTGTGGCACTCTATGCTATCCTATGAGCGGCAATATCCATGTGACCATGATAAACCTTCGCATGAACGCATTGAAAATCTGTTATGTCGGTTCTGAAAACTTCGCTTGAATTCCATCAAGGCAGAGCTCTCATCCTGATGGCATGGTGGCTTAGTAAGTGAACTATGAGTCATCATGAGAAGGACAACTGAGTAAGAAGTGCATAGAGTAAAGATGCCATGATCTCTATCATCGTTACTGCAGTTGGTTAATATGGGAAAAGGTTGAGCCTGAATGTGATTTATGTTCATAGGCAGTTTGAAAAAAAAAAAAAAACCATTTTTTGTCATCTTGGCATTAAAGATTCTGCTACTAATGTAATTGCAGGATCTTGTTGAATATTGTACTTAGCAGAAAAGAGAGAGAGAGAGAGAGAGAGAGAGAGAGGTTCTTTTGGCAATGTCATATGGGAGGGACTAAAAGTTTGGTTTTTGTGTGGTATAGCGGAAAGTAGGTAGTGAAGGCAAAGTTAAAGCAAGAGGTAATTCAAAATGCAGTTGTTTATCTCTTTATCATCCTAAATTTGTAATACAATATTTGTATTGAGTATATCTCATATTTTCCTAGCTAAAATTTTTATGTAACTAGATGAGAGGAAAGAACAACAGAACTAGTTTAGAATTCTTTTATTGCAAAGTGTATGGGAAGTAAAGTTGCAATTTGATTTCTAATTACAGAGTGAGCTACCAGTGGAGTTAGAATTTCACATAACATAAATAGATGACATTTCTAATGATGACGGAATTCTATTATTTTTTTAGTTTTGGCAGTATGGTTGTATAACTAATACTCTCTAAAACTCAATTTATTTTGTGATTGTCAATTTTATGGTATCTCTAGCTTTTTTGAGGCCGCATTGTTCACGTCATGTAAATATGCTAATGTTTCTTTTCATACAATCAACACGTACTCTTTTAATGTTTCTTTCCATACAATTAACACATACAATCAACATGTACTCTTTCAGCATAATATAGTACAAGAAGTTTACATTGTTCGTAGCCAGCTAAAATATAGTACAAGAAGCATTCCATGCCAGTCTCATTGATTGCAATCTTGCTTATACATCTCCTTCGCAATTCCTTCATAACCCAGTCAAATGCAAAGTTCGGAGTCAATGGCACGAGAAATACCACCTAGCTTCTAAACGGCGTCCTAAACCTCCTTGCTATATTGACAAGCAAAGAATAAATGGTGTCTTGATTTAGTTTCCAAGCCAAAAGAGCACATTTAACATCCACATGAGACCATTTTTTCATCCAGTCCAATGTGTAAAGTCTATCCGATCGATGAAAACTTTTTCCATCCAACAAACTTAGATTGGAGAAGACTATTTCACCTTCCAGTAAGAAAATAATCATTTTCCTTTCTCTCTTGCTATGCGTCCAAGTGAAAAGAATACGAAAATCGTATATTTTTTTCATATATAATATTTTACAAATTTGATTTCATAATTGTTTTTCTAATTTCTTTGTAATTCTTATTATTTTGATGGATTACAGAATAAAAAGAAAAAGATGTTGATTCTAGCTCGTTATTCATGGTATATCGTCTTTAAGGATACAAGCTACCTTTAGTGGACATACTTATTATCAAATACGACAAAACTAATTTTTTCAACTTATTTTCAACCAGAAAAAAAAAAGCTAGAAAATCATTCATTTTTTTTTCCTGAAATTGTCTTTTCCAAAAATCATATTCTATGGAGAATGCAATTTCACATAGACACGGGATGAATGACACGGTCGCTGGAGCCATTAAACAAGATTCCATCCTCCCCCTATTTGCATTTCCATCGTCTTCTAGTGTCTCACAATCGACTCTCAAGACTGAAACCACGGGGAACCCAATTCGACACATTTGAGATCAATTCATTTGCCATGAATGAGATTGTGTGGAACACCTCTGCCAAATAAATGCACAGATGGTGATAACTTACTGTTAGCATTACCATCATCATCGCTCGGAGAAGATAATGACAACAATATCCGTTCAGCTTGGACTGGAGAACTATGCTGGTAGGCATTCGAATTGGATTCTCTATCGGTGTTGTGCTTGGCAATTTCATCGTTGACAAGAAGAGCAGGTGGCTCCTGCATTACTTTAACACTATATTTGATCTAGTCAATCACTGACAAGAGCATTACTCTCCAAAAATTGCGATGATGCATCATAGTTTTACATGCATTTCTTGAGTTTTGTCATGTTGCCCCAACAAGTTCTGCGGGCCATTTCTTTTCTTTGAGCTGGAATTCTAGCGGGCTGTTCTTTTCATTTGAAAATGTAAGTCAAATGCAAAAATGAACCAAATCGCACGTCCCAAGTGCAGTGATACTTTGATAAAAACGAGGACAGCCTTTTGCGGCAAATTTCGCCTTGAGATCCATCGATTCATGTTCAAATATTCTTAATGACTTGGGTAAATGCCAGAAAGCTAGGGTCGTCCTTTAAGACTTTTTGATCACGAAACGACATGACGGGTCCAGCTATGACAAATTGAAATTGATTTCATTGACTGAAGATTCAATTAAACCGGCGTCCTCGGGCAACTCAAACTGGCAGGGGAAGTGTCCTGATTTTCAAGTAATGACCGGATAATAGTTTCTAAACAAGACCTATGAGTTGTGTTTTCATAAAATGTGACTATTCATTTAAATAATGCGTCTTTCAAAATACTTCTAAATGAATAGTTTCTTTCACGTTCAATTTAAGATTTGATTTATTTATTTATTTATAATTTCTTATAATATAAAAAATTGCTAAATGTGCACTTAACTACAATTTTTTCTACTAAAGATGTCCTCCATTTTCACAAGAAAAGAAAACACTCCGCCCCGTGACCTTTAATTCATATGATATAATACAATTTTTCCCATTTAACTTAAACTAAAATAAAGACACTCGTTCACATTACCTAATTCATCTCTCTTTTGAATTAACAATCTAATTATTTTAATACTAGATTACTGTCTCTGTTTCACTCTCATTCATACGCCTGGTGTACCACTTTATTTTCTTCCATGCTTTCTTTTTATCTAATAAAGGAACAGTACTTACTCATTTCAATGTCTTTATTTGATGATCGGAGTGCATATCCATCTATTTCTATAATATCATTTTATCTTTTGCCTTTTCTTTTATTGTGTTGATTTCTTTTTATATTTTGTTTGTTAAGCGTGATTCTTTCTCATGTTACACTAAAAAAAAAAGAAAACAACGAAGTCATGAAAAGTTGAACAGATAACTAATTCCTGCTTTTTTATTAGGATTATCATGAAAAAATAGTAGTTTACTTTTTTTCATATAGTTCGTCTTTTAAATTCCATAAAAATCATTAATTTATTAACGTGAAGGTCAAATAACGAATTTTCCATAGGCTTAAGAAAATTTGAAGTTCGCGCAGTTTTTAAAAAATGTGGCCTTCACGCGTGCATGCACGGCACATTTTACTAGTAATTCAAAATATATGTTAAACATTAAACTATCCCTTCTTTTTGCCATAAAATACCGACCTATCTTACTTGACGTTGCCGGGTACACAAATTGATTCAATCAAAACATGAGATACCTTATAACTTATCCTGCCAAATTGAGGACTCACAATATACAATATACATTAAGCTAAAATATCATCAAAACACTTAAACCCATTTGCTAATAGCCATAAAATAGTGGAAATCGTAAAATTATCCCAATCGTAATACTTAGGTTAGTACTGCAAGAAAGCAAGGAACCAAAGAAAAGGAGATAGTTTGTGGGGAAGAATTTTGTATTTCTTTTTCTATATCGATTCAATATACAATGCTCTATATTATAGTACAAGGTGTGTGTAAAGAAAAAGGAAATAATGTATCCTATACATCAATTCCAATGTCAAATTGATCTCGATTGATTTAGTATATGGTATAGCTCGCACATATCTTCCAACAAGTACAACTAGTTTTTCACGAGGAAGAAAATTCTTCGTTGAGGTTTGTCAAGTTTGATCCATTTTTTTTTTCTTTTCTATGTGAAAGGATGTAAGGTGTCATTTCACCGGTAGGTGGACCATGCCAATAAATACTGGCTATGAATGGCGAAGCACAGCCCGAGAAAATTTACACCTTCCATGTGCATTTTCAATTAAAGCATTTGACAGATGATGCCTCTCCCTGTCATGTTCGAGAAAATATCGTATGGTCTTTAGACCAGTAGACCAGTAGATCGAGCTCATCTTCTTGTTGATCACGTAAGTACTATGGTAGAATCCACTTGATTAATGGATGAAATGATAATTATCTACATTTTTTTTGTTGAGTTATTTCTAACAACCAATCATGCTGTTATGCAAAATTATGAAAAATGTAAAAGGGTTTAAATTTGTTACTTGGCGTTTACATAAATGGTGTTAGATGCATCATAGCACACATGATATAATTAAGAGAGAAACTTCACTACTCAAAAATCAAAATTAATTTATGAATAAGAAAATTAGCCTTAAACTTGATGAATCCCAAAATATCCCAAAACAGGATATTTAGTTTGAATGTAATTATTTGATCCGCGTGAAACTACACATAATACTAAAACGCGTTTCCTTCACCTGGTTCGAAGGACACAAAGGAAACAGTTTAAAAAAATCAAAAGAAAGTTTTGTCTAGGAAGCTTTTTATTTCTCCCGTCGTACAGGAGGTAAAAGGAGAAGGACAAAAGAAAAGAGACTTTTGGTTAGAAAACTTGCTTGGACTTCCAGAATGAGCAGCGTAGCGTGGTTTTTGTCCACCACATGCCAGCTGTAAATTTTTAATTTTCCTCTCTTAATTTACACTCTCTTTTTTTTTTTTTCAATCAAGTTTACTTTTAATTTAATTAATCAATTCCTTAAACTTGCATAAAATTTTAATTAAGTCCAATCTTCGGCACCAGTTCTGATAAGCTTGATCTAATGTGGCAATCAAATGATTTTAGAGTATGACATGGAAAATAATTAGCCTCCACTAACAAACCACCATGGAAAATGATGTAAATGGTTTCCTTTATGGAAATCCCATGGTTAAAATTTTTGCCTCCACGTATAAGGCGTCAAGATTAAAAAAAAAAAAAAAAATCTTTTTAAAGTTATCCTCTGACCTTATCTAAATGTTGTGTCAACGTGAATTGATTGCAATTGGTGTAATTTCTTGAAAAAATTATTGTCTCTTGGTCTCTTGTGTTTTCCTTTTTGGTTTATTCCGGAAATACATTGGGATAATCTCCTGGAACGATTATCTTTGGGGAAACCTTGGTTTCCTAAATAAGTTATTAGTCGGTAGATGTCATTTCTCAAGCTCATTTCCTAATACATCACTGGGTAATTTTTTCAGATTTGCTTATTTGGAGACACAATGAATAATTGAAGGTTCAATGGCGGTGGCACAAATTATGTAATGAGAAAGGCCTTTCGTTTCGTTAATGTTCTTCATTCATCTAGGAATGATCCCCTTGGATTTATTGAAGAATAGGTCTAAGTACTCGAGTCTTCTCAGGTGGCCAAATTTGCGTGGAGATCCATCGACTAATGTTTGAAAATTCTTGTTGACTTGGGTAAACGTCAGAAGGCTAGAATCCTCCTTTAAGACCTTGTTGATCATTAATGATGGGACGTAAAATTGATTTTGCTGACTAAAGGTTCAAAGAACCTAAAAAAGAACTTGCGTCTTTGGCTCAACACTTGATGGGTAAGGGCGCACATGATAAAATTTCGACTTCTATTTTTTTATTTTTCCGTTCCCCGGAATAGGTTCGGAACAGAAATCCGTTTGGTAAAGTAATTTAATTTTTCTATTTCTGAAACATATTTCTATTCTAGAAATAGATTTGAGAAGAAATTATAAGTTAAAATTTTTAACTTCTCAATTTTTAAAATTTTGTCATGTACACCCTAAGTGTTATCCCAATGCTAGTGGTTAGGTTGGTACAACTGATTTGTCATAAGGAAGAAAATTCCTTTTTAGGTATGTCAAGTTTGTCTTTTTCTTTTCTTTTCTATGTGAAAAAGAAATGGGAAGGGGACCGTACCAATAATACTGGCAATGAATGTCGAGCACGGCACGACAAAATTTTCAGTTTCCACGTGAATGTTCAATTATAGCTTTTCTGACAAATGATGCTTATCTTTGCTTGGACTCTGGAGTCTCCCCGTCATTTCTGAGAAAGTATCGTCTGGCCTTTGCATCAGTAGGTCAAAGTCATCTCTATCGTGGATCGCGTCAGCCCTACAGTAAAATTCACTTAATTAATGATTGAGATAATATTAGTTGATATTTTTCGGTCAAGTTATTGTTAAGAACCAATGGTGCTATGTTGCAAAATTATAAAATTCTAAATGAATTTACATTTATTACTAGCATTTACACAAATTTTGTTAGACGCGTGTAAGCACACATGATATAATTAAGAGAGAAACATTGCTACTTAAAAATTAAAAATGAAACCATGACTGAGAAAATCAGTGTTAAACTTGATGAATCCCAAAACAAAATCATTTTTTTTTTTTTTTGTGATAAGTGTAGGGGGAGGGTAGATGTACAAATGAGTTTATCGGTGAAGGTCCATCCAAGCAAAGACAAAAGTTAGATAGACATGAGTCCACCTATAAATGGGCTTATAGATGGAAGTACACACAGGTTACCATATGGATGAACAAACAACTATGAACAACTTCTGTACTTGGAATTTTCCCTTGAAGTTATGAGTCAAATCAAACGGTATGAGCAATTACATGGAAGCTTCTCGTCAATTTCCAATATGTTGCTGAAAGAAAAGAATGGATACTTTTAATAAAGTATGAAATATAGGTAAAAAAAAAAAAAAAGAGAGAGAGAATGCCAAGCCCCTGCTGCTCTCGTGCCCTATATAACAAAATAAATGTTCATGCGTCTAACATACTGCAGTCTTCGAACCCATACAGAAGGCAACCGCGTGAAACTACACATTATACTAAAACGCGTTTCCTCCACCTGGTTCAAAAGACACAAAGGAAACAGTTTAAAAAATCAAAAGAAAGTTTTGTCTAGGAAAATTTTTATCTTCTTCCGTCGTACAAGAGGTAAAAGGCTAAAAAAAAAAAAACACTTTTGATTAGAAACCTGGCTTGGACTTCCAGAATGAGCAGCGCAGCGTGGTTTTGGTCCACCATATGCCAGCTGTAAAGTTTTACTTTTCCTCTCTTAATTTGCACTTTCTTTTTCAATGAAGTTCTTGAATTTTTAATTTAATTAATCAATCAATCCCCTAAATTTACATAAAATTTTAATTAAATCTGATCTTCGGCACCAGTTCTGATAAACTCAATCTAATATGGCAATCAAATGATTTTAGAGTATGATGTGGAAAATAATTAACCTCCACAAACAAACCACCATGGAAAATGATGTAAACGGTTTCCTTTATGAAAATGCCACGGTTAAAATGTTGACCGTCACCTACAAGGCGTCAGGATAAGAACTTCTCCAACCTTATAAGGGTTGTGTCAACGTGAATTGATTGCAATTGATGTAATTTCCTGAAAAAGTTATTGTCCCTTTCGGGCACAAGGTAACATGCTAGTCTCTTGTGTTTTCCTTTTTGATTTATTCCAGAAATACATTGGAGTAATCACTTGGAACTATTATCTTTGAGGAAACCTGGGTTTCTTGAATAAGTTATTATTCGGTAGATGTCATTTTTACTAGGTAATCTTTTTCAGCTTTGCTTATTTGGAGACACAATGAATAATTGAAGGTTCAATGGCGGTGGCACAACTTATGTAATGAGAGAGGCCTTTTGTTTCGCTAATGTTCTTCATTCATCTAGGAATTACCCCCTTGGATTTATTGAAGGACAGGTCTAAGTACTCTACTCTTCTCAGGTGGCCAAATTCCCCTAGAGATCCATCGACTAATGATAAAAAATTCTTCTTGACTTGGGTAAATGCCAGAAGGCTAGAATCCTCCTTTAAGACCTTCTTGATCACTAAACGATGAGACGTAAAATTGATTTCGTTGACTGAAGGTTCAAAGAACCTAAAAAGGAACCTGCGTCTTTGGGCAGCTCAACACTTGATGGGGAAGTGTTATCCCAACGCCAATGGTTTGGTTGGTACGACTGGTTTGTCGTAAGGAAGAAAATTCTTTCTTGAGGTTTGTCAAGTTTGTCTTTTTCTTTTCTTTTCTATGTGAAAAAAGAAATGGGAAGGGGACCGTACCAATAATACTGGCAATGAATGGCGAGCACGGCACGACAAAATTTTCGGTTTCCACGTGAATTTTCAATTATAGCTTTTTTGACAAATGATGCCTCATCTATGCTTGGACTCTGGAGTCTCCCCGTCATTTCTGAGAAAGTATCGTCTGGCCTTTGCATTAGTAGATCAAAGTCATCTCCATCGTGGATCACATCAGCCCTACAGTAAAATTCACTTAATTAATGATTGAGATAATATTTATCGATATTTTTCGGTCAAGTTATTGTTATACTATGCAAAATTATAAAAATTCTAAATGGATTTACATTTATTACCTAGTATTTACACAAATTATGTTAGACACGTGTAAGCACACATGATATAATTAAGAGAGAAACATCACTACTTAAAAATTAAAAGTGAAACCATGACCGAGAAAATCAGTGTTAAACTTGATGAATCCCAAAACAAAATCGTTTTTTTTTTTTTTTTTTTTTTGGTGGTAAGTGTAGGGAGGGGACAGATGTACAAGTGAGTTTATCGGTGAACGTCCATCCAAGCAATGATAAAAGTTAGAGAGACATGAGTCCACAAATGGGCTTATTGATGGAGGTACGCACAGGCTATCCATATGGATGAACAAACAACTATGAACAACTTCTGTACTTGAAATTTACCCTTGAAGTTATGAGTCAAATCAAAGGACGTGAACAATTACCTGGAAGCTTGTCGCCAATTTCCAATACGGCGCTGAAAGAAAATAATGGATACTTTTAATAAAGTATGAAATATAGATAAAAAAGAGAATGCCAAGCCCATGCTGCTCTTGGGGCCCGTATAATGAAAGAAATGTTCATGCGCCTAACATCTTGCAGTCTTCAAACCCATACAGAAGGCATACCTAAAATCAGTTTAAAGTATTGGGGTCCAGCACTATGAATGGCCAAGTAGCAAGATAATTCCATTGCCAGAACCAACTGTTTCTGCCTATAAAAACCTTCTACGTTGCACTCTCCCTCGAAAACTCACTTCAGTAACCAAAAGAACAGAAACAAAAGCAAAAAATTATGGCAGCCTTATCATTATATCTACTGCTTACTTGGATATTCTTGCTTTCTCTCTTTCGTACTAGGTTTGCTAAGGTACTTTGTCATGCAGATGAGAGCTCTGCCTTGATGGAATTCAAGAGAAGTTTCAGAACCAACACGACAGATTTGCGATGTGTTTATCCAAAAGTCCATTCTTGGTCACTGGATGGAAGTGGAGATTGTTGTTCATGGGATGGCGTCAAATGTGATGAAGTCACCAGCCGAGTGATCGCCCTCAACCTCAGTAGCAGTTGTCTCTCAGGCACCATGAATCCTAACACTACTCTCTTTCGACTCATTCACATGGAGTCGCTCAATCTCGCTTTCAACAGCTTCAACTTCTCCTCAATTCCGTATGGCTTTGGCAATCTTTCAAAGTTACAATACCTTAATCTCTCCTCCTCCGACTTCTCCGGTGAAATCCCTCATGATATCTCGCAACTCTCCAAGTTAGTTTCTCTTGATTTGTCCTCTTCTTCGTTTGAAACACTTCGTATGCCCAACGTGGGCGGCTTCGTTCATAATTTGACCGGGCTAAAAGAACTTGCTCTTTCTTTGGTAAGCTTGTCATCACCTTTCCCACCTATGCTAGCGAATTTCTCTTCCTTGACATTGCTCAAGCTAGCATATTGTGGATTGAGTGGAAACTTTCCAGTTAGCATTTTTCAGCTGCCAAACTTGGAAGTCCTTTCTGTTGTTGGCAATTTCAACCTGTTTGGGTTTTTTCCCAAACCGCACTGGGGTTCTCCATTGAAATCCTTATACCTTCATGGGACCAACTTCTCAGGAGAAATACCCACTTCAATCGGAAATCTTAGTCTCTTGAATGAGTTAGCAGCCTGGAGTTGCTATTTTTCAGGATCGCTTCCCTCTTCAATGGGTAATCTTTCTCATCTCACTATACTAGACCTTGATGGAAATAACTTGCAGGGTCAAATCCCTGTTTCCTTTGCTAATCTTACCCAGCTATCGATTCTATGGCTCTCTAACAATAACTTGAGCGGTTCTTTAGAGTGGGTGGTCAACTTGACAAAACTCACCGTCTTGAGAATTGGAGGTAATAGTCTCTTTTTTATTATATTAAGCGCAATTGTGATGTCACGTCATCTATGCACTAACCCACTCAATGGACGACTTATGAGGGCCCACCATTAGAAGTCTCTTTTTGCCGATTCGGACGGATCTCTTTCCTCCTCCATCTACAACTCCATGGAACCCGATCTCTCAAGCTCCATCGCTGCTTGCTCCCACCTCGACCACGACCAAAACCCCCGCTACGACAGCCACGAGCAAAACCACCATCGCCGCCTCAAGAGCTTCGATTCCGGCAAAGGCATGAGCCGGAAGGCCTTCTAGCTCGACAAATTCAGCCAGGTCCTGAGCCACGAACAGCTTCTTCATCAACTTCTTCTCCCTCAACTTCCTCAATTTTTGACCGAAAGAAAAAAAGAAAAACTTCCTCAATTAATCCCCCTGGACGTCGTGATCTTGATGGCGATGTGCATCTCGTCCTCCCGCAACCTCCTCAAATCCCTAATTTTCAGATTGACGCTCCCATTGTACGTGAAGAACTCGGCCTACGCGCTAATCGAACATGCGAGTGGTGGCCATCGATGAAGCCCGATCTTGCCGCCATAGGTGATGGGGGAGAGGATCGGGTCCTGCCCATAGTCGAGGTGCGAGGCCCAGAGAGCGTTCATGTCCTCGACAACTAGCGCAACTGGAAGGCCTTTCGGCTCAGGCCGACACTGGACTTGAAGCTCCTGAGGCGGCGATGGGGGGTAGGGTTTTGGGAAGGAGTGAGGGGGATAGGATGATCTTTGTGGTGTACCTGGAGATCTTGAGAGCATTGTCGAGGTAGGGCTCGAGGCGGAGGAGGAAGTCCCCGTCTCTGGTTTCTCCCGTGGCTGTTGTGGCAGGAGTTTTGGCGGTGGTCCGAGAGGGAGCGAGCAGCGGTGGAGCTCGAAAGATTGGTGCAGAGAGGAGGAGAGCGAGAGAGACTTTCCAATTTTTGATGGTGGGCCCCGCCAATGCCTATTTGTCTGAGTGGGCTAGTGCATAATGTCTTGGACCTAATATTTTTAGGCGAGGGGATTATTTAGCCAAAGAGAAAAAGGAAATTGAAATTGATGGGGTAACTAACGCTCCTTTGTCTTGTGTCTTTTTTTTTCTTTTTTAATTTTTTCTGTTTGGTAGGTAATCGATTAAGCGGTGGATTTCCATCTTCATTTGAGAACCTAAAGCAATTGACTTCTCTCGGCCTTTCTGGCAACGACTTGCACGGTGATATTTTGGGCGCATTGTGGAATCTGAAGGATCTTCAAAGTCTTTACCTTGGGTCGCTTAATCTCAATGGCGTTCTCGATGTGAATGATCTATTCACACTCAAGAACTTGACAACCTTATATTTGTCCAACAACATCATATCTTTCACCAAGTCATTCATCAATGCCACTACATCGAAGCTCACCTACTTATACTTGGATTCATGCAACTTGACTGAGTTCCCACGGTTTATCGGCTACTTAAGCGAATTGTCGTGGTTAGACTTATCACACAACAGAATTCAAGGGATTATTCCTAGATGGATGTGGAACAATAGCAAAGAATCTCTCGAGTTTGTAGATCTTTCTCACAATCTTTTAACCGGCTTCAAAAACAACCAGACCGATCTTCCTTTGCCGAACTTGAGCTATTTCGACGTTAGTTCTAACTTGCTAGAAACAACCCTCCCTGTCCCACCTCCCTCGGTCATGTTGTACAACATCTCCAATAATAGTCTTTTTGGGGATATTCCAACATCCATTTGTGAAAGGAGCTCTCTCACCATACTCGATTTTTCCAACAACGCTCTGAATGGCACGATTCCTCCTTGTTTGGGGAGCATTGGTCCTTTGATTTTTTTGAACCTAGCGAGAAACAAGTTCGATGGCATGATTCCTCAAGTTTACCAAGATGATTGTCAATTGAGGATGATTGACCTTAGAGAAAACCAACTAAGAGGGACTGTTCCGAAATCCTTAGGAAATTGCGGAATGCTAGAGTTTTTGAATCTTGGCGGCAACCAAATTAATGATACATTCCCATTTTGGTTGTCAAAATTGGCCTACCTAAAAGTTATTGACTTGCGGTCCAATAATTTCTATGGTCCCATAGAAGGTCATCTAAACCAACTTAACTTCACCAGTTTACACATCCTTGACCTTTCCAACAACAGCTTCAATGGTAAACTTCCTTCCAAGTTGTTACAAAGTTGCCTGGCCATGAAGGTTATCGATGGTCAAGAGAACTTGGCATATATGAGTATTAATCAATTGATTGATTTTTCTGTTTTCACATTCAATGGAAGTCAGATGACTTATGTGGTGACATTGATGAATAAGGGCACGAAAAGGGATTATGTGAAAATTCCAGATATCCTTGCGGCAATTGACCTCTCCAATAACAAGTTTGAAGGTTTCATTCCTGAGCTCATTGGAGATCTAAAGTCTCTTCGTATGCTCAACCTTTCAAACAACTCCCTCACCGGTGGCATCCCTCCTTCCTTGGCAAACCTGACAGTGCTCGAATCATTAGATCTTTCCCTGAACAATCTTGTGGGAGAGATTCCTCAACAACTAGCCAGCCTCACATTTCTTGAAGTTTTCGATGTCTCTCACAATCGACTATCGGGACCAATACCACGTGGAACTCAGTTCGACACATTTGGGAGCAATTCATTTGTGATGAATGAGGGTTTGTGTGGAAGTCCTTTGCCAAATAAATGCACAAATACTGATAACGCTCCACTGCCACCATCTTTCATAGTAGATAATGAAGAGGAGTCTATATTCGACTTGGATTGGAAAATCATGCTGGCTGGAGCTGGAGTTGGGTTTTTGGTTGGCGTTGTGCTAGGGAACTTGATCATTGACAAGAAGAGTAGGTGGTTCTTGCGCTGCTCCAAAAGAATGGCAAAAGGATGGAATAGGTAAGGAAAGCTCTAGCATACTAGAAAATTTATAGCTAGATACTCAATGCTCCGTGTCTAAGTGGTTTGTTGAGAACCGTCATACATTTATGTCTTAATATTCTAAACTATGTTTGTTTGCATGTTTCAGTAAATTAATATGAGATGTTGTTTTCTTGCTCATGAAAGTTAGTTCTTTAGGCTCCAAGAGAGCATCTCTGTCCATATATACATCGGCAATGTCATAATGTTTTGTTGCAATATTACTTGCCAAATGACTCACGGGTATAGAGAATCTAACGTGGGACTTGGTTTATCTATCCATTCTTTTCGAAAGCTTGAAGATACTGCGATTTAGACGTAATTGAGATGAGTGGATACTAATGAGAAGCCAATTATTACACATGGTCGAGGATGACTGCAGAAAGTTTTATCGTCCATAGAAATAATGTAGATTAGTGTGAAAATCTTCATGGTTCATAAGTAGAAAGTGCCTTCGTTTGGTTCAATAATTTCTTCCTTATTTGGCCGTACTATTTGGATTTGAAATTTCTTCTTGGATCTTGTTTCATTTATGAGCTCAAATTTGAGAGATATTCTCAACAATTTGAATGTATAACTTAACAACATAGGATTAGATATTTATATTGTGTCAGGATACTAGTTTGGGTTATTTATGCCATTATGTGTTGGAAGGCAAATGTTCCGATGTAATTAATTACAAAGTGTTTCTCATAAAAAAGTGAGGGAAAATGTGTCATCCCGTGTTAATTTCATTTAAGTCATATCAAGTTCATGTTTTTGTGGAAAAATTTGCATTGGTGTTCAAGTCTCCTAGAAATTGCCACTTCCCATACTCTTTTAGATATTAGCTTGCAATTTAAGCGAGCTTTGGAAACTAATTTTTTAAAATCTAATGCAGTATCCTATTGAAAGATATTTTCATAGAGATTATATTAAGTTAAATGAAAAATTTAGAGCATATAATTTGATGAGTGATTTAGTTAAATGAGTATAAGTGTAAACATGAAATCTAACAAAATAATGATTTCAACGGAACTTTCTACAATTGAACATAATAAAAGGATTATATTGGAATAAGTAGAGTAGCGAGCAGGGGCCATGGAAGTCCCCATCTCCATCCTCATCCCACGCCAATGAAGTGTGGGACAAGGTTGGTGATTGGAGCGATGAAAAAAAAAGATCATTGAACAATTTTCAGTTCTTTTAACAAGAATGATAAAAAATAAGTACGAAGAGGAGAAATAAAAGGGTTCTATTCGTACCAACTAATGACATGACTGAGATAGACTAAATCTGAACTCACGAACTTGTATTTAGAAGTAAGAATTATTCAGGAAATAGTTAGTGACCTATAAGAATTCAGAATACACCTTTTCTTTCAATTTTTTTTTTGAAATTTAAGTATTGTTAATGACATGAGTGATATATTGAATCTGAACTCACAAGCTTGTATTTAGAAGTAGAAATTACTAAAGAAATAGTATATGATCTATAAGAATTCAGAAAAGACCTTTCCTTTCGGTGGATTATGATTCACATGGGATCCTGACATTTATGCCAAAGATGCTCTAATGATATGCATTGATTTTAGATTTTTGGATTGTTTTGGAATTTTATGGGCTTGTTTGTTATTATGACTTTTGAGATCTTCTATTACGTATCATTGTGATAATGAATGGTTCCACGGCGGCCGGAGACTTTCCCTCCGATCGCTACCTTCGGAACCTGTCGGCCCGGCGCGGAGAGGGCCTCGGGGTTTCCTCGCCCCATGCTTCTCCGCCGCGCGTAGTGTCCCAATATCGGCCGTCCGGATAAGGCGTCGGGAGCTATGGATCCCTCTTCCGGCGACGCGGCCTCGCCGCCGCCTGATCGCGGGGCGACGGGCGAGAGCGGGAAGCTCTCCCTACTGCTCCGATTGTTCCTGGCTCTCCTTTTCCCCGTCGTCTTCTTCTTCTCCTCGTCGTTCTTGATCGGCGTCGTCGCCCTTCTCGTCAGTAACTTCTCGATCCCCAGCCCCATGTCGCTGCCTGCTCAGTGCAAAATCGTCTCCAGCAGTAAGTTCCGTTGAATGATTGCTCATGCTTTCGGGTCTTCACCGTTCGAGTTGGCTGAGCTAAGTTGTGGATTGTTACCGTCTTGGCCGTTTTGTGCTACTTCAGCTGCTAGCTAATGATGAGAAATGGACAGGATGTAGTATGTGATTGACTCGTTTGATCAATGAAACATAGCGAGTTTCGTTTTCGTACTGTCGGTCGTGTTGTGCTCTCGAGTGTCGTATGCTGAGTTTTGAATTTTTTCTTGCAGGTGTGGATATAAGGTCGTCTAAAGTTTGCGAGCTTGGGCTGTTGAATTGTAACGCCAAGATTGTCTTCAGCTCGTCCGAGAAAAGGAAATTCCGGTGCCATTATGATTACTATTGGGCTTCAGTATTTAAGGCGATTCTATGTCCTCTGAGGAGTAATTACCGTTTTTTAGTGTGCATTTCTTGTCTGTTGGGAGTTTCAGTTATCCCTGTTATCTTTCGTGGCCAATGAGGCTCGGTTTCGGTGTTTCCATTGTCACCTTGTTTCATAGTTATCTGCATATTTTTCTCTAGCCTAAATCTTATTGTCTATACAGCTGCCTGATAAAATGTCTGTAATATTTGACATACATTTGTAATGCTATAGAGTACTATCTAGGACTTACTCATCTCTGTTGCGCATGAGGGCAGGAGCATGCACACCCTTGTGTGCCCATGCCATTTCAAGCTGAGTTTTAGATTGGATAATGTTGTGCATGACCAGTAGAAGCTATCTTTTCATTCATTTGAGTGCGCAATGAATCTTATGTTTCCATCACTTATTATATGGAGGTTCAACTAATTAGGAATCAAGCATGTGTCGAAGAAACTACTTGTTATGTCATTTGTCCTATTATCATAATCAACCTTTTACTGTCTTTTTTAGCTATGAATGTCAATTAAGGAAATATAGTTATATTAATTTCACTCTATGCTCATTGTCATCTTGTCATTTATTCAACAATGTCACGTGCCAATATATTTATGAATGCCATATCATTCTTTAAGTCACAGGGGAACCTTGTGAATGAGCTGGTATTGATTCTGCAAAAATAGTGTTCAAATGTAAGAATACTATGAGCTGTTGTGAAGCTGAAAAGGCATTTGCATGTTAGTTGATACATTGGATACAATAAAGTTTGAACCTGTTTAGAAATGTTCATGGAAGTGAGTATTCTTGCTGCACTTGAGATAAATAAAAGTTAAAAGAATCATTCTAGATAAAAATGAAAAAGAGATTGAAAGTTTAACTCTTCTATGATTTGGATGAAGGTGGGAAGAGGAGAAGGGGGTGGTAAAATCTGTTTGATTAGGTTAAACCTGTCTTCGGCAACTGCCCTCCTTGTGTTTAGATTTGATAAATTGTACCTTGAATGGATTGTTGAATCATTTGATGTTAAATCCGGTTTCCCATAGTATTTCTAGAGACACTTAATTTACTAATTGCCTAGTTTCACCAATCTTACTTTAATAACGAGACTTGTCATCATAGTGAAAATGAACCAAGTCAGCTTGATCTAAACATATAGTTGACAGAATTGGCAAAAGCATCAGACATAGTTTGCTGGTTTGTTTCTATTTGTTCAGTCTTCTTATTCAAACAGTCACTCAGTTCTAATCTGATCCTTTTGATGTTCATTTAAGATTGAACATATGTTGGGGTTGTGTATGTCTATACTTTGGGTGTTTTGGTTTGTGTAGTTTGGAATTAACTCTGATAGCAATTTGTTGGCTCTTCTTAGCTTGAGTAAGTGCCTTGTTATGCTCCTTCCAAATCAGGCATTCCTGGGAATTGGTGCATATCAGTGTTTATGAACTTTTACTGTAGTCATTAATCGATTGTGCTCCATGCATAGATAGATAGAGATTACAGATGTTTTTATCAGGCTAAGTATCTTAGTTTAACTCAGAAGAGTTAAAAGAATGGCAATTACAATCATAGGAAAAGAAAGCTACCACATTTACTGACTGCTGAATTTACATTACTATTTTGCACCTTCTTACAATTGCAGGTAGAGGTAAAAGAATGGCAATTGCAGTTATAGGAAAAGAAAGCTACCACATTTACTGACTGCCGAATTTACATTACTATTTTGCACCTTCTTACAATTGCAGGTAGAATATAAGGATCATTTATCAGGTCAGACTCAATTAGCACTTGCAGAGGCCCCAAACGAGGCCCTTCCTGCTGATTGCAGACCTGGTTTTGGGGTTGCTTGGTTGACCAAAGATAAATTTAAGGTAACAAATGCACCTTTTTAACATTTGTGCTATCAGCTAAATTCAAACCATTATATGTAGGTTTTTGCAATCATCCTGAATATTATGTTTATTTCATTGGGATTGTTGTGGTTCCTTTTGTATGTGTTTTTTGATTGCACAACTTCGTTACTTATTCTCACACTGGTTTTAGGTGAATAATACTTATGACTGCTGGTATGCATCTAGCAATTCCAAAGTAAGCATCTATCATGATGACTTCTTCAGTTGTCAAGCCAAAGATCCATCTGCAATGGAGATGATGAGGAGATACTATATATTGTGAGTACTCGATTCCTTTTCTGCCTCCTTTCCTTTTTGTGTATTAGGAATGTTACAGCAAAAGGGTTGGCACTTCCTGTGTGCTGAAAATAACTGCACTATTTTAAACCAGACCCTGACTGGCTTGTGTCATGGTCATTTAGATGTTTCTTGGTACTGCCATTTTAATATTCTTTTATACTTTAAGTTATGACCGCATGGGAGTTTGGCTTGGTGGATGAAAGTGTTGGAAGCAATGCATGATCTACTGAGCAGTAGTTTGAACCACGTCCAGCACAGCAATTTGCATTTATTACCTTGGCTTGTGTGTAGCATGAAATGTCTCTTGTCTGTTCTGGTAACAAAGTGGAATGTGGTCTCTCAGCAAACTGCCAAGCAAGGGCTGCCTAAGTTGAATGAGGTCAACATCGGTTCAATCTGATTTCAACCACTCATGGATTGGTGGTCTGGACTGGATATCTAACCTTGGCCAATCAGTAGAACTGGCCAGTCCAATCCGACTTTTAAAATCTTGCATTAATCACGGAGTTTATAATGGTCAAATTGCCACTATTTCATTCTGTTTGGTTCAGTGTCTTTCTATAATATGAAGGATCTTGGCATGTCTGAAATTAGTTCACTTTTGCAGTCTTAGTCCAGCTGTGCAACTATTTTGAAGTATACTGTTCTTCTCTGTTTGAATTGACCAATGACTGTTTTTCATTTGAGTTGCCTGCTAATCATAATGCTGTAATAAATGGTCACTAATACAGAACTCCCAAGAATCATTGCAGGCCAACATTGCCATGTACCGTGTACATCTGATTGTGCTGTAATTTCTTCTTTTTCTGAAGCCCAAATGCAATTGAGATTACTGTCTCATCTGCTTACGGATCAATTGTTACTGAACTTGTAGAATACAATATCTGAATTTTTTCTGGTTCACAAAAGATCATATTCACCTTTATGTGACCTTCCAAATGCTGCATTTCCATCTCCTTTCAAAGTTGCCCTTAAATTACATTTCGCTGTACATATTCATTTGTTGTGTCTCTTACTTACATTGTGGTTTCTATATTACTTAACGTGGCCCGTGCATTGTCAGGTTCTTGGAGATTTTCAAATCCTGGGTAACTGGCAAGATCAGGGCTAAATATTGGAAATGGGAAACCATTGTTGGGGTGGTTACTGGTTTCTCAACCTCCTTAATATCAATGAGTTTTATCAGACTTTTTCAACAGATCAAATCTCGGCATCGGTCACATCCAACCAGGAACCTGCCTTGCACAGTTAGTGCAAACCGATTAAAGCGTGCTTGTTTGTTTGTGGCATATGTATCTTTTACTGGTTGGCTTGCTTTACAATATGGAAAAAGGCTGGGCCTTCCCCTCATTTATATTTATAGGTAGTTTGGAAAAGCCATTTTTGTCACCTTGCCATATAGGAATCTGCTACTAATGTAATTGCAGGATCTTGTTATATATTTGTACTTAGCAGAAAAGAGAGAAACGTTTGCTCAGCAAGTGTTTGGTTCTGTGTGGAATAGTGGGATATATGTAGTGAAGGGGAAATTCAAGCAAGAGGCAATTCAAAATGCTGTGGTTGATCTCTTAATCATCCTGAATTTGTGATGTGAGATGTGAATTGAGTATCTCTCTTACATTGTCCTAGCTTATCTCATCACGTGACTAGATGACTGGGAAAGAAACAACAGAACTAATTTAGAGTCCTTTTATTACAGAATGTATGGAGAGTGAAGCTGCAATTTGATTTCTAATTACAGTGGGTACCAGCGGAGCTAGTATTTGGCATACAGAAATATATTGGCACGTGACATTATGGCGGACGTCTAATTTGTTTAAGCTTTGGCAGTGAGTATATACAACCAATACTTTCTATTACTCAATTCATGTTGTGATTGTTGATTTTATGGCATCTCTAGCTGTTGACGCCACATTGTTATCATATAAATATGCTAATTTCTATATCCAAACACACTAGGAAGGAATTGCAAGAGGTTGGCGATCAGGAATTGAATAGATTCAAATTATAACCAGTTGGAAGAGCTCAGGAACCAACTGCAATTGCCGGTGAAATCACTGGTCTTTTGTTTCATGGAAGCTGCATATAAGTTTAGTAGGATCGTTCCAACCTATCCTTGTCAACGAATAATAAAAATCAACACACTTGGGTTCTCATCTCATCATATTAATATGCTAATTTGAGGGGCAAGACGCAATTGTGGATTCTCATATTGAGTCATGATGCAATTCAAGGCTCGCTTGACAGGACCATGAGATGCCTGCAATGACCGATTGCAAGTTGTAACTAGAGAAGTACAAGAGAATATGGGAACTGGCATGATTGGATAAGTTTCAGCATAGATTATAAAGGTCATAGGATCCAAAAAATTTCGGCGTACTCCATTTATTCTGTAAAATGTAGTTAACTGTTGGGGCAATTACTGCAAGTGTTCTCTTTGGTCCTAATACTTTCATTTCATGCATTTACGTCCTAAAACTAGTCATAGTGTAGCTCTTTTAGGCTTTAGTGAATGGAAAAGTTACATTGCAATTTTTTTTTTTTTTTTTAACAAAGGACGCTTAGGATTGGAAAAATAATTAACACAAGTCATATTGACATTTTCTGTCCATTTTAGACTGACGTAATTAATGAAAAGACTCAAATGTATCTAGTTTTAAGACTTAAATGCTCAAAATGAAATTTTTAGGATTCGAGTTCATTATTGTGATTTGTAATTATTAATTTGCTAACTCATGTTCAATTTTTTACATTTAAATACATGAAGCCTTAGCTAACTAGAGTCTCCAGCCCCATTTCTATCCCCACTCTATCTCCTCTTCCCTCCCTTAAAGGCGCCCTCCCTTCCCCTTCTTATAGAGATTGACCATGCCAGAAGTTCAAAAAAAAAAAAAAAAAAAAAAAAAAAAAACATATACATTCATTCCTTTATGTTTTTATTACTTTTTTTTTTTTTTTTTTTTTTTTTTTTTTCTGGCCATCTTTGGGTTTAATGTCTTAGATTTCGATAAAATCATAGCCAATTTTTAACTTGATAAAAAACTAAAAGTAAAAGGTAATATTCGGTATAAAAAATCGGGCGATATTGAGGGTTTCAAGTTCTAATATCGTTCGGAGAGCCTACAAAATAAATCTTAGATTCTGCATTCTTGAAATGGACGTCTATATTATAGGTTTTTGTAGGTAGGTGAAATCCTTCCTATCCTGAAAAACCTACATCATTTGGTTGTAACTAGTTGTAGCGATATATGATTATTTTTGATGTGATCTGCACACATGTATTAGCCCTATCGGACGTCTTGCGAGTGTTTTAACTCGGCAACTTTGTCAAAATCACCACCAACTTGAGTGGCTTTTGAGGTTGACTTTGAAGGTTTCTTTGGATTTTGAAGAGTCTTAACACAGCCTCATTTTTTTTTTTTTTTTTTTTATATCATTGATGGAACTTAGGTTATATGACTCATTTTACTTCTGTTTTACTATTTTTGACGAGTTTTTAAAAAAATATATTTAAATATAATTCGCCATTAATTGGTACAACTAAATTTTTATTTTTAATTTTATGATTTTCTTGTAAAAAAATTAATGCAATAATCTCTTATTAGTCAAATTTGCAATAAAATAATCGTGAGAGAAAAATCCTCCATCAATATCTTGTCTCTTTGAGTTTTGTATATGTTTCTCTTGATTCTCGGGAAAGAAATTTAAAAAAAGCCTCACAAATCATTTTTCAATTCTTTATATTTGTGTGTTTTTTAACCTTAATTTTTTTTTCTCTGGTCTATGGAGAAATTGCCAGCTTTTCCTAATCCAATATTATTTCGCTCCTTGATTTTGTTATTTCCTTTCACCGTGTAGAAATTGAAGAGACCTTTCTTCCCTCTCGAGAAGTGGGAAGAGTCTCACGAGAAAGATGAACCTGAACTTTTGGGTCAAACTTGCGTTTCTTAATAAATGAAACAAATCATACAATCTTTATTTAAAACTGATATAATTAATAGTCTTCTTTTATTTTAGATATTTTATTAGTTAATAGGCAATTTAATGAGGAGGATCCAAGTTTCTATGACTAAAATAATTACATGTTCTTTTTATTAAATTCAATAATTGAAATTTAGAACCAAGGGGGAAAAACATTTAACAAGCTTAAATCATCACATATTTCGTTTTCTGTGGGAATGAATAGCATTTTGAAGGCGAGTCCGGCAAAACCATTTAACATGTTTGGATAATTTGAATTGATAAAAAAATATAGTAAGGGATTTTCATTGCATCAGGCAAGATCTTATCAATAGGCAGATGTAAATAAGCTTCTTTTCAAACAAAACATGTATTAGTGGGTCAATTTCTTTTTGGTATAATTTTTATTAGTATGTTGGATAGCATATTTTATCACATCCACACCTTTCTGTAATTGTTTTATTTTTTTTATTTTTTTATTTTTTATTTATTTTATTTTACCGGCGGCTAAGCCGGCCAAATGTAGCATTCGTTCTTCTAAGTGAAAATTTAAGGAATCTCTTCGTGAAATAAATTGGTGTTTAAGAGTAACAATCCATCACTTTTTATTGTTTAATGAATAAATTGCAAATAAATGAGTTCATATTTTTCTTCTTGTCTCTACCATGTCCATGGGCTCCAATATTTAGTAGCTTTCCACAGTTAGATTGCATAAGTAGCTAATGTTACAGCCAAGAAGCCGACCAAAAAAATAAAATAAAATAAAAAATATATATATATACTGCTTGGCACATAAACACAACATACATTAGAACATGGATCGCCAATGTATATGTTGCATTATAAGACTGTATAATATGATTTTTAGGAAAAACAGATAGAAGGATAAAATAACGAACAAGAAAACAGCGTTTAATATAATAACTAATGGAAAACACTCGTTCAATATTAATCAAACAAGTGAACTTTAATTTTCCTAAAAATCATATAATATAATCATAATGCAACATAACGAACAAGAAAATCGCATTTACATATAATAACTAATGGAAAACACTCGTTCAACATGAATCAAACAAGTGAAATTTTACTTTCTTAAAAATCATATTATAATTATTTTAAGTAATTACACTAGTGGGGTAATTTTTTTTTACACAAGCAGCATTGCACACAATTGATCAGAGAGAGCCAATGGTCATGACCCTTTAAATCAAGGATGGATGAAACTATGTACGTGAAATTTTATTTATACATTGATGGTGTTTTTCCTGTGTCTAATACAAACTAGATACATGATGATTAATACTAATCCGTGTCATGTAATCTAATTGCATCTGCAACTCCTTATTGTTCAACGCCTTCTTGATGTTTTCCATCCTTTTGCTATTATCCGCGAGTAGTACAAAAACCACCTACTCTTCTCGTCAATGAAAAAGTTCCCTAACACAACACCAATCAAAAAGCCAACTCCAGCACCGATTAGCACAACTTTCCAATCCAAGTCAAACAGAGACTTGTCGCCATTTTCTTCCTCCAACGGTGATGTTGGTAATGGTATGTCATCCCCAATTGTTGTGCATTTTTTTGGCAAAGGACTCCCACATAACCCCTCATTCATGGCAAATGAACTGGCCCCGAATGTGTTGAATTGACTCCCTCGTGGTATTGGTCCAAACAGTTGATTATGAGAGACATCAAAAGATGAAAGAAATGTAAGCTGGGCAAGCTGTTGTGGGATCTCTCCTGAGAGCTTATTTCGAGAAAGATCTAGAGATTCAAGAACTCTCAAATTTGCCAAGGAAGGCGGAATGAAACAAGTGAGAATGTTGTTTGAAAGGTTAAGCAAAACAAGTGACTTCAAATCTCCAATAAAATCGGGTATGCATCCTTCAAATTTGTTGTTGGAGAGGTCAATTCCCTTAAGGGCATATGGAACCTTTGTGTATTCCCTCTCCGTGCCTTTACTCATCAATTTCATATCATAGTCCACGATTTTTTCATATGTTTCCAAGGACAGAGTGAGCCTTTGAGAAGTATTCATATATTCCAGTTGGTCTTGACTAACAATCACTTTCATGGCGTGGAAACTCTGCAACAACTTAGATGGAAGTTCACCAGTGAAACCATTGTTGGAAAGGTCCATGATATGCAAATTGCTAAAGTTAAACTGGCTTCGATATGTTTCTATTGGACCATAAAACTTATTGGATTTCAAGATAATAGCTCTCAGCTTTGTCAATTTCGATAGCCATGAAGGGAACCCATCATGAATTTGATTGTAACCAAGGTTCAAATACTCTAGCATTGGACAGTTTATCAAAGATCTTGGGATAGGCCCTTGCAATCGATTATTTGTGAGGTCAATAATCTTCAACACACAAACTTTTGGGTAACCATTAGGAATCATGCCCTCAAGTTTATTTCTCCCAAGATTCAAAATTGTCAAATTATCAATATTTCCTAGACATGAAGGAATTGTGCCATTCAGACTGTTGATGGACAAATCAAGAATGACAAGGGATTTGGCTCTACAAATTGATTGAATTTCTCCAAAGAGGTTGTTGTTGGATATATTGTAATAATTTGCTAATGGAGGTGGACTAGGAAGCGTTGTTTTGAGCAAGTTAGAACTAATGTCAAGATAGGTCAACATGGGCAATGCTAGATTGATCTGCTTGTTCAAAAAGCTAGTGAGTAGATTGTGAGAAAGATCCATATACGTCAATTGGGGCATTGGCAGATTTATGTGGCTGCTCCCAAAGTCAGTTAGAAAATTGTTAGAAAGATCCATATTCATCAATGTTTCTTTACTACCATTCCACATCCATGTAGGAATACTCCCTTTGATTTTATTGTTTGACAGATCTACCCACTCCAATCCATTTAGGCAGCCTAAAAACCTTGGGAATTCATGCAAGTTGCACGAAACCAAACTTAAGGTCGAAAGTTTTGGAAGAGTAGCATTGACCTCGAGTGTTCGACAAAAGATATGTTGTTGAAGTCCAAAAGCAATGTTGTCAAGTTCTTGAGTTTGTGTAAATCCACAGTGCCACTCAAATTATTGTGTCGAAGTGCCAAATATTCAAGATCCTTGAATTCCCATAAGGAGCTTGGAATTTCACCTTGCCAGTTGTTGAATGAAAGGTCAAGCCAAACCAACTGCATCGGGTTCTCAAATGAAAATGGAAGTGCACCATTGAGCTGATTAACTGCCAAGTGTAGAGAGACAAGACTTGTTAGTATAGCTAGCGATCGAATCATGTCGTTTCCATCTCTTTTTAAAAAAAAAAAAAAAAAAAAAACCTTACTAATTGAATATTACCTGAAAGGTTCAAATAGTTGAGTTTTGGCAAGTCGACAAGCCAATGAGAAATGCCACCTGTGAAATTATTTTTAGAGAGATCTAGATATGATAGCTAGGTGATATTAGCGAAGGAAGCAGGGATTTGACCCATAAATTTACTTCCACGTAGATCTATATAAGCAAGCTGAGAAAGGTTACTCAGTGAAGAGGGAAGTGAACTTGAGAAAATCGTGCCCCCAAGAGACAATGATTTCAGGGGATTACCCCATTGTTGTTCAGGAATAAAACCAGAAAGATTGTCATTGTAACTGATGTCGAGAACTTCCAGTTTTGGTAATTGAAAGATGCTTACTGGAAATTCTCCATGCAATCCACAATTTCTCAATACAAGCGACTTCAAAGAAGAGAAGTTCGCAAGTATATGGGGGAATGGTGATGGCATGCTTATAATAGAGAGATCAAGTTCTCTAAGCATAGTTAAGTTCTGAACAAAGTTCTCTACGCTAGGCATCTCAAGAGATTCCCACTTAGAAGACAAGTCAAGAGAAGTTAATCTCGAGAGCCGTGAGATATCTGAGGGGACTTTCCCGGAAAATTCTGAACCAGAGAGATTAAGGTACTGTAACCTGGAAAGATTGCCAAAACCGTATGGGATTGAGGAAGAGTTGAAGTTGTTGAAAGCGAGATTGAGCGATTCCAAGTGAAGTAGGTGAAAGAGGCTGGTGTTGGAAGTTATGTTACCAAGGAGACAACTGCTACTAAGATCAAGGCCTGTCACGTGACCACTGGCCTCGTTGCACTCAACCCCATCCCATGAGCAGCAATCTCCATGTCCATTTGGTGACCACGATTCAACCTTTGGATAAACACAACGAAATTCTGCTGTGGTGATTCGAAAACTTCACTTGAATTCCATCAAGGCGGAGCTCTCATCCGGATGGCATAGTGGCTTAGCAAGTGAAGTATGGATCATCAGGAGTAGGATGATCCGAAAAAGAAGTGCATAGAGTAAGGATGCCATGACTTTTGTTCGTTGCTGGAGTTGGTTAATACGTGCTAGGTAAAGTGCCATTGAGAAGCTTTTATAGATAGCAATGGCTGGCTGCTTCGATGGAAGTTCGCGCTACTTACATCGTATGCCATGTGTGAAAAGAGGCATTGGGATGTATTTTTTTGATATCATTCGGATATCTGAAAATAGCGTGATCGACACATGGATCTTGAAAAAGCATACATTTTGACATAATTTTGTGCAGACCACGCATTATCAACAGAATTATTCAATATAATATTCACTTTATCTTGTCTATTATTATCATTTTTTTAAAATAAGTTCGGGCACTTGTACTTGCTACACAGAAGCAACTGGTTTAGATGGTTTAAAAGTTTTCTCCTCTACTTGTGGTCTTGAGTATCAAGCCTTCCTAGAGGCACTTTATGAGTAAAATCCAAAATGCATCATGTCGATATGTAGGAGCGTGCTCTTAATATCGCCTAGAAAAGTGAATTAATTGAGGCGTGCGAAAGCTGGCCCAATACCACTTCATTGCTAAATTCCAAAAGAAATTGTTACATCGAAGTGATTAGCTTATATAAATATATTTTTGATGAAGCATCCATTTTATTTGTTTGGATTGAAATTCAATTCATTTTACCTGTCTGGACTAGAATATTCTCACGTCAAAACTAACATTTCCACAATAATGGTCCGCTGATGCTTAAAAAGGAAAAAAAAAAAATTTCCAAGAGATTTATGCTTGTCTGTAATTGATTGTAATCATCTATAATTTGTCATTAATTTTATATAATATGAGATAATGAGATATAAAATCTGAAAATATATTTAGTCGATGATTACGGTCTTTTCTTTTTGTGATCCTAGGATCGAGAAAACTCCTGGGAACTGTTGAATTTGTCAATTTAAATGATGGCCACAGTCTTGATATGTCATGTAATTTCCTGGGATTGGGAGAAGATTACTTGCCCAACTTCAGACGTCAGAGTTTGTCCCACTTTCTTTTCTAAATAATACAGATTTTTAACCATAGCTCAAAGACCTAGTTAAGTGCGTTGACCATTAAGAGGCACGCTTCTGATCATAGTCAAAATCATGATTATGCATTTTCCATGCTGTCAAAGTTGAAGTGGCCGCGATCTCATTCTCAGCTTAGTGGAAGACTTGGAAGACTTCTTTCGAGTCAAGGAGTGGTTCGCGTCTTTTGCTGAACGGGGATTCAATGATGAAACGCAATATCGACTTCACTTACACGGCATGCATTTTCATCATAGGTATACCAGTGCCTCAAATTTTCAATAATACTTTAATAATTGAGCTACACCTTTTATTTTCTTAACCTTCGATGGTTTCTTCTGGGAAGGAATGAATGCAATTCAAAAAATTTAATCACCTACTTTACGTAGAGGATAAACAAATACCAAGTATCAAGGCATGATCCAATGAGTTTTAACTCAGCAGTTAAAGAATGAATATCTCCTTCAAGTCACCCGCTTGGGTTTTGACTCGTCTCTTGAGTTGATCCGTACATGAGCATTTCATATGTCTGCAATTTACCTATCTAAGATGGGATTTGTTGTAGTGGAAAAAGGGAGTACTAAGGCAATTGGCAAGTAAGCACAAGTTTGTTCACTTTGCTCTCTAAGTATTTTGAAGCACACTATTGTGCTCTGCTTGAAATGACCGATGACAGTTTTTTATCTGAGTTGCATGTTAATCTCAAAATTTTAATAAATGGTCAACAATACAGATCTCAGTCTCAAGGATCAGTTGTTGTTGAACTTCTTTCGATAATACAGAATCTGAATTTTTTATGCCATCCATGATCATATTTGCCATGATCTCACCTTCCAAACGCTGGATTTCCATCTCCTCATCAAGTAATTTTTTGGTGTACATTAAATTGTGTACATATTTATTTTTTGCGCTCTTACTTACATCATGGTTTGTCAACAACTTAATATGGCTTGTGCATCGTCAGGTTCTCAGATGTTTTCAAATCCTGGTTAACCGGCAGTATCAGAGCTACACATTGGTAATAGGAAACAGTTGCTGGGGGTGGTTACTCATTTTTCAACCTCCTTAATATCCATGAGTTTCATCTTCCTTGAAGCGCGCTTGTTTGTTTGTGGCATAAGTGTCTGTTACTGGTTGGCTTGCTATTCGATATGGGAAAAGGTTGGGCCTGACTGTGATTTATGTTTATCGGCAATGTGTAAAAGCCATTTTTTTTCACCTTGGCATTTAGGATTCTGCTCCAAATATAATTGCAGGATCTTGTTCAATATTGTACTCAACAGAAAACAGAGAAATGTTTGCTCAGCAAATGTAAAATGGGAGGGGAATAGTGGAATGTAGGTAGTGAAGGGACAATTAAAGCAAGAGTCAATTCAAAATGTTGCTGCTGATCTCCTAATCATTCTAAATCTGTAACGCAATATGTGTTTTTTGAGTCTCTCTTTATTGTCCTAGCTAAAATTTTTATGTAACTAGACGAGGGCGGAAGAATAACATAACTAGTTTAGAGTCCTTTTATTGCACAACATGTGGAGAGTGAAGCTGCAATTTGATTTCTTATTACAAATTAGGCTCCTAGTAAATGTGGTATTTCACATTCTTAAATAGTTTACCGTTCTTATTATTGGAAGTTTAGTTTGTATGAGTTTTGGCAGTATGTATGTACAACTAATACTTTCTATTACTCAACTCATTTTGTGATTGTTGATTTTATGGTATCTCTTGCTGTATGGGGCCACGTTAGTCGTATCACATGAATTTGTTAATTTTTCTTTTGAAACAAGGGGAGTCCAGATCAAAGAAATTCATACAATTGAAACACTAACCTTTCAACATATGTTATGCCATATGGGATATGAATTATACATAGAAGTTACCTCAAAATAAGAAAAAATATTTCACCTTCGAAAATTATGTATTTGGGTGCTTGCTTTCGAGTTATGTCCGGTCAAAGAAAAAATTAGTTCTGTTTTTGCTATGATTTCTTTTTGTCTAATATCTCTCAACAATGCTACCGAAAGTTTGAAGGATAACAAGTTTTTACCCTCTTCCTAGACCTCAATTTAGTATTGCAGTCTTGAATAAGACGAACAAACTTAATATTTTTCCATAAAATCTATGTCCGTATTTTCCTTTTTACTCCTCTTTTCCTCGTTAACCCATCATAAACCTATATCTTCTCATTAGGTGGTCTACAGTCATCGTTCCACATATCATAACAGTCTCAATCTCAGACTCCATTGACATCACTACAGCTGTTTCTTGAATCCACTTATTACTAATTTCGTCTTTTTTGAAATTCCTACATGGAACTTGACATTTTCTTTCCAAACATCATGTGCGCATGTTGGTACTTCACCTACCTTGTTATCATTGCATGCATTGAGTCATTCATGTAGGTGAGATATTCATCATCAACTGCAAAATGAGGATTTCAATAAATCGAAATTGCTCGGTTTCATTACTTTTGGATATCACTGATTCTCACAGTTCCTAAGAATCTTTAGCTTTACGAAGTTTATATTCAAAGCACAATATCTCCCCAACTCAACTAGGAACCCTTAAAACAGAAGAAAAGCTTCAACTTTACTCTATGTTGGGATTCCATCTAAAAACATCGGATATATCTTAACTATATATTTTCCTCTTTAAAGTAGAAGAGATCCATGGTTCGAATCTTGACCCTTAAGATAAAGTGAGGAAAAAGTTAACTTGTATGAAGGTCACTGGCCCTTTTCCTGTTAGTAAGATCATCTAGAAAAATGTTACTTAACAACAGAGCCCTCGATCTTGATAAACTTGTCCATTATCAAAGTCAACAGATATGAACCCTAAAGTCAAATCTTGATGTACCCTATTGGTAAGTGCTGTTAGCGATTAATCTATTGACTTTTTTTTTTCCTCTCTCAAGTTTGATCCTCTTTCTTTTGTGCAAAGATGTGAAAAGAATATAACATGATAGGAATTAATGGTCAAGCCGGCGGGAGAATACGATCTCCAATTTCCACTCTATTTGCTCAATTTTTCTTTCAACATATTCATCTTGCTTCATTCTCTAGTAGGCCTTTATATATCTTCCGTTATTCTAGACCTTCTATTCATCTTTTTTTTTTCCTTCCATGTTGATTCATCTAATTCTATGGTTAGCACTCACAAAATTTAACTATAATTAAGGCTCCATTTTTTTCTGCCAAAAAATTAATGATTTGGAAAAAGATTTTCTTAAACATAATTACTTGTATCGCTTTAAATAATTAGTCAACGAAAACTATTTTCATTACCTATAACAATTTAAATCTAAACATTTTCGTGAATAATAAAAATATTTTTTGTTTATTTATTTTTATTAGTAATACAAGCGATCATTTTTAAGAAAATAATTTTCAAACTAATCATTTTCCACAAAACAAACGCTCTCGAGCTCTATCAATCTTTTTATTCCCTTTATCGTTTTCTCATTACTTCCAGACAGGTTAGAGTTCTGCTGGAAACTCGACCCGCATTTTTCCCTTTTTAAGAGAAAATACACGTTAGCATGAGCCACGAGCACGATGAGCAAGCGACGCCAAGACGAAGGTCGACGTGCTTTCTTGGGCGAGGGGAGGGGCTGGAATCCGGAGAGAAATGGACCCGCTACGTAATGGGCCTTCAGCCCACGATTGGGCCGCCTAATCGAATCCCAGGCCCGGTCTCATAATGGGAAACTGGCAATTGTCCCTTTACATCTGTCGGCGGGGGTGCCCAAATGAAAAAAAAACTGGAATTGATGGATTTTATTTATTATGATGTGGCTAAAACTAAGTCAAGGAACGACTTGGAAGATAAAGGGTGTTCGGCGTTTATGAGCATGTGAAACAACAGTCACATGTACTCGTAAATATATGGTGATGGACTGCCGTAGAAAGCATTTGAGAGTTGAGATTGTTGTACTTTAGCTTTTCCCGAGATATTTGTTTAGTTGATTTACTCGTGTGTCAAATTATGGGTGGATAAATTAATTATATTTACAAAAAAGAAACAATAGTCAAATATATTTTACATTTGATGATTAATCGGCCCTTTAATGAGGAGTCAATGCTATACAAGATAATTAGTGACCGAAGTAGGAAACACAGGGAGGAAAACGATCATAGTACAAAACAGGGAGAATAATGAGGGGGCCATATTTTTGTTTTGTTCTTATGCTTTTTGGTAGATTTCATTTTCAATGCAAAAGCTTTTGTAGGCAACGGTAAGCAATTCGAGCGTTGAATTTTCATTATGCTTGGGCGATTCATCCACCTATACACATCTGAAAAGACACTGGCGCTAAATTTTGTCTATGGACCCGTGCTTTGCACGGCTAAACTCTTGAGATATGGATTGATATTGAAATCATTATTCTAGAAGTAATACTTGATATGTTGATATGACGAAATGGTGATACTAAATCATTTGTCTGCACACAATGTTGCCCAAACCATGTTTAGATAGTACAAGAATAACCTAAACATTCCTCGAAATTATTTGGTGAATTCGATATATGAATTTATTAAATCTGAACTGTTAGATGTGAGGGATATGTATGGAGTCTACTATCTTTAGTGGTTTAGATGCAACTTGATACATGCATGTTTTAGTCCGCTTCATAACTTCTCAAAAGTTCATCGTCCTTTCGAGTAACATATTCTGTCCGAACATTGCAATTTAGCTTATTTCTTCAAGTAGTAGTAAACTAGTGGCAGACAAAGAATTCGAGGTTAGGCAAACTAGATTAAAAAAAAAAAAAAAATTCACCATATAATTTTTTGGGAATTTTTTACCTATAATTAGGGAATTTTCGGACATTAGGGTCGGGGCCACCACTGGCCACCAAGGTCTGTGATATCTGCAAACTGCTTTATTGATTGCACATTGAGTAAGACTTTACACCAAGGAAGCCTTGGCCTCTAAAGTTACTTTGAGTAAGAGACAAAAACGAATGCGACATCTGCTCCGTGCTTACCACGTGTTGGACCACTCAATCACATATCAAGGCTCTTGCATCATCTTCTTCTTTTTCCCTTTTTTTGAGGGAACTTGCTTAAAATATAGTCTTACAACGTGAAGACTGGAACTTTGATTCGACGAACACGTTGGGATCACTGATAGTGGCCTATAGATGAGTTCATCTTGCAATGACTTCTTTTGAAGATTTGGTCTCATCCCTCTAGCTTTTCTTTCCGTATTCGCAGTCCCACTAGGCATCACCTAATCCGGGTTGACATGTCAAAGTCTTTTGCATAATTACGTTGCGTTTTTGGCACGTATAGGCCATCTCCGTGGACTCGACGCTTTGGATGAAAGAGACGAGAAAAACGAAGTGCATTAGCACCACAGTGCTTGCATATGTCAGATGTTGATGAATTCTTACTCTCTTATCAATGGTACTTAGTATTTAACAACATTAACATGTTTCAATGATATTACGAAACGGTGGAAAACATGTAACTTTCATTCTATCAAGCAATATAATACGGACAGCTAGATGCTGAAAAAAAGGAATTAAGTGTATGGGAAGTCTGAAAAGAAGTCCAAAAAGTTATCTTGAGGGTACAATTGAAATTTAAAATTCTCAAAAAGTACAATGAAGTCTTATTTCATATTGATGCATTCAAATCCTTTCATCAACTCCATCCAATTTAGATAATGAAAAATATTGATGTGATTTTTTCATTTATTTCTCTCATATTGATTATTTATGTTGACTAAAGTGTGCAATAATGACATAACAACCCCATTTTCCTCTTGCCCTTACGGCGTTAGGTAGGGATTGAAGTTGTGGTAAGCAAGATTAAGCAATTCGACGCGGGACGATTAAGAAGTCCACTGTCAGAAGTTAAGGTATTGGAAAGGCAACTTACTACTGAGGTCAAAGCAAGTGATGTGACCGAAGCAAGTGATGTGACCGGTGAATTCATCTTAGTCCACACTGTCCCATAAGCAACAGTCTCCATTACCTATCGTTGATGACCTCAATTCGAGCTTCAGATAAACACAAGAAGAATATGCTATGTTGGTTCTAAAATGCCCCTTTGAATTGCACCAAGGCTAAGCTTTCTTTGACATGAAATTTTGGCTTAGCAAAGTGAGTATGAAAAGTGAAACATCACGATCAAAATGACCCAAGTAGAAAGTATAGGTAGTACTGAGGGTGGTATAATAATATTATTCTCTTGTATGTTTTCTATTAGAGCAATGTCATTGCTCTTTATATAAATGCGATCTCTCTCTAATTAATGACTTGAGTTTTTGGATTGGACTTTCATTATCTCACATCGCTTGACAATGAATCTTATATGTATCTATGGTTTGTTATTTATTCCTCTATTCCAAATCTTATTGAACACCTTTTGGGTAACATTCCATAAAAAACTTAAGAGGTTTGGACAGTGAAAACGCTCGGGATTAGGGAGATAGCCCTTCATATATCTCAAAATAAGTAGAATATACGTATTGATTTTGGTGATGCATAAATGAATATTTTTCAATAGATGGAGCATGATACTCCAAGAATCCATCTAAGCGTAATATCTAAAACTATCACACATGACGCTTTGAGTAGAGTTCCGAGAGATACAACTTGAATTGGTTAGTTCAATTCTTGATGATGTGATAATGGATTAGTGAATTGGTGAAGGAAGGACGTGGAAGATTGAATGGTGTTCAATGTTTATGATTATCTGAAACGCACTGACACGTGCTCATAGATATATGATGATGGAAAAGCGACAAAAGAGTATTTGAGATTGTCAAATTTTAGCTTTCTTGGAGAAATTACATCGTGGAATAATTCTGTGGAGAAAATTGGATCAAAAAATCATATATTTATTGTACAGCAGTCAATTTAGTGGAGAAAATTGGGTCAAAAAAATCATAAAGTTATTGTATAGTAGTCAATATAGTCCTAAACTTTACAATTTGGCCAATCTAATTATAAGGCTAAAAATAACAAGACGTAGGTAGTCCTTGATGAGTTCTAAGATTTAGTGCTGGTGGCCTATTTTTTTTTATCATGTCAAAGTGGTCAATTTACTATGCGCACGAAAGCTCACTTGAGATATCACCAAACATAACAAATGAAAATTCTAAGCATTTTGAGTGTAAACTAAATGAGACACATTTAATTGGTCTAGCCGCAGATTTGTCGATGATTCATTGTTTCGCCAGCACAATATCTTCTAATAAAGGATATCAATAATACATGTGAGAGACTGAGTGTTGACAATGTGACAATTAAGATCAAGTATACTATGAATGTCCTGCCATACAATAGTGTTGGGAGATGGGTTCATCAATAGAATTCATAAGTCTGCCATGGGACGTTACTCTTGGGCTAATCTGAAAATACTCAACATATTGCCTCTCACTGCCTTTCTTTGTTGAAAATGATGTTGATGTTCATAAGCAAACTAGGGCATTTTTATTTGTTTTTGCAAAAAAAAAAAAAAAAAAAAAAAGGAAATAAATGGTCACACATCCACAAGGTAGAAATTCTAAGTCGAGCTCTCATGTCGTGATTGATGGTTTGGGTGCAATCATGATTGCATGGTTGGTCCATTAAAATGGAATCTCATTTATTTTTCCACAAATAAGCCAAAATTGAAAGACCCGCAGAAAGACTTTTGTCACTTTGAATTGATAAGCAAGAGTCATTGTATAGTTTTTTTTTTTTTTCTTTCAAAAAGCTAATGTTTTAACATATGATTGTACTAATCACGCATGATCCATAAAATTATTGAATACAATACGAATTTGATTTTTGTCATATCTTCTATTTAGTTGGTACAGTTGTAATTGCTACACAAAACCACCAAGGTGTCGGTTTAGATTGTCAGAAGTTTTCTACTTAACTTATAGACTTGAGTTCAAGCCTTATTGGCAGCACTCTAGAAATAAAATCCCTTCCATTAGGTCGATATGATGGAGTGCGTCCTTAAGATCTCCCAAGAAAATGAACTAATTGAAGTGCACGAAAGCAGCTTTGGATACCACTTCACCACTAAATTACAAAAAAAGAATGTTACGTAGAAGGGATCGTTGTGGGTTTTGTAGGTAGAACTCAAAAGTCAAGCTGCAAAGCCGAAACTTAGATTAGGAGGTGAGGTAAAAAAAAAAAAAATTGCTAAACCCTAACTTCTGTTTTTAACCAATAGATATACACAAACAAATAGGGTACTAGCATTTTTGTTCAAGATTACATTGAAAAAGACGTGCGTGGCGTGCAAATCGATGCGTCCGCCCCAGATTCTCAACCAAAGAAAGACTTGGGAGGCGACTTTCAAGTCAAGGTGGGGTTGACGACTTACGGTGAACGCGAAGTCGATGAAATGCAAACATCTTGCACGGCAAGGATTTTGATCATATTATGGGAATTATATTTACAACAAAAAAAAACAATAATCTAATATATTTTATATTTGATGAGTAATTGCCCTTTAATGAGGAGTCAATGCCATACAAGATAATTAGCGACGGAAGTTGGAAATGTAGGGAGGAAAACGATCATAGTACAAAACAAGGAGAATAATGAGGGGGCCATATTTTTGTTTTGTTCTTACTGCTTTTTGGTAGATTTCATTTCCAGTGGAGAAGCTTTTGTAGGCAACGATAAGCAATTCGAGCGTCGGAATTTCATTCTGCTTGGGCGATTCATGCACTAGACACATCTGAAAAGACATAGGCACTTAATTTTGTCTATAGACCCGTGCTTTGCACGGCCAAAGTCTTGAGATGTGGATTGATATTGAAATCGTTATTCTGGAAGTAATACTTGATCTTTTGATATGGCGAAATGGTCAAATTAAATCATTTGTCTTCATACAATATTGTCCAAACCACGTTTAGACGGTACAGGAATGACCTAAACATTCCTCAAAATTATTCAGTGAATTCAGTATATGAATTTATTAAATCTGAACGGTTAGATGTGAGGAATCTATATAGAGTCTACTATCTTTAGTGGTTTAGATGCAATTTGATACATGCATATTTTAGTCCACTTCATAACTTCTCAAAGGTTCATCTTCCTTTCGAGTAACATATTTTGTCCAAACATTCCGATTAAGCTCATTTCTTCAAATAGTAGTAAACTAGTGGTGGACCAAGAATTCGAAGTTAGGCAAACTAGATAGAAAAACAAATTTAACCAAGAGATCATTATCTATAATTTTTTAGGAATTTTTTACCTGTAATTAGGGAATTTTCGAACATGAGTGTTGGGGGCACCACTAGCCACCAAGGTCTGCAATATCCGCAAACTGCTTTATCGATTGCACATTGAGTAAGACTTTACACTAACGAAGCCTTGACCTCTAAAGTTATTTTGAGTAAGAGACACTATAAAATGAATGCGACATTTGCTCCATGCTTACCCCGTGTTTGACCACTCAATCACATATCAAGGCTCTTGCATCATCTTCTTCTTTTTCCCTTTTTTGGAGGGGAACTTGCTTAAAATATAGTCTTACAACGTGAAGACTGGAACTTTGATTCGACGAACACGTTGGGATCGTTGACAGTGGCCTATAGATGAGTTCATCTAGCAACGACTTCTTTTGAAGATTTGGCCTCATAACTCTAGCTTTTATTTCTGTATTCACGGTCCCCCCAGGTATCACCTAATCCGGGTTTACATGTCAAAAGTCTTATACATAATTGCGTTGCGTTTTTGGCATGTACAGACCATCTTTGCGGACTCCACGCTTTGGATGAAAGAGACGAAGAAAACGAAGTGCATTAGCACCACAGTGCTTGCATATGTCAGATGTTGATGAATTCTTACTCTCTTATCAATGGTACTCAGTATTTCACAACATTAACATGTTTCAATGATATGACGAAACGGTGGAAAACATGTAACTTTCATTCCATCAAGCAATATAATACGGATAGCTAGATGCCGCAAAAAAGAATTAAGTGCATGGGAAGTCGGAAAAGAAGTCCAAAGAATTATCTTGAGAGTACAATTAAAATTTAAAACTCTCAAAAATACAATCAAGTCTTATTTCAAATTGGTGCATTCAAATCCTTTCATCAACCTCATCCAATTTAGCTAATGAAAGATGCTGACGTGAGTTATTTATTTATTTCTCTCATGTGTGATTATTTATGTTGACTAAAGTGTGCCATAATGACATAAATAGGGGTGAGCATGGTCCGGGTTGGTCCGGGCCACCCCCTAACCCTAGGACCAACCCGTACAGTGTCGGTCCTCAATTTTTAGGACCGAGGACCGACCCTATTGAGCTTGGGACCAAGGACCGGACCGACCCAATGGGTTCGGTCCGGTTCCAGGGTCAACCCGGGACCGATCGATAATTTTTTTCTTTTTATTTTTTATACTCCCTAAAAAGGCAAACCTACAAATTCAAATTACACATCCATCGACAATGCGGCATTGTGCAACTAAATTATAAATACCAATACATATTTAGCAAATTTAAGATGACACAATAATAGAAATTTCGTACCTACTAACCGTTCATCGAGATATGGGACAAGATGGAAAGTTCTTGTAATCATCTATCTTTAATATTCATAACATCATATGCAAAAACGTTTTCCTGCATTTGATCACGTAGAGTCCACTCAACCAAAAAATGAGCTTCACACCACTTGACTAGCAAATCATCGTAGCAACTGTAATACTACTCTACTCTTCAAAAACTTCTACCTTTTGACACGAATTGAAAAGCAAAGTGCAGCTGAAATTCATTAGTAGAATACAATTAAACCATAAAAATTTCAAAATACTTAATATGAACCATGAATATATAACTTCACATCTTGTTAATTCACTTGAACTTCTATATACCTGAAAACAAAACAAACGACACATAATTAATACTTAACAAAAGTTTTAAATTGAAATTACTATTAGTGCTATTGATAAAACATCTCAATATAATATAATATAACAGACATTTTACTTAGGTTTGAATATATAAAAGAATTATAAATAATATAATATAATATACAGGGTTGGTCCAGGGTTGGACCAACCCAAAACTCTTAGGACCGAGGACCAACCCGCACAGTGTTGGTCCTGGAATTTCAAGACCAAGGACCGACCACCAGGACCGGCAGGGTTGGGCCGGTCCAGGGTCGACCCTAGACCACTGCTCACCCCTAGACATAATGACCCCATATTCGCCTTGCCCTATGGCACTGGGTAGAGATTGAAGTTGTGGTAAGCAAGATTGAGCGATTCCGTGTGGATTGATTAAAAGGTCCATTGTCAGAAGTCAAGGTATTTGAGAGGCAACTTGCTACTGAGGTCAAAGCAGGTGATGCGACTAGTGAATTTGTCTCGGTCTACACTGTCCCATAAGCAATAGTCTCCATCACCTAGTGTCGATGACCTCGATTCGAGCTTCAAATAAACACAACTAGAATATGCTCTATTGGTTCTCAAATGCCTCTTTGAATAGCACCAAGGCTACGCTCTCTTCGACATGACATTTTGGCTTAGTAAAGTGTGTATGAAAAGTGAAACATCGTGATCAAAATGACCAAAGTAGAAAGCATAGGCAGTACTGAGGATGGCATAATAATATTATTCTCTTGTATGTTTTCTATTAGAGCAATGCCATTGCTTTTATAATTAGCAAATTTTGTGAATAGCAATTTTGGTCCTCATTGTTTTTCTTTGGATTTACCATATCATCTTCACATATATAAAAGAGGTCAGAGTCAGAGTTAAAGCCCTTTAATCTTTCCTGTTCCACAATGAGAAATCAATTAAGGTGACGACAAGTAGTGTTAGTATTAAAATAACACAACACAGGCGGTTTTTTCTTCTTTCTTTATTTTTTTTTCCATTTCGGTGCTACTTCTTAGGTCGAACCCCCAAGGAAGTAATTCTTGATGTTTTCCAAGTTTTTACTTTGATGACCTACTTTTGATTACATCAAAGAGGTAAATTTAATCTGCGAAGGAAAACTGACTCGAGATATTACCTAACACAAACAAATTAAAAAAAAAAAAATCTAGATACTTCAAAAGTGAATTAAATGAGACATATCTAATCGGTCTAGCCACTGATTTGTTGATGGGTCACTGTTTCAACAACATGTTCTTATAAAACAAATCAACAATCCCCATGAGAGCCCAGGTGTAGACAAAGTGGCAACAAAGATTAAGTATGCTGTTGCTGCGTCTGTCTTGCCATAGATATTTTGCACTTTCGACATAATGAAGATTTGATACTTCTCTTTCATTAGTCTAGACTCTAGACTTCTTGATTCATGCACAAAATTTTTTCACCGTCTGAGAAAGCCAGCTGTGGATTGTGAATAGGTATGAATTTAAAAAAAAAAAAAATTGGATGGTTTAGATTGGATATACAATAGTATAGGAGATGGGTTATCAAGAGAATTCCTAAGTCTGCCGTCGGATGTTTCTGTTGGACTAATGAGAAAATGCTCAAGACATTGCCTCTCGCTGCCTTTTTTTTTTTTTTTTTTCTATAATAATGTTAATAACTGCAACGAAACTGAGGCGTTATTTTTTGACAAAAAGGGAGAAAAAATGGTCACACATCATGCCGTGATCGATCGTTCATGTGTAACCATCATTGCAGTTGGTTCATTAAAATGGCATCTCATTTTTTCTTTTATCCACAAAAATGCCAAAATTGAGAGACCTGCGAGAAGACTTCCACTACTTTTGGATTTCTGACGGTTTGCCCTTATTTCAGTGTGAGTAACCTACTTCCAATCAGATCAATGAGAAAAGTTTAATCTGCATGTGATATCTAACTAGAGAGATAATCTAATACAAATAGCTGAAAACTTTAGATATTTTGGGCATAATTATCAAGAGATATGGCTGCTTAACTCACTAATGGGTCACTGTTCCCGTAACTTCTTATAAATGAATCAAGCCATTCACATGAGAGACCGAGATACTCTCTAAGTGATCATTAAGATCTACTGTGGGAACAAATTAATTTGTATGCGATATCTAACTCGAGAGATAATCTAATACAAACAGCTGAAAACTTTAGATATTTTGAGTGTAAGTAATAGGAGATTTGGCCGCTTAACTCTTGGATGGGCCACTGTTTCCATAACTTCTTATAAACGAATCAAGCCATTTACATGAGAGACCAAGGTACTCTCTAATAATCATTAAGATCAACGATACCATGTATGTATGTCTTGCCATAGATGATTTGCAACTTCAACATTTTGCCTAAGTCTCCCTGCTTATTTTATTTTTTCCTAAGTGATGTTGAGAGTTATGAGGAAATAGGCATTCTTTTTTTTTCAAAATGACCAAAAATAGCCATGCATCCACAAGGTACAAATTCTTCGAATTCTCGTGCATGCCATGATTGATGGCTCATGTGCAATCTTAGTTGCATCGTTGGTCCACTAAAATGACATCTCGTATTTTTTCTACGAAAAAGACCAAAATTGAGAGACCGAAGTAAAGACTTACGCCTATCTTTTAGATTGATCAACATGAGTCATTCTCTAGTTCCTAGGAATATTTCTAGTCCTCGAATCAAGAAAAAAAAAGACATTATCATTGATTTGAAAATACATTCAGATTTTAAATATTGTCACCTAGTTTTGTATAAAATTAAAGACAAAATATCCGTGATTACCATAAATCACAAACGAGCAAGAATCTCTCAGGCGCTATAGAAGCTCTGATGGATGATGAACACATCATGGCAGAGATATGGCGCTAAGAGATGGCCTCAGATCAGAAGTAGCCAATAATGTTACTCATTTACACATTGAAATGGACGCCACGTCTGCTATTCATGCAATTACATGCATTCACGAGCATAAATTACTGATGGAACCTCTTTTGATTGAATGCAGGAACTTGCTCGTGGAGCGGCAGTAATACAAATCGAGCACGTTTTTAGAGAAGTAGATGGTTGCACGGATGCTTTGGCCTTGCTTGGAAAGGAGCAACATGTCAAAAAATTATCCCGCATCGATTGATAACAAGTCTTATATGCTATTTATATAAATTCAGTCTCTCTCTAATTAATGACTTGAGTTTTTGGATTGGACTTTCATTATCTCACATCGCTTGACAATGAATCTTATATGTATCTATGGTTTGTTATTTATTCCTCTATTCCAAATCTTATTGAACACCTTTTGGGTAACATTACATAAAAAACTTAGAGGTTTGGACAGTGAAAACGCTCGGGATTAGGGAGATAGCCCTTCATATATCCCAAAATAAGTAAAATATATGTATTGATTTCGATGATGCGTAAATAAATATTTTTCAAAGATGGAGCATGATACTCCAAGAATCCATCTAAGCGCAATATCTAAAACTATCACACATGACGCTTTGAATAGAGTTCCGAGAGATACAACTTGAATTGGTTAGTTCAATTCTTGATGATGTGATAATGGATTAGTGAATTGGTGAAGGAAGGACGTGGAAGATTGAAAGGTGTTCGATGATTATGATTATCCGATACGCACTGACACGTGCTCATAGATATATGATGATGGAAAAGCCAAAAAAGAGTATTTGAGATTGTCAAATTTTAGCTTTCTTGGAGAAATTACATCGTGGAATAATTCTGTGGAGAAAATTGGATCAAAAAATCATAAATTTACTGTGCAACGGTCAATTTAATGGAGAAAATTGGGTCAAAAAATCATAATTTTATTGTACAATAGTCAATATAGTCATAAACTTTACAATTTGACCAATTTAATTATAAGGCTAAAAATAACAAGATGTAGGTAGTCCTTGATGAGTTCTAAGATTTAGTGCAGATGGCCTATTTTTGATCATGTCATAGTGGTCAATTTACTATGTGCACGAAAGTTCACTCGAGATATCACCAAACATAACAAATGAAAATTCTAGACATTTTGTGTGTAAACTAAATGAGACACATTTAATTGGTCTAGCCGCAGATTTATCGATGGTTCACTATTTCGCCAGCATAGCATCTTCTAATAAAAGATATCAATAATACACATGAGAGATTGAGGGTTGACAATGTGACAATTAAGATCAAGTATACTATGAATGTCCTGCCATATGATAGTGTCGGGAGATGAGTTCATCAATAGAATTCCGAAGTCTGCCATGGGACGTTATTCTTGGGCTAATATGAAAATACTCAACATATTGCCTCTCACTGCCTTTCTTTGTTGAAAATGATGTTGATGTTCATAAGCAAACTGGGGCCTTTCTATTTGTTTTTGCCAAAAAAAAAAAAAGGAAATAAATGGTCACGCATCCAGAAGATAGAAATTCTAAGTCGAGCTCTCATGTCGTGATTGACGGTTTGGGTGCAATCATGATTGCATGGTTGGTCCATTAAAATGGAATCTCATTTATTTTTTCACAAATAGGCCAAAATTGAAAGACCCGCAAAAAGACTTTTGTCACTTTGAATTGACAAGCAAGAGTCATTCTACAGTTTTTTTTTTTTTTTTAAAGCTAATGATTTAACATATGATTGTACTAATCACGCATGATCCATAAAATTATTGAATACAATACATATTTGATATTTGTCTTATCTTCTATTTAGTTGATACAGTTGTAATTGCTACACAAAACCGCCAAGATGTCAGTTCATATGGTCAAAAGTTTTCTACTTTCCTTATAGACTTGAGTCCAAGCCTTATTGGTAGCACTCTAGAAATAAAATCCCAATTCCATTAGGTCGATATGATGGAGTGCGTCCTTAAGATCTCCTAAGAAAATGAACTAATTGAAGTGCACGAAAGCAGCTTTGGATACCACTTCACCTCTAAATTACAAAAAAAGAATGTTACGTAGAAGGGATCGTTGTGGGTTTTGTAGGTAGAACTCAAAAGTCAAGCTGCAAAGCCGAAACTTAGATTAGGAGGTGAGGTAAAAAAAAAAAAAATTGCTAAACCTTAACTTCTGTTTTTAACCGATAGATATACACAAACAAATAGGGTACTAGTACTTTTGTGCAAGATTACGTTGAAAAAGACGTGCATGGCGTGCAAATCGATGCGTCCGCCCCAGATTCTCAACTAGAGGAAGACTTGGGAGATGACTTTCGAGTCAAGGTGCGGTTGACGACTTACGTCGAATGCGAAGTCAATGAAATGCAAACATCAACTTCACTTACACGGCAAGGATTTTGATCATAGGTGCGGCTAGTGCCTTAAATTTTCCGTAGTAATTCTATGATTATTAATTTTATTGCTTATGTTATCGTTAACGGTTGGAGATACTCCTTTTATTTTCTTACCCTTTAATGGTTTGTTAAGGGGGAGGAATTTATGCAATTGAAGAAGTTGAATCACATGATTCACTCATAGCTTAAATAAATACCAAGTATCGAGGCATGACCCCATGAGTTTAACCCAGGAATACATAATTCCATTGAGGGTCATGGTCATCCACCTTGATATTGGACTCATTTTATGGCTTAATGGGGCCGGCCGCTTGTAACTTGATTTGTTTTGTTTAATGTAATTCTATTATTCCTTGAAAGAGGAGGAGAAAAAAAGATTTTCCTCTTGTGTATAATGCCGCAATACAATTGTAATGGCATTGTGGCACTCTACGCCATCCCATGAGCGGCAATATCCATGTGACCATGATAAACCCTCACATGAACACATTGAAATATGTTCTGTCAATTCTGAGAACTTTGCTTGAATTCCATCAAGGTAGAGCTCTCATCCTGATGGCATGGTGGCTTAGTAAGTGAAGTATGAGTCATCATGAGAAGGACAACCGAGTAAGAAGTGTATAGAGTAAAGATGCCATGATCTCTGCCATTGTTATTGCAGTTGGTTAATATGGGAAAAGGTTGAGCCTAATTGTGATTTATGTTCATAGGCAGTTTGAAAAAAAAAACCATTTTTTGTCACCTTAGCATTAAAGACTCTGCTACTAATGTAATTGCAGGATCTTATTGAATATTGTACTTAGCAGGAGAGAGAGAGAGAGAGAGAGAGAGAGAGAGAGAGAGAGAGAGAGGCTCTTTTGGCAATGCCCTAGGGATGGACTAAAAGTTTGGTTTTTGTGTGGTACAGTGGAAAGTAGGTAGCGAAGGCAAAGTTAAAGCAAGAGGTAATTCAAAATGCAGCTGTTTATCTCTTTATCATCCTGAATTTGTAATACAATATTTGTATTGAGTATATCTCGTATTTTCCTAGCTAAAATTTTCATGTACTAGATGAGAGGGAAAGAACAACAGAACTAGTTTAGAGTCCTTTTATTGCAGAATGTATGGGGAGTAAAGCTACAATTTGATTTCTAATTACAGAGTGAGCTACTAGTGGAGTTAGAATTTCACATACATAAATAGATGACATTTCTAATGATGGTGGAATTCTATTATTTTTTTTTAGTTTTGGCAGCATGGTTGTATAACTAATACTCTCTAAAACTCAATTCATTTTGTGATTGTTAATTTTATGGTATCTCTAGCTTTTTGAGGCCGCAATGTTCATGTCATGTAATTATGCTAATGTTTCTTGCCATACAATCAACACGTACTCTTTTAATGTTTCTTTCCATACAATCAACGCATACAATCAACACGTACTCTTTCAGCATAATAGAGTACAAGAAGTTTACATTGTTCGTAGCCGGCTAAAATATAGTACAAGAAGCACTCCATGCCAGTCTCATTGATTGCAATCTTGCTTATACATCTCCTTCGCAATTCCTTCATAATCCAGTCAAATGCAAAGTTCCAGGAGTCAATGGCACGAGAAATACCACCTAGCTTCAAAACGGCGTCCTAAACCTGCTTGCTATATTGACAAGCAAAGAATAAATGGTTGTCTTGATTTAGTTTCCAAGCCAAAAGAGCACATTTATCATCCACATGAGATCATTTTTTCATCCAGTCCAACGTGTAAAGTCTATCCGATCAATGAAAACTTTTTCCATCCATCAAACTTAGTTTGGAGAAGACTATTTCCCCTTCCAGTAAGAAATTAATCACTTTCCTTTCTCTCTTGCTGTGCGTCCAAGTGAAAAGAATACGAAAATCATGTATTTTTTTTTTCATATATAATATTTTACAAATTTGATTTCTTATTTTGATGTATTACAGAATAATAAGAAAGAGATGTTGATTCTAGCTCGTTATTCATGGTATATCGTCTTTAAGGATACAAGCTACCTTTAGTGGACATACTTATTATCAAATACGACAAAACTAATTTTTTCAACTTATTTTCAAAAAAAAAAAAAAAAACGCTAGAAAATCATTCATTTTTTTTTTCCTGAAATTGTCTTTTCCAAAAATCATATTCTATGGGCAATGCAATTTCACATAGACACGGGATGAATGACACAGTCACCGGAGCCATTAAACAAGATTCCATCCTCCCCCTATTGACATTTCCTTCGTCTTCTAGTGTCTCACAATCGACTCTCAAGACTGAAACCACGGGGAACCCAATTCGACACATTTGAGATCAATTCATTTGCCATGATGAGATTGTGTGGAACACCTCCGCCAAATAAATGCACAAATGGTGAAAACTTACTGTTAGCATTACTGAAGGGAATGACTGATCCCCGGAAAACACGGATTCGACACCAAATCAAACCCCTAAACGCAAGCGGAAGACGAAGCCCGGGAAATCACACGTATCACCGATCCTAAAGCACACCACAGATTCGAGCGTACCTTTTTGCCACAGATTAAACACCGATGTCGATGGAGGAAGAGAAACCGAGCAATTCGATCCGAGGAAGCAAAAATCCTTCGAGCGATTCACTGTTTGTGCTTTGAAGGAAAAACGGGAGAGAGAACGCGCGGGAGAGAAAACAACGTACGTCAAAAAACAGTAGTCTTTTCTCTCTCTCTCCTCTCTTTTATACCCCCTTCTTTCCACGGGCCTTATTCCCGTGGGCCGGGCTTCCTGGGCCCAACTTAGCCAGACGGGCCTTAAGCCCAATGACTAATAAATCCTTCATCTCCCACTCGCACATGGTGGTCCAAAACCAACATGGGCGGACAGGCCTACTCGGCCCCATCGAGAGAATAATCCATCATAGACTCTCTCTTAACATGGTGGGCCGAATGAATTCTCTTTACCTCTCTTCAACATTCATACTGGTGAATAATCCGTGCGACCAGCATACTTTGAGAGCTCGTTGCTATACATCTGTTAGGAATATATAGCAGCTCATAATGGGCGTCACACTCCGAGTAGATCTAGTATGCAGTACCCTAGATCGATCGATCACATTTATATCTCTCTTGATCTCTTTAAAACATGATATATACATTGTATTCACAATTACAATTATCACAAAGACAATCATAATTGGTCGACCAGTGAACACAAAACTATAATGTGATTCTCCAAAAATCGATCTTCCTCTTTCCTTCAAACTCTCAATTTCAGTTCAGCTTGCTTTTCTAGAAATGTCCCATTAGATCGAATCACAACCATGACCATTGGCAACATCCTAAGATAGCAAACACTAAATAGAAATATTGAGAATAAGTAAGAGTCATGAGGGGACACATAATTGAGGAACTCTTTTCCTCAAGAGTCTCACACGTCATAAAAGTTGAGATCAAACTTTTTGCCACTCTTATTGGTCGCCTCATGCATACGTAGTATGAAATACGTATTACGGTATTAACTCCTTTCCCATGGAGCGTATGTCTATACTGTTCAATACCGTACAGATGATAGTTCAGACATACCCAATGTCTAACTTGAGTTCACCTATCTACTCATTCATAAAATCCATCAGAACTCACATCTGGCATCTTAGACGGATAAAGTAAAATATGTGGGGTATTTTACTTTCGGACATCATAAGTATTATGTCCTCATCTTAACACTTAGTTAAGGCGACATGTGTATTTTAAGCTTGAGCTCTCGATTATCACCTAGATAATAAGCTTAAATACAGTCTCATCCCTATTTATCACACAAGAAATAGAGGCGATTACCCGTGTGAGTGGGCTAATCTTATATCTGTCCGACATACTCCTCTTAACTTAAAGTAATGCACCGAGCATTAAGATGCATAAAGATCACATAAAGATTCATAGGCATTAATCAATGAAAAACAAAATTTCATAAATGTGAACAACTCAGGAAATTACAATTCAAGTACATCGACTCTACGCAATCCTAGAGATTTTACATGACCACAAAACACATCTCTAGGTATTGGCTTTGTCATAGGATCTGCTACCATTCTATGCGTAGATATGTACTGCAAGTTCACATCCTTTCGTGCAACCATATCTTTTACAAAGTTATACTTGGTATCTATATGTTTGGTCTTGCCATGATACTTTGGATCTTTGGTATACGCTATAGCTGCTTGGCTATCACAATTAACCAATAATTGATTTGCAGCTTTCTCAATAACACCTAAATGATCCAAGAATCTCTTAAGCCAAACCCCTTCTTGTACCGCTGCTGATAATGCCACGAACTCAGCTTCCATCGTGGACAAGGCTATGCACGTTTGCTTCTTACTACTCCATGATATGGCGCCATTGCTTAGTAAGAATGCAAATCCAGAGGTAGATTTCCTTTCATCCAAATCTCCTCCCCAATCAGCATCTGAATAGCCTTCAAGTCGCAGATCCTTTCCTTGGTAATTCAACTTGAAATCAGCAGTTCCCTTCAGATACCTCAGTATTCTCTTCACGGCTTTCCAATGTGCTGGACCTGGATTGGATTGGTATCTACTCACCATTCCAACTGCAAAACATATGTCGGGTCTTGTACACATCATAGCATACATCAAGCTCCCAACTGCACTTGCATAAGGAACATGTTTCATTTGTTCCTTCTCTTGTGGAGTCCTTGGACACGATCCTATGGCTCAATCCTTCACCCTTTGCAATAGGAGTGTCTATGGGTTTACAATCATGCATACGGAACCGTTCAAGAACCTTATTTATATAGGTTTCTTGCGAAAGAGACAACGATCTCTTCGAACGATCTCTTGAAATCTTAACTCTAAGAATGTATGCAGCTTCACCCATATCCTTCATCTCAAAGTTGGAAGACAACCAACTCTTGACAGTCTTAACAAACTCCATATTGCTTCCGGCAATTAGTATATCATCAACATATAATGATATGATCACAAATTGATCCTTGGATCTTTTGATATATACACAATGATCCTCATCAATCATTGTAAAATCATATGCCATTATGGCGTTATGAAAACGTATATACCATTGCCTCGATGACTGCTTAAGACCATATATCGACCTCAAAAGTCGACATACCTTTTCTTCTTGGCCTTTCACTATGAAACCAGCAGGTTGTTCCATATATATTTCTTCCTCTAATTCTCCATTGAGGAAAGCAGTCTTTACATCCATTTGATGTAACTCAAGATCCAGACTAGCCACTATTGCCGAATAATGCGAATTGAGGTAAATCTCACTACGGGAGAAAACGTATCTTCATAATCAATTCCTTCCGTTGATTATACCCTTTCGCCACAAGGCGAGCCTTATGCCTTTCTATCGAGCCATCAGCCTTTCGCTTTATTTTGAGAACCCATTTGTTCCCAATAGCTGCGTCCTTTTGGAAGATCAACCAGTTCCCAAGACTTGGTTTGATTTCATTGACTCCATTTCCTCTTCCATTGCATTAATCCATTTTTCCTTACTAGGGCAATTCAGAGCCTCATTAATATTCCTTGGCTCATCCTCATCTTGTGGAGCAACCATAAAAGTTTCCCCTTCAATGCCAAAACGTCGACGGGGAATACTTTGGCGACTTGTTCGCCGTATGGGAGATTGTACACTTTGCACATCAGTCCCCATCATGCTCCCACTTGGATTAGGCAGTGATGATGTTGTCTCATCATGTGGTTGCAATTGAGAATGAGTTGAATTTAATTCATCACTTCTCATATTACTCCCACTCGGATGAACTCCACTAACATCATTATCCTGATCCAAGGTCTCAAATAGGGAACAATCTTCCCCTATTTCGCCCTTTTTAGGAAATTCATCCTCTAAGAATGTGACATCACGTGATTCAAACTCAGTTACACTCCCACTTTCTTGCTCACCTATGAACACATACCCTTTTGAGTGTTCCGAGTACCTTATAAAAATACTCTTCTTTCCTCTCGGGACCCAATTTCCCAAACTTGTGAGAGGACTCATGTGTGTAGGCAGCACAACCCCATGGCTTAAGAAAACTTAAGTCCGATTTTCTACCTGTCCATAACTCATATGGAGTGGAAGCAACTGATTTGGAAGGCACACGGTTAAGTATATAGGCAGCAGTTAACAACGCATCACTCCAAAAGGTGATAGGTAAGTTAGCATGCGCCATCATGGACCTAACCATTTCTAGTAGGGTTCTGTTTCTTCTCTCTGCAACACCATTTTGTTGAGGAGTATATGGAATAGACAACTGTCTTTCTATTCCTTTTTCATCACATAATTTTCTGAACTCATCAGATAAATATTCTCGACCTCGATCGGATCTCAATGCTTTTATTTTCTTGTCTAATTGATTTTCTACCAGGTTCATAAACCTTTTGAAACAACTTATTGCTTCAGATTTGTGAGAAATCAAATAGACATATCCGAATCGAGTATAATCATCAATAAAGGTGATGAAATAAACAGCCCCATGCCTTCCTCTCACATTCATTGGACCACAGACATCAGAATGGATTAAATGCAGAGGAAATTCAGCTCTTTTCCTTTTCCCAAATGGTTTCCGTGTTGTTTTTCCTTCTAGGCAATGCTTACATATAGGCAAATCGACTTTTTCAATGTTGCCCAACAAGCCCTCTTTGGCTAGTCTATTCATACGTTGTTGGCCAATGTGACCAAGCCTAGCATGCCACACATTCACATCATTATCATAGGTATTAGAAGACGTGATAAGGGAATAACAAATATTTGTATTAACATAATCAATATCTAATACAATGAAACCATCAAGAAAATAACCACAACCATAGTAATTTGTATTCAAAAACAAATTCACACCTCTATTACAGAAGTTCACATTAAAACCTAGTCTAACCAACATTAAAACAGACACTAAATTCCGACGAATCTCCGGAGCATACAGCACATCATGAAGGAACAAAGTGCGTCCACCACGCATGTTCAGTTGGCAGGTGCCAATTCCTTTCACTTCAGCTCTAGAGTTGTTTCCCACGTAGATCCACTTAGTTCCAGTAGGTACTCGTCGGAATTCCACGAAGGATCCTCTATCCTTCGCTACATGGTCCGTCGCTCCTGAATCCACAGTCCACAAAGGATTAGACTCGAGTCAAGAACACGAGAACTTGACACAAGAGTAAAGTTCTGAAAAGTACAAGGGGTGCATACCTTCTTTGGCTCACGACAGTCGCGAGCATAGTGACCCTTCTTGTCACAGTTGTAGCATTTCACCCTTGCCAACTTCTTCATGCGAGGACGCTTTCCTCGATCATGTTGGTTAAACTTGGGTTTCTTCCCTGAAGGGCCAGCTTCTTCCTTGCCTTTCCCCTTATCAAACCAGCTAGGGCGCTTGCGCTTGGAGCCCGAAGCTCCATTTGAGCTAGAACTAGCATGATATAGTTCAGCATCCGGCTTAGCCGCCAAGAGGCGGTCCTCTTCCAGCTCAAGATGGCGCATAGCATCCTCAAAAGTTTTGATATTCTCATTATGGGTCAGGTGCACCTTCATATGCTCCCAACTCTGAGGCAAGGAACGAATCACTTTGCCGCACGCTGCTCATCCGTGAGGACATGGCCAGCATCTTTCAGCTCGGTTATCATGTTTGACATCTTTCTAAGATGTTGCTTCATGGTCTCGACCATGAGGCTTCTTATAGGAGTCAAACCTAATAGTGAGCTGTCTCAATCCGGTCACCGAAGTATGACCAAATCTAGCTACCAATGCCTCCCACGGTTCTTTGGCATTGTCAAAACGCCTAAACTCTCGCATGACGTCATTTTCCATGCCGCTCGCAACGTGATGCGAGCCAGAGAGTTCTTTCGTTTCCACGCAGCAAAAGCTTCCTTGTCTCTTTTGTGCTGTGCAGTGGTTCCCTCTTCAGGTTCTACCATGGTCATGACAAGAGCCTCAAGCGCTTCTTGCTCTTCCAGCACATACTGGATTTTCATTTGCCAGATTTCATAGTTGTCACCATTGAGCTTTTCACCTTTGTTCAGCTCGGCAACTATGCTCTTCGTGGCCGAAGCCATTGATCTCGAACACATCGACAAATATGCACGAATTATTAATGCCTATCATTTATGCATCCCTATTTGCATAGACCCATCTTATTAATGAATAATTTTAAGTAAGGCTTCAGAATCAAAAGGTCACTATGTTTCCAATCATCCTCCAAAAATCCTAACTTAAAACTATCATTAATATGATTGTCATATGCAAAATCAATTCTATGAAGCTACACAAACTTCTAAAACTACCTGAGCCTAATTACCCACAAAGAACAAAGCAATTAACAGAAAGCAATAGATAATAGATATCTAATAACACAACAATGCTCTCATATAATACAAATAACATATATGTTGATCATTCAACAACAATCAGGTAGTCAACATTACATAATATGTTCACAAACACACTTAACAAAAATCAGCAAATACAACTAACACCAAGTCAGCACACGAACTGGGAAAGATCCTCTTTTGTTTAATATCTTGATCTTTTCCCTTGAAACAATACGGTAATATTCATTGACAAAATCCATGACAATTTTCTTATAGGAAGCAGCTCCGTTGACATCCCATATGCAATTTAACACGTCTTGCCACTCAGGCGGAAGAGTGCTTATGAAGAATCGCACCATCTCTGACTGTGACATGGGACGACCATTCCATATGACCTGTTGAATTTTCCCGTTGACTTCAAGGACGTGATCAATTAAGTCACCCTCTCCCATCGATGATCGGTCGCCCTCGGCTATCGGCCTTAGACAGCCTATCCTTTTGTTCATCGGTAACTGCGCGAATAGGTGTGCGCAACCTCAGGGGAGGCATTGTTCCTACAACAAATGCAGAACAAAAATTAGGGATTACTTATAACCCACATAGACTTAATTGAAAAAGAAACACATTCTTTTCCCCATTCTTTTTTTTTTTTTTTTTTTTTTTTTTGTCATCGGTCAACGGTCAACGGTCAAAGTCAACGGTCAACGGTCGTCGGTCAACGGTCGTCGGTCAACGGTCAACGGTCGGTCAACGGTCAACGGTCGCCGGTCGCCGGTCGTCGGACCGGTCAGACCGGTCGGACCGGTCGAACCGGTCAGCCGGTCGAACCGCGTCGGTCGAACCGACGACGCGTGCCGTGCGCGTGCCTCGATGACGTCACGCAGACGTCGGCGGCACGTGCCTCGCACGTGTCATCGCTCGCGGGTCGGGTCGCCGGTCGGGTCGCCGGCCGGAGACCGCACGGCGAACCGGCGTGGCTGGCGACGTCGGCGATGACGTCACCCCAGCGGTTATTTACCGTTGGGTGACGTCATGCGACGCGCACGCTGCCGGTCCGTGGACCGGCGCGTGCCGGTTCGCCGGCCGGCGGCGCGCTCGCGCCGGTTCGCCAACCGGCGCGTGTGCGCCACGCGCCCGGCGATCGAGCGCTTCCGGGCGCGTCGCGCCCACGCGCTTGAGCCTTCCGGCCGCGCGTGTGGGCGCGTGCGGCGCGCCCGGCGGCGCTCGAGATGTCGCGACTCGTCTCGACGTCGCCTTTCTTCCTATGCCATTATATTTTGATTTCGAGTTACGCAAACTCGGAAAAAGGCCGAACATCGCTCGGGTGTCGGGATTGCACGCCCGATCCGTACGGCCGAGAGTTTTTATCGAAAAAATCAATCAAAAACATGATAAAAAGATCGGGAAAACGTGAAAGCGGGCTCGATACCAATGAAGGGAATGATCGATCCCCGGAAAACACGGATTCGACACCAAATCAAACCCCTAAACGCAAGCGGAAGACGAAGCCCGGAAATCACACGTATCACCGATCCTAAAGCACACCCAGATTCGAGCGTACCTTTTTGCCACAGATTAAACACCGATGTCGATGGAGGAAGAGAAACCGAGCAATTCGATCCGAGGAAGCAAAAATCCTTCGAGCGATTCACTGTTTGTGCTTTGAAGGAAAAACGGGAGAGAGAACGCGCGGGAGAGAAAACAACGTACGTCAAAAAACAGTAGTCTTTTCTCTCTCTCTCCTCTCTTTTATACCCCCTTCTTTCCACGGGCCTTATTCCCGTGGGCCGGGCTTCCTGGGCCCAACTTAGCCAGACGGGCCTTAAGCCCAATGACTAATAAATCCTTCAATTACCATCATCATCGCTCGGAGAAGATAATGACAACAATATCCGTTCAACTTGGACTGGAGAAATATGCTGGTAGGCATTGGAATTGGATTCTCTATCGGTGTTGTGCTTGGCAATTTCATCGTTGACAAGAAGAGCAGGTGGCTCCTGCATTACTCTAACACTATATTTGATCTAGTCAATCACTAACAAGAGCATTACTCTCCAAACATTGCGATGATGCATCATAGTTTTCCATGCATTTCTTGAGTTTTGTCATGTTGCCCCAACAAGTTCTGCGGGCCATTTCTTTTCTTCAGCTGGAATTCTAGCGGCTGTATTTTTCATTTGAAAATGTAAGTCAAATGCAAAAACGAACCAAATCGCACGTCCCAAGTGGAGTGATACTTTCATAAAAACGAGGACAGCCTTTTGCGGCAAATTTCGCCTTGAGATCCATCGATTCATGTTCAAATATTCTTAATGGCTTGGGTAAATGCCAGAAAGCTAGGGTCGTCCTTTAAGACTTTTTGATCACGAAACGACATGACGGGTCCAGCTATGACAAATTGAAATTGATTTCATTGACTGAATATTCAATTAAACAGGCGTCCTCGGGCAACTCAAACTGGCAGGGGAAGTGTCCTGATTTTCAAGTAATGACCGGATAATAGTTTCTAAACAAGACCTATGAGTTGTGTTTTCATAAAATGTGACTATTCATTTAAATAATGCGTCTTTCAAAATACTTCTAAATGAATAGTTTCTTTCACATTCAATTTAAGATTTGATTTATTTATTTATAGTTTCTTATAATATAAAAAATTTGCTAAATGTGCACTTAACTACAATTTTTTCTACTAAAGATGTCCTCCATTTTCACAAGAAAAGAAAACACTCCGCCCCGTGACCTTTAATTCATATGATATAATACAATTTTTCCCATTTAAGTTAAACTAAAATAAAGACACTCGTTCACATTACCTCATTCATCTCTCTTTTGAATTAACAATCTAATTATTTTAATACTAGATTACTGTCTCTGTTTCACTCTCATTCATACGCCTGGTGTACCACTTTATTTTCTTCCATGCTTTCTTTTTATCTAATAAAGGAACAGTACTTACTCATTTCAATGTCTTTATTTGATGATCGGAGTGCATATCCATCTATTTCAATAATATCATTTTATCTTTTGCCTTTTTCTTTTAGTGTGTTGATTTCTTTTTATATTTTGTTTGTTAAGCGTGATCTTTCTCATGTTACACTAAAAAAAAAAAAAAAAAAAAAAAAAAAAGAAAACAACGAAGTCATGAAAAGTTGAACAGATAACTAATTCCTGCCTTTTTATTAGGATTATCATGAAAAAATAGTAGTTTACTTTTTTTCGTATAGTTCGTCTTTTAAAATCCATAAAAATCATTAATTTATTAACGTGAAGGTCAAATAACGAATCTTCCATGGGCTTAAGAAAATTTGAAGTTCACGCAGTTTTTAAAAAATGTGGCCTTCACGCGTGCATGCACGGCACATTTTACTAGTATTTCAAAATATATGTTAAACATTAAACTATCCCTTCTTTTTGCCATAAAATACCGACCTATCTTACTTGATGTTGCCGGGTACACAAATTGATTCAATCAAAACATGAGATACCTTATAACTTATCCTGCCAAATTGAGGACTCACAATATACAATATACATTAAGCTAAAATATCATCAAAACACTTAAACCCATTTGCTAATAGCCATAAAATAGTGGAAATCGTAAAATTATCCCAATCGTAATACTTAGGTTAGTATTGCAAGAAAGCAAGGAACCAAAGAAAAGGAGATAGTTTGTGGGGAAGAATTTTGTATTTCTTTTTCTATATCGATTCAATAGACAATGCTCTATATTATAGTACAAGGTGTGTATAAAGAAAAAGGAAATAATGTATCCTATAAATCAATTCCAATGTCAAATTGATCTTGATTGATTTAGTATATGGTATAGCTCGCACATATCTTCCAACAAGTACAACTGGTTTTTCACGAGGAAGAAAATTCTTTGTTGAGGTTTGTCATTTCACCGGTAGGTGGACCATGCCAATAAATACTGGCAATGAATGGCGAAGCACAGCCTCAGAAAATTTACACCTTCCATGTGCATTTTCAATTAAAGCATTTGACAAATGATGCCTCTGTTGGACGCATATTGCGCAATCCCAAGATCTCCATAACCAGAACAAGAACATGCATAATTGAGTAGAAAGATTAACGCACCTATTTTGGGATCTATCGAACATAAAGCGAAAGCAGAAAAGAGATTACCCACATATCAAGGGGATCCACGCATCAAGTCATTCTCCTCTATTGCCCTCTGTATCACTGGCTCAATGAGGTGGCCCCCTCACGTGTAGCGTTAGGTAAACGCCCCTTAGGTGAAGATACAGATGAAAATTAGGGTTAGAGGAGAGACTTGAGCACTATTTATAGAATTTCCAGCCAGTTCCCCTCATTACGGGCCAGGCTCAACTCGGCCCACACTAGCCAGCCCCATATTAGACTAATTAAGAAACCTTTTATCTCACTTTAGACTAGCCCTGTTTAACGGTAACCGTAAAAACAGTAAATTACAATATCAATTAATGTAGTCCACATTAGGAAAACTCTTACAGCCTCTCCCTATCATGTTCGAGAAAATATCGTATGGTCTTTAGACCAGTAGACCAGTAGATCGAGCTCATCTTCTTGTTGATCACGTAAGTACTATGGTAGAATCCACTTGATTAATGGATGAAATGATAATTATCTACATTTTTTTTGTTGAATTATTTCTAACAACCAATCATGCTGTTATGCAAAATTATGAAAAATGTAAAAGGGTTTAAATTTGTTACTTGGTGTTTACATAAATTGTGTTAGATGCATCATAGCACACATGATATAATTAAGAGAGAAACTTCACTACTCAAAAATCAAAATTAATTTATGAATAAGAAAATTAGCCTTAAACTTGATGAATCTGAAAATATCCCAAAACAGGATATTTAGTTTGAATGTAATTATTTGATCCGCGTGAAACTACACATAATACTAAAACGCGTTTCCTTCACCTGGTTCGAAGGACACAAAGGAAACAGTTTTAAAAAATCAAAAGAAAGTTTTGTCTAGGAAGCTTTTTATTTCTCCCGTCGTACAGGAGGTAAAAAGAGAAGGACAAAAAAAAAAAAAAAAGACTTTTGGTTAGAAAACTTGCTTGGACTTCCAGAATGAGCAGCGTAGCGTGGCTCTTGTCCACCACATGCCAGCTGTAAAGTTTTACTTTTCCTCTCTTAATTTACACTCTTTTTTTCTTTTTTCAATCAAGTTTACTTTTAATTTAATTAATCAATTCCTTAAACTTGCATAAAATTTTAATTAAGTCCGATCTTCGGCACCAGTTCTGATAAGCTTGCTCTAATGTGGCGATCAAATGATTTTAGAGTATGACATAGAAAATAATTAGCCTCCACTAACAAACTACCATGGAAAATGATGTAAATGGTTTCCTTTATGGAAATCCCATGGTTAAAATTTTTGCCTCCACCTATAAGGCGTCAAGATATATATATATATATATATATATATATATATATATATTTAAAGTTATCCTCTGACGTTATCTAAATGTTGTGTCAACGTGAATTGATTGCAATTGGTGTAATTTCCTGAAAAAAACTATTGTCTCTTGGTCTCTTGTGTTTTCCTTTTTGGTTTATTCCGTAAATACATGGGGATAATCTCCTGGAACGATTTTCTTTGGGGAAACCTTGGTTTCCTGAATAAGTTATTAGTCGGTAGATGTCATTTCTCAAGCTCATTTCCTAATACATCATTGGGTAATTTTTTCAGCTTTGCTTATTTGGAGACACAATAAATAATTGAAGGTTCAATGGCAGTGGCACAAATTATGTAATGAGAAAGGCCTTTCGTTTCGCTAATGTTCTTCATTCATCTAGGAATGATCCCCTTGGATTTATTGAAGGATAGGTCTAAGTACTCGAGTCTTCTTAGGTGGCCAAATTTGCCTAGAGATCCATCGACTAATGTTCGAAAATTCTTGTTAACTTGGGTAAATGCCAGAAGGCTAGAATCCTCCTTTAAGACCTTGTTGATCACTAATGACGGGGTTGACTAAGGGTTCAAGGAACCTAAAAAAGAACTTGCGTCTTTGGGCAGCTCAACACTTGATGGGTAAGAGCGCGCATGATAAAATTTCTATTTCTCTATTTCTTTGTTTCTCTGTTCTCCGGAATAGGTTTGGAACATAAATTCGTTTGGTAACGCAATTTGATTTTTTTGTCATGTGCACCCTAAATGTTATCCCAACACCGGTGGTTAGGTTGGTACAACTGATTTGTCGTAAGAAAGAAAATTCTTTTTTGAGGTTTGACAAGTTTGTCTTTTTCTTTTCTTTTCTATGTGAAAAAGAAATGAGAAGTGGACCGTACCAATAATACTGGCAATGAATGCCGAGCACGACAAAATTTTCAGTTTCCACGTGAATTTTCAATTGTACCTTTTTTGACAGATGATGCCTCATCTTTGCTTGGACTCTGGAGTCTCCCCATCATTTCCGAGAAAGTATCGTCTGGCCTTTGCATCAGTAGGTCAAACCGTCAAAGTCATCCCCATCGTGGATCACATCAGCTCCTACAGTAAAATTCAATTAATTAATGATTGAGATAATATTGGTTGATATTTTTCGTTCGAATTATTGTTAAGAACCGACGGTGCTATTATACAAAATTATAAAAATTTTAAATGAATTTACATTTATTACTTAGCATTTATACAAATTTTGTTAGACACGTGTAAGCACACATGATATAATTAAGAGAGAAAAATTGCTATTTAAAAATTAAAAATGAAACCATGACTGAGAAAATCAGTGTTAAACTTGATGAATCCCAAAACAATTTTTTTTTTTTTTTTGGTGGTAAGTGTAGGGAGAGGACAGATGTACAAATGAGTTTATCGGTGAAGGTCCATCCAAGCAAAGATAAAAAGTTAGATAGACATGAGTCCACCTATAAATGGGCTTATAGATGGAAGTACGCACAGGCTACCATATGGATGAACAAACAACTATGAACGACTTATGTACTTGGAATTTACCCTTGAAGTTATGAGTCAAATCAAACGGCATGAGCAATTACATGGAAGCTTCTCGCCAATTTCCAATATGTTGCTGAAAGAAAAGAATGGATACTTTTAATAAAGTATGAAATATAGATAAAAAAAAAGAAAAAAGAAGAAGAGAATGCCAAGCCCCTGCTGCTCTCGTGCCCTATATAACGAAATAAATGTTCATGCGTCTAACATACTGCAGTCTTCGAACCCATACAGAAGGCAACCGCGTGAAACTACACATTATACTAAAACGCGTTTCCTCCACCTGGTTCAAAAGACACAAGGGAAACAGTTTAAAAAATCAAAAGAAAGTTTTGTCTAGGAAGTTTTTTATCTTCTTCCGTCGTACAAGAAGTAAAAGGCTAAGGACAAAGAAAGAAAAAAAACACTTATGATTGGAAACCTTGCTTGGACTTCCAGAATGAGCAGCGCAGCGTGGTTTTGGTCCACCATATGGCAGCTGTAAAGTTTTACTTTTCCTCTCTTAATTTGCGCTTTCTTTTTCAATGAAGTTCTTGAATTTTTAATTTAATTAATCAATCCCTTAAATTTACATAAAATTTTAATTAAATCTGATCTTCGGTACCAGTTCTGATAAACTCGATCTAATGCGGCAATCAAATGATTTTAGAGTATGACGTGGAAAATAATTAGCCTCCACAAACAAACCACCATGGAAAATGATGTAAACGGTTTCTTTTATGGAAATGCCACGGTTAAAATGTTCACCACCACCTACAAGGCGTCGGGATAAGAAAAAAACCTACTTTTTAAGTCATCGTCCAACCTTATCTAAGGGTTGTGTCAACGTGAATTGATTGCAATTGATGTAATTTCCTGAAAAAGTTATTGTCCCTTTGGGACACAAGGTAACATACTAGTCTCTTGTGTTTTCCTTTTTGATTTATTCTAGAAATACATTGGAGTAATCACTTGGAACTATTATCTATGAGGAAACCTTGGTTTCCTGAATAAGTTATTATTCGGTAGATGTCATTTCTACTGGGTAATCTTTTTTAGCTTTGCTTATTTGGAGACAATGAATAATTGAAGGTTCCATGGCGGAGACACAAATTATGTAACGAGAAAGGCCTTTTGTTTCCTTAATGTTCTTCATTCATCTAGGAATGACCCCCTTGTATATTGAAGGACAGGTCTAACTATTCTAGTCTTCTCAGGTGGCCTAATTCGCCTGGAGATCCATCGACTAATGTTCGAAAATTCTTCTTGACTTGGGTAAATGCCAGAAGGCTAGAATCCTCCTTTAAGACCTTCTTGATCACTAAACGACGAGATGTAAAATTGATTTTGTTGACTGAAGGTTCAAAGAACCTAAAAAGTAACCTGCGTCTTTGGGTAGCTCAACACTTGATGGGGAAGTGTTATCCCAACGCCAGCGGTTTGGTTGGTACGACTGGTTTGTCGTAAGGAAGAAAATTCTTTCTAGAGGTTTTTCAAGTTTGTCTTTTTCTTTTATTTTCTATGTGAAAAAGAAATGGGAAGGGGACAGTACCAATAATACTAGCAATGAATGGGGAGCACGGCCCGGCAAAATTTTCAGTTTCCACGTGAATTTTCAATTATAGCTTTTTTGACAAATGATACCTCATCTATGCTTGGACTTTGGAGTCCCCCTGTCATTTATGAGAAAGTATCGTTTGGCCTTTGCATTAGTAGATCAAAGTCATCCCCATCGTGGATCACATCAGCCCTACAGTAAAATTCACTTAATTAATGATTACGATAATATTTATCGATATTTTTCGGTCAAGTTATTGTTAAGAACCAATGGTACTATTATGCAAAATTATAAAAATTCTAGATGGATTTATATTTATTACCTAACATTTACACAAATTTGTTAGACACGTGTAAGCACACATGATATAATTAAGAGAGAAACATCACTACTTAAAAATTAAAAATGAAACCATGACTGAGAAAATCAGTGTTAAACTTGATGAATCCCAAAACAAAATCGTTTTTTTTTTTTTTGGTGGTGAGTATAGGGAGGGGACATATGTACAAGTGAGTTTATCGGTGAACGTCCATCCAAGCAAAGATAAAAGTTAGAGAGACATGAGTCCACAAAGGGCTTATAGATGGAAGTACGCACAGGCTATCAATATGGATGAACAAACAACTATGAACAACTTCTGTACTTGAAATTTACCCTTGAAGTTATGAGTCAAATCAAAGGACATGAACAATTACCTGGAAGCTTGTTGCCAATTTCCAATACGTCGCTGAAAGAAAAGAATGGATACTTTTAATAAAGTATGAAATATAGATAAAAAAGAGAATGCCAAGCCCCCCGCTACTCTCGGGCCCTATATAATGAAAGAAATGTTCATGCGCCTAACATCCTGCAGTCTTCAAACCCATACAGAAGGCATACCTAAAATCAGTTTAAAGTATTGGGGTCAAGCACTATGAATGGCCAAGTAGCAAAATAATTCCATTGCCAGAACCAATTAGAACATGAATTGTAGATAGAAGTTACCTCAAAATCAGAGAAATTATTTCACCCTCGGAAACTATGTGGACGCTTGGTTTTGAGTTTTGTCCGGTCAAAGAAGTAACTTAATGTACTGTTTTTACTGTGATTTCTTTCGCTGTCTAATGTCTCTTAATAATGGCTAATGAAAGCTTGAAGAATAGCAAGTTTTTACCCTCTTCGTAGCCCTCAGTTTAGTGTTGCAATCTTGAATGAGGTGTACGACTTAAGATTTTTCCATAAAATCAATGTCTTCATGTTGCCCCCTTATAGAGCCGTATCTGCTCTTTCTATAAATTTGAATCAAATAGAAAGGTTTATGAAACGAAAAGATGAACAAAGATAACACTAATGCAGCATAAATATAAAACTAAGCTAACCTTTTTGCAGAAAAGTTAATTAAAAAAAAATATATGGATTATAGATAGCAAAAATACATTAGGTTGTTAAGAAATTTAATCATGGCTCAAATATATTTGTTCACATACATGCACACGCACATAACTCTCTCTATATCTGTTCATTCGTGCACATGCGCACATACGACCTTTTTTTTTTCTTCCATGCCCTGCTTTTATCTAATAAAGGTGCAGTACCCAATTATTTCAAAGTCTTTATTTGATTATTCTGAGTGCACATCCATCTATGTCAATAATATAATTTGATCTTTCATCTTTTTATGTTCTGCTTGTGTTGATATTTTTTTCGATACTTTTATGTTAAATTGGGTGTTCCTCATTTCACACTTAAAACAGATGTATAGGTGAGTTTAAAATTAGAGAGACACATGAGCCCACCTATAAATGGCTTATTGATGGAAGTCTGCACAAGCAACCCATGTTGTTGAACAAACAACTATGAACAACATCTGTACTTGAAATTTAGCCATGAAGCTATGAGTCAAGTCAAACGACATGAACAATTTACATGGGAGCTTGTTACCAATTTCCAATATGTCACCAAAAGAAACGGATGGATTCTATATTAAAAGTATGACAGAGAAATATGGATAAAAGGAGAATGCCAAGTCACTGCGCTTGTGCCCCATATAATAAAATAAATGTTTATACGTCTAAGATCCTGCTGTTTTCAAACCCATACAGAAGGCATACGTAAATCATTTAAAGTTCTGGGGTCAAGCACTATGAATGGCCAAGTAGCAATAAATTTCCATTGCCAGAACCAATTGTTGTTGCCTATAAAAACCTTCTACGTCGCACTCTCCCTGGAAAACTCACTTCAGTAACCAAAAGAACAGAAACAAAAGCAGAAAATATGGCAGCCTTATCATTATATTTGCTGCTTACTTGGATATTCTTGCTTTCTCTCTTTGGTACTAGGTTTGCTGAGGTACTTTGTCATGCAGACGAGAGCTCTGCCTTGATGGAATTCAAGAGAAGTTTCAAAACCAACACGACAGATTGGCAATGCGTTTATCCAAAAGTCCATTCCTGGTCGCTGGATGGAAGTGGAGATTGTTGTTCGTGGGATGGCGTCGAATGTGATGAAGTCACCGGTCAAGTGATCGCCCTCAACCTCAGTAACAGTTGTCTCTCAGGCACCATGAGTCCTAACACCACTCTCTTTCGACTCGTTCACATGGAGTCGCTCAATCTCGCTTTCAACAACTTTAACTTCTCCTCAATTCCGTACGGCTTCGGCAATCTTTCAAAGTTACAATACCTCAATCTCTCCCACTCCAAATTTTCCGGTGAAATTCCTCACGATATCTCGCAACTCTCCAAGTTAGTTTCTCTTGATTTATCAGCTTATAATTGGGACGAGACATTTCGTATGCCCAACATGGGCGGCTTCATTCATAACTTGACCGGGCTAAAAGAACTCGATCTTTCTTTGGTAAGCTTGTCATCACCTTTCCCACCTATGCTAGTGAATTTCTCTTCCTTGACATTGCTTAAGCTAGCATCTTGTGGATTGAGTGGAAACTTTCCAGTCAGCATTTTTCAGCTGCCAAACTTGGAAGTCCTTTCTATTGCTGACAATTCCAACCTTTCTGGGTTTTTTCCTAAACCACATTGGGGTTCTCCATTAAAATCTTTATACCTTTACTGGACCAACTTCTCGGGAGAAATACCCACTTCAATTGGAAATCTTAGTCTCTTGAATGAGTTAGAAGCCACGGGTTGCTATTTCTCAGGATCGCTTCCCTCTTCAATGGGTAATCTTTCTCATCTCACTGTACTATACCTTGCTAGAAATAACTTGCAAGGTCAAATCCCTGTTTCCTTTGCTAATCTGACCCAGCTATCAATGCTATTTCTCTCTTACAATAACTTGAGCGGTGATTCCTTGGAGTGGATGGTCAACTTGACAAAACTCACCGACCTGAGCATTTCAGGTAATAGTTTTTTTTTTTTTTTTAAATATTAAGCGCAATTGTGACGTCACATCATCTATGCACTAGCCCACTCAGTGGATGACAAGTGGCATTATGGGGGCCCACCATCATAAGCCTCTCTTTGCCAATTTGGACGGATCTCTTTCCTCCTTTGTCTACAAATCCATGGAACCCGATCTCTCGAGCTCCATCGCTACTTGCTCCCACCCTGACCATGACCAAAACCCCCGCTGTGATAGCCACGAGCAAAACTACCGTCACCGCCTCAAGAGCTTCGATTCCGGCAAGGGCCTGAGCTGGAAGGCCTTCTAGCTTGACAAGTTCAACCAGGTCCTGAGCCATGAACAGCTTCTTCATCAACTTCTTGTCCCTCAATTTCCTCAATTTTTTGACCGAAGAAAATGAAGAAAATTCCTCAATTAATCCCCCTGGACATAGTGATCTTGATGGTCGAAGCAATGTGCATCTTGTCCTCCCACAACCTCCTCAAATCCCTAATTTTCAGATTGACGCTCCCACTGTACCCGAAGAACTCGGCCTACGCGCTGATCGAACACGCAAGTGGTGGCCATCGATGAAGCCCGATTTCGCCAATCAGACGAACTACTCAACGACGTAATATGTCCCCTCGCCGCCATAGGCGATGGGGGAGAGAATCAGGTCATGTCTAGAGTCGAGGTGCGAGGCTAGGAGAGCGTTCACATCCTCGGCAACTAGGCCAGCCAGAAGGCCTTTCGGCTCAGGCCGATGTTGGACTCAAAGCTCCTGAGGCGGCGATGGAGGGGTAGGGTTTTGGGAAGGAGGGAGGAGGATAGGATGATCTTTGTGGCATACCTGGAGATCTTGAGAGCATTGTTAAGGTAGGCCTCGAGGTGGAGGAGGAAGTCCCTGTCTCTGGTTTTTCCCATGGCCGTTGTGGCAAGGGTTTTGGTGGTGGTCCTGGAGGGAGCGAGCAGCAGTGGAGCTTGAAAGATCGGTGCAGAGAGGAGGAGAGCGAGAGAGACTTTCCAATTTTTGGCGGTGGGCCCCTACACTACCTATTTGTTTGAGTGGGCTGGTGCATAATGATTTGGACCTAATATCTTTAGGCGAGGAGATTATTTAGCCAAAGAGAAAAAGGAAATTGAAATTGATGGTGTAACTAACGCTCCTTTGTCTTGTCTCTTTTTTTCTCTCTGTTTGGTAGGTAATAGGTTAAGTGGTGGATTTCCATCTTCATTTGAGAACCTGAAGCAGTTGACTTCTCTTGACCTTTCTTGCAACAACTTGCACGGTGATATTTTAGGCGCATTGCGGAATCTAAAGGATCTCAAAGAGCTTTATCTAGAGTCGCTTAATCTCAATGGCGTTCTTGATGTGAATGATCTATTCACACTCAAGAACTTGAGATACTTAGCTCTATCCAACAATAACATATCTTTTACCAAGTCATTCATCAATGCCACGACATCGAAGCTGACCAACTTATACTTGGATTCAAGCAATTTGACCGAGTTCCCATGGTTTATAGGCTACTTAAGCGAATTGGAGGTGTTATACCTACAACACAACAAAATTCGAGGGATTCAGTTAAGCAATGGATTTCCATCTTCGTTTGAGAACCTCAAGCAGTTGACTTTTCTCGACCTTTCTGGCAATGACTTGCAAAGTGATATTTTGGGTGGATTGCGGAATTTAAAGGATCTTGAATTCCTTAACCTGGAGTCGCTTAATCTCAATGGTGTTCTCGATGTGAATGATCTATTCACACTCAATAACTTGAGATACTTAGTTCTATCCAACAATAACATATCTTTCACCAAGTCATTCATCAATGCCACGACATCGAAGCTAACCAACTTATACTTGGATTCATGCAACTTGACCGAGTTCCCACGGTTTATAGGCCACTTAAACGAATTGGAGGAGTTATACCTACAACACAATAGAATTCAAGGGACCATTCCAAGATGGATGTGGAACAATAGCCAAGAATCTCTCCAGAATATACGTCTTTCTGACAATCTTTTAATCGGCTTCGAAAATAACCAGGTCAATCTTCCTTTGCCGAACTTGAACTATCTTGACATTAGTTTTAACTTGCTAAAAACAACCCTCCTTGTCCCACCTCCCTCGGTCATGGTATACAACATCTCCTACAATTTCCTATTTGGGGAAGTTCCAACATCCATATGTGAAGTGAGCTCTCTTACCGTGCTCGATTTGTCCAACAATGCTCTGAATGGCACACTTCCTCCTTGTTTGGGAAGTATTCATCCTTTGATTTTATTGAACCTCGCGAGAAATAAATTCGATGGCATGATTCCTCCTATTTACTTAGATGGTTGTGCATTGAGGATGATTGACCTCAGAGAAAACCGATTAAGTGGGAATGTTCCGAGATCTTTAGGAAATTGTGGAATGCTTGAGTATTTGAATCTTGGTGACAACCAAATTAACGACACATTCCCATTTTGGCTATCAGAATTGACCTACCTAAAAGTAATTGGCTTGCGGTCCAATAATTTCCATGGTCCCATTGAATCTAGTTTAAGCAAGCTCAACTTCACCAGTTTACACATCTTGGACATTTCCAACAACAGCTTCAATGGCCAATTTCCTTACAACTTGTTGAAGAGTTGCCACACCATGAAAGTCATGGTTGGTCAAGATAAGTTGGCATATTTGGATATTTCTGAATCGCTTCATCGGACTAATGTTTCATTCCCCATAAGTATAACTTATGCGATGAAATTGATGAATAAGGGCACGAAAATGGAATATGCGAAGATTCTGGATGTCCTTGTGGCAATTGACCTCTCCAACAACAAGTTTGAAGGGTTCATTCCTGAACTCATTGGAGATCTGAAATCACTTCGCTTGCTCAACCTTTCAAACAACCTCCTCAATGGTAGCATCCCTCATTCCTTGGCCAACCTAACAATGCTCGAAGCATTGGATCTTTCCCGGAACAATCTTGTGGGAGAGATTCCTCAACAACTAGCCCACCTCACATTTCTTTCAGTTTTCATTGTCTCTCACAATCATCTATTAGGACCAATACCACGTGGAACACAATTTGATACGTTCGGGAGCAGTTCATTTGCAATGAATGATGGTTTGTGTGGAAGTCCCTTGCCAAATAAATGCACAAATGGTGAGAACGCTCCACCACCACCATCATATTTCAAAGTGGATAATGAAGAAGAGTGTCTATTCGACTTGGATTGGAGAATCGTGCTGGCTGGCGTTGGAGTCGGGTTTTTGGTCGGTATTGTGCTAGAGAACTTGATCATTGACGAGAAGAGTACATGGTTCTTGCATTACTCCAAGAAAGTGGCAAAAGGATGGATAAAGGTGAGGAAAGCTCTAGCAAACAAGAAAATATGCAGCTAAATACTAAATGTTCTGTCTTTAAGTAGCTTGTCGAGAAAAGTTATACATGCATGTCTGAAGATTCTGATCTATGTTTATTTGCTATAGTAATATGGAGATGCTGTTTTCTTGCTCATGAAAGTTATAATTCTTCTGAAGATTATAACATATGTCTGTCCATATATGCATCAGCAATGGATGAATGCTCTGTTGCAATATTACTAACCAAATGACTCACGAGAATATAGAGACGTAATTGAGATGAATAGATACTATTGAAAAGCCAATTAATATATATGGTGGACGACATTGTAAAAATTTGTTGTTGTCCATGGAAACCAAGGAGATTGGAGTAAAGGTTCTCAGGGTTCACAGGTAGAAAGGGCCTTGTTTTTGTACATTTGAATGTATATTCGGTCGAAATTTTGTAACAGAGCATTAGCGATCTGTGTCGTGTCAAGATATTCGTGTTGGTTATTTATGTCATCTTATGTTGGTAGACAAGTGTTACGATGTGATTGATTACAAATTGTTTCTTATTTAAAATGAACGAAAACATATCAATTTCGAGCGTAATCGTATCAAGTTTGTGCTTTTCTTGGAAAATTTGTATTTGTGTTCGAGTCACCAAGGTATTGCCACTTCCCATGCTCTTCCAGACACTAGCTTGCAATTTAAGTGAGTTACCAAGAGCTTTTGAAACTATTTTTTTAAAACTAATACGGTACCCCACAAGAAAGATATTTTCATAGAGATCATCTTAAGTTAAATGTAAAATTCTTAGCTTGAGGAGCATATTATTTAAAAAGTGTTTTAGTTCTATGAGTATAAATGTAAACACGAAATCTAAAAAATCAACAATTTTAACATAAATTTCTTGAATTGAACATAAAAATCCAATTTATAGGATCTAAATGAGCAGAGCTGGGGAAGTCCCCATCTCCATGCTTGTCCCACCCCTGCGAAGTGCGGGGCAAGGTTGGTTATTAGAACAAAGAGAAAAAGGATTGTGTTTCTGCCGGTTTATTTGATAGGGTTAATACCCTGAAAAACTTCAAACTAGTACACGTGTAACAAATTTACATCAAACTAATTTTTTAACCATGAAAAAACCTCAAACTAATACACCCGTGACAAATTTATCCCAGCTGACAAAAAAAAAAAACCCAAATTTGTATATTTATGATAAATTTACCCCAAACTAATTTATTTGAGCACCAAAAACCCTAAACTTGTACATTTGTGACAAATATACACTCCATTAAATTAGATTAATAATGCAAAAAATCACAAAAATTGTGTAATTGTGACAAATGAAAAGTAAAATCCCAAATTGGTATACTAGTCAACTGTCATGTATAATTTAACTTAGTAATTTGACAGTAAAATTTAACAAAAACTAATAGAGTAAATTTGTCATAATTGTATCAGTTCGGGGTAATTTGTCAAAGGTGTATTAGTTTGGGGTTTTTGGTGGTAAAAAAATTAGTTTTGGATAAATTTATTATAGATGTATTAGTTTGGGTTTTTTTTTAGGATATTAACCCTATTTAATAAGAAATGATGAAAAATATGGCAAAAAGGAGAGATAAGTTTGTAATTTATTAAAGTTCATACTAAATTAACGACAATAATGATAGGTTGAAACTGACTCACAAACTTGTATTTAGAAGTACGACCTTTGTGTTTAGTTTTTTAAAAATATAACTATTATTTAATACTGATCGGTTTGAATATTTAAAAAGCTACACATATGAAATCCTAACTTTATTTCAAATTATTGGAAATGTTTTTTTTTTTTCTATAGAATTTTGTGATGTTGGAATATGTTTTTACTGAATCATCCTTTATAGAATTATGAGAAAAAATCCATACGACTCTAATATGTCATGGTGATATAGAGTAATCTATTATACAAATGAATCGGAAAATTCAAATGCAACTTGTCAAGTTGGTGTTATAAAAGGTTTGACGATTTCATGAAAAAATATTATGCCGTTTCATGTTATAAAGTAATGAAGGGCATGTCACAGAACAGAAATTAATGAAAATTGTAAAGTAATGGGCTACTCCATCCATGCGAAATTTGGCTAGTAAGTGTTGGCTCCACGTTGTACTAGGGAAAAAAAGAAAGGAAAGGAAAAAATAATTGATTTGAAAACTTGCCTGGAATTCCAAGATGAGCGGTGTGAATCCACTATCTCTTCGAGGGAAAATTCGACTTTTTATCTCTTAATCTATGTGCTTTTTTCGTCTCCTAATCTATGTGCGACTTCACCAATTTTGATTATTTTGAACTGAAGTGGTTGCTGGATCATGTCATGGCAAGATGTGGAAAAAAACTTGCCTTTTTAGCTAAGTCCATGCAAAATTGGGTCCTTACAAGATGTTAAGTTGACGTGAGAATTCGTGCCAAAATGTCCCTCTTATATTTTCACCTTCTTCAAAAGACAAAAAGGAACTAATTGAAATAAGGGAAAATTCCAAAGAACCCGAAATGCCATCAATTTCTCAAATAATGGCCTAAAATAAACATTGTCTCAAATAGAAGTTTGAAATGCCTTTATTTTCTCAAATAATAGCCTGAAGTGACCATATTAGTTTCAAAGAAGACTAAGACCTTACTGGCTGGTCAAGGGCATTTCCGTTCTTTACATTTTCTTATTTTCTTCCTTTTTTTTGTGTAAAAAATACACTAAAAAAAGATTAAAACTGAGAGAGAGAGAGAGAGAGAGAGAGAGAGAGAGAGAGAGAGAGAGAGAACACAAATTAAAAAAAAAAAGGCAGCCCTCCAGCCTATGGCTGATGCCCCATTATCAATGGGTCATTAGCCATGGCTGGTGAGGTCACCAATGCCTTAATGAGGGCTAGCGATGTGGCACCCCCAAAAGGGCCCTCGATCCATTAGGGTTGCCACAGTTCACTTACCTTTCACTTGTCTTAATAACATGTCACTCTGATACCATTGAATTATAGTGGGTCCATAAATCCTGGGGGTTTGTATCATTTACATCGGTCCCAGCGCAGTTTATATAGCAGAAGCATAATCAATATCTCCCTACCCCATGCTCGACAGGATAATGCAATGCACACCAACTACACATCTTATATAAATTAAAGTCAAACACTTTTATTTACATAACTTTGATGGACATCATGAGTCGGTACATCAAAAGGCCAAGGCTTTACTAAGTTCGGCTATAACCAAAAGTACCCGACCCCACAGCAGTCGTGTACATCGATCCATCATCTAGTGTTGGCTATCCAAAAAGTGTCATCCACTACCAGTCACATGCACAATCACACCCAGCCCGGTGCATCGGCTGGTGGCGGTGGCAACATCCCCATCATGATCCCGTCGCGACGAACATGCATGGACAGGAACTCCTGGACTACCGGGCCATCAGGTAGACCCACATCATACATAACTAAAACTCGAACACGGATGAACACCAGTCCACGAACACCAACACAGGAATGCTCCAAACACTCAACCTCAACGTTGGACGGTAAGCCATAGAAAGTACCACGTGTGACCGGTAACAGAGGCATCTCTTAATCTGAAATATTAGTCCCCAAAAGGGGTGAGTACAAACACTCAGCAGTAAAAGATCCATCAAGCTACACAATGCAACAAGCAAGACAACCAAAATTTCATGTGAAATGCACATATCATCCGTGCAATCATGCATATATTTCTATGAGATCCATTCAATGACTTATTGACCATATTATCAATGCCAAATAGTACCAACTCAAATTCATAGACAATTCATGCGCCATGCCATATGCACACACATGCGCATAATTCATTTCCCATTTTGATATTCAAAAGGATCTCATTCATTTTTTTTCCAGGGACCAATCTTTGCATCCCTTTGGACTCTCACACCCAACCTGGCATCACAAGACCTCCAGCACACACCTTCGGGCATCCCGCACCCCAACTAGCATCACAAGGCTTCCGGCACACACCTCTGGGCATCTCGAAACTCCCGAGGACATCCGGCACACACCTCCGGGCATCCCGACACTCCCGGGGCATCCTCGACTCAAGGGTTCAACGGTATCATCAACATCACAATGTATATTCACATATATGTCTCACTTTCAAAATAGCATTTGATGCAATAATGTCAAAGGTTTCAATCAACTTTTGATGTCATATGATATGCTAAATGTCACCACATATGCTGTATAAATAACAACCCAAGATATCACATCTCATAGAGCAAATCATTTGTTCTTGAAAATAAAACAATTTTCGGATAAAACAGAATGCACTCCTTTAATTAAAATTTTGGGAAAATTAGTAAACGATCTTAATAAATTCTGAAAAGTTAACATGTTATAAAAAAGATCTAAAGAAAAAGGTTTCATGAAGAACATCATGTCAAAAGAACTTCGTACGAGTCGCTATGGTCCATGCATCACAGCCTTAAAATTTCAAAAATCACCATTGCACAGTTTTATTCACAAATTCGGTATAACCCCTAAATCAACTCAGAAAATTCTGAAATTTTTATATGTTATAGAAAAAACATAGACGTAAAAGGTTCATGAAGAACTCGAAGTCATATTCATGATAGACCAAAAGCTATAATCACCATAACTCTCCCTAACTCTCGGTAACGATTTCCAGATTTAACAATTTCAGAGAAAAATCGTTTCGCTGAACAATACTTGTCCGTTTCTTCTCAAATTTTTATATGTTACTCCTCAAGATTTCATCTACAACTTTCATCAAGGAAATGAAGTCAAATTTCTGCTAGATAATTACAGAAAATTCACGGAGTCGCCAAAGGTCAATCTGTTTTTCCATGAAACAGTTTACTAGCTTAAAGAACTACTCCTATACTTTTGAAATTCCAACATCCAGCATCATAGCTCAAGCATCTCCTAAATATATTACACTTCACACACAACCACAACAAGCAAAATGTAAATCAGTGGACTCTCACTTGCCTTAAGTTCACGCAACCACAGCAAGCAGACGGCGATTTGAGGGCTTCGGGTGCGGCTTGATCGACGGTAGAGCTAGGTGGCGTTGATGGTGGCAGCTGGCGCACGCACGGCGGGGCTGGTCTCCTTCTCCCATCGCCGAAGCACCCTCAAAAACTCTCTCTTTCTCTCAGTCACTCCCTCGCTCACTCCGCCCATTCTCTTTTTCTTTCACCCTCATGATTAGCTAGTAATCATTGGATTTGCATGCAGATCACCGGTGAAGCAATGGGGGCAGCAACACTTGCTTAATCTCTCTTGCCACTTGTCAATCTTCATGCTAGGATGATGGGCCTCATTCGATTGGGCCTTGGTCGACCGAATGATGGAGGAATGTGGGCTGCTTTGGGCTGTTTTGGGCCTTAGGTATCCAACCCACACTTGCTCCTAATAATCCACCTTAATCCCCACTTATATATACATAATTACAAATACTCACATGGCCATATAATATTGCAACATTAATTGATGGTAATCTGACTTATAGAGTACTCGGCCAAGAATATAAAATTCCTTATCAATTTATCCTTTAGTACAACCTAGATCATACATGGACATAGGATAGATTTCCAACAAAGCAATAATCCATTTAATGCTCGACCTTGTTTTATTGTAATCCATTAGTCTAATGACTATAATATAGTCCGATGGCGCTTCCATTACCTATTCATGGGTCGTAGTGCATGTAGAGATTGTTATGAAATTGTAGGATGCCACAAGTGAGCCTCACCCAAACTAGGGGGAGGGCCGTCAATCCTCACCCAGATCTAGGAGAGGGTTGCAACTCTCTCCCAACAAGCCTTCACCTCTAGTTAGCGAGGGTTGTCAACCCTCACCAAGGCACTGGCAACATCACTGGCCATGGCCAATGCCCCATGAACGTTGGGGCGGCGGGGCATCGGCCAAAGGCAAGGGAGGGCTAGCAGCTCTATTGCTTGTATTTAAAAAAAAAAAAATTTATACTTTGTCTTTTCTATTTTTAGTTTTTTTTTGAAAAAAAAATGAAAAATGAAAAATGAAAGAAAATAAGAAAAACTAAGGGACGAAAATGCCCTTGACCAACCAATGAAGTTAGGTCCCCGGTGTTTGAAGTTATGGTAGAGCTACCAGCCCTCCCTTGCCTTTAGCTGCCGCCCTATCACTCATGGGAACGGCTCAAAACTGGCTAGTCTAGCCCAAAATTGACTAGTCTAGGAGTGTGCGACAGGAAATGCCCGAATTGGGAACCACCTGGGTTGGACCAAATCAACCGGTTTTGGGCCGTTCCCACGAGCGGTGGTCCGATTCCCAGTTCCAAGGTGGGAACTGAACTAACCGGACTGAATTGATTATTATATATATAACTCATTAAAATCGAAATTGCAATTGGGGTAGCAACCTCACATGTGGCTAAGAGACCACCAAAACTCTTCTTGTTACTTGCTACTTAAAGAAGAAACCTACTTGTTAGTTTCTTCTTCTACTTGATATGGGACTAAGGCTCGAGGAGCCACACCCTCATTCCTCACGCTTTCTCTCTCTCCCTTGCTTCCCTCACTTGCAAGAGACAAATCACTCCAAGCCTCCACGAATCCCACATGGAGCAAATACTCAAAGTGCATAAGAGAGATTGTCTATAAAACCCAAGCCAAGCATGACTTTTAGCCATATTGTTCATAGCCTTTTTGACTAAGATTGAGTGTTAAATACATGAAGTGTGATTGATGTTCACACAAGTGGAGTTTGAATTTTTTTGCACGTGGGAACATGTACGATCGGTTCTATTGGACTACTCGAGACTCGAACCGGAGCACAATCACTCTTCAACGAAAAAAAAAAAGTGGCTAGTTCCGTTGGAAGGACTAGAACCGAGGTTCGGTCCAGTTTTTGGTCCTAGAACCAAACGGTCCGGTCCCCGGTTCCCAAGTTTGGGAACCAATCCTCTCGATCTAGTTCCCGGTTCTACTTTGGAATCGGACTGGATTGGGAACCGATCACCCTCACTAGAGAGCCAACTACTCCTGAGGTCGAGGCCAATGATGCGATCGATTGTGTTGGTCTTGATATGCCTCTTGAATAGCATCAAGACTAGCCTCTCTCCAACATGGCATGTTGGCTTAGCAAAGCGAGTATGAAATTGGAACACCGCGATGAAAACGACCCAAGTAGACAGCATGTGCGGTATTGAGGTTGACATAATAATGTTGTTCTCTTTTGTGCTTTTTTATTAGAGCGTGTATGTTAGAGAGAAAGAAGAGATTGCAATGCCACTACTTCTATACTAGGCAATTTTTGTGAATGGGAATTTTGGTGCTCCTTGGCCGCGCACGCATACATGGTGACCGTGCTATCATATACTAAAGGATCTTATTATTAGGAGATGGGTTTATCAAGGGAATTCCTTAGTCTGCCATGGGGTGTTACTCTTGGATTAATCAGAAAATGCTCAACATATTGCCTCTCACTGCCTTTCCTTTTATTTTATTTTTTAAAATAATGTTAATATGTATAAGCATATTGAGGCATTATTGTTATTATTATTGCAAAAAGAGAAAGAAATGGTCACACATCCACACGATGGAAATTTCAGGTTGAATTCTCATGCCGTAATTGATGGTTCGTGTGCAATCATGATTGCACAGTTGGTCCATTAAAATGGCGTCTCATTTCCTTTTTCGACGGATAGGGCAAAATTGAGAGACCCACCCAAAGACTTTTACCACTTTTAGATTGACTAACAAAAGTCATTTTACATTTTTTTTTCAAAAAGCTAATGGTTTAATATATGATTGTCCTAATCACGCATTATCCTTGTTCAATACTATACATATTTGATCTTTGTGTTATTTTCAATCTAGTTGGTAAACTTGAAATTGCTACACATAACCACCAAGGTGTTGAAAAAATTGTGCCAAAAGTTTTCTCTTCTCCTTATGATCTTGAATTCAAATTTTATTGGAAGCACCCTAGGAGTAAAATCTCGATTGTACCAAATCGATATAAGGAAGTGCATCCTCAAGATTGCCTAGAAAAATATGTATAGTACTTCATTGCCAAATTACCAAAAAAAAAAATATATATATATATATATATATATATATATATGTTACATAGAAGTTGATTTTTTTTTTTTTTTTTTTTCTGGGGTCTGTTGGTTGAACTCAAAAGTCAAGTTGCAATGCCAAAACTTAGATTAAGAAGCCAGGTACAAAAATATTATTGTACCATGCCTTTTGTTTTAACCCTTAGATATACATGCACAAATAGGGTTCTAGCAAATCTTGTGCAAGATTACGTTGACAAGATGTGCATGACTTGCAAGTTGAAGTGGCCGTCTCAGATTCTCAACTTAGTGGAAGACTTGGTAGATGACTTTCGAGTCAAGGTAAGGTTGACGTCTTAGCTGAACGTGGACTCAATGACGACATGCAATGTCGACTTCACTTACACGACATGCATTCTGATTAATAGGTACAACAAGTGCCTCAAATTTCCAAAGTATTTATGTGATTGTTTTATTCATTGCTTTTAATATTATTAATCATTGTGATACACATTTTATTTTCCTAACCTTCAATGGTTTCTTATGAGGAAGGAATTGATTTGCAATCAAAGAAGTGGAATCACCTAATTTACATATAGCATAAACAAATACCAAGTATCAGGGCATGATCCAATGAGATTAACTCAACAGCTAAAGAATGAACATCTTGTATAAACAATTTCCATCTTCAAGTTATCCACCTTAGTGTTGAATCATTTTATTACTTAGTCCATACATGCGAGTTCCATGCATCTGCAATTTAACTATCTACGACGTACATCATTGTCATGGAAAATGGAGTACTAAGGCAATGCTAGTTCATTCATTCTGCTCTATAAGAATGAGTGAGTTGGACTGAGACCAAATTGAAAGACTAACAACTCGTTCAAATTGTTTTATTCCTCTTCGAATGGGCTTTATGGCTTAATGGGCGCAAGTAATCTCACAAGCCTGGTTGGCCGGTCGCTTTAGCCTTGCTTGGAATGGAACAACATTTGCAATTTGTTATTTATCTTATGCTCAAGATGTTTTTAATGGGGTCGGAGCACCTTTATAATAGACAATGTAGCTTGATTGTTTTGTTTAATGTCGTTTTGTTTTTCTTCGAAAGAAAAGGGAGAAGAAAAGCTTCATCTCCTGTGTATAGGCATTCATCATTCTTTTTTTCTTTTTTCCTTTTTTGGATTATTATCACTTCAAATGTTAATTTCGACGTGAGAATATTTTATTCCTGTAGAGTATAACAACACTAGCATTTTAGCCAGTGCAATGTCGTGATACTTGAAATAACATCTTTAAGAAGTCATGAATATTCATATATTTTAGGGTTAATGTTCTGAAAAACCCCAAACTTGTACACATGTGACAAATATACTATAAACTAATTTTTTTAACAACAAAAATTATAAACTGGTACACCTTTGATAATTTAACCCCAAATTGATACACTTATGAAATTTATCCTATGTTAATTTTGTTAAATTTTTCTATCAAATTGCTGAGTTAGATGACGCATGACAATTAACTAGTGTATCAATTTGGGATTTTACTCTATATTTGTCACAATTGACAATTTTTGTGATTTTTTGTGGTATTAATTCAATTTAAAGGAGGGTATATTTGTCACAAATATATCAATTTATAGTTTTTGGTGGTCGAACAAATTAGTTTGGGCTAAATTTATCATAGGTGTACTAGTTTAGGGTGTTTTGCAGTCATTTGGGATAAATTTGTCATAGGTATACCGATTTGGGGTTTTTCATGGTAAAAAAATTAGTTTGGGGTAAATTTATTAGAAGTGTGCTAGTGGGTTTTTCAAGGTATTAAACTTATATTTTAAGCATGGAAGTTTGTAAAGTATTGGTCCAATTGTAATGGCATTGTGGCACTCCACGCCATCCCATGAGCAGCAATCTCCATGTGACCCTGATAAACATTCGCATATGCATTGAAAATCTATTACGTAGGTTTTTAAACTTTGCATGAATTCCATCAAGGCAAACCTCTCATTCGGATGGCATAGTGGCTTAGCAAGTAAAGTATGAATCGAAATGAGAAGGACAACCAAGTAAGAAGCGCATGGAGTAAAGACACAATGATCTCTGTTTTCGTTACTGGAGTTAGTTTATATGGAAAAGGCTGGGCCTGACTATGATTTATGTTCATAAGCAATTTGGAAATTGCCATCTTTTGTCAACTTGACATTAAAGATTTTGCTACTAATGTTATTGCAGGATCTTGTTAAATATTGTACTTAGCATTGTTGACACCTAAATTTTATTATTTTATTTAGAATTTAATCACATACAAAATTAGGAATTAGTCGCCAAAAAAAAGAAAAAGAAAGAAAGAAAAAAAAAAGAAAGAAAAGTAAAAAAAAAATATCATTAAAAGATATTGTGTTTTCATTATTGCACCGCATATTGAATGATCTTTTTTAAATTTTTTCCAAAAAAAAAGTCATAAAAAAGAAAAAGGATTAAAAAGTTATCAAAAGAAATTAATTACAAAAAAAAAAAAGAAAAGAAAAAGAAAGGAAAATAGGAAAGATGAGACCGGGCCAGGGGCAAGTCAGCTCGGCCTCTCTCTTTTCCTTTTCTTTCTCTTTGCCTGGGCCGGCCCACTTTTCTTCTATTTTGCTCAAGATGAGCCTAGCCTTCTTTTCCCCTCTCTCTTTGTGCTTCACGCATTCTACAGAAAGGAGGAGAAACGTACAAGTTAGGGGCGAGGCAGAGGATCACGAGGGTAGAGGATCGCGAGGGAAGAGGATGGCTTGATCCTAGGGTCGGAGATCAAACGGCCGCGACAGACTGGCAATGGCAAAAGCCATGCATGCCTATCGTTGGCCGAGCTTAAAAGGAAGAGAGCAAAGAGAAGATGGGGGATTCTTTGGTTCAAGCGAAGGACAAAGAGTTGGAGAGAGCTTGAGAGAGTAGAGGCCAAAGGGAGAGAGTGAGACTAAGAGAACATTTCTTCGTTGCCTGAAGTACGCCCGTTGCTTGCTATCCGAACCAAGTAGGCTTCCCTAAGCCATTTGCTTCTTTTCGAGGTCTTGGGCCAAATCTCACGGCTGACCAATTCACACAAGCTCCGGCCTCATCGGTCCTCCATGAAAGCTTGTAGATGTCCTAGTGCATGTTGATAGACGTCAGACTTGTGCTCGAGTCCATACCAGTCCGAAGATCCTTCATTTCTGTTGTGTATGCTAAGTAGTTGTTGAAATGCTTGAAAGAGATTCGAGTCGGTGAATATGTTGTGGCTGAAGATACTTGTTGTGTTCATATCTGTTTTTTGAGTGTAGTTAAATCGTCTCTAAGTTGGTCTTGAGTGTCGCAAAATGCCCCAAAGAGAGTCGAAATATAGTGGGTGTTTTTAACTTAAGATCGACTAATGCCTGTTGCCATCTCTGTTAGTTCATGTTAGTTTTCATTGCTTACACTATGTTCTGTATGGTTTGCGTGAAGTATCCGCATGTCATCGAAATGATATTTTTTTTTTCGTCGCGCTGAAAACGGTCGCCGAAGTAGACGGCCAGTGGTGATTGGCACCGATTGCTCGGTGGTCGATGGCGGTTCAACGATAGGAAGAACGATGCTTGCTCCCACTGGTGTTGTCGTGTGGGTGAGATCTAGGTTGAAGCACGGCCTCGCTAAAGAGTTGGGCGCGAAAGCACAATGAGGAAGAAGGTCAGAAGGGAGGAGGGAAAGAATAAAAAAAAACAAGGAACAATGAAAAACCAGAAAATTAAAATTAAAATTAAAATTAAAATTAAAATTAAAAGAAGAAGAGGAAAACCCAAAAAGGGAAGAAAAGACAATAGATGGGATGTTCGGTGAAAAAGGTCAAAAGGGAGGAGGGAAGGAATAAAAGAAGAAAGGAAAAAGAAAAACCGGAAAATAAAAAAATAAAAAAAAAGAAGAAGAAAAGAAAAAAATAGAAAACTATAAAATGGCAAAAGTTGGTCTCGGGACGGAGAAATCGCCGGGGAAGGATAGCAGAAAAAGACAAAATAGGGATAAGACAAAAAGAAAAAAGAAAGAAAATATACATATTTAGAAAAACTAAAAAAAATATTTTTTTATCCAACGACCTGGGCTCGGATCGGTCCTACCCGGTCCGAACCCTTTTTCCGAATAAAATAATATTAAATATTGAAAATATAATAAAATTTTCAAAAAAATAAAAAAATAAAAAAATCAATTTTTAAAATAGTAAAAATTCAAAATATTTTCGGAAAATTCAACAACTTTCAAAGAACATTAAAAAATTTCAAAAAAATCAGAAAATATTGAAAATTCGAGTTTTAAAAAATAATGAAAAATAGAAAATTAAGGAAAATTAAAAAAATTCTCAGAAAATTCCAAAATTCAGAAAAAGTCTGAAAATTTCAGTAGTAATTAGAAAGACACCAAAAAAATAAAATCAAAAGGTTTTGGAAAATTTTAAAAAATCAATTTAAAAAAATTCAAAAAAACCTAAAAAATTAATTAATTAAAAAAATATTTAAAAATGTTAAAATTAAACTCTTAGTTTATTTTCTCCTAAAAGATGGAAGTTTTTTAATTTAGAATCCTGCTCAAGAGGTTTTAGTTGTCCTTAAAAACAAATACCCTTGATCGTGCAATTTTGGTATGTTGATTTTGGCTTCCCTTTAATCTAATTAGGATTAGTATTTATCTTTTTTTTTATGTTAAATTTTTTCTCTCCCATGCAATACATTTAATCGCTTTCCTTGGTTGCTAATTCATTATAATGATTGTGCACCCATATGATCACCTCGCATGTTAGTAGATATGTATAAAATCAATACAGGTTGCCTGACAAAAACATCTTCTTCTTTTTTAAAATGAACAAGATTAGGTACTGAAAGGGTACTAATTGGTTAATTAGTATAATCAAGTCTCTGAACCTAGACTCTTTGGTTGCGTAAGAAGTGAGGTGTACTCTCATGCCTCACTTGGTTTCTAGCCGATCCCAATAAATTAGTGGCGATTCTTTATTACAAATTCTTATGAACACCCCAACATCGCGTGAGGTATTGATTTGGGAGAACCCGTGCCTAATCATGGCCTATAGGTCCGTCTTTTAGGCAATACTCCTAAACATGTTCCCTCCCCCAAGGGGTAGGTCACAACAAGCATAAAAGAGAGAGACGTTCTATCTGCAATGTAAAATTGGAGGGGCTAAAAGTTTGGTTTTTGTGTGAAATAGCGGAATGTAGGTAGTGAAGGCAAAGTTAAAGCAAGAGGCAATTCAAAATGCAGCTGTTTATCTCTAAATCATACTGAATTTGTAATGTGATATGTGTATTGAGTATATCTCTTATTGTCCTAGCTAAAATTATTATGTAACTAGACGAGAGAAAAAGAACAACATAACTAAGTTTAGAGTCCTTTCATTGCAGAATATGTGGGGAGTAAAGCTGTAATTTGATTTCTAATTACAAAGTGGGCTACCAGTAGAGTTAGTATTTCACATACATAAATAGTTGACATTTCTAATTATGGTGGAACTCTATTGTTTTTAAAGTTTTGGCAACATGGATATACAATTAATACTTTTTAGGGATAAGTGCATTAGAAGTCCTAAAATTTGTCATGAAAATGCAATTAAGTCTTAAAACTTTCAAAAAGTACAATTAAGTCCCAAAACTTGTCAAAAAGTGCAATTAAGTCCTAAAACTTTCAAAAAGTGCAATCAAGTCCTAAAACTTGTCAAAGTAGTTCAATCTAAGTCCTTCCATTGATTGCACTTTTGAAAGTTTTAGGACTCGGTTGTACTTTCGAAACAAGTTTTAGGACTTTATTGAACATTTTGAAAGTTTTAGGACTTGATTGAACTTTCATGACAAGTTTTAGGACTTACTTGCACTTTTTGAAAGTTTTAGGATTCAATTGCATTTTCATAATCAGTTTTAAGACTTCTAATGCACTTATCCCTACTTTTTAAAACTCAATTCATTTTGTGATTGTTGATTTTTGAAAGTTTTAGGATTCAATTGCATTTTCATAATCAGTTTTAAGACTTCTAATGCACTTATCCCTACTTTTTAAAACTCAATTCATTTTGTGATTGTTGATTTTTGAAAGTTTTAGGATTCAATTGCATTTTCATAATCAGTTTTAAGACTTCTAATGCACTTATCCCTACTTTTTAAAACTCAATTCATTTTGTGATTGTTGATTTTATGGTATCTCTAGCTTTTTGAGGCATTGTTCATGGCATATAAATATGCTATTTTTTCTTTCCATTATAATCAACACATTACTCTTTCAGCATACCTTATGCCAATTAGAATTTAAATTGTTGATAAATTACCTCAAAATAAGAGAAATTATTTCACCTTCGAAATTAAGTGAGTGCTTGCTTTAGAGATTTGTCCAGTCAATGAAAAATCTATGTTATTTTTTTGCTGTAATTTTTGTACTCTAGCTAATGTCTCTCAACAATGGCGAATGGATAACAAGTTTTTACCCTCTTCTAGTATGGAGTCTTGAAAGGATCTACAAACACAATATTTGTCATAAAATCTGACATCATATCGGTCTCAATCTCATCCTCGATTGACATCACTATAGCTTTATCTTGAGTCCATTCATTACTAATCTCGTCTTTTTAAAAATAACTGCATGGAATTGGACATTTTCTTCACTAATAGCATGTGCGCATTTTGTTACTTGACCTGCCTTGTTAGCATTGCATGCATAGGTGAGGTATTCACCATCAACTAGAAAATGAGGATTTCAAGGTATTGGCATTGTTCGATTTCGTTTGTTGTGAATATCATCGATTCTCGCCAACGTTCCTGAGAATGTTTAGCTTCATGAAGTTTATATTCATAACACAATCTCTCACCAACACAACTTGAGACCCTTCAAACAGAAGCGCTAGTCAATGCAAAGCTTCGACTTTGCTTTTTATTGGGCTTCCATCTATCAACATAAGATGTACTATGACTATAGATTTTCCTCTTTAAAGCAGAAGGGATCCATGGTCCGAATCTCCACCCCTAAGATAAAGTGAGGAAAAAGTGACTTGTATGAATACCACTGGCCTTTGTCCTATTCCTTCTTTTGAAAAACGTAAATCAGCTAGAAAATTGTTGACTTAACAATAGAGTCCTTGATCCTGATAAACTCTTCCATTGTCAAAGTCAATAGGGGAAAATTGTCCAAAAAAATCATAAATTTATTATACTATCGTTAATTCAGTCCTAAATTTTTCAATTTTGTTAATTGAGCCTTGAACCTTTTTACGTTTTGCTAATTAAGTCCATGCGTTCAATTTTGATAAAAAAAATCAATGATGTGAATGCCAATTATCCTACGTGACACGATTGACATTGATGAGAATAATTTTTAATAATTATTTGATTGCTTTTTCTTCTCTTCTTTTTTTCCCTTTTCTTGTCTTTTTTCCTTTTTCCCTCTATTGGCTATCATTTGGTCTCGTTGGTGGCTAGCGAAGGTCACCGACCTCATGGGAGGGAGGGCTGTCCTTGCCATCCTAGGCCCGGGCATCCCTCGCCCAAGGCCGACAAGGGCGACCCCTCGTTTATGGTTAGCAACCTTTGTTGGCCATTGATGAGGCCTAGTGGTGGCTGGCCGATGGAAAAAGGGAAAAAGATAAAAGAAAAAAAAAAGAAGATAAAAGGGAAAAAAGAATAAAGATAAGAAGAAAAAAGGAATAAATAAATTAATAAATATTAAAATATTATTAAAAAAATTATATATGTCGGTGGCCGGTCGTACCACATAGAATGGTTGGCATTCGCATTAGCAATTTCAGGCTAAAATTAATTAGATGAACTCAATTGATAAATTGTGAAAAAATTTAGAACAAAATTAGTAAAAATGTAATAGGTTATGTGAACCCTAATGTCAAATGTTGATGTGCCTTAATAGTAAATGTTTTTAGTGATCAATCTATTGACTTTTTTATTATTATTTCTAGGAGTATTGGTGGCTGGTCTCTCCCAAGTTTGATCTTCTTTCTTCTGTGCTGAGATATGAAAAGAATATAATATGATTGGAGACCATGGTCAAGCCCGGCAGGAGCACTCGAGCTCCAATTTCCACTCTACCTGCGTGTTTTTTCTTTCAACATATTGCTCGTGCTTCATCCACTAGACCTTTATATACCTTCCATTATTCTGAACCTTAAAAATCTGTTCATCCTATTTTCTTTTTTTGATTGATTGATGTAATTGTTTAGTTAGCCTCGCAGAATTTAACTATAATTAACTCCATCAATCTTTGTTGTTGATTTTTGTATAGATAACTATAAAGTTCTATAATCTCATTAGTGTCTTCTTAAAGATGACTTCAAAAAAATTAACTCTCATCTTTTGAGAATAATGAAGAGTTAAGCCAATTTTTTTTACTACTCTCTTTAATGACATGCATTGAAAAAGGAGTAAGCGCAAAGTTGAACTCTTTTTATAAATTTGAATTAAGCAGAAAGATAGAAAGATGAAAAAAGATAATATGCAGCATAAAAATAAAAATAAACCAACCATTTTGTAGAAAAATTTAACCGAAAGGAGTATAGATTAAAGTGAGCAAAAATACAATAGGTTGTTAAGAAATTTAGTCATGGCTCATATGTTTTCATTTACATACATACATACATACATAATTCCACACATTTATCTAACAATATGTTTTCATAAACATGACTAATGTTTTTTGTGGTCAAATGACTATTGTTTCAAATAGTATGCCTTTCGATATGCTTTTAATATAAGAGTGATTTGAAATTCTTCCTTGTTCAAAGCAAGATTAATTTATTAAGGCTAATATCATGAAAAATCCCAAACTAATTTTTTTACTATAAAAATTTTTGAACCAGTACACTTGTGATAAATTTATCATCTGTTAATTTTTATTAAATTTTACTGTTAAATTACTGAGTTTGACATTTGGTAATTAACGGGTGTATCAATTTGTGATTTTTTGTGGTATCAATCCAATTTAACGAAAATTAATAGAAGATAAATTTATTTCAAATGTACAAGTTTGAGATTTTTTGTAGTCAAAAAATTAGTTTATGATAAATTTATTATTGGTATACCAGTTTGGGGTATTTATAATATTAACCCTTTTATATGTATGTTTTCCTTATTCCATTAAAAAATTTCCTCTATGGTTACAAGAAAAGGAAACACTTACCACATGGCCTTTACTTCATACGATTTAAGATGCTTTTTCACATTTAACTGAAACCTAATTTAGGATAACCATTCACGATTTCCTCCTATATATGTGTGTGTGTTTGTGTATAATATGTATTTGTAACTTCTCGATTTTGATCGCCCTTTTGCATTAATGATCCATATAATCTTCATATTAGATAACTCTCTTTGTTTCTCTCTCATTCATGGTCCTGCGCAAATACAACTTTATTTTCTTCCATGCTTTCCTTTAATCTAATAGAGGTGCAGGAATCACTTATGTCGATGTCTTATTTGATGATTTTGAATGCACATTCATCTATTTCAATAATATCATTTGAATTTCATCGATATTTTGTTTGTTAAAATAAGTGTGTCTCATTTCACACTGAAAAAATCCAATGAAGTCATGAAAAGTTTCATAGATAACTAATTTTTGCATTTTTTATGATGATGATGAGAAAATATCAGTTTCCTTCTTTTCCATAGAGTTGTCCCTTTGTATTAATCAAACACTGAAATTAAAATGAAGAATATTGAATCAAAATGCATCTGGCAACTGTAGTCATACAGTAAACACACAACATGAGATACTTTTTAACTCATCCTGCTAAGTTTAGGAATTATAATGTAAAATTAAGCTAAGATATCAACATAACACTTAAACCCATTTGCTAATAGCCATAAAATAGTGGAATCGTAAACTTATCCCAATCCCCGTAATTAGCTTAGCCCAACTCATTTGTCAACAAGGACGAAAATTCTTTGATGAGGTTTGTCAAGGGTGGTCATTTTTTGTTCTATGTGAAAAAGATGTGAGATGTCATTTCACTTTTAAGTGGAATTTACATTTTCCATTTGCACTTTCTATTACGGCTTTTGACAGATGATGCCTTATCTTGCTTGGACTCGAGTCTCCCTGTCATTTTCGAAAGAGATATTGTATGGTCTTTGGACCAGTAGATCAAACTCATCTCTAAGTTTGATCATGTGGACCCTATAGTATGATTTGCGTAATTGATAATTGAGGTAATCTTAATATATATTTTTAGGGAAAATAACAAGGATGATCTCTAAACTTTGGCTTAATGCACGCTATCATCCTTCCACTTTAATTCATATGCTATATAGTTATACAAGTTGTTGGGAATTACAGAATCCTTAAAACCGATCCAATACTCAATCGAACCCCTAAAATGAATGCAGAAGATGAGCCCAAGAAACACATGTATCACCGATCGAAAAGTACGTCACGAAATCGAACGTACCTTATTTTCCATAGATTAAACACCAATATTGAAGTTCGAGGAAGAATCCTAATCACGTTCCACTGAGGAGCGTACTGTTGCTATTAGGGAAGAAAATTCTGTTTTTTAGGGGGTACTGTTCTTACGTTACTTTTGGGGGGGAAGATAACTTTTTGCTGAAAAATACGTACGTCAAAAGGTACGTTCTCTCTCTCTCTCTCTCTCTCTCTCTCTCTCTCTCTCTCTTTATCTCTTAAAACATCTCATTCAAGACATCTCATTCAAGAGATGTATCTATTCAACGTAAAATGTTCCTCCAAAAGACATAATCCCTCAACGTAACACCTCTTCATATCTCAACCCTTCATTCATGGGCCCTTATCTTGCGGGCCGGGTTCTTAGGCCCAACATGGGCGAACGGGCCTACTTAGGCCCATCATCACAAAGAAAAAACCATCATTTCCGACTCGCATATGGTGAGCCGAACAGGATCATTTTTACGTCTCTACAACATTCATACCAGTGAATAATCTGTGTGACTAGCATACTTTGAGAGCTCCTTGCCATACATCTATTAGGAATATATAAGATCTCATAATGGACATCACACTCTAAGTAGATTTAGTATGCAGTACCCTAGATCGATCGATCACATTTATATATCTCTTGATCTCTTTTAAATAATGATATATTGTATTTACAATTATAATTATCCCAAAAACAATCATAATTGGTCGATCAGTTAATGCAAAACTAGAATGTGATTCTCTAAATTCGATCTTCCTCTTTACTCGAAACTCTCAATTTCAGTTCAACTTACTTTTCTAAAATGTCCCATTAGATCGAATCAATTCATGAACATTGGCAACATCCTAAGATAGTAAACACTGAATAGAAATCTTGAGAATAAGTAAGAGTCATGGGGCACTAAATTGAGGCTCTTTTTTCCTTAAGAGTCTCACATGGCATAAAAGTTGAGATCAAACTTTTGCCACTCTTATTGGTCGTCTCATGCATACGTAGTATGAAATACGTATTACGGTATTTAACTCCTTTCACATGAAGCGTATGTCTACACCTTTAATATCGTATAGATGATAGTTCAGACATACTCAATATTTAACTTGAGTTCATATATCTACTCATACATAAAATTCATCAAAATTCACATCTTGCATCATAGGCATATAAAGTAAAATATATGGGTTATTTTACTTTCGAACATAGCAAATATTATGTCATCATCTTAACACTTAGTTAAGGCAGCATATATATTTTAAGCTTAAGCTCTCGATTATCACCTAGATAATAAGCTTAAAAACCGTCTCATATCTATTTATCATATAGTAAAAAGAGGCGATTACTCGTGTGAGTGGGCTAATATTTTATCCGTCCGACATACTTTCTCAACTTTATATAATGCATTGAGCACTAAGATGCATAAATGTCAAACAAATATTCATAAGCATTAATAATGAAAAACACAAATTCATTAAATGTGAACACTTTAAGGAAATTACAATATTTAATACATCAGCCTCTACGCAGTCCTAGAGATTTTACATTACCACAAAACACATCTCTAAGTATTGGCTTTGTCATAGGATCTGCTACCATTCTATGCGTAGATATGTACTGTAAGTTCACATCTTTTTGTGCAACCATATCATTGACAAAATTATACTTGGTATCTATATGTTTAGTCTTGCCATGATATTTTGGATCTTTGGTGTATGTTATAGCTGCTTGGCTATCACAATTAACCAATAATGGATTTGCAGCATACTTAATAACACATAAATGATCCAAAAATCTCTTAAATCAAACACCTTTTTGAACTACTACTGATAATGCCACGAACTCAGCTTCCATTGTGGACAAGGCTATACACGTTTGTTTCCTACTACTCCAAAATATTGTGTCATTATTCAGTAATAAAGCAAAACCAGAGGTAGATTTCATTTCATCTAAATCTTCTCCCCAATTAGCATTTGAATAACCTTCAAGTCGCAGATTCTTTCCTTGGTAATTCACAGCAGTTCCCTTCAAATACCTCAGTATTCTTTTAATGGCTTTCCAATGTGCTTGACCTAGATTGGATTGGTATCTACCCATAATTCCAACTGCAAAACATATGTCAGGTTCTGTACACATCATAACGTATATTAAGCTTCCCACAACACTAACATAAGGAACATGTTTCATTTATTCCTTCTCTCGTGGAGTCCTTGGACACAGTCTATGGCTCAATCCTTCATCTTTTGAAATTTACTCTCCTTCCCTGGTTCTAAGTCTAGGTCCATTCATGGTATCAGAGCCATGGTTTTGTTTTTAAGGTTATTCATTCCACGCACTTGGTAGGTGAATCCAGTGCTGAGAAGATCCCTTCTCATCATGTCTATAGAACCCGAAATCCTCGAAGCACCCGTCTCTCTTGCTCCCTCTCCTTCATCCTCAACCCCTCAAGAGTTTCGTGTTTCTAACGCTTCTAAGATAAATTATCTCTATGAAGTCTCTTTTAGCGATGAAACCAAGATTTCAGAAACTCAACTTCCTCTTATGAATCCTTACTCCGCCTTTGCTAAACCCAACTCGTCATTCTCACCCATCCGCTCCATTCGCCAGCTCATTCATCAAACCCCAAAGCAAGTAAAGGAGTACGTACAATCCTCTAAATTCGACCAGCATCCTATTCCTGCTACTGAAAAAGAGTATTTTGTTACTCTCCATATACCTCCAGAATTTCCTAGACAATGGGCTCAACAGGGATACACTCATGTCCATTACGGAGCTGTTCGTCTTGCTCTTACCTTTCATGGTCGAAAAGGTTTGCCAGTTGTGACCAGAATTGCTTTGTTGGATACCAGATTTTTACAATATCAACATGCATGCATTGGTACTGTACAAACTACCTTGAATGCCGGAACAGTCTTTGTGACTTTGTATCCAAACTTCAACATGGCTCTTTCAGATCCCCAGTTACTTTCTTTCTTAAAAGTCCAAGTACAACTCACTGGAGCCCCTCAAACTGCTGATTCTGTAGCTGCAACTCTATATTACCAGATCGTTTATAGAGTTTAGAATCATGCTCTTGATCTCAACTTCAACAATGGAAATGAAGATGCCCTGTTCATCTCCATGCAAAATGACTAGGCGTCATGCATCCATGTTCCCAGACAGATCCTGAAAGATATGTTGGCCAAGCTCCTTCCAGAAACTTGGATTACCAACTATGAAAAGTTACACCAGCATAACAAGCCTTTCCAGTCTACGGACTCTGAGTTTGTTAGGAAAAAAGATGGAACTGTTTCCATCAAATTTGGCAAGGAAAAGGAAGAAAGTTCTTCTATCTTCCAAACCCTCTTCATGATTGAACCATGTGTTCCTGAGTCAATTTCCGAGCCAGATCCCAAAAAGCTTGTTCGACACTTCAATAGTCACGGGCATCCTGTCCATCATTACAAAGATAACTATGGTCATTGTTTTTGGGATCCTTTTTGCCAATGTTCCTATTGTACAAATTCTCCTGACAAGGTAGATCCTTTTGAAAAACCTCCACCTCGAAGGAAGAAACCAAATGATAAAGTGCACCAAAGGTACCTAGACGGAGATTCTTCAGTTGATACTCTTGGTGAGTGTGATAAATACTAGTTTATGGTTTCTTATGCTCCACCTCCACCACTAGAGTTCCATACCACACCCCAAGTTTCACTAGATCCACCAAAATCGCCTCCACCTTCTCCCCCCCAGAAAAGGCAAGCTCTTTCTCCGTTTTATAAACCAATCCTAAAGTGGGCCAAGAAACACTCCTACCCACTTGAGGTTCCAGCAGGAAGCACCATCCACTTCTCCCATTGCTATGTTTCATGATACAGACTTCTCCCCCTTGTCCAAGAAAATTCCAAATTATCATTTCCTGCTCCCGAGGAATTCATTGATCCACAAAACATATATCGTCATGTTCCAAAAATAGCAACCCCCACTGATGTGGATGAACATGGGAGACAAAGAAAGACTCCTGCTGTTGAAGCAGTTCTAAATTGGCAATCAGAGACTCTGTTGGCACAAAACAATGCCTTTAAGGCAATTGATTCCAAGATTGGAAATGTGCAACAAGATCTCTAAAGGTATGATCAAAGTACCAAAAAGATACTTTCTGAATTCCAGAAAAGGCTTCACGCCTTGGAATCAGGACAACATCATGGGTATCATTATCTTAAAAGTCCAAAGCCAGAGATAGAAAAGCTCAAGAGGCAAATCCAACTTCTTGAAGAAGGAAGGTTTAGACCTTTCGATCCATTGGCATCTCCTGTTAGAACTGGGTATTTACCTCCACCGCCACAGACATCTATTTTTGCTGCCATTCCAGAAGACCCCTACAAAAGGGAACCAGATATGGCAGAAATACGAAACCGCCTTAAGGCCCTGCAAAAGGACAAAGGAAAAGAAAAAATGCCGCCTACAGAATCAAGTTCGATTATTATACAAGAAAGATCGGATCAGATGATGCTATCCAACCCATTAGAATCTTTTCTAAAAGATTTGGGTACTCAAGAACCTGAACCTGCAAATCAAAAGCCTGATCCTGTCATTCCAGAAAAACAGATTCTGTTCCCAGTCGAGCAAACCTCTTCTGATACTAAATCAGATTCAGTATCTCTTTCCTCCTCCTCATCCATCTCAATTCCTACAGTTGATTCCCTTCCTATTGTGCCGGTAACTTCATCAATATTCATGGCTGATCCTCTAGATGATGAGATGGAATCAAACTATTCCGACCTAGAAAATGGTCAGACAAGTAATCCAGCACAGCGTGTGTCCATAGCATCAAAACAGTTCTTCACCATTGATGATATTCCTTATCATAAATGGCCAGAAAGACTTGAAGACTTTCATACTTGGTTGAACACTCAGTCCATCACCAACCATGATATGAATGATGTTATTTACAACTTTGTCACAAGGTTCATAGGCAGCCTCAAACTTTGGTGGCAATCAATTTCCGAACAGGACCAGATTCATTTCCTGATGTCCCCAAATTTCGGCCATGCCATCACTCTCTTATATCATGTCTTTGTGGGAAAACCCACTGATCTCATAGAGATGAAAAGAAGAGAATTTTTCGAAAGAAAATGCTGCTCCCTTCAGAAGAAGCATTTTGATAAGCATTATCGAGTGATGCTTCAGCTTTTTTACCAAATTGGAGCAGATCCAAACCTAAAGCATGTTTTCCTTACTTCCATCCCTAAGGAACTTTCCCAGATGGTTGAAAGATCTTTCTTTGGAAAACAAAGGAGAGTACAAGATATTCCCTTGGGAGAAATACAGCAAGAAGTCCATCTATGCCTAGAAGAATTATGCTTAAAGCGCCAGATGGTTCATACCTACATCACAAATGACAAATGCCTTGAATTGGCTTGTTCTCGCCAGAAGTTAAAAATCAAATGCTCCAACCAAGACTGTGATGGTACTTGTGGTAAGTTCTCTCGGAAAAGAAACATTACAAGAAGTTCTGGATAAACAAATCCAAACATGGCTCCAAGCATTTCCAGAAAAAGAAGAAATGACGATACTTACGCAAAAGGAAAGATCGCACGGGTCACAAGAAATCAAACCGTTGCTACATTTGCAACCAGAAATGACATTTTGCCAAAAATTATCCGCAAGCAAGAAAGGGTCAGAATCGTCTAATTCATCATATTGAAGATGAAACAGGTATCTCTCTTGAAAATGATGATATTGAATCCTTATTCTCTGCTGATGAAGAACCATCTGAACAAACTCTTTGTGTCATTCCTTCTTATCAAACTTCTAGTGAGACTGAGTCAGACTCAGAGTCTGAAGATATTTTTCATATATCATCCTCATCCCCAAAACCAAACCTTGACATATTTTCAAGCCAAACTCACTGTCCCCATTTCCCTGTAAAAATCCTCATTTCGAAGTTTGCCAAACCCATCACTGTTATTGCTCTTATTGACATAGGAGCAAGTTGTTCAATATTGGACACCAAAGTTCTTCCTGAAGAATTTTGGACTCCTTACATTCGATATTTCAATTCTGCTTCTGGAGATACTTTCTCCACGAATGTCAGAACCACCCCCATAACTATCCAGTTCTTCCCGCAGTGTTCAATAACCACAAAAATCTTTGGATCCAGTCTTCCCAACAAAGATTTAATCATTGGTTGGGACATCATGACTCAAATCTCTCAACTTCGCATCATTCCTGGAAAAGGTCTTAGATATAAGGACCAATTCTCTGAGTTCGTCAATATACAGAGACTCTTTTTCATTCAGATGAGTCTATTAGATCCAATCATGCAAAAGTTGTTAGAATCTTGTTCGGAATCCCATTCAGAATTTGCTTAGAAATGTTCCCATCCTTTATGGGAAAATCCAGAGTTCTTTGTTCGCCTTCCTTTCAAGAAGAATGAAGATATATATCCAACCAAGGCGAGTCATATGGGAATGAAGCCAGAACACTTGGCTTTAGCTCAAAGGGAATGCTCAGAACTATTGCAACAAGGTCTTATTGAAATCTCCAATTCTCAATGGGCTTGCGAAGCCTTTTATGTCAATAAGCGTGCTAAGCAAAATAGGGGAAAAATGAGATTGATAATTAACTATCAACCTCTCAATCTTTTTCTCCAAGATGATAAATTCCCTTTACCAACCAGAGATTCTCTCTTTACTTTACTGGTCTAACCAAGGCCCACATCTACTCCAAATTCGACCTCAAAGCCGAATTTTGGCAATTGGGCATCCATCCTGAAGACAGATCCAAAACATGATTCTGTATTCCGAACCAGCACTTCAAGTGGAAAGTTCTTCCTTTTGGTCTAAAGGTAGCACCATCCATTTTCCAAAAGGCCATGTGTCGTATTTTCCAACCAATTCTGTCAAGTGTAGCCGTATACATTGACGACATCCTGCTCTATAGCCCTGACGAGTAGTCACACTGTCAACTCCTTGAGCAATTTGCAGAAATCGTGAAGAAGCATGGCATCATGCTTTCCCAAAAAAAGATGAATATCGCCCAAATAGAAATCGAATTTCTTGGTATGCACCTTAACAAAGGTACATATTATCCAGGGTCACATATTGCTCAAGAATTATTGAGGTTTCCTGAAAATAACTTCACAACAAAACAAGTTCAGCAATTTCTTCGGATAATAAATTATCTCAGGGATTTTGTTCCAAACATTGCAAAGCTCCTGATTCCTTTGCAATCTATGCTGAAAAAGAATCCCCCATCTTGGGGAAAACCACAGACTAAAGCAGTTGCTGAGCTTAAGGAGATTATGCAGAATCTCTCACCATTGCAAATACCATCAATAGGAAAAAGAATTCTTCAAACTGACGCCAGTGATGAGTACTGGGCAGCCATCCTCTTTGAAGAAATTGATGGTAAGAGACACCTCTGTGCTCACAAAAGTGGAAAGTTCTCTTAAGCCGAAATGCACTACCACTCCACTTTTAAAGAAATCCTGGCAGTAAAAAATGGAATAAAAAAGTTCGAGTTTCATCTCATCGGCCACCACTTTCTGATAGAATTAGACATGGCATTTTTCCCCCAAATGACCAAATTTAAACAGAAGCAGATTCCAAATTCTCAACTGCTTCGATGGGCTGAATGATTCTCAAAATACTCATTTGAAACCAAATACATTCCTGGGAAGAAGAATGTGCTTACTGACTTCTTGTCAAGACCCAAAGCACCAGCTGAAATCAACATGTACATCAAGAGGCCTGCTTTCCATATGCTCAATCATGGTGTAAAATACAAGATTGAGAAGATCAAAGATTTGCAGAGTTGGAAATATCCTCAAGAAATTATTCAGCAAATTCAGAATGACAGTCTTGCTAAGAACCTGGACAACCTCATGTGGCAATGCCATACAGACCTATTCAAATTCAATGGAGCCATTGAAATTCCAACCAGAAAGTTCATTGCCAACCTCACCAGGATATTCTTACTCCGAAGAAATGTTGAAAAAGAAAGTGATAAGAATCTCTTAGACTTTCTTAATTGGTTTTATTCTCCTACTTATTGGAAACATCTCTTGGAGAAAGAACTAAGAACCATGACACCAAATCCTGAAGTTCATACCATCCTATTTTTCCGACGTCCATGGCATATTTTCAGAAACAATGGCAACATCCTCGATGCCCCTTAGGAAATAGGAATCACATCCTATAGACCTCATTTGGATAGTCGAGAAGCTCGGATTCACAAATCTTATCCAGGATCCGTTAAATCTTGTGAACACGACTACAGAGAACTCCAGAGAATCTTGTGTCAGGAAAACAAAACCATTCCCGAAAATGTTTGGCATAATGTACCTACTACGTGGGATCATTATGACCTAGCACCAGAAGCTAAGGAAGCACTCAGACAATACAGACAAGCTGCATCGTCCTAAGAGCATGAAATGATAAGCGAAGATGACATTGTCCAGTCTACTCAAGACCCCTATGCACGCTTTGGAGGTCCTCTGTCCCAGGATCCCACTGAACAGGGACCTTCGTCCTTATTCCAGAACATGGACACATCCTTTTATGCACAACCATCTAACTGGCCTCAGCCAAGCATCCCTGCCGACACTCAAGAAGATGATAATACAAACTGAGCTGAAGAAGAAGCATCCCATTGGGCTTATGAAGAAGCATCCTCATCACGAAGGTTCAATAAAATCCTCTCACCTGAAGACCTTGAAGCCCTTGTACATAAATACGAGGCACATCTCCTAGAAGACAGCTCAGATGATTCGGTTTGTAGCTACAATGCTCGTGACAGACAAGACCGCTGAGTCCGTACATTTTCCACTGTAGCAAGTCAATGTTCACTTTTACTGTAGCACTAGGCTAGGGAAAGTACTGTTCACAGTACAGTTACTGTTCATAGTGTGCGAATAATTCCCTCCCGGAAATTTCCGAAGCCTTTGTTTGTATCCGGACCCATGAGCTTGGTCCTTGTGTCTGTGTGTGACCTCTTATCGTTTATAAAAGGCGAGGAGGGTGTAATGTGTTGGGTAGAGTCCCTTGAAGTAAAGTGTGTGCTTTGTGAAAAACCTCTCTATGGTTTTCTAAATTCCTCTTCTTCTCCAGCCTGGTAGGATCCTCCAAGAAATGCAGCTTGGGTAGGTTAGAAACGTTTCCATCCTGGCATCTTTGGGTGTTTCTAGGCTCTGAACTAAATGGCTGAGTGGTTTTCTGCTAAAAGGCTGTCCCTGAAGGGCTTGAATGAGAGTTGTTCGCCTACTGTGGGAAGCATACCTGCAAGAAATTTACTCTCTTTCCCTAGTTCTAAGTCTAGGTCCTGGGTTTACAATCTTATATACGAAATCGTTTTTAAGAACCTTATTTATGTATGTTCCTTGCGAAAGAGATAATGATCTCTTCGAACAATCTCTTGAAATTTTAACTCCAAGAATGTACACAGCCTCACTCATATCTTTCATCTCAAAGTTGGAAGATAACCAACTTTTGACAGCATTAACAAACTCCATATTGTTTTGGGCAATTAGTATATCATCAACATATAATGATATGATTACAAATTGATCTTTAGATCTTTTGATATATACACAATGATCCTCATCTATCATTGTAAAATCATATGCCATTATAGTATTATGAAAACGTATATACCATTGTCTCAACGACTACTTAAGGCCACATATCAATCTCTAAAGTCGACATACCTTTTCTTCTTGGCCTTCCATAATGAAACTAGCAGGTTGTTCCATATATATTTCTTCTTATAATTCTCCATTGAGGAAAGCAGTCTTTACATCCATTTGATGTAACTCAAGATCCACACTAGCTACTATTGCCAGAATAATGCGAATTGAGGTAAATCTTACTATAGGAGAAAATGTTTCTTCATAATCAATTCCTTCTTGTTGATTATACCCCTTCGCCACAAGACGAGCTTTGTGTCTTTCTATTGAGCTAACAGCTTTACGCTTTATTTTGAGAACCCACTTGTTCCCAGTGGCTTTGCGTCCTTTTGGAAGATCAACCAGTTCCCAAACATAGTTTGACTTCATTGACTCCATCTCTTCTTCCATTGCATGCATCCATTTTTCCTTATTAGGGCAATTTAGAGCCTCATGTACATTTCTTAGCTCATCTTCATCTTGTGGAGCAACCATAAAAGTTTATGTTCAATGTCAAAGCGTCGACGGGGAATACTTTTGCGACTTGTTCGCCGTATGGGAGATTGTACATTTTGTACATCATTCCCTATCATGCTCCTATTCGCATTAGATAATGACGATATCGTCTCATTATGTGGTTATAATTGAGAGTGAATTGATTTAAATTCATCACTTCTCATGTTACACTCACTTGGATGAACTCCATTAAATTCATTATCTGGATCCAAGGTTTCAAATAGGGAGTAATTCTCACCTATTTCACCCTTCTTAGGAAATTCATTCTCTAAGAATGTGACATCCCGTGATTCGAATTCAGTTATACTTCTACTTTCCTGCTCACCTATGAACACATACCCTTTCGAGTGTTCAGAGTATCTTATAAAAATACTATTGTGGCATCCTAAAATCTTGTGACAACCTCTGGAGCACCATGAACCATGATTAGGTAATGGAAGTGCCGTTTGATTTTGTATTAGCCATTGAATTAATGAATTTCAATTAATTTAAAGCCGAGCATTATAATGGATGAGTGTTTGGATGGAGATTGTCAACAAGTGAACCAAGGATTTTATTTAGGTGCAAATTGATATAGAAATCTTATTCTTGGTGGTGCACTTTATAAGTAGAATTTTATTGATTTAAATTACAAAGTCTTGTGGATTTATAAGTTGAAATTAGGTGTTTGTTTAAATAAAGATTAAAGAGGATAGGAATAGGAGAGGGTGGGTTGATTTCTAGGCCCAAAGACCATTTGACCAGCCCACGCCAGGCCCCTATTCGACCGGCCCATGAAGGCCTAAGGCCGGCCCAGCCTTGAAGCCCATCAACTTTGCATGTGAGCTACCAAGTGGCATGAAGGAGGAGCCAAGTGTGGCCGCCCCCATTGGCTTCCTTGGGCGGCTTCATGCAATCAAATGATTGCAAATGATTATGGGGGGAGAAAAGAAAAGAGAGGGAGGCGGATGATGGAGAGGAATCGACCGAGAGAGAGAGAGAGAGAGAGAGAGAGAGAGAGAGAGAGAGAGTAACGTCCGAGAGAGAGGAAGCAGGCGTGTGAGAGGAAGAAGAAGACCGTCCGTTCGCCGCTTTGCCGCTGTTCTTGTTGCTGTTTGTGCTTGAGTTTAAGGCAAGTGAAGTCCTAAACCTATTCCTTGCATTGCTGTGTGTATGTGTAGTAGATGGTAAGTCTTGGTTGTGGTAGATGGGATGAGATTTCGGAGCTTTGAAGAGAGATTTGTTGGTCATGCATGCTGTTTCTGGAAAGATCAGTTCGACCGTCCGTGAGTTTGTGTGTTGCATATGACTTTTTAGTTGGAATCTTGTTTCGATTTCTTCATAAAAGTTGTAGACAACACCTTGAAGAACAACATACAAAAATTTGAGACAAAACGAACAAGTATTGGTTAGTGAAATAATTTTTCTTTGGAGGACTTAGATCTGGAATTCGTTGTGATGACCTTTAGAGATTTGGTCTGTAAAGTAACTTTCTTGTAAAAATATCAATTCTACCTCTAAATGAAAGTTGTAGTATACTTCTTGGGGTAGAACATATCAAAATTTAAGAGGAAATGAACAAAGATAGGTCAGTGAAATCGTCGTCTTTTGAAGAAACTGGATCTGGGAAAAACGTTACTTCGACCCAGCATGATTTCGTGATTTTTATAAAATCACTTAAAATTTGTTCGTGTGTCCTTAACGAAAGTTGTATATAATATCCTGAGAAACAACATACTAAAAATTTAGAATAAATGAACATATTTAAGTTGGTGAAATGAGTTTCTTTTGAAAGATGATAATCTGGAAAAGATGACACCGAGAACAGGGGAAATAATCGTCTATATATATTAATCTAGAACGATTTGGGTTTTGATGTCTTCATGAGATATTTACCTCTAGGAATTTTCTATAAAATGTCAAAATTTCAGGATTTTTGGAGTTCATTTGTGTATTTAATTTGAATTACCCCTGAAACTGTGCAAGATGAAATATTGAAGTTTTGAATTCTGTGATGCATGGACCATACTGTTTTGTGTGAGATTCTTTTGGCATAGAGTTATTCATGAGATATCTGCCTTCAGGTCTCGTCTATAATGTGTCAAGTTTTCAGAATTTATTAATGTCATTTACTAATTTTTCTGGAGTTTTAATTAGAGGAATGCATTCTGATTTATCCGAAACATTGATGTGTTTTGAAAAATGAATGAAATTACCCATGTAATGTAATACCTTGAGTGGTTGATCTTGCTGCATATGTGATGACATATGACATGTTATACGGCATGAAAAGTTGGTTGAGATCTTTGATATTATTGCATCGAATATCATGTTGAAAATTGAGATACATGTGTGGATATAACTTGAGGAAATAACGAGACTGTTGGAGGTGTGAGTCGATAATGCCTCGGGAGTTTCGAGATGCCCGGAGTGTGGGGGTGTCGGAAGCCTCGGAGATGTGTGCCAGGGGGATACCTCGTGATGCTAGTATGGAGTTTTGAGATGCCCGGAGTGTGGGGGTGCCGGAAGCCTCGGAGGTGTGTGCTGAGGGGATACCTCGTGATGCTAGTTGGGATACGAGATGCCCGAAGTGTGGGGGTGCCAGATGCCCGGAGGTTCCTTGTGATGCCAAGTTGGATACGAGCAATAAATTGTGGGATGAAAACACTGGTCCCTGGAAGGATAAAAATTGAGACGATATCATATGGCATGGAAATATGCATGAATGCTTGATGATGAGTGCATGGTGATATATGCACATATGGCATGGAAATATGCATGAATGCTTGATGATGAGTGCATGGTGGTATATGCACATATGGCATGATGATATATGCACCTATGGCATGGCGATATATGCATGATTGTAAGGTAAGGTATGCTTGAATACATGAACGATATGTGTTTTATTCTTGACTGTTCTGTTTGACGCATTGAGTAGTGTAGTGGATCTTTACTGTTGAGTGGTTGTACTCACCCCATTTGGAGATTAACATTTAAGATTAGAAAGATGCCTTTACTACCGGTTGCACACGGTACTTACTGCTGAGCATGTCTGTGTCGGTGCTCCTGGTTTAGTTTTTGTTCGAGTCAGTGTCCTAGTGATGTACGACGTGGATCAAACTGATGGCCCAGTCATCCATGAGTTTTTATCTGTCCATGTCCGACGCGACGAAGTTATGTTAGGGATGTTACCGCCGCCGCCACCCGATGCACCGGATTGGGTATGATGGTGCATATAGCTGTTGGGAGTTAACACTTTTTGGAGATAGCCGACGCTCGTTGATGGAGGGTGGTACATGTTCGATGTAGAATCGAGTCCTTTTTGGGGTGGTAGCCAAGTATAGTTAAAACCTTGGCCTTTTTTGTTGTATCGACCTTGATGTCCATCATGAAAATATAAACAAGAGTGAATCAGCATTATCTTTTCTTATGGTGCGTAGTTGGTGTGTATTGCATTATGGTTATTGGAGGGAGAGATGGTGAGACTTGTTTATGCTTTCGCTAATAAGTTGCGTTGGGACCGCTTTCAAAAAAAAAAAAAATCCCTAGTCAAAGGGTATCGGTCTGTAAAGTTATATGAGATCGAGTAATTGAGAGAGATCACCTGTGGTGACTTTAGGCGAGTCAGGGGTGCCACAACTATTCTTTCCTCTAGGCCCAATTTCCCAAACTTGTGAGAGGGCTCATGAGTTTAGGCAGCACAATCCCATAGTTTAAGAAAACTTAAGTCTGGTTTTCTTCCTGTCCATAACTCATATGATATGGAAGTAACTGATTTGGAAGGCACCTGATTAAGTATATAGGCAACATCACTCCAAAAAGTGATAGGTAAGTTATGTGAATGCTAATACGAGCACCTAGATGGGGTGAATAGGTGCGAAAACAAAATTTTTAGAATAATAGTGTAAAACTTTACTTTTAACCTGAGTCTGTTTAATGATAGACTTTGAAATAGAAACGAGACTCTAACAATTAAAGAAAGTTACGAGTAAAGTAAAAGAGTTTAGGGAATAGAATGAGAACAAAAGGTTTATAGTGATTCAACTTAATTCAAGCCTACGTCCACTCTCTCGCACTGATAGCCCATCGGCTGGATTTCACTATGAATCAAAAGAGTCGTTACAGTATCACGTCCTTGATTCCACAGTGTAGAGACTCTGCTACACTTCCTCGAGGTCTCACAAATGTATAAACTCTCTTTTGAGTACAAGTTTATGTTTAACAATTGAATTGGCAAAGAACAAAAAGTTTCAGACTTTAAAATTTATCTATCGCGCACCCACTCAAATAATTGGAACATCTTCCTTATATACTCCTCCATGCCTTTGTAACCGTTGGCACTTTCCAAAGGAGCTCTTCTAATCTACCCGTTGGACAGAATTAATTAGGGAGATTTCGAGTTATTAAAGAAACATGACGATAGCCCACCAATCATGTTTGCCCATATAATCAGGATCTAGGTTTCCATAAGTAAAACCTTCCAAGTATGCTTCGCCAATTAACGGATCTAAATTACCCAAATTAATTTCAAGACGAATAATAGATTCTGAGATGATATATCTAGCCGAGAGATCTTCTTTAGTCGATAGAATCAAATCCTAAAAAAAAATACTCAATTCTGGATAAGTCTTATTCGACGGTCTAGAAACTGTCAACAAGGATAGACTTTGAATCTTGAGTCTGGTGGTCCGGCGGTCTTCAGACTTTGACGAAAGAGTCTGCAAGTCTTTAGACTAGACTGATAGAAATGTTTTGTCAGTTTCAAAACACACAAGAAGGTTTTCTCCAACAATCTCCCCATTTTTATGGTGACAAAACTTTCCTGCAGATTTGGATATTTGACCTGCAAGACAATACTCAAGCAAACATGAATATCTCAGAAAAGATAATTGGCTTAGTAAAGATAGTAATAAATCTGCATCCATAGGAAATAAGTTAGTTTTGTTAAAAACAATTATCTTTGCCATGAAATACCAATAGTGCTTGAGATACTGCAGCAAACATTTAAACGATCAAACAATCCAAATCCAAATCCACTCACATCCAAACAAAAGCAAAGTCAATCAAAAGTCAAATCAACAAGAGTCAAATCTCAAATCTGCACCAGCTCCCCTTTTTTGTCAGCATTAAAAATGTAGAGATGAAAAAAGAATGGAATTAGGATTGTTTTGGAACGCGAATAAGCTGGAAATCTCCCATCGATTGAACAATTCGTTCCAACTTTTTCAAATTCTCCTTCAATTGAGCCACTTCTTCACCCTTGGCATTTGCTTGAACTTGAAGAGCAAGGGCATGAATGTGATCATGCAAGGAAACTGAAGAGGCTTGACCTGCATTCTGCAAGTTCTGAACTTCGCATTCCAAGGCATAAATCTGGCCTTGCATCTCCATAAGAATGTCAAGCAGTCTCCGAAAGTCTGCTGAATTATCAATCTGAGTGCTTGCCTTTGCATGATCAGCTTGAGGAGTATTTGTAGATGATGGCAAGTCAGCATGAGCACCTAGATTTGGAGATGAAACTTCATGACCTTCCTCAGGAAATTAAGAGGCATAGATGTCTTCTGGATCTGTAGGTGAATGACTAACATCTTCACTAGTAAAAGCAATTGAAGAGGTACCTCTTTTCTCAGCAACTCCCCCTGTTTCATTGCCTTCAGGCTGTGAGAAGTACTCTTCATGCTCTGTCTCTTTTTGTTCACCTCTGCCTTCTTCTTCTTTTGCAGTCCTTTCTTCCTCTGCTTCTTTTCTCATTGATTCCCTCTCTTCACTCCTTTGCTCGAACTCTTCTGTTTTGATCCTCTCTCTTCTCTGTCTTTGGAACAGAATGATGTAAGTTTCTCAATGCAAGAGCAAAAATGGTGATATCTTCCTCATCTTCTTGATCCTCCAAGATGAGTACTCTTCTTTTCTTGGATGGAGCAGCCAATGGCTCTTTCCCTTTCCGTTTTGCAGCTGAAGAAACTTAGTGAGTCTTGACAGGGGTTTTCTTCTTAAATTGCTCCAAAGCTTTGTTCAACTCATTCAGACGCATTTTGGAAACCATTTTCAGTCCCACCACCATGTGATCACAGGTATGAACACATAGAATCTTGGGAGGCTGAATATTCAAATGTCTGAATAACTTTGTAATAAGCGCTGAGTAAGGAAGTTGGCCCTTGTCTTTCACCATCGTTCTATACATATGAAACATGATTGTGTGAGGCAGAGAGAACTTTTTCCCAGTGTTGATAGCATACATCAGCTTTGCTTCTGAGTTGGAAACGTCGGTCTTCGAAGTCGATTTGGGTCTAAGGCAATTGATCACAATCTTGTGAAGCAAAATATTTGAGGCATTCATCCTCAAGTATGAAATTCGTCCTCCTGCCATTCTATCTCGAACAAGCTCCACCGTCACACGACCAACAAACACACTAATTGATTGGAATACCCCTCGCTCTACTCCAATCACATCCGCCAATGTGTCCATATCAACAATATAGTCCTGGTTTCAAACACTAAAAGAAAATCTATTTTCATCCAAGAAACTTAGATTAGAATATAAGTACGGAGTAAGTTATGGATGAACCACCGATGTTTCAGAGCAAAACTGTTCAAGCTGAAGTAGAGTGAATTTCTCTCGCAGCTTCACATTCAAAGAATCAAGAAAATCAAAGTCCACATTTCTTGGATTGATCAACCCTCACTTTAGCAACTTAGAGTAAAGTTGCGTGTGTTCCTCCGAACGAAATAAATTTGTCATTTTGCTTCGAATATTCGCCGCAACACCCATTCTAAGCTTAAAATGAGTGTACATTTTGTCATCATCATTCCCATCAAGCTGACTAAGACCTCCAACACATGGATCGCTTGGAATATTCACAAATGCTCGTTCTGCCGACCTCGCAGGAGCAACTCCCAATCGTTCCATTGTTCGCAAAAAGTGGGTTTCTTTTTGATACCCTTTCTCTTTCAAAAATGCATCAATATAGTTCAATGGAGTGCCTCCCTTCTTCAAGGCAGAGTAAAGTTTAAAGATAAAAGTGGGCTTTTGAGTTCTTACGGGTTCTGTGCCTTCAATAATTTCTTCCTTTGCTCTATGATCAATATTCTGAGGTCTAGCTTGAGGAGATTGACGCGGTTGGGAATGTTGTGGGCTCTATCTTGGAGATTCTTCTTCTTCGATGAGGTTAAAATGTGTAGGACCCTCACGCATGTGTTGTGGTCCCCTATTCACTATCCTTGAAGACTTTCTTTGGGAAGCCATTCTCATAGTCTTTGAGAGATTCCAAACTCGATTCACAAGAAAGATGAGAGCTTTGAAGATTAAACTAGAGAGTAAAAGTAAGTAAAAGTAAAAGTAAGTAAAGTTATGTGCTTTTAGGGTTTGTGAGGAAAACGATCAGTATATAAGGCAATCAAAAATAGGTATACGGAACGTCGTAAAAGGAAAAATAGAAAATGCCTTTTCAAAAAAAATAACTGCCTTTTTGAAAAATAGATAATCGTCATTGTAAAATATAACATCTTTTTTGAAAAGGAATGATTGCAATAATCACGAAAACTGGGGAAGATAACATCAATCAATTACATATTAATAGATGAACGTACCTTTTCGAGATTTTATCCGTGAGATAAATTTCTAAAATAGAAATAACTTACAGTCGTGAATTTTGATCTTCTGAGTTTGAGTATCTTTAGACTTTTATCCCTGAGTCTGAACTTCTTTAGACTTTAAGATATTGAGTCTGGAACGAATAAGCTTGAATTGACTTTTCTCCAGTGGCTTTGTAAAAATATCTACCAACTGATTCTTTGAGTCTATAAATTGGATCAAGACTTCTCCATTTTGAACATGGTCTCTAATAAAATGATGTCGAATCTCTATATGCTTTGCTCTTGAATAAAGAATTGGATTCTTGGTGAGATTAATCGTGCTGGTGTTGTCACAGTTGATCTCAGTGTATGAGTCTTCGATTTCAAAGTCTCTTAGCCATTGTTTTATCCATAAGATTTGAGAACAACAACTTCCCAAAGCTACATACTCTGCTTCTGCTATTGAAAGAGCTACAGTACTTTACTTTCTTGAAAACCAAGATACTGTCCTGTGTTGGAGAAATCTTTCCAAAATATTTTGAAGCTGACAAAATGTTTCTATCAGTCTAGTCTGGATATTTGCAGACCGTCTGTTTAAAGTCTGAAGACTTTCTGATCACCAGACTCAGCACTCAAGACTCAAGACTTAAGACTCAAGACTATTCTCATTGACAGTCTTTCGATCCAAGTGAAGGAAATCCAGAGCCGAAGTATATGGTTAAGGATTTAATCCTATCCTCTGGAGAAGATCTTTTGGTTGGATAAATATAACGGATTCTTTTATTCGTATCTAGATCGATTGGAGATCCGATGGTCGACGAAATATTCTTGGAATGTTCTATTCTTGGAAACCAAGATCCTGATTGTATGGGCGAACAGGATTGATGGGCTATCGTCAAGTTCCTTTAATAGCTCGAATGATCTTCTTAATTGATTCCGTCCAACGGGTAGATTGGAGGAATTCCTTTGGTAAGTGCCAACGGGTATGATGGCATAAAGGAGTATAAAAGGAAGACGTTCTAGTTGTTTTAGAAGTGTGATCGATAGAGAAATTCCAGAGTCTGAAGCACCTTGATTATTAGTCGATACAGTTTGAGCGAAATTGTATACACAGAGAGTGTCTATACTTGGTGATACCTTGAGCGAGTGTAGTAGATCATCTACACCTAGAAATCAAGGAAGATCAACGCGTAACATCTCTTTGTTCATAGTGGAATCCAGCCAATTGGCTGCATCGGTGCGCGTAAGAGTGGACGTAGGCTTGAATCAAGCCGAACCACTATAAACCGCGTGTTCAATTCTCTCTTTCATTTACTTAGTCTTACGTCGATTATTATTTGTTGCAAATCCTTCAACTATCTAAGTATTGTGCAATTATCAAGAAAAATCATTTATATACCTATTCACCCCCCTCTAGGTACTCGTACTAGCTATATCAATTGGTATCAGAGCTTGTGTTCTTACTTTATTTGAAGTGTTTTACTTCAGAGTAAAAGATCCATGGCTAGTATGCTAGCACCAGGGCTGGTGGAAGGGCAAAGCAATACTAGACCACCCTACTTTGATGGAAAGGATTACAACATCTGGAAGAACAAGATGAAAGCTTTCATACGATCAAAGGATCCTCTAGAATGGGACGTTGTGGAAAGAAGAATCACTCCTACTGCTGCATCAGTCTCTGAAAGAGGGAAAGAAACAGTTGAGACCAATGGAATGACTCAGGAAGAAATAATCAAGAGACAAGCACTCGATGCAAAAGCAATTTACTCTTTATATTGTGCTTTGTCACCAACTGAATATAACAGAATATCTTCTTGTGTTACAGCAAAAGAAGTATGGGACAGATTACATATCACCTATGAAGGAACAGATCGAGTGAAGGAGACCAGAATTAACATTCTCCTTGGTCAATATGAATCCTTCAAAATGAAACCAGGAGAATCTATAAGCGACATGTTTAGTCGTTTTACGAGATATTGTCAATGGTCTTGAGAACCAAGGACAAAAATTTCTGATCCCATGAAGGTGAACAAGCTACTGCGTGGACTCTCCAAGGATTGGAATCATATAAAGACTTCAATAAGAGAGACGCAAAGAATTATGCCACTATCTCGTCGACGAGCTGATTGGAACTCTTGGTCTTATGAAGTGGAACGAATTAATGAAGACGAAGATCCAAGAGGTAAGAAATCCATTGCATTAAAATCAAATGATGATTCGATGATACAGATTCGAAGATGATCCGGACGACGAGGAGCTTGCTCTTATGATAAGAAGATTCAGAAAACCGAATAGAAAAGGAAGAAGGTTCAACTCAAAGAAACAAAGTTTTCAAAGACAAAGACCAAGTCTGTTGATGATGAGAACCAAACAAAGATGTAGTTTGCTTCGAATGTAAGAAAAATGGACACATCGACCCTATTGTCCTCTTCGAAGAAGAAGAGAGGAAAAGCTGAAAAGTTTCGAAAAGCACTCAAAGCCGAAACCACGGGAGTGATACCGAGTGTGAAGAAAATGATGATGAATATGCCAACTCCGTGTCCGATGGCACAATCGGACTCGACTCGATTCCAGATCAAACTCGGACGGTGAATTTGAGGTAAGTGATTTTAAAATTCTGTCAAAGTCTCTAAATACATTGATGAACTGTGTTTTAGTCTTAAGACTTCTCTCAAAAGAATTTCCGAACTTAAAAAGGAAAACTTAGCTCTAAAACAGAAGGAAAACATTTTAGAAGAAAGAGTTAAAAGTCTAGACTTGAATGTTTCTACTCTTAAAGAAAAAGAAGATAATCTCTTAAAAGAAAATGTTTTTTTAAAAAGCGACTTATCAAATATTTCAAAGAAATTTTCGATAGGATCCAAAAACTTGAAAAAGTTCTTTCGGTTCAAAGACCTTACTTCAATAAGTCTGGTCTAGGTATGACGGCAGAAACAATTCCCTCGATTGATTTTCCCAAAGTAAAAGAAAGAATTAAGAAAAGACCGTCGAAAGAGGCTTGCAAAAATCATTTCAAGAACGTTTTTGTAAAGTCTGTAGGTCGAAATGCTCTAAGGTGTTCAAAGTGTAACATTAAGGATCACTTTGAAAAAGAGTGTCCTATGATTTGGAAGCCTGTTAAGAAAGCATGGCCTAATAATGTTTATCCTACTAACACCAAAGGACCCAAGAAAATTTGGGTACCAAAGAAAGCTTGAGACTCTCTTTTGAATGCAGGTCTCTGTCAAGAAAAAGGTAAAGTGGTATCTTGATAGCGGATGTTCAAGACACATGACAGGAGACTCAAATTGCTTCATAAAGCTTATTCAAGTGAATGGAGGAAAAGTTTCATTTGGAGGAAACAAAAAGGAAGTATTGTGGGATTTGGAACTGTAAAAATTGGAAATCTCACAATAAGCAATGTTTCTCTAGTAGAAGGACTCAATTACAATCTTCTCAGCATTAGTCAATTATGTGATACTGGTTTCAAGATCTTCTTTCAAGAAGGAACATGTTCGGAATCGTAAAGACTCTACTCAGTCTTTCAAGGGTCGAAGACATGGAAATAGATACCTTTTAGACGTGAAACCAAATGAATCGCAATGCCTAATCTCAATTCAAGATGAAGCAAGCTTATGGCACAGAAAGCTTGGTCATGTCAACATGAAGCAATTAGCCAAAATCTCATCAAAACAGCTTGTTCGAGGTCTACCCCAATTACCATATCAAAAGTCCGATCCATGCACACCATGTATTCGGGAAAAGGTAAGAAATTCATTTAAGCCAATAAATCATGTCTCTACTAATCATGTACTACAGTTGCTGCATATGGATCTCTTCGGACCAACCAGAACCCAAAGTATTGGAGGTAAGAAATATTGCCTAGTAATTGTGGACGATTACTCCCGTTTTACTTGGGTATATTTCCTTGCAAGTAAGTCAGAAACCTTCTCGTATTTTGAAAAATTTGCTAAAAAGGTTCAAAATGAAAAATGATGTGTTATCTCAAGTATAAGAACAGACCATGGAGGTGAATTTGAAAATCAAGATTTTACAAAATTGTGTGATGAATCTGGATTTAAGCATGTGTTCTCCTCTCCATATACTCCTCAGCAAAATGGAGTTGTGGAAAGAAAGAATAGATCTCTTCAAGAAATGGCTAGAACTCGTTAATTGAAAGTAAAATTTCTTCACGATTTTTTGGGAAGTTGTTTCAACAAAGCATGCTATATCATCAATAGAGTCTTCCTAAGACCTATTCTAGAGAAAACCCCTATGAGTTATTCAAAGGTAAGAAGCCTATTGTTTCATACTTTCATGTGTTCGGTTGCAAATGCTTTATATTGAAAAATGCAAAAGATCAAGTTGGTAAGTTTGAAGAAAGATCAGATGAAGGCATCTTCCTTGGATATTCTACATCAAGCAAAGCCTACAGAGTCTATAATAAGAAGAGCCAGTCTATGGAGGAGTCAATGAATGTCAAATTTCAAGACTCTACGTAAGATGAATCCAGTCAGACTCAGTATGAAGATTCCGAACCTGCTCCAGACCCTCCAAAGCTTACAACTCAAGAAGCATCTCAGACTCTGGAGGATCAGCATCAAGCTGTTCGTGAAGACTCAAATAAAGAAAGAGATCATCAACCAGACAAATCAACTAGTAACTGGAAGCATAAATCCAGTCATCCCAAAGATCTCATTATCGGCAAAATTAATGAAGGAATTCGCACCAGATCCAAAAGGCGTGAAGAATCTAGTGCTGTGGCTCTCATTTCTGAAACTGAACCAAAAAGCATAGAAGAAGCTTTATCTGATGAAAGCTGGATCGAAGCTATGCAAGAAGAGCTCAGACAGTTCAACATTAATGATGTTTGGGAATTGACATCTAATCCAAAAGGTAAAACTGTTATTGGAACCAAATGGGTGTTCAGAAACAAGATGAATGAAAAAGGAAAGGTCGTACGAAACAAAGCAAGACTCGTGGCCAAAGGATATACGCAAGAAGAAGGAATAGACTATGATGAGACTTACGCTCCTGTAGCAAGGTTAGAAGCTATTCGACTATTACTTGCATTTACTTGTTATAAAAATTTCAGGTTATTCCAAATGGACGTCAAAAGTGCTTTCCTAAATGGATTTATCCATGAGGAAGTTTACGTGGAACAACCTCCAGGGTTTGAAGACCCAAAGAAGCCAGACTCAGTCTTTAGACTGAAAAAGGCATTGTATGGTTTAAAGCAAGCACCTCGAGCTTGGTACGACAGACTAAGTAAGTTCTTATTACAGAATGGTTTTGTCAAAGGTAAAGTAGATACTACTTTATTTATCAAAAAGGAAAACAAAAGCTTTTTACTTGTTCAAATATATGTGGATGATATTATTTTTGGATCCCCTAATGAAAGTCTGTGCAAGAAATTTTCAAAGTCTATGCAGGATGAGTTTGAAATGAGTATGATGGGAGAATTAACATTCTTTCTTGGTCTTCAAGTAAAGCAATTGAAGGAAGGAACTTTCATTTACCAAGAAAAATATGCTAATGATCTTGTCAAAAGGTTTGGATTGGAAAATTGCAAAAAGACTGATATACCAATGTCAAGTTCTTTGAAGATAGACAAAGATGAAGAAGGGAAGAAAGTTGATCAAAAGCTGTACAGGAGCATCATTGGTTCACTTCTTTATCTTACTGCTTCTAGACCTGACATTTTGTTGAGTGTTTGCATCTGTGCTAGGTTTCAATCAGATCCTAGAAAATCCCATCTCAGTGCTGCAAAACGTATTATTAAATACGTTGCTTCATCTTCAAGCATCGGTCTTTGGTATCCTAAGAAGGGAGACTTTAATCTTCTGGGATATTCAGACGCAGATCTGGCCGGTTGCAGAGTCGATAGAAAGAGTACTTCAGGAACTTGCCAGTTGCTTGGAAGTAGGACAGTGTCTTGGTTTTCAAGGAAACAAAGCACTGTAGCCCTCTCAACAACAGAAGCAGAGTATGTAGCTCTTGGAAGCTGCTGTTCGCAAATTCTATGGATAAAACAACAGCTACAAGAATTTGGGATTGAAGACTCATGCACGAAATCGATGTGACAACACCAGCGCGATCAATCTCACCAAAAATCCAATCCTTCATTCAAGAGCAAAGCATATAGAGATTCGACATCATTTCATTAGAGATCATATTCAAAATGGAGAAATCTCAATTCAATTTGTTGATTCGAAAAGTCAACTAGCGGATATATTCACAAAGCCTTTGGAGAAAAATCAATTCGATTTTATCCGTTCCAAACTCAACATTTTGAAGCTTGAAGAGGTTAAAGTCTAGAGAATCTCCAACCCTCAGACTCTAAATCCTCAGACTCAGATATTCATGGCTATAGACTGTAAGTTGCTATTTTATCTAAACTCGACAAGGTACGATCTTTCGTTCAGTTATTTTATAGTCTCCGTGAAAAACGAAATCTTATCTTTTCAAAAGGATTAACTTATATTTGGCAGTTATTGATTTTAAAGAAGTGTCTTTTCACTTTCCTTGTGCCGATTGAACTTTCATTTTCAAAACTGAGTTATATATATACAGTTTTCTTTTTCACCCAATCTTCAAAACCCTAAAAGGCATTCTCCTCCCAATCCTGTTTCTACTTCGTGCTCATCTTCGAGAAAGTTGTCATCTTTTCTTGGGAAAGCGAGTAAAGGAATCTTTCATCGACAAAGAAGAATGTCTTCTTCGAGAAAGTCTTCAAGAATCGCGAACAGGGGACCACAGAGAATGAAGGAGGGACCTACCCACTTCGATCTCTCCGAGGAGGAAGATTTGTCGGGATAGCAACAAAGCCCATTTCACTCTCCACCTTGTCACTTGCCATCTACCCCACAAGGTGCGGGTCATCAACAGGAGGAAGAGATAATCGAGGACGTAGACCCTATGAGAGTTCAAAAACCCTCTTTTATTTATAAGCTCTATTGTGCGTTGAAAGCCACTGGTACTCCTCTGAACTATATAGATGGTTTCCTTAAAGATAAGAATTATGGGACCGAATACATCTTTTTGAGGAAAATGGAGGATTTGGGAATTGCTCCCAAAGGAAAGGCTGAGGAAGCACTTGCGAACATTCCAAGTGACCCTCGTGTAGGAGGATTGAATCCCACTGATGGGAACGATGATGATAAAATGTTTAGTGATTTTCAACCAAGAATGGGTGTTGCTGCGAAGGTGAAGGGAAAGAGAATGGAGTTGTTTAAATCGAAGGAACAGGAGAATCTGTTCTTCAGACTGCTGAAACGAGGGGTGATAAACCCTAGGAGTGTTGATTTCGATTTCTTGGATGCCGTTAATGTGAACTTAAGGGAGAAGTTCAATCTGCTTCAATTTGAGCAATTTTGCTCCGATACCACAGACGGTTATGCGCAATTGACAGCATACTTCTATTCGAATCTCAGCTTTTTAGATGTGAATAGAATATCATTCAGTGTTTGAGACCAGGACTATGTGGTAGACGTGGACATGTTAGCGGACATAATTGGAGTTGAACGAGGACGTTATCAACCAATCAAAGTCTCGGTTGCTCGTGCTACACTGGAACTTGTCAAAGATAGAGATACAAAGGGAAGAATTACCTACTCGAAAATGAGTGCCATCAATATTGTGCTGCACAAAATTGTGATCAATTGCATCAGGCCCAAGTCTACATCAAAGCGATGTGTCTAATTCGGAGGCAAAATTGATGTACGCAATCAACTCAGGGAAGAAGTTCTCTCTCCCTCACACTATTCTCTTTCACATGTACAGAGCAATGTCGAAGGACAAAGGACAATTGCCTTACCCAGTCAGTGACCAAGATCTTCGACACATGAATATTGAACCGCCACATACTCTGTGTTCGACCGTGCGATAAGATGGTGGTAGGTCTGAAGATGTTGACGAAGATGCGTACGAAAGAGCTTAGCAAGGCAATGGAGAAGTTCAAAGTGAAGACTCCAGTATCTTCTGCATCAAAGAGAAAAGGGAAGGAGCCCATTGGTGCCCCATCCAAAAAGAAAAGATCTCTCATTTTGGAGAATGAAGAAGAAGAGGAAGATCTCACTATCTCTGCATTGGTAAGGACTAGACGTTCTGTACCTCAACCAACGGAACTTCAGAAGAAACAGAGAGAAGAAGAGGAGCAATTCAAGAACAGAGAAGAAGAAGAGCAGCGAGACAAGGAGAAAGAAGCTGAAGAAGAAGGAGAAGAAGAGAAAGAAAAGTTTGCAGATGAATCTGGAGAAAAGGAAATTCAAGATACAGAAGAGCATGATCATCACTCTTCCCCTTTTGATGTCCTAGAGACAGGGGGAGTTGGCGAGCAAGGAAGGTCCACACCTCATGCTGCCATCAGTGAAGGTCTAAGACAATCGCCAGCAGATCTGGAAGAGTTTTAGGCTTCTCAATTGCCTGAAGAAGGACACGATACGTCAACACCAAATCTGCAAGATTATACAGAAGCACCATCGTCTGCATTCACTCCATCTGAGAAAGCAAATGCTAGTACACAGACGGACAATTCAGCAGATTTTCGTCGTATTCTTGATGTTCTTCTCGGAAATGCGGGGCCAAATCTATGCTCGGACTCGTGAGATTCAAACCATAAAGAATGCTGGACAAGCATCTTCGGTTACCCTGGAGGACAAAATGAAAGACCTCGCTCTACAACTTCAAGTCAATGCCAAAGGAGAGGAGGTAGCTCAACTAAGGGAAGACTTGAAGAGGCTAGAAGGCATAGTACAATCCATGGGAGATTTCCAGATCGTGCGCATTCCCAAGCAGACCTGACTCCTTTCTCACCTTTTTTAATGATGACAAAAAGGGGGAGAAGCAATTTGAACCAACCATCTTTAAACTTTGACTTTAAATTTGTTTTTATGTTTGTGTTTTTGAGTATGACTTGAGTGAACTTGGGTGTGAACTGAATTTGAATTTGACTGAATTGGCTGTGGATTTTGATGCTTGACTGTTTACATTTATATCAAGTGTTGTTATATGGTATTACTCATGAAAGACTAACCAATTTTCTGTGGATGCAGAGTCTGGTTGTTTTATTAATCTTTATGAGATAGCCATATTGCTTAAGGAATGTTTGTGCGGGTCAAAGTTGTTCAAATCTGGGGAAAGTTTTGTCATCATCAAAAAGGGGAGATTGTTGGAGAAATCTTTCAAGAATATTTTGAAGTCGACAAAACGTTTCTATCGGTCTAGTCTCGGATATTTGCAGACCGTCCGTTTAAAGTCCGAAGACTTTTCGATCACCGGACTCATCACTCAAGACTCAAGACTTAAGACTCAAGACTATTCTCATTGACAGAGTCTTTCGATCCAAGATGTGAAGGAAATCCAGAATCGAAGTATATGGTTAAGGATTTAATCCTATCCTCTGGAGAAGATCTCTTGGTTGGATAAATATAATGGATTCTTTTATTCGTATCTAGATCGATTGGAGATCCATGGTCGACGAAATATTCTTGGAATGTTCTATTCTTGGAAACCAAGATCCTGATTGTATGGGCGAACAGGATTGATGGGCTATCGTCAGGTTCCTTTAATAGCTCGAATGATCTTCTTAATTGATTCCGTCCAACGGGTAGATTGGAGGAATTCCTTTGGTAAGTGCCAACGGGTATGATAGCATAAAGGAGTATAAAAGGAAGACGTTCTAGTTGTTTTAGAAGTGTGATCGATAGAGAAATTCCAGTCTCGAAGCACCTTGATTATTAGTCGATACGGTTTGAGCGAAATTGTATACACAGAGAGTGTCTATACTTGGTGATACCTTGAGCGAGTGTGGTAGATCATCTACACCTAGAAATCAAGGAAGATCAACGCTGTAACATCTCTTTGTTCATAGTGGAATCCAGCCAATTGGCTGTCAGTGCAGAAGAGTGGACGTAGGCTTGAATCAAGCCGAACCACTATAAACCTCGTGTTCAATTCTCTCTTTCATTTACTTAGTCTTACGTCGATTATTATTTGTTGCAAATCCTTCAACTGTCTAAGCATTGTGCAATTATCAAGAAAAATCATTTATATACCTATTCACCCCCTCTAGGTACTCGTACTAGCTATATCATCCTGTTCCCAAGTAATTGACAAGTTCCCGAGATACTCTTTCTATCAACTCTGCATCCTACTAGATCTGCATCTGAATATCCAAGGAGAGTAAAGTCTCCTTTTTTAGGATACCAGAGACCCAAATTAGAAGTTGATGCAACGTATTTGATGATACGTTTTGCAGCACTTAAATGAGATTCTTTGGGATCTGATTGAAATCTGGCACAAATACAAACATTAAACAAAATGTTAGGTCTAGAAGTAGTAAGATAAAGAAGTGAACCAATGATGCTCCTGTATAGCTTTTGGTCAACTTTATTTCCTCCTTTATCTTTGTCCAGCTTTGAGGAACTTGACATTGGTATATCAGTCTCTTTGCAATTCTCCAAGCTGAACTTTTTAACAAGTTCTTTAGCATATTTTTCTTGGTGGATGAAAGTTCCTTCCTTCAATTGTTTTACTTGAAGTCCGAGAAAGAATGAAAGAATGATAGTTCACCCATCATGCTCATTTCAAACTCATCCTGCATAGTCTTAGAGAATTTCTTGCACAAAATTTTGTTAGGTGATCCAAAAATAATGTCATCAATATTGATTTGAACAAGTAAAAATTTTTTGCTTTCTCTTTTGATAAATAAGGTAGTGTCTACTTTACCTCTAACAAAGCCATTTTTAATCAAAAAACTTACTTAACATGTCGTACCAAGCTCGAGGTGCTTGCTTTAAACCTTATAATGTCTTTTTCAGTCTGAATACAAAGTCTAGTCTCCTTGGGTCTTCAAAACCAGGAGGTTGTTCCACATAGACTTCCTCTTGGATAAATCCATTTAGGAAAGAGCTTTTGACGTCCATTTGGAATAATATGAAATTCTGATAACAAGCAAAAGCAAGTAATAATCTAATTGCTTATAACCTTGCTACTGGTGCGTAAGTCTCATCATAGTCTATCCATTCTTTTTGCGTATATCCTTCGGCCACGAGTCTTGCTTTGTTCCTTATGATTTTTCTTTTCTCGTTCATCTTGTTCTTGAAAACCCATTTAGCTCCAATGGTAGATTTACCTTTTGGTTTATGAGTCAATTCCCAGACATCATTGATACTGAATTGCCTGAGTTCTTCTTGCATAGCTTCAATTCAGCTTTCATCAGTTAAAGCTTCTTCTATGCTTTTGGGTTCTATTTCAGAAATAAGAGCCATAGCACTAGACTCTTCATGCCTTTTGGATCTTGTACGAATTCCTTCACTAATGTCACCAATAATGAGTTCTTTGGGATGACTAGACTTGTGCTTCCAATTGCCGGTTGGTTTGTTAGACTGTTGATTTTTTTCTTCATTTGATTCTTCAATGATCATTCGTTGGTGGTCTTCTGAAGTCTGAGCTGCTTTTGGAGATTTAGACTTTGTAGAGTCTAGAACAGGTTCAAATTCTTTAGGCTGAGTCTGAATTGATTGATTTTGTATAAAGTCTTGAAATTTGACATTCATCAATTCCTCCACAGATTGAGTATTTTTGTTGTATATTCTGTAAGCTTTGCTGGTGGTTGAATATCCAAGGAAAATGCCTTTTGTCTGATTTTTCTTCAAACTTACCAATTCGATCATTTGCATTTTTCAATATAAAACATTTGCATCCAAACACTTGAAAATAGGAAACAATTGGCTTTTTTCCTTTGAACAACTCATAGGGAGTTTTCTCTAGAATAGGCTTTAAGAAGACTCTAGTAATAATATAACACGCTGTAGAGACTGTCTCAGTCCAAAAACGAGAGGAAATATTACTTTCAATTAAAAGTGTTGTAGCCATTTCTTGCAGCGATCTATTCTTCATTTCCACAACTCCATTATGTTTTGGAGTGTATGGTGAGAAGAACACATGCTGAAAACCAGATTCATCACAGAATTTAACAAAGTCTTGATTTTCAAACTCACCTCCATGGTCTGTCCGTATACTTGAAATAGCATACCATTTCTCATTTTGAACTCTCTTAGCAAATTTTATAAAATAAGAAAAGGTTTCAGACTTACTTGCCAGGAAATATACCAAAGTGAATCGTGAATAATCATCCACTATTACTAGGCAATATTTCTTACCTCTAATGCTCTGGGTTCTGGTTGGTCCAAAGAGATCCATATGTAAGAGCTGCAGCACACGATTAGTTGAAACTTGATTTATTGGTTGAAAGAGTTTCTAACCTGTTTTCCCAATACACACGGTGTGCATAATTCAGATTTTTTATTTGTCAGGTTGGGTAGTCCACGAACAAGCTTCTTTGCAGAGATCTTGGCTATTTGCTTCATGTTGATGTGGCCAAGTTTTCTATACCAGATATTAGCTTCCTATTGAATTGATATTAAACATTGAGATTTTTCTGGTTTGATATCCAAAAGATATATATTCCCATGTCTTCGCCCCGTGAATGTCTGAGGAGAGTCTTTACTAGTTCCTAAACATATTCCTTCTTGAAAGTTGATTTTGTAACATGTGTCGCATAATTGGCTGATACTCAGCAAGTTGTAGTTGAGTCCTTCCACTAAGAAAACATTTCTGATTGTGAGACTTCTAATTTTTACGGTTCTGTATCCCACAATTCTGCCTTTGTTATTTCCTCCAAAAGAAACTTTTCCACCATTAACTTGCATAAGCTTTATGAAATAACTTGAGTCTCCTGTCATATGTCTTGAGCATCCACTATCCAAATACTATTTAACATTTTTCTTGATAGTGACCTGCATTTAAAAAAGAAACTCAAACTTTCTTTGGTACCCATACTTTCTTGAGTCCAATGGAGTTAGTGCAATATACAGTCTTTGCCCAAACATTCTTAATAGGTTTTCAAACTATAGGACATTCTTTTTCAAAATGTTATGAGCTGTTGCACTTAGAACATTTGAGAGTACCGCGGCCTACAGGTTTTACAAAAAAATTTTGGAAATGATTTCTATAAAAATCTTTTGTATGTCTTTATTTAATTCTTTCCTTTACTTTAGGAAAATTAATTAGAGGAATGGTTTCAGCAATCATTCCCAAACCAGATTTGTTAAAGGTTTTTGTGCTGAAAGAATATTTTCTAATTTCTTAGATCCTATAGAAAACTTTTTGAAACATTTGAAATATCATTTCTCAAAAGTGCATTTTCTTTTGAGAGAGAATCTGCATTTTCTTTCAAAGTAATAACACTTTTATCTAAATTTTCGACATTTTCTTTCTAAACAATCTCCTGTTGCTTCAGTGTAGAATTTTCTCTTTTTAGTTCGGAAATCCTCTTGAGAGAGGTTTTGAAACTAAGACACAATTCATCAATATATTTAGAGACTTTAGTAGGTATTTTAAATTACTTACCTTGATTTCACTATCTGAGTCTGAGTTTGTCTCAAAGTCTGAATCTAATTCTGATTGTGCCATTAGACAAATATTAGCATAATCATCATCACTCTCTTCACACTCGGTATCACTCCAAGTTTATGCTTTGAGAGCTTTTCTGTATTTCTCAGCTTTCCCTTTTTTTTTTCTTCAGTAAGGGACAGTTGGGTCTGTTGTGTCCATTTTTCTTGCATTGAAAGCAAATCACATATTTATTGGATTCATCATCCTCAGCTGATTTATTTTGAAACTTTTAAGAATTTTGTTTCTTCCAATTGAATCTTCTTCCCTTTTTGTTCAGTTTTCTGAACCTTCTTATCATGAAAACAAGCTCTTCATCATCCATATCGTCTTCTGAATCTATAACATCATAATCATCATTAGATTTTAATGCAATAGATTTTTTACCTTTGGAATCCTCATCTTCATTGATTTGCTCCACTTCATAAGACTGAAGAGTGCCAACCAATTCGTCAACAGAGAGTGGTGTGATCCTTTGTGTCTCCCTTATTGAGGTCTTTACGTGCTTCCAATCTTTGGAAAGTCCACGTAGTAACTTGTTAACCTTCATGGGTCCAGAGATTGGTTGACCTTGATACTCAAGACCATTCACGATTTATGTAAAACGACTAAACATGTCAGTGATATATTCTCTTGGTTTCATCTTGAATGTCTCATATTGATCGAGCATAATATTGATTCTTATTTCTTTCACTCGATAGGTTCCTTTATAGGTGATGTGCAATATATCCCAGACTTTTTTAGCTGTTTCACACGAAGATATTCTGTTATATTCAATGGGAGATAATGCACAATATAAAGAATAAATTGATTTTGCATCAATAGCTTGTCTCTTGGTTATTTCTTCTTGAGTCGTCTCGCTGGACTCAACAGCTTCTTTTCCCTTTTCTGAGATTGTTGTAGCTTTAGGAATAATTCCTTTGTCTACCATATCCCATTCCAGAGGATCTTTTGATCTTAGGAATGCATTCATCTTTTTTTTTCCATATATTGTATTCCTTCCTATTAAAGTAAGGTGGTTTGGTATTGCTTTACCCTTCAACCAAACCTGGAGCTAATATACTAGCCAATGATCGTGAACTCTAAAGTAAAAACACTTCAATTTAAATGAGTACACAGGCTCTGATACCAATTGTGAATGCTCGTACGAGCACCTAGAGGGGGTGAATAGGTGCGAAAACAAACTTTTGAAAAGAATAGTGTAAAACTTTACTTTTAACCTGAGTCTGTTTAATGATAGACTTTGAAATAGAAACGAGACTCTAACAATTAAATAAAATTACGAGTAAATTAAAAGAGTTTAGGGAAGAGAATAAGAACGCAAGGTTTATAGTAGTTCGGCTTAATTCAAGCCTACGTTCACTCTCCCGCACTGATAGTCCACCGACTGGATTTCACTATGAATCAAAAGAGTTGTTACAATATCACGTCCTTGATTCCACAGTGTAGAGACTCTGCTACACTTCCTCAAGATCTCACAAATGTATAAACTCTCTTTTGAGTACAAGTTTACGTTCAACAATTGAATTGGCAAAAAACAAAGAGTTTCAGACTTTGGAATTTATCTATCGCGCACCCACTTGAATAACTGGAACCTCTTCCTTATTTACTCCTCCATGCCTTCATAATCGTTGGCACTTTCCAAATGAGCTTTTCCAATCTACCCGTTGGACAAAATCAATTAGGGAGATTTCGAGTTATTAAAGGAATATGATGATAGTCCACAAATCCTGCTCGCCCATACAATCAGGATCTAGGTTTTCCTAAGTAAAACCTTCCAAGTATGCTTCGCCAATCAACGGATCTAAATTACCCAAATTAATTTCAAGACGAATAATAGATTCCGAGATGCTATATCCAGCCAAGAGATCTTCTTTAGTCGATAGAATCAAATCCTCAAAGAAATACTCAATTCTGGATAAGTCTTCTTCGACGGTTGAAACTGTCACTAAGGGTAGACTTTGAATCTTGAGTCTAGTGGTCCGGCGGTCTTCAGACTTTGACGAAAGAGTTTGCAAGTCTTTAGACTAGACTGATGGAAATGCTTTGTCAGCTTTAAAACACGCAAGGAAGTTTTCTCCAACAAGTTAGCATGTGCCATCATGGACCTAATAATTTCTAATAGGGTTATGTTACTTCTCTCTGTAACACCATTTTTTTGAGGAGTATATGGAATAGACAACTGTCTTTCTATTCCTTTTTTATCACATAATTTTCTGAACTCATCAGATAAATATTCTCAACCTCGATCAGATCTCAATACTTTTATTTTCTTATCTAATTGAATTTCTACCAAGTTCATAAACTTTTTAAAACAACTCAATAGTTCAGATTTATGAGAAATCAAATAGACATATCCGAATCGAGTATAATCATCTATAAATGTGATGAAATAAACAACGCCATGCCTTCCTCTCACATTCATCAAACCATAAAAGTCAAAATTGATTAAATACAAAGGAAATTAAGCTCTTTTATTTTTTTCAAATGGTTTCCTTGTCGTTTTCCCTACTAGGCAATGCTCACATATGAGCAAATCGACTTTTTCAATGTTACCCAACAAGCCCTCTTTGGCTAGTCTATTCATACGGTATTGGCCAATATGACCAAGTTTAGCATGCCACACATTCACATCATTATCATATAAATTAGGAGACATGAAAACGGAATAACAAACATTGGCATTGCATAGTCAACATTTAATACAATGAAACAATCTAAAAAATAACCACAACCATAATAATCTGTATCTAAATACAAATCCACACCACTATTATGGAAGTTCATATTAAAACCAAACTTAATCAACACTAAAACAGATATTAAATTCCGACGAATCTCCGGAGCATACAACACATCATGTAGGAATAAAGTGCGTCCACCACGCATGTTCAATTGATAGATGCCAAGTCCTTTTACTTTGGCTCTGGAGTTGTTTCCTACATAGATCTACTTAGTTCCAATTGGTACTTGTCAGAATTCCACGAAGGATTCTCTATCCTTCGCTGCATAATCTGTCGCTCCTGAATCTACAGTCCACAAAGGATTAGACTTAATTAAGAATACATAATTTGACACATAAGCAAAGTTCTCAAATGTACAAGGGGTGTATACCTTTTTTGGCTCGCGACATTCGCGAGCATAGTGACCCTTCTTGTCACAATTATAACACTTCACCCTTGACAGCTTTTTCATTTGAGGACGCTTTCCTCTTTCATATTGGTCAACCTTTGGTTTCTTCCCTGAAGCACTTGCTCCCTTGCCTTTCTTTTTATTGAACCATTCAGGACATTTGCACTTGGAGCTTGAAGCTCTATCTGAGTTAGAACCAACATGATAAATTTTAGTTTCCGGCTTAGCCGCCAATAGGCGGTCATTTTCCAGCTCAAGATGATGCACTGCATCCTCAAAGGTTTTGATATTCTCATTGTGAGTCAGGTGCACCTTCATATGCTCCCAACTCTGAGGTAAGGAACGAATCACTGCTTGCACTTGCTGCTCGTCAATCAGGACATGGCCAGCATCTTTCAGCTCATTAATCATGTTTGACATCTTTCTTAGGTGTTGCTTCATGGTCTAACCATGAGGTTTCTTGTAAAAGTCAAACCTAATAGTGAGTTGCCTCAGTTTGGTCACCGAAGTATGACCAAATCTTGCTGCCAATGCTTCCCACATTTCCTTGACATTCTCAAAACGCGTGAACTCTCACATGACATCATTCTCCATGCTATTCAGCAACGTAATGCGAGCAAGAGAGTTCTTTCTTTTCCATGCAACAAATGCATCCTTATCTCTCTTATGTTGTACAGTGTTTCTATCTTCAGGTTCTTCCATGGTCAGGTTAAAAGCTTCTAGTGCCTCTTGCTCTTCTAACACATATTGGATTTTCATGTGCCATATTTCATAGTCATCGTCGTTGAGCTTTTCACCTTTGTTCAACTCAGCGATTATGCTATTTGTGGCTGAAGCCATTGATCTAAACATATCAGACACATATGCACGAATTATTAATGCCTATCATTTATGCATCCATTTTGCACAAACCCATCATATTAATGAATAATTTCAAGTAAGGTTTCAGAATCAAAAGGTCACTATATTTCCAATTATCATCCAAAAATCCTAACTTGGAATTATTATTAATATAATTTTCTATGCAAAATAAATTCTTTAAAGCTACAAAAACTTCTATGAACTACCAACAACAGTTAATAATAACAAAAGCAAATAATGTTTGACATCCAATAATGATAGAATAATAATGCTTTCACATAATGCAACTAACATATCAGATGCTACACCAACAACAATTAGGTATAAAACATTTACATAAGATGCCCATAAAGTATACTAAATAAAGATCAATCAAAACATCTAACGCCAAGACAACATATGAACCGGGAAAGATTCCTTTTTGTTCAATTTTTTGATCTTTTCTTCTTTAAGTTCCTTAGACATTCTAGGCAGCCAAAACAGACGGGTATCCATTAGGATTTCTCCTTCGCACATTCATCCCCCGCCGAATTGAAGTCATCCCATAGGTTGTAGTCCTTGCGGCTTCAATCTGGTAATGTTTATCTATAAAAGCCATTACAAGCCTCCAATCCATAGTAGCTCTATTGACCTCCCATAGGCGATCAACACTCTTTGTCATATCGGTGGAAAAGTGTTCATGAAGAATCGCACCATCTTAAAATGTGGCATGGGATGACCATTCCATATGACCTCTTGTATTTTCCTGTTGACCTCGAGAACATGATCAATTAAGTCGCCACACTTCCATCGATAATCGATCAACTCAGCTATCAACCTAGAAAGCCTTTCCTTTTGTTCATCTGTAATTGTGCAAATAGGTATGTGCGCCTTACGGGGAGGCATTGTTCCTGCAACAACTTATAATTCACATAGACTTAATTAGGAAAAAAGAAACACATTCTTTTCCCTTTTTTTTGGGTCAATGGTCAAAGTCAATGGTCAACGGTCAACGGTCAGACGGGTCGAGGTCAACGGATCGGAATCAACTGGGTCAAGTCGAACTGACCGACCTTGCACATGCCACATGCGTGTGTGGCTGACGTCACGATGATGTCAGCTGGCATGTGTCAAGCGTGTGCGCATGGCTGATGTCATGATGACGTTAGCTGGCACGTGCCACGTGCGTGCGTGACTAACATCACGATGATGTTAGCTGGCACGTGCGCGGCACGCGTCAACGTGTGGCATCCCAAAATTCATGATGACCTCTAGCTACATTAAATTCTATGAATAGGAGATGGAAGTACCATCAAGTTATTTTATGGCCATTTAAACCATAATTTGCAATAAGATATATGGCCAAGCTTTTAAGGGATAATTATGTGATAGGGAAAAAAATCCTATCATTGGCCATGTGTTTTATAAATTGGAATTTATGGATTTGTGACTATAAGTTTTATGGCCATATGAAATTGTAATTTAGTATTTATATAAGTTGGGATTTAAGGTAAATTATTAAAAGTAAAAAATGGACTTATTTAAGAAAATTTTGGGCCATTTAAGTTTGGGCTTTAGGCCCAAGTGAGATGGGCCTAAAGTGGGCCATAAGCCCGGCCCATGAAGCCCATTGGGCTGCCGACGCATGGAGGGGAGGAGTGGAGAGCCGCATGGCCTCCAAGTGTCTTCGGTAAGGGAGACACTTGTCTCCTTCTTAGGGACAAGTGTCCCTCATGCAAACCTAAAGTGCATGCAATATAAAAGGGAAGAAGAGGAAAGAGAATGGCTGGTTAGCCATTCGGCCAAGAGAGAAAGGGAGAGAGAGAGATTGTGCGAGAGAGAGGGAGAGTGGCCGAGGGAGGAGAAGCCGAGAGGAAGGAGTCGTGCGCCGTCCGCTCGTGCTGTTCGTGAGGCAAGTTGGGAATCCACTTTCTACTCTTGCACCAATGTTTTCGCATGAACTGTTTGGAGTCAGAAACTTGTTTGAGCTTTCATGTGTGTTTAGAGTCCGAATTTGGCTTCGGTTTCTTCATGAAAGTTGTAGTTAACATCTTTTACTACAACATACTAAAATTTCGTGGAAAATGATGGATATTTGAGGGGTGAAACTCTCATCCTACGGGGATGCTAGATCTGGAATATTTTCGTATGAACTGTTTGAGTCAGAATGTTGTGAGAGCTTGCATGCATGTTTAGAGTTCTATTTTGGCTTCAATATCTTCATGAAAGTTGAATCTAACATCTTGTACTATGACATACTAAAATTTTGGAGAAAACGATGAAGATTTGAGGGGTTAAGAGTTCTATGATACGGAGACTTAGATCTGCGAAAATTTCACCGACCTCTTGTTGATTTCTTGGTTGCATGTTGATTTCTGTTGGAGATCTCACTTTGTTGTCTTCTTGAAAGTTGTAGGTAACATCCTAAAATACAACATACTCAAATTTGAAGAGAAATGAAGGAGTGTAGCCTAGTTAATCGGCTAGATCTTGGAGATGATTGATTCTGGTGAAGTGTACCGAGACACCCGAGACTTCAAAGACTTAAAAGATGACTCTACTTTGGTTATTTGGCCTAGATCTCTTCATGAAACTTGTAAAGAAAACCTTGATACATAACATATCTAAATTTCAGAGGAAACGAAAGAGAATAGATGGGTGAAACATTAATTTTTCGGAGGTATGCATTCTGGACGAAGCGGTAGAGGTTCCGGAAGCTTCGTGGAGTTGTATAAATTAATCTAAAAAGAATTTGACTTAGAGTTCTTCATGGAAAGGGTACGAAAATGTGTTGAATATTACCCTGTAAAATTTCGTAATTTTTGGGGACCGAATGGATATTTTAATTAAATTTATTCGGAAACTGTGTAATTGGCTTAGATCCGAGAATTATAGGATGTTTTGGGAAAATTGAGGAATTTGGTAAAAATTTAAATTGGCCCCGAATTTTTGCAAGAAAATATCATCCTATGGGTTTGTTAAATACTTCTTGGATTTTTGGGAATTTATTGATATTAAATAATAAAACAAATAAAAAATAAAAAAATAAAAAAATAATAAATAATAATAAAATAAAATGGATTTTTATTTGGCCATGGATTCAATTGTATTTGTGTGGCATATGTGTGATGAGGTCTTTACACATGTATTTGATTGAGATGTATATGTGATAAAGTCTTGATATGCCTATGACATGGTCCTTGTACATGTATTGAATTGAAATGCATATGTGATGAAGCTTTGGCATGTGTATGACATGTGAATTGAAATGCAAGTGTGATTTGTTTGATGCCATGCCAATTGCCATGTTAAATTGAGATAAAGAAATGGTAAATGTGGATAATAGTAAATGAGGAGATGGTTGTGGTGGATGATGACGTTCGGTGGCCTAGGGGCGTAATTCCGAAGATTCCCCGGGAGTGTCGGGATGCCCGGTGGTATACAGTACGTAATTCCAGGGGAGGCCTGGTGGTATGACGGTACATAATTCCGGAAGCCCTGTCGGAGGTTTCTGCCCGAAGGGAATGCCTCGCGATGCCAGGATTTGGGTGCGGGATGCCTGGCTAGAAGGGTAAAGGCCGGAAGCCCTGTCGGAGGTTTCTGCCCGAAGGGAATGCCTCGTGATGCTAGTTGGGATGCGAGATGCCCGGAATGTGGGGGGCCGGAAGCCCAGTGGCCATGGGATGGCTGAGTTTGCTGGGAGCCCTGTCGGAGGTTTCTGCCCGAAGGGTTGATGACGAGATTGATGATTTGAGAAATGGGTGATGTGGTGATCAAAATTGAAAGATAAAGATGAAAATTAACCCATGGTATGATATGCATGATGATATGCATGATGATGATGATGTTATGTGATGTGATATGATGATCACCCATGGTATGATATGCATGATGATATGCATGATGATGGTGATGATATGTGATGTGATATGATGATCACCCATGGTATGATATGCATGATGATATGCATGATAATGATGATGGTGTTATGTGATGTGATATGATGATCACCCATGGTATGATATGCATGATGATATGCATGATGATGGTGATGATATGTGATGTGATGATGTCATGATAAGGATGACATGCATGATATAACGATGCCATGATGATAATTATGATGATGACATATGATGATATGATATGCATGATGATAAGGCATGATGATGCATGATAGTATTGCGCATGGCTACAAGGTAAGTTACGCCTGCAATGCATGTATGATTTGTATGATGCATTGAGTTGTTATTGGATTCCTTTACCCGCCGAGTGGTTGTACTCACCCCTTTTGGGGACCAACATTTCAGATTAGTAGATGGATTGAGCGGTTGGATATGACCGCGAGGAGAAGGATAGCAAAGGAGGGAACCTTTGGACGCCGACACTGATCGATGGACCTTAAGTATACGATTGGGAGAGGAGATGTCGGTCATCTTTTGAAGTATAGCCTAGTATAGAAAACTATGGCATTTTGATGTACCGATGAATGATGTCCATCTGCTCTATGTAAATAAACGTGTTCGGTTTTAACTTATATAAGATGTTTAGTAGGTGTGCATCAATTTTTGAATGTAGGGAAGGGAATTGTTAGATATGCTTCCGTTATGTAAATTGCGCAAGGGACCGTTAGTAAAAGATGTAAACCCCCATGGTTGTATGGACCCGCTGCAACTGAAAAAAAAGAAAAGAAATGGTATCAGAGTGACACGTTGTTTGGGAAAGAAAAAGGAAAAAGCGAACTGTGGCGACCCTAGCGGATCGGGGGCCGTAGAGGGGTGTCACACAACGACTACGCGCGTGCATCGCACGCGCCTAGGCCGAAACGACGCATGTGTCGCATGCGCCCGAGGGGGACCGTATTGGCGCGTGCAACGACCCCAGTTCATTCCGGCTGCGTGTGGTGGCGCATCCGGCGGCCTCTGGCGGCGATCCGACACTCGTTTTTCTCGTATCAACAAGAGCTTCAACCCTACGCTATCATAAACGAACTTTGATTTACAGAAAATCACAAATAGGGGTGAACAATACGCGGGTGTCAGGATTTTACCGTCCCCGATCAGCCGACGGCAGTGTTTCACGAAACTTCAATTAAAAGCAATTCATAAACATAAAAAGGGATCAAGAAACATGAATAATGGCTCTGATACCAATGTTGGGAATTACGGAATCCTTAAAACCAATCCGATACTAATCGAACCCCTAAAACGAACGCGGAAAACGAGCCCAGGAAACACATGTATCACCGATCGAAATGCACGTCATGAAGTCGAACGTACCTTGTTTTCCACAAATTAAACACCAATGTTAAAGTTCGAAGAAGAGTCTTGATCACGTTCCACCGAGGAGCGTACTGTTGCTATTAGGGGAGAAAATTCTGTTTTTTAGGGGGTACTATTCTTACGTTACTTTTGGAGGGGGAGAGAACTTTTTTGCTAAAAAACATACGTACGTCAAAAAGGTGCGTTTTTTTTTTTTTTTTTCTTTTATCTCTTAAAACGTCTCCTCCAAGAGATGTATCTCTTCAACATAAAATGTTCCTCCAAAAGACATAACCCCTCAACGTAACACCTCTTCATATCTCAACCCTTTATTCATGGGCCATTATCCTGCAGGCCAGGTTCTTAGGCCCAACATGGGTGGACGGGCCTACTTAGGCCCATCATCACAAAGAAAAAACCATCACAAGTGATCAATATCACTTGTTAAATTTACGGTGAAATAAAGGTGCTTTTTACTCTAGATAACTTTTGAAATTGAGACCGAAGAGGGGAAAAAATGTAACAAGCCTTGATTACTAAACATTTTGTTTTCTATGGGAACGAATAGCATTTTCAAAGCGAGTCTAGCAAAAGCATGTAACATGTTTGGATGATTTGATCAATTGATGAATGAACCTAGTAAAGGCAAGATCCTATCAACAGCCAGATGTAAGTGAACTTCTAGTCAAAGCAAAAATTTCATTCATCCTGGTTTAGATTTTATTAGTATTTTGAACAGTGATTTTTATCACATCAACGGCTTTCTGTAAAGTTTTTCTTTATTTTTCAGTGGACAAGCCAGCTAAATGTAGCATTCATTCTTCTAGATCCAAATTTTAGGAATCTCTTTGAGAAATAAACTGATGAGTAAGGATGACAACCCATCACTTTTTATGGTAGTTTTTAATGATTAAATTGCAAATAATTGAGTTTCAAATTTATCTTCTTGTCTCTACCATGTCTACGGATTCCAATAATTAGTAGCTTTCCACAATTAGATTTTGGAAGTAGCAAATGTCCTAAATTAGAATTTCTATCACAGCCAAAAAGTGAGAGCAACTGCTCCTTGGCACATATCACAAGATACATTAGAACGTAAGTTGCCAATATATACGTTACACTATATGAAGATATAATATGATTTGCTAAGAAAATTAGTCGGAAAGATAGAATAACTGACAAAACACTCGAGTCCACATAAAACAAACATAGATGAGGATGCTAGAAATTTATAACTATTTTTAATAAAAACTTGACATGCGACAATTACATTACTAATCGGCATTACATCTGTATATGACTGCTTGCACGGCTTTCCTTTTTGTTCATTGCCATCCCAATCTATTCCATCGTCTAGCCATTATCTTGGAGTAGTGCAAAAACCACCCGCTCTTCTCATCAATGATCAAGCTCCCTAGCACAAAGCCAATTAAAGAGTCCTCCTCTAGTGCCAATTAGCACAACTTTCCAATCCAAATTGAACGAAGATTCTTTGCCATTTTCTTCCTCAAGGGACAGTGGTAATGGTAAGTTATCCCCTTGTGCATTTTTTTAACAAAGGATTTCTACATGACCCCTCATTTATGGCAAATGAATTGATCCCGAACGTGCTAAACTGACTCCCTTGTGGTATTGTTGAGAGACATCAAAAAATGAAAGAAATTTAAGCTGGGTTAATTGCTGATGGATCTCTCCTAAGAGATTATTTTGAGAAAGATATAGAGATTCAAGCATTGTCAGGTTTACTAAGGAAGGTGAGATGGACCTGGTGAGAATGTTTTTTGAAAGGTTAAGTCAAACAAGTGACTTCAAATCTCCAATGGGATTGGGTATGTGTCCTTCAAATTTGTTATTGGAGAGGTCAATTTCCATAAGTGCATATGCAACCTTTGAGTATTCCCTTTCGATGCCTTTATTCATCAATTTCATTTCATAATTCAAAATTCTATTTATTATAAATGAGAGCATAGGGATCATTCTTGAGTATTCATATATTCCAACTGATCTTGACGAACAATTACTTTCATGGCATGGAAACTCTGCAACAACTTGGAAGGAAGTTCACCATTGAAATTATTGTTGGAAAGATCCATGATATGCAAATTGCTGAAGTTAAATTGGTTTCGATCTATTTCTATTGGACCATGGAACTTATTGGATTTCAAGATTATAACTTTGAGCTCGGCCAATTTTGATAGCCATAAGGGAACCCATCAAGAATTTGATTGTAACCAAGGTTCAAATACTCCAGCATTGAACAATTTGCCAAAGATCTTGGGACAAGTCCTTGCAATCGATTCTCGGTGAGGTCTATGATCTTCAATGTACAACCTTTTGGGTAAGCAAGAGGAATCGTACCCTCAAGTTTATTTTTACCAAGATTCAAAATCAACAAAGAGTCAATATTTCCAAGACATGAAGGAATTGTGCCATTCAGACTATTGATGGACAAATCAAGAATGACAAGGGATCTTGCTCCACAAATAGATTGAATTCCATTGACGAGGATGTTGTTGGAGATATTGTAATAAGTTGTTGATGGAGCTAGACTAGGGAGTTTTGTTTTGAGGAAGTTAGAACTAATGTTAAGATACTATTGTTGGTGAAAACTTTACTGAGTGTTTTGAAGCTGACAAAACGTTTCCATCAGTCTAGTCTGAAGACTTGCAGACTCTTCTATCAAAGTCTGAAGACCTCCGGATTGCCAGACTCAAGACTCAAAGTCTATCCTCATTGACAGTTTCTAGACCGTCGAAGAAGGCTTATCCAGAACCGGATGTTTCGTTAAGGATTTGACTTTATCGATTGGAGAAAATCTCTTGGTTGGTATAGCATGTCGGAATCCTTTATTCAAATCAAGATTGATTCAGGGATTTTGGATCCATTGATTGGCGAAGTATACTTGGAAGGTTCTACTTATGGAAACCTAGATGCTGATTGTATGGGCGAGCAGGATTGATGGGCTATCATCATGTTCCTTAAATAGCTCAAAGATCTTCTTAATTGATTCTGTCCAACGGGTAGATTGGAATAATTCCTTTGGTAAGTGCCAACGGGTATTATGGCATAAAGGAGTATATAAGGAAGATGTTCCAGTTATTCGAGTGTGTGCGCGATAGAAGAATTCCATAGTCTGAAGCTCCTTGTTCTTAGTCAATTCATTTGTTGAGCGAAATCTTGTATGCAAAAGAGAGTCTATATCTTTGAAAGACCTTGAGGAAGTGTAGTAGAGTCTCTACACTGTGGAATCAAGGAAGAGCTTTACTGTAACAACTCTTTAGTTCATAGTGAAATCCAACCGGTGGGCTATCAGTGAGGAAGAATGGACGTAGGCTGGATTAAGCCGAACCACTATAAACCCTGTATTCTAATTCTCTTCCCTACACTCTTTTACTTTGATCGTAACTTGTTTAGTTGACAAGAAACAAATTTCATTTTCATAATCTATTATTGAATAGTGCTGCACTCTTATCTTTGAAATTTGTTTTTACACCTATTCACCCCTCCTAGTATTCACAATTGGTATCAGAGCCTGTGTACTCACTTAAGTTGAAGTGTTTTACTTTAGAGTCAAAGATCCATGGCTAGTATGTTGGCTCCTGGATTGGTTGAAGGACAAAGCAATACCAGACCGCCTTATTTTGATGGAAATGAATACAACATATGGAAAAACAAGATGAAGGCATCTCTAAGATCAAAGGATCCTCTAGAATAAGATGTGGTAGACAAAGGAATTATTCCTAAAGCTGCACCAGTCTTAGAAAGAGGAAAAGAAGCCGTTGAGTCTAGCGAAATGACTCAAGAAGAGATAACCAAGAGACAAGCTCTTGATGCAAAAGCAATTTATTCTTTATATTGTGCATTATCACCTACTGAATATAACAGAATATCTTCTTGTATTATAGCTAAAGAAGTCTGGGATAGATTACACATCACCCATGAAGGAACTGATCGAATGAAAGAAACCAGAATCAACATTCTGCTCGATCAATAAGAAGCATTCAAAATGAAATCAGGAGAATCTATCACTGACATGTTTATTCGTTTTACAGAAATCGTGAATCTTGAAAATCAAGGTCAACCAATTTCTGATCCCATGAAAGTAAACAAGCTACTGCGTGGACTCTCAAAGGATTGGAATCACATAAAGACCTCAATAAGGGAGACACAAAGAATCATGTCACTCTCTGTTGACGAATCGGTTGGGACTCTTCAATCTTATGAAGTGGAGCAAATCAATGAAGATGAAGATCCTAAAGGTAAGAAATCCATTACATTAAAATCTAATGATGATTCTGATGTCACAGATTCTGAAGACGATATGGATGATGAAGAGCTTGCTCTTATGATAAGAAGATTCATAAAGCTAAACAGAAATGGGAGAAGATTCAATCCAAAGAAACAAAGTTTTCAATTAAGTCCTAAACTTTTTACCAATTAAGTCCTAAACTTTTTACAATTATTCTCGATCAATCCACTTGACTAAAATTGGCCAGCTAGCGCTAACATGACAATCGGCCGGCGCTAATGAACTTTTTTTTTTTTTTAATAATATTTTATTTTTGAAATATTTTATTAATTTTATTAATTTTTTTCCCTTCTCCCTCCTCCCTCCTCCCACCTCCTTCCTTTAGCTCTAGCAATCGACCAAGTCGCCTCGCCAGTTGGCAAGCTCCCGCCTAGCGACGGCGGGGCGAGCCCCCACCAGATCTGGTGAGGGCTCGCCTCACGATCGCTAGGTGAGGCCAGATGCGATGGTGAGCGCCCCACGCCGAATTTGGCGAGGGCTCACCTCGCCCAGCGACTGCGAGGCGAGCTCATACCCAGCGACAGCGAGGCGAGCCCCCACCGGACCTGGCGAGGGCTCGCCTCACCCGGCCCAGCAACTACGAGGGGAGCCCTCACTAGATCCAGTGAGGAGGCCTCGCCAGACGCGATGGCAAACGACCTTCGCTAGGTTTGGCAAGGGCTCACCTCGCCCGACGACCACAAGATGAGCCCTCACTAGATTCGGCGAGGGCTCACCCCACCGTCACTGGGCAGCTCGCTAACTAGCGAAGCGAGCCTGCCGGATCACCTCAGTTTGACGAAAGGAAGGAGGAGGGAGGAGGGAAAAAAAAAAGGAAAAAGGAAAAGTAAATAAATAAAATATTTCAAAAAATAAAATGTTATTAAAAAAGCTCACCGGCGCTGGCTAGCTACCACATCAGCGTCGGCCAGCTAATTTTGGCCATATGGACTGATCAAGAATAATTGTAAAAGGTTTAGGACTCAATTGGTCAAAAAAATAAGTTAGGATTGGCACAATTGCAATAGGTTTATGACTTTTTTGGTAATTTTCCCCTTAAACCTTATTGTGAGCACTCTGGAAATAAAATCCCAATTCTACGAAGTGTATATGATGTAATGCACCCTTAAGATCTCCTAACAAAATGAACTAATTGAAGTGCACAAAAGCGCCTCTGATACCACTTCACCGCTAAATTACAAAAAAGGAAAGTTACGATAATGGGTTTTGTTGGTAGAACTCAAAATTCAAGTTGCAAAGCCGAAACTTACATTAAGAGGCGTGGTACAAAAGAATTGCTATACTTTGTACTTTTTTTTTTTTAACTTTTGTTTTTAACCAATAGATATCCATAAACAAGTGGGGTACAGGCAATTTTGTACAAGATTACATTGAGAAGATGTGTGTGACGTGCAAATTGATGTGGCCTCCCCAAATTCTCAACTAGAGGAAGACTTGGAAGATGACTTTCGAGTCAAGGTGCAGTTGATGACTTACGCTAAACACGAAGTCGATGAAATACAAACATTGACTTCACCTACACGGCAAGGATTTTGATCATAGGCATGACAAGTGCCTCAAATTCTCCGTCATAATTCTACGAGTATTGCTCTAATTGCTTATGTTATCGTTGACGGTTGGCGATACACCTCTTATTTTCTTAGCCTTTGTTAAAGGGGAGGATTTGATGCAACCGAAGAAGTTGAATCACATAATTTATGCACAGCATAAACAAATACCAAATATTGAGGCATGACCCAAGAGTTTAACATGACGGTTGAAGAATAACAATTGGAATACATAATTCATTTTGGGTCATCCACCTTGGTATTTGACTCAATTTGTCTGTACATGAGAATTTCTCGCGTTTGCAATTCACCTATCTAAGATGGACTTCATTGTCGTGGAAAAAAGGAGTACTACTAGTTCATTCATTTTGCTCTGTAAGAATAAATGACTTGGACTAATACCAAATTGAAAGACTAATTACTTGTTCATATCATCTTAGTCCTCTTCGAATGGGCTTTTACTACTTAATAGGCAAGAGTGTTGTCATGAGCCTGGTTGGGTAGTCACTTTGGCCCAACTTTTTTTTTTTTGTCGGTCCTACTCTTCTCCTATGCTAACTCTCACTCTCAGACTTTTGCCTTACCTCCTTGCATGGCGTGAGAGTTGAAACCTACACTTGAAATTAAATCGTCATAACCCAAACTTTCCTCGAGAATGTGGGGATTCGAACCCCCCGCCTCCCTTCCATTTTGGAAGGATGGCCACTGGGCTTAGGCCCCACTTGGAATGGAACAATATTCCTATGTTCTAGATGTAACTTGATTTGATTTGTTTAACATAATTCTGTTATTCTCCACCTTCATCCTTGTCCCACCTTGCAAAGTGCGGGGCAAGGTTGGCTATTAGAATGATGAGGAAACGGATTATATTTTTGCTAGTTCATTTAATAAGAACAACGAATAGATATGGCAAACGAGGAGAGATACATTTGTAATTTACTAAGTTGGTACCAATAAATGACATTAGTGATAGATTGAAAATGATTCACAAACTTGTAATTAGAAGTAGGAATTATTACTAAGGAAAAGTCAATGATTTATAAGAATTTAGAAATGACCTTTGCGTTTTTTAAATATAACAATTATTTAATACTGAACAGTGAATTTTTTTAAAAACCTACATATACAAAATTTTAACTTCATTTCAAATCACTGAAAAGTTCTTTTTATAGAATTTTGTGATGTCGAAACAGATTTTTACCAAATTATCAATTATGAGAAAGTCCATATGACTCAACATGTCACAAAGATATAGAATAATCTGTTATGCGCATGAAATGGAAAGTCCAAACACGACATGCTAAGTTGGTGTTATGAAAGGTTTGATGATTTCTTTGAAAAAAAATTGTTATGCTATTGCACATTGATTTTCAGTATAGAGCGGAATAAAATCTGCTCTTTTCTATTCGTTTTTGAGTTTGATAAATGCATTGCTTATCAAGTAAGGGTGATCCTCCGTGACCTATTGATTCATAAAGAGCATGTCACGGGCTTCTCCATGCTTAATAAAGGGCGTGCCTTAGAACACAAATTAATGAATTTGTAAAGTTATAGGCTAGCCCATCCACGTGAAACTTTGGCTAGGAAGCGTCGGATCCACGTTGTACCAGTGAAAAGAAAAGAAAGGAAAAAGAAGAAAAAAAGGTGGATTTAAAAAACTTGCCTGGAATTCCATGATAAGCGGTGTGAACATCCGTCCACTATCTCTTGAAGGGAAAGTTTGACCCTTAATTTTTGTGCTTTCTTTGGTTAAGGTCTTTTCAACTTTCAATTTATCTAATCAAATCTAGCCCCTAGAACTGACTCTAATAAATTTGAATTGACACGTCTGTCGGACCATTTTAGAGTACGAAGTGGGAAAAACAAACTTGCTTTTGTGAACTAGTGTAAAAAAGCGTTTCCTCAAATGAATAAATAGGTTGAGTATAATAATTCAGTCCACACCAAGCTTCTATGAAGTGCCAAAATGCGTGTCCTTATTTTCAACCTTCAAAAGACACAAATTTTGATAAGTTCAAACATAGTATTTTTTTTTTCTTTTACAGTCAAGTCCATGTTCTTAGAATTTATCTAATCAAGTCTTTAAATTTGCATAATTTTTCTAATCAACCATGCCAATGTCCGAGCACACAAGTCAATGCCAAAATATGAGTCCTTAAAGAATATTAAGTTTGAGTGTAATTATTTAATCCACAGGCGAAACTACATGAAATACCAAAACGCGTTTCCTCCGCCTTGTTCAAAAGACACTTTAAAAAATCAAAAGAAAGTTTTGTCTAGGAAGCTTTTTATTCTCCCGTCGTACAAGGGGTAAAAAGAGATGTATAAAAAAATAAAAAATAAACAACTTTTGACTAGAAAAGTACATCAGAATGAGCAGCGCACCGTTGTTTTTGTCCACCATGAGCGAGCGCTAAAGTTTTACTTTTCCTCCCTTAATTTACACCTTCTTTTTTCAATCGAGTTCTTGAACTTTTAATTCAATGAATCAATTCCTTAAACTTGCATAAATTTTTTAATTGAATGCGGCAATCAAATCATTTTAGAGTTTGACGTGGAAAAAAAATTAACCTCCACAAACAAATCACCATGAAAAATACTGTAAATGTTTTCCTTCATGGAAATGCCACAGTTAAATTGTTTGCCTCCACGTACAAGGCGTTGAGATAAAGAAAAGCTTCTTATTTTAAGTCATCCTCTGACCTTATCCGAGGGTTGTGTCAACGTGAATTGATTACAATTGGTGTAATTTCCTGAAAAAATTATTCTCTTTGGGACACGAGGTTGCATACTAATCTCTTGTGTTTTCCTTTTCGGTTTTTTCCGGAAATATATTGGGGTAATCTCTTGGAACCATTATCTTTGGGAAAACCTCGGTTTCCTAAATAAGTCATTAGTCGGTAGATGTCATTTCTCAGGTTCATTTCCTAATACATCATTGGGTAATTTTTTCAGCTTTGCTTATTTGGAGACAATGAATAATGGAAGGTTCAAGGGCGGTGGCACGAATTATGTGATGAGAGAGGCCTTTTGTTTCGCTAATGTTCTTCATTCATCTAGGAATGACCCCCTTGGATTTATTGAAGGAAAGGTCTAAGTACTCTACTCTTCTCTGGTGGCCAAATTCCCCTGGAGATCCATCGACTAATGTTCGAAAATTCTTCTTGACTTGGGTAAATGCTAGAAGGCTAGAATCTTCCTTTAAGACCTTCTTGATCACTAAACGACGGGACGTAAACTTGATTTCATTGACTGAAGGTTCAAAGAACCTAAACAAGAACCCGCGTCTTTGGGCAGCTCAACACTTGATGGGGAAGTGTTACATCAATGCCATTGGTTAGGTTGGTACAACTGGTTTGTCATAAGGAAGAAAATTCTTTATTGAGGTTTGTCAAGTGTCTTTTTCTTTTCTTTTCTATGTGAAAAATAAACGGGAAGGGGACCGTACCAATAATACTGGCAATGAATGGCGAGCACGGCACGACAAAATTTTCAGTTTCCACGTGAATTTTCAATTATAGCTTTTTTGACAAATGATGCCTCATCTATGCTTGGACTCTGGAGTCTCCCCGTCATTTCCGAGAAAGTATCGTCTGGCCTTTGCATCGGTAGATCAAAGTCATCCCCATCGTGGATCACATCAGCCCTACAGTAAAATTCACTTAATTAACGATTGAGATAATATTTATCAATATTTTTTGGTCAAGTTATTGTTATATTATGCAAAATTATAAAAATTCTAAATGGATTTACATTTATTACCTAGCATTTGCATAAATTGTGTTAGACACATGTAAGCACACATGATATAATTAAGAGAGAAACATCGCCACTTAAAAATTAAAAATGAAACCATGATTGAGAAAATCAATGTTAAACTTGATGAATCCCAAAACAAAATCGGTTTTTTTTTTTTTTGGTAAGTGTAGGGAGGGGACAGATGTACAAGTGAGTTTATCGGTGAACGTCCATCCAAGCAAAGATAAAAGTTAGAGAGACATGAGTCCACAAATGGGCTTATAGATGGAGGTACGCACAGGCTATCCATATGGATGAACAAACAACTATGAACAACTTCTGTACTTGAAATTTACCCTTGAAGTTATGAGTCAAATCAAAGGACGTGAACAATTACCTAGAAGCTTGTCGCTAATTTCCAATACGTCGCTGAAAGAAGAGAATGGATACTTTTAATAAAGTATGAAATAGAGATAAAAAAAGAGAATGCCAAGCCCCTGTTGCTCTCGGGCCCTATATAATGAAAGAAATGTTCATGTGCCTAACATCCTGCAGTCTTCAAACCTCTACAGAAGGCATACCTAAAATCAGTTTAAAGTATTGGGGTCAAGCACTATGAATGGCCAAGTAGCAAGATAATTCCATTGCCAGAACCAATTAGAACATGAACTGTAGATAGAAGTTACCTCAAAATAAGAGAAATTATTTCACCCTCGGAAATTACGTGGACGCTTGCTTTTGAGTATTGTCCGGTCAAAGAAGAACTTAATGTACTGTTTTTACTGTGATTTCTTTCGCTGTCTAATGTCTCTTAATAATGGCTAATGAAAGCTTGAAGAATATCAACTTTTTACCCTCCTCGTAGCCCTCAGTTTAGTGTTGCATTCTTGAATGAGGTGTACGACTTAAGATTTTTCCATAAAATCAATGTCTTCATGTTGCCCCCTTCTAGAGCCGTATCTGCTCTTTTTTATAAATTTGAATCAAATAGAAAGATTTACGAAATAAAAAGATGAACAAAGATAACACCAATGCAGCATAAAAATAAAACTAAGCCAACCTTTTTGAAGAAAAGTTCATTCAAAAACAATATGGATTATAGATAGCAAAAATACATTAGGTTGTTAAGAAATTTAATCATGGCTCATATATATTTTGTTCACATACATGCACACGCACATAACTCTCTCTGTTTCTGTTCATTCGTGCACATGCGCACATACGACTTTTTTTTTTCTTCTACGCCACTGCGCTTGTGCCCTATATAATAAAAGAAATGTTTATACGTCTAAGATCCTGCAGTTTTCAAATCCATACAGAAGGCATACGTAAAATCATTTAAAGTTCTGAGGTCAAGTACTATGAATGGCCAAGTAGCAAGATAATTCCATTACCAGAACCAATTGTTGCTGCCTATAAAAACCTTCAATGTCGCACTCTCCCTCGAAAAATCACTTCAGTAACCAAAAGAATAGAAACAAAAGTAGAAAATATGGCAGCCTTATCATTATATCTGCTGCTTACTTGGATATTCTTGCTTTCTCTCTTTCATACTAGGTTTGCTGAGGTACTTTGTCATGCGGACGAGAATTCTGCCTTAATGGAATTCAAGAGAAGTTTCAGAACCAACACGACAGATTGGCCATGCATTTATTCAAAAGTCGATTCTTGGTCGCTGGATGGAAGTGGAGATTGTTGTTCATGGGACGGCGTCAAATGTGATGAAGTCACCGGCCGAGTGATCGCCCTCAACCTCAGTAGTAGTTGTCTCTCAGGCACCATGAGTCCTAACACCACTCTCTTTCGACTCGTTCACATGGAGTCGCTCAATCTCGCTTTCAACAGCTTCAACTTCTCCTCAATTCCGTACGGCTTCGGCAATCTTTCAAAGTTACAATACCTTAATCTCTCCTCCATTGACTTTTATGGTGAAATCCCTCATGATATCTCGCAACTCTCCAAGTTAGTTTCTCTCGATTTGTCAAGGGATGAGACACTTCATATGCCCAACATGGGCGACTTCTTTCATAACTTGACTGGGCTAAAAGAACTTGATCTTTCTTGGGTAAGTTCGTTATCACCTTTCCTACCTATGCTAGCAAATTTCTCTTCCTTGACACTGCTTAGGCTAGAATATTGTGAATTGAGTGGAAACTTTCCAGTCAGCATTTTTCAATTGCCAAACTTGGAAGTCCTTTCCGTTGCTGGCAATTCCAACCTTTCTGGGTTTTTTCCCAAACCGCACTGGGGTTCTCCATTAAAATCCTTACACCTTTCCTTGACCAACTTCTCAGGAGAAATACCCACTTCAATTGGAAATCTTAGTCTCTTGAATGAGTTAGTAGCCTGGGGTTGCTATTTTTCAAGATCGCTTCCATCTTCAATGGGTAATCTTTCTCATCTCACTGCCCTAAACCTTCACAGAAATAACTTGCAAGGTCAAATCCCTATTTCCTTCGCTGATCTTACCCAGCTATCAATGCTACAGCTCTCTTCCAATAACTTGAGCGATGATTCTTTGGAGTGGGTGGTTAACTTGACCAAACTCACCGTCTTGGACATTTCAGGTAATAGTTTCCTTTTGATTATATTAAGCGCAATTGTGACGTCACATCATCTATGCACTAACCCACTCAGTGGACGACAAGTGGCATTATGGGGGCCCACCATCAGAAGTATCTCTTTGCCAGTTCGGACGGATCTCTTTCCTCCTCCATCTACAACTCCATGGAACCCAATCTCTCGAGCTCCATCACTGCTTGCTCCCACCCCGACCACAACCAAAACCCCCGTTGCTAATAGCCACGAGCAAAACTACCATTGTCGCCTCAAGAGCTTCGATTCCGTCAAGGGCTTGAGCTGGAAGGCCTTCTAGCTCGACAAGTTTAGCCAAGTCCTGAACCACAAACAACTTCTTCATCAACTTCTTCTCCCTCAACTTCCTCAATTTTTTGACTAAAAGGGAAAAAAAAAAATACTTCCTCAATTAATCCTCCTAGACATCATGATCTTGATGGTCGAATCGACATTCCTCCCGCAACCTTCTCAAATCCCTAATTTTCATATTGATGCTCCCATTGTACATGAAGAACTCGGCCTACGCGCTGATCGAACACTCGAGCGGTGGCCATTGATGAAGCCTGATTTCACCAATCAGAAGAACTACTCAACGGCGTAGTATGTCCCCTCGCCGCCATAGGCGATGAAGGAGAGGATCAGGTCCTGCCCAGAGTCGAGGTGCAAGGCCCAGAGAGCATTCACGTCCTCGACAACTAGCCCAACTAGAAGGCCTTTCGGCTCAGGCCGACGCTGGACTCGAAGCTCCCAAGGCGGCGATGGAGGGGTAGGGTTTTGGGAAGGAGGGAGGAGGATAGGATGATTTTTGTGGCATACCTGGAGATCTTGAGAGCATTGTTGAGGTAGGCCTCGAGGTGGAGGAGGAAGTCCCTATCTCTGGTTTTTCCCGTGGCCATTGTAGTAGGGGTTTTGGCAGTGGTCCGGGAGGGAGCGAGCAATAGTGGAGCTCGAAAGATCGGTGCAGAGAGGAGGAGAGCGAGAGAGACTTTCCAATTTTTGACGGTGGGCCCCTCCAATGCCTAATTGTTTGAGTGGGCTAGTGCATAATGACTTGGACCTAATATTTTCAGGCAAGGAGATTATTTAGCCAAAGAGAAAAAGGAAATTGAAATTGATGGGGTAACTAACACTCCTTTGTCTTGTGTCTTTTTATCTTTCTGTTTGGTAGGCAATCGATTAAGCGGAGGATTTCCATCTTCATTTGAGAACCTGAAGCAGTTGACTTATCTTGACCTTTCTGGCAATGACTTGCACGGTGATATTTTAGGGGTATTGCGGAATCTGAAGGATCTTAAATACCTTAACTTGGAGTCGCTTAATCTCAATGGCATTCTCAATGTGATTGATCTATTCACACTCAAGAACTTGAGAATCTTAGATTTGTCCAACAACAACATATCTTTCACCAAGTCATTCATCAATGCCACTACATCGAAGCTCACCTACTTATACTTGGATTCATGCAACTTGACCGAGTTCCCACGGTTTATAGGCTACTTAAGCAAATTGGAGGAGTTATCCCTACAACATAACAGAATTCGAGGGAATTGGTTAAGTAGTGGGTTTCCATCTTCATTTGAGAACCTGAAGCAGTTGACTTTTCTCGACCTTTCTTATAATGACTTGCACGGTGATATTCTGAGCACGTTGCAAAATTTGAAGGATCTTAAAGTGCTTTATCTGAAGTCGCTTAATCTCAGTGGTGTTCTCGATGTAAATGATCTATTCACACTCAAGAACTTGAGAGAATTAGTTTTGTCCTATAGCAATATATCTTTCACCAAGTCATTTGTCAATGCCACTACATCGAAGCTTGCCTACTTATACTTGAATTCATGCAACTTGACTGAGTTCCCACGGTTTATAGGCTACTTAAGCGAATTGAAGGTATTGTGCCTACAATACAACAGAATTCAAGGGATTATTCCTAGATGGATGTGGAACAATAGCAAAGAATCTCTCGTGTATATAGATCTTTCTCACAATCTATTAACCGGCTTCGAAAAAAACCAAACCGATCTTCCTTTGCCGAACTTGAACTATCTCGACATTAGTTCTAACTTGCTAAAAGCAACCCTCCCTATCCCACCTCCCTCGGTCATGGTATACAACATCTCTAGCAATATCCTATTTGGGGAAGTTCCAACATCCATATGTGAAGTGAGCTCTCTTACTGTGCTCGATTTGTCCAACAATGCTTTGAATGGCACACTTCCTCCTTGTTTGGGAAGCATTCATCCTTTGATTTCATTGAACCTTGCGAGAAATAAATTTGATGGCATGATTCCTCACGTTTTCTTAGATGATTGTGCATTGAGGATGATTGACCTCAGAGAAAATCGACTAAGTGGGATTGTTCCGAGATCTTTAGGAAATTGCAGTTTGCTGGAGTATTTGAATCTTGGTGACAACCAAATTAATGATACATTCCCATTTTGGCTATTGGAACTGGCCTACTTAGAAGTAATTGGCTTGCGGTCCAATAATTTTCATGGTCCCATAGAATATGGTCTAAGCGAGCTCAACTTCACCCGTTTACACATCCTGGATATTTCCAACAACGGCTTCAATGGCAAATTTCCTTCCAACTTGTTGAAGAGTTGCCACGCCATGAAGGTCATGGTTGGTCAAGAGGCGTTGGCATATTTGGATGTTTATAAAATGGTTCCTAATGTTTCATTCAGCATAAGTACTGTTTATGCAATGAAATTGATGAGTAAGGGCATGGAAAGGGAATATGCGAAGATTCCAGATGTCTTCATGGCAGTTGACCTCTCCAACAACGAGTTTGAAGGGTTCATTCCTGAACTCATTGGAGATCTAAAATCACTTCGCATGCTCAACCTTTCAAACAACCTCCTCAATGGTAGCATCCCTCCTTCCTTGGCCAACCTGACAGTGCTCGAATCACTGGATCTTTCTTGGAACAATCTTGTGGGAGAGATTCCTCAACAACTAGCACGCCTCACATTTCTTTCGGTTTTTTATGTCTCTCACAATCGTCTATCAGGACCAATACCACATGGAACGCAATTTGATACGTTCAGGAATAGTTCATTTGCGATGAATGATGGTTTGTGTGGAAGTCCCTTGCCAAATAAATGCACAAATGGTGAGAACGCTCCCCCACCACCATCATATTTCAAAGTGGATAATGAAGAAGAGTGTCTCTTCAACCTAGATTGGAGAATCGTGCTGGTTGGCGCCGGAGTTGGGTTTTTGGTCGGTATTGTGATAGAGAACTTGATCATTGATGAGAAGAGGATGTGGTTCTTGTGCTACTCCAAGAAAATGGCAAAAGGATGGAAAAAGATGGGGAAAGCCCTTGCAGACAAGAAATTATGCAGCTAGATATTTAATGCCCTATCTTTTAAGTAGCTTGTTGAGAAAAGTTATACATGCATATGTGAAGATTCTGATCTATGTTTATTTACTATAGTAATATGGAGATGTTGCTTTCTTGCTCATGAAAATTATAATTCTTCTGAAGATTCTAACCTATGTCTATCCATATATGCATTAGCAATGAATGAATATTCTGTTGTAATATACAGAACGTAATTGAGATGAGTAGATACTATTGAACAGCCAATTAATAGACATGGTGGACGACGTAAAAAATTTTGTTGTCCATGGAAACCATGGAGATTGGAGTAAAGGTTCTGTTTGTTCACAGGTAGAAAGGGCCTCGCTTTTGTTCATTTGATTGTATATTTGGTCGAACTTTCATAACATAGCATTAGCAATCCGTGTCATGTCAAGATATTCGTGTCGGTTATTTATGTCATTTTGTATCGGTAGACCAATGTTATGATGTGATTGATTACAAATTGTTTCTTATTTAAAATGAATGAAAACATGTCAATTTTGAGTGTAATTGTATCAAGTTCATGCTTTTCTTGGAAAATTTGTATTTGTGTTCTAGTCACCAAGGAATTGCCACTTCCCTATGCTCTTCCAGACATTAGCTTGCAATTTAAGTGAGTTACCAAGAGCTTTTGAAACTATTTTTTTTTTTCAAACTAATATGGTATCCTACATGAAAGATATTTTCGTAGAGATCATCTTAAGTTAAATGTAAAATTCTTCGCTTAAGGAGCATATAATTTAACAAGTGATTTAGTTTTATGAGTATAAACATAAATACGAAATCTAAAAAAATCAACGATTTTAACAAAACTTTCTTTAATTGAACATAAAATCCAATTTATAGAATCTGAATGAGCAGGGGGTGAGGAAGTCCCCATCTCTATCCTCGTCTCACCCTGCGAAGTGCAGGGCAAGATTGGTTATTAGAATGATGAGAAAAAAGGATTATATTTTTGCTGATTCATTTAATAAGAAATGACGAAAAATAAGGCAAAAGAGGAGAGACAAGTTTGTAATTTATTAAAGTTTGTACTAAATTAACGACAATAGTGATAGATTGAAACTGACTCACAAACTTGTATTTAGAAGTAGGACCTTTGCGCTTAATTTTTTTAAAATATAACTATTATTTAATACCGATCAGTCTAAATGTTTAAAAACCTACACATATGAACTCTTTAACTTTATTTCAAATCATTGGAAAAGTTTTTTTTTTCTATAGAATTTTGGGATGTTGGAATATGTTTTTATTGAATCATCCTTTACAAAATTATGGGTAATTTATATGACTCTGATATGTCATAACGATATAGGATATTCTATTACACAAATGAATTGGAAAATTCAAATGCGACATGTCAAGTTGGTGTTATAAAAGGTTCGACAGTTTCTTGAAAAAAATATTATGCCATTTCATGTTATTTATCAATATAGGGAAAAGTGGTTTGAAAAGTCCTAAACTTATTATGCTTTTTATAATTTGGTTGTGAATTTTTAAACTCATGCTAATTGAGTTCTAAACGTTTTTCACAATTTGCCAATTAAATTCATCTGGTTAATTTTACCTGGATATCACTCATGTGGACGTCGGCTGTCCTATATGGCATGGCTAGTGTGGTCATGGACAAATTTTTCCATGACCTATCGATTCATAAAGAGCATGTCACGGGCCTTTCCATGCTTAATGAACATAAATTAATGAAAATTGTAAAGTAATGGACTACTCCATCCCCGCGAAACTTTGGTTAGTAAACGTTGGCTTCACGTTATACTAGGGAAAAAAGAAAGGAAAGGAAAAAGTAATTGATTTGAAAACTTGCCTGGAATTCCAAGACGAGCAGTGTGAATCCACTATCTCTTCGACGGAAAATTTGACTTTTCGTCTCTTAATTTATGTGCTTTTTTTGGGTTAAGGTCTTGAACTTTCTATTAATCTAATCTAGTACAACCCCTGCCACCGATCCTAATAAATTTGAGCTGACATGTCCGTCGAACAGTTCGAGAGTACGAAGTGGGAAAAGAAGACTTGCTCTTGGGGACAAGTTAGTGCCAAAATTTCTTTCCTTCACAAATATTTAGGTTGAGTGTAATAATTCCGTGCACACGAAACTTATATAAAGTGCCAAAGTGCGCATCATTCCACCTTCAAAAGACATAAAGGTTCGTGGAACCAATTGAAAGAACTAGTAGAAAGTTTTGTCTAGGAAGCTTTATCTCCTCCTTTTAAAAAGGAAAAAAAGAGAGACAAGAAAGAAGAAAGGTTGACTAGAAAACTTGCTTGCAGTTCAAAATGAGCAGTGTACCCATTAAAGGTCATTCTACTTTTCTTCCCTTAATGTACGTACTTTTTCAGTTGAGCGATTGAACTTTAACATCTCTATTCAGATCCTTTAATTTTCATAATTTTTTTAGTCAAATTTAACCTTCGATACCAATTTTGATAATTTTGAACTAAAGTGGTTGCTGGATTACGTCACGGCAAGATGTGGAAAAATATTGCCTTTGCAGCCAAGTCCACGCAAATTGGGTCATTACAAGACGTTTAGTTGACGCAAGAATTTGTGCCAAAATGTCCCTCCTATATTTTCACCTCTTTCAAAAGATAGAAAGGAACTAATTGAAATAAGGGAAAATTCCAAAAGAATTCGAAATATCATCACTTTCTCAAATATGATCCTAAAGTGAACATTGTCTAGAGTTTGAAGTACTCTTATTTTCTCAAATAAGGATCTAAAAAAATCATATCAGTTTCAAAGAAACACTTAACCTCACCCCAGCAGTTCTAGGGCATTTCTGTCCTCTATGTTTGCTTATTATCTTCCCTTTTTTTTTTTTTTTTTTTCCTTTTTCTATTCTTGCCATAAAACAGACAAACTAAAGAAGATTAAAACTTTAAAGAAAAAAAAAAAAAAGAGAAAACACAAATTTGAAAAAAGAAAAGAAAAAGGCAACCCTATCGCCTATGGCTGCCGCCCCATTGTTGATAGGTCGTCAACCATGGCTAGCAGGGCCACCAATGCCTTGAAGAGGGGTGGCAAGCCTTGCCCATACTAGGGGGAGGACCGACTCACCTAAATTTGGGAGAGGGTTGCGACTCTTTCTTGGCAAGCTCGTGCCTCTAGTCAACAAGGGTCCCCAACCCTCACTAAGGCACTAGTGACCCCACTAGCCATGGCGGATGCCCCACGGGCGATGAGGCAACGACTAGAGGCAAGGGAGGGTTGGCAACTCTACTTCCTGTATTTTTTTTTTCCAATTTTAGCCTTTGTCTTTTTTTTTTTTTTTTTTTAGATCTTTTTCTTGAAAAACGGAAAAAGGAAGAATGAAAGAAAATAAGAAAAAAATGATGAAAATGCCCTTGATCAGCAGTGCAATTCCAAGATGAGAACCAGACCAACTAGACCAATTATTACACGCACGCACACACGCACCCACACACACACACACGCACCCACACACACACACACACACGCACACAAACACACTTGTTAATTTCTTCTTTTACCTGATGTGGGACTAAGACTCCAAGAGCCACACTCTCATTCCACACACACACACCTCATTGCAATTGCTATTACATGTGCCCAAGAGACCAACAAAGCTTTTCTTGTTCCTCTCTACTTAAATAAGAAGGCCACTTGTTAGTTTCTTCTTCTACCTAATGTGGGACTAAGACTCCAAGAGCCACCCTCTCATTCCACACACACACACCCCTCATTGCAATCGCTATTGTAATGGAGATAGCAACTTTACAACCTGATGTGGGACTAAGACTCCAAGAGCCACACTTTCATTCCACACACACACCTCATTGCAATTGCTATTGCATGTGCCCAAGAGACCAACAAAACTTTTTTTGTTCCTTTCTACTTAAATAAGAAGCCCACTTGTTAGTTTCTTCTTCTACCTGATGTGGGACTAAGACTGCGAGAGCCACACTCTCATTCCTCACACACACACCTCATTGCAATCGCTATTGTAATGGAGATAGCAACTTTACACGTGCCCAAGAGACCAACAAAACTTTTCTTGTTCCTCTCTACTTAAATAAGAAGCCCACTTGTTAGTTTCTTCTTCTACCTAATGTGGGACTAAGACTCCAAGAGCCACACTCTCATTCCTCTCTCTCTCTCTCTCTCTCTCTCTCTCTCTATCTCTCTCTCTCTTTCTGGCTCCCCTCACTTGCAAGAGACAAGGTATTCCAAGAGTCCCACATCAAGCAAGTACTCAAAAAGTATAAGAGAGATTTTCTATAAAATCCAAACCAAGCATGACCTTTAGCCATATCATTCACGGCCTTTTTGATTAAGATTGAGCATGAAATACATGAAATGTGATCGATGCTCACACAAGTGGAGTTTGAATTTTTTGTATGTGGGAACAAGTGCGATCGGTTTTTGCACTGCCAAGAGCCAAACTGGATCAATCGGTTCGGAGTATGGTAACTCTTTAGTGAAAAAAAAAAAAAAAGAAGAAGAAGGTGGAAGGCCAGTTTCGTTGGATAGGACCGGACCGAAATCGATGGTCGGGTCCAGTTCCCGATCCTAGGACCAAACGGTCTAGTCCTTGATTCCCAATTTTGGGAACCGATTTTCTCGATTTGGTTCCCGTTTCACCTTGGAACCAGACCAGACTGGCAACTAATCACCCTTACTAGAGAGCCAATTGCTCCTAAGGTTGAGGCCAACGATGCAATCGATCGTGTTGGTCCTGATCTGCCTCTTGAGTAGCATCAAGACTAAGCTCTCTCCAACATGGCATGCTAGATTAGCAAAACGAGTATGAAATTGGAACACCGCGATGAAAATGACCCACGTAGAAAGCATGTGCGACATTGAGGTTGACATGATTATGTTGTTCTCTTCATGCTTTTTTTAGCAAGAAGAGATTGCAATGCCACTGCTTTTATACTAGGCAATTTTTGTGAATGGGAATTTTGGCGCTCCTTAGCCACACGCGCATACATGGTACCAACCATGATATCATATACTAAAGGATCTTATTATCACGAGATGGGTTTATCAAGAGAATTCCTATGTTACTCTTGGGCTAATCACAAAATGCTCAACATATTGCCTCTCACTACCTTTCCTTAAATAAAAAATAATAATAATAATAATGTCAATATGTATAAGCATATTGAAGCATCATCATCGTTATTATTATTATTGCAAAAAGAGAAAAAAATTGTTCACACATCCACAAGGTGGAAATTTCAAGTTGAATTCTCATGCCGTGCTTGATGGCTCATGTGCAATCATGATTGCATGGTTGGTCCTTTAAAATGGCATCTCATTTTCTTTTCCACAAATAGACCAAAATTGAGAGACCCGCACAAAGACTTTTACCACTTTTAGATTGACAAACAAAAGTCATTTTACATTTTTTTTTTTCAAAAAGCTAACAGCTTTACATATGATTGTCCTAATCACGCATTATCCTTATTCAATACAATACATATTTGATCTTTGTCTTATTTTCAATCTAGTTGGTAAACTTGAAATTGCTACACAAAACCACCAAGGTGTTGGAAAAAATTTGCCAGAAGTTTTCTCTTCTCCTTATGATCTTGAATTCAAGTTTTATTGGGAGCACCCTAGGAGTAAAATCTCAATCGTACCAAATCGATATAAGGAAGTGCATCCTCAAGATCGTCTAGAAAAATATGTATGATACTTCACTGCCAAATTACAAAAAAATAAAATAAAATGTTACATAGAAGTTGATTTTTTTCTGTGGTTCGTCGGTTGAACTCAAAAGTCAAATTGCGATGCTGAACTAAGATTAAGAAGCCAAGTGCAAAAATGTTATTATACACTACCTTTTGTTTTAACCCTTAGATATACGTGCACAACTAAGGTTCTAGCAAATCTTGTGCAAGATTACGTTGACAAGATATGCGTGACTTGCAAGTTGAAGTGGCCGTCTCAGATTTCAACTTAGTGGAAGACATGGGAGACGACGTTCGAGCCAAGGTAAGGTTGACATCTTACGCTGAACGTGGACTCAATGATGAAATGCAATGTCGACTTCACTTACACGGCACGCATTCTGATCAATAGGTACATCAAGTGCCTCAAATTTTCCAAAGTATATCCGTGATTATTCTATTCATTGCTTTAAATATCATTAATCATTCTGATAAACCTTTTATTTTTTTAACCTTTAGTGGTTTCTTATGAGGAAGGAATCAATTTGCAATCAAGTGGAATCACTTATTTTACACAGAGGAGAAACAAATACCAAGTATCAGGGCATGATCCAATGAGATTAACTCAACAGTTAAAAATGAACATCTGGTATAAATAGTTTCCATCTTCGGGTTATCCACCTTAGTGTTGAATCATTTTATTACTTAGTCCATACATGTGAGTTCCATGCATCTACGAGTTAATTATCTACAACGTACGTCATTGTCATGGAAAAGGGAGTACTAAGGCAATGCTAGTTAATTCATTATTCTCTATAAGAATGAGTGAGTTGGACTGAGACTAAATTGAAAGACTAACAACTCGTTCAAATCGTTTTAGTCCTCTTCGAATGGGCTTTATAGCTTAATGGCCGCAAAGAATCTCACAAGCTTGGTTGGCCGGTTGCTTTACCCCTACTTGGAATGGAACAACATTTCCAATTTGTTATTTATCGTATATTCCAGATGTTTTTAAAGGGTTGGAGCACACTTATATCAAATAGACAATGTAGCTTGGTTTGTTTTGTTTAATGTTGTTCTAGTTTTCCTCGAAAGAAAGGGAGAAGAAAAGCTTCATCTCTTGTGTATAGGCATTCATCATTATTTTTCATTATGTTTTCCTTTTTTAGATGTGGCATCCCAAAAATTCAAGACAACCTCTAGATGAATTAAAGCCCATAATTAGGTAATAAAATTACCTATGGTTTATGCTTTAGCCATTAGTCTCCTCTTAAGACTAAGTGACGTATGCTTATGTTCATGAATTTTTGAAATTAGTATTATAGGATAAATTAATGAGAATAATCTATTCTTGGCTATGCACCTCATAGACTAAATTCCTATAGATAAAATGTTACAAGATTTTGTCCATATGAAATTGAAAATTTTAAATCTATAAAAGAAAGAATTAAAGGTAAAGTTTGGGGTTTAATTAGGTTTGGGCCTTAGGCCCAATAGCTTGGACTTTTGGTGGGCCAAATGGCCAGCCCATTGGAGCCCAAGGAGGGGCTGTCGACCGGCCCACTTGCTGGCCCAAAGCCCAGCCGAGAATGAGGCCCATTTTTGCATGAAGAAGGCCATGTGTCTCTCCCAAATTGCCAAGTGTAGATCATGCATTGGCTATTGGGGAGGCACATCATGATTGCCAATGATGGCTTTGTGGGGAATCAAAAGGGGGAGAGAGAGTGGCCGGTTGAGGGTTTCGACCAAGCCAAGAGAGAGAGGAAGTTGCGAGAGAGAAGGGGAAGCCGAGAGAGGAGAAAGAAGGAGCCGCTCGCCGTTCATCCGTCCATTCGCTGTCCGTGTGCCATCCGTGTGCTGTCATTCACTTGATCTTAGAGGCAAGTTAGGATCCAATTTCTACTCTTGCATGTGTGTCTTGCATGTGTGGCTGGAATGTTGTTGAATCTTGGGTGTTTAGAGGTAAGGAACCGAAGCTAGTGTGATTTGTTCTTGAAAAAGCTTGCTGATTTCGTGTATACCGCTGACCCAGAAACTTGTGGAGGCTTGCATGCGTGTTTCGAGTTGGATTTTGACTTTGACTCCTACATGAAAGTTGTAGACAACATCTCAAAGTATAACATACTAAAATTCGGGACAAAATGGTTGCGTTTTAAGGGGCAAAACCCTCCTCCTACGAAGACACTGGATCTGGAACTGCTTTGCTGACCTTTTGGTAGTTTTGTGGGTTGCATGTTGCTTTTTACCGAGAATTTCCCTTCGACTTCTTCATGAAACTCGTAGAAAACATCTTAAAGACTAACATACTCAAATTTGAGGTAAAATAAGCAAGTGTAGCCTAGTGAATCGACTTTCTCTTGAAGACGGTAAATCTGGAAATACGGAACTGGACATCCGAGAATTCTTCGACCCATATGGTGACTATTATTTGGAAATTTCACTTAGATCCCTCAATGAAAGTTTTAGGGGACCTCTTGAGGCAAAACATATCAAAATTTCAGAGGAAACGAAGAAGGATAAGTAGGTGAAAACTCGATATTTCGGAGATAGCTAAACTGGACGATTCGGTACTTGAAACAGGAACTTCGGACGTCTGTAGAAAATTATCTAGAACGAATCTGGCCTAGATGTCTCATGAAAAATCTACTTTAGTGTCTTGAATATAACCTGGTAAAATTTCATAATTTTTGGAGGTCATTCGTGTATTTTAATCGAAATATTTCAAGAACTGCGCAATTTGATTTTATCCGAAATTACATGCTGTATTTGTGTGAATTATATCTTCTTGTGCGAAACTCTTTTGGGCATGTGTTCTTCATGAAATTGTTACCTTATTGTCTTGTCTATCACATGTCCTGATTTCATGATTTTTGAGAATCATATGGATATTTAATTTAAATGTTTTCTAAAATTGTGCAAGCTGGAATTTAGTAAACTTCAAAAAGGCGTGATATATGGACTATTCTAAATTGTATGGACTCCATGAATTGTATTGTTATGAATGATTGTGTCTTGTTGCATGTATGATGCTGATTGGAATTGCAAATATGAATCAAAGGATGAAAATGATCTTATTTGCCATCACATCATATGCCATGTTAAAATTGAATTATAATTGAAGATGTGAATTAAGATAAGTGAGAAGGCCGTCGGAGGTGTGAGCCGACGATGCCTCGGGAGTGTCAGGATGCCTGGCTAGAAGGGTAAGGCCGGTTGCCCGGTGGCCTTAAATGGCCGGATGCCAGAGGGTCCTCGGGAGATTCGAGATGCCCGGAGAGTGGGGGAGCTAGAAGCCTGGCAAATATTGTGCTGGGGGATGCCTCGTGATGCCAGTTGGGGTACGAGATGCCTGGCAGGTATTGTGTCGGATGCTCGGCAGGTATTGTGCCGCATGGTTCTCGTGATGTCAGGTGGGGTGCGAGTGATAGATGTGGGATGCAAACATTGGTCCTGGGAAAAGAGAAATGTGGCGGCCCAAAATGAAAGAATGAAATTTGGGAAATTGAAATTGAATTATGCATGATAGTATATGTGTGACATGATGATGATGAGTGCATGGATGCATGATGATGGTGAGTGCATGGATGTATGTGCACCTATGGCGTGATGGTACATGTGATATGATGATGACAAGTGCATGGATGCATGATGATGGTGAGTGCACGGATGTATGTACACCTATGGCATGATGGTACATGTGATATGATGATGACAAGTGCATGGATGCATGATGATGGTGAGTGCATGGATGTATGTGCACCTATGGCATGATGGTACATGTGATATGATGATGACAAGTGCATGGATGCATGATGATGGTGAGTGCATGGATGTATGTGCACCTATGGCATGATGGTACATGTGATATGATGATGATAAGTGCATGGATGCATGATGATGGTGAGTGCATGGATGTATGTGCACCTATGGCATGATGGTACATGTGATATGATGATGGCATGTGCATGATATCAAGGTAAATTGTGCATGGATGCTGGAATGACATGTGTTATGCTATAATTGCGATGGTTGTATTGTATAATGCATTGAGTGGTTTATTGGTCCTTTACCTATTGAGTGGCTGTACTCACCCCTTTGGGGACCAACATTTCAGATTAGAAAGATGCCGCTCCCTACCATCACGCGGGGCACCTTCTATGGCCTCCCATCGGATGTAGAGGTAGAGTGTACAGAGATCGACTACGTCCTCGTCCCTGGACTGACATTTGTGCGAGTGCGAGTGCTGGTTATGTACGATGTGGGCCTAGTTGAGGGCCTTGTCACTCAGGAGTTTCTGTCAGTTCATGTCCGCCGAGATGGAGTGTTTAGGGGGATGTTACCGCCACCACCGCCCGACGCACCAGGATGGGTGTGTTGGCCGCGTGAGGGGTAAAGAGCTGATTTTTTTTTTTGGAGTAGCCGCCACTGTTAGATGGAGGATGTCGCGTGATCACTTTAGGGGTCGTAGTATCTTTTTGGGATGTGGCCAAGTGTAGTTGAAAATCTTGGCTTTCTTTTGTTGTATCGACCCGAGAAAATCCATCATAAAAATATGTAAATAAAAGTAGCATGGCTTTATCTTTTCCTATGGTACTTAGTGATGTGCATTGTATCATGATTGTTGGAGGGAGAGATGGCGATATTAAATTTTGCTTCCGCTAATGAGTCGCGCTAGGACCGTTTTCAAAAAAAAAAAAAAAAAGTCTATGAACTACGACGCTTCTACTAAGAGATGTAACTAGTGTCCATTAGGTGTAGCAATAGGTGCATGTGGCGACCTAAGGTGTTTCGGGGTGCCACAGCCGCCCTTTTTGGAATTAGAGCAATGGTTATAGGTAGAGTGATAAGGAGCCTCATTTGAAAATTGAGGACCATGATGACAATGCACACCATAGGATATAAAACGGAATAATTGATTAACTTTGAATAACGGGTGATGAGTATTCATTCGTAGATCCCTAGTAGTTAATTTTGAGATGTCTTTAGGTACCTATAACATGTATATGTTACTTATGTAGTAGTAGTAATTGCTTTGAATGGAGACAGTGAGTTTCAGATTATTCCTGAGGCAATGCTTGGAAATTGCAGCAAAGTCATGGTGCGAGCTAGAAGTGCTCATCCATCGAGGGCTGAAGCCTCTGCTGCAAGGGCTAAATCCCGAATGGAAGACATCCTACAGGCATTGGCCAATATTGGAAATCTAATGGAAAGGTAGGCACAGCAAAACCTGGAGCAGAACGCCGTACTCAAGGACTGGTGGAGCAGTTTTTGCAGCTGAAGCTACCTAAGTTTAGTGGAATTGGAAGTCCTGAGGAGGCGGAACATTGGATTGATGGAATGGAACAAATTTTCAGGTTGTTGGACTGCACTAATGCTAAGAAAATAACTTTGGCAGAGTACCAGCTGGAGGGAAATGCAAAGTTTTGGTGGAGAGCATCGAGGGACACAATCTTCCCACCAGGTACTGAGGTTAATTGGGAAGAGTTTGTGAGAGCTTTCAACAGAAATCATTTTTCTGACTATGCTAAGGATAGGAAAATTACTGAATTTGTTTAATTAGAACAAAAGGAACTCACAGTAGACCAGTATGAGGCAAGATTTTCTGAACTGTCTAGATATGCTCCTAGGCTAATTGAGGATCAAGAAGAGAAAGCTAAGAGGTTTCTGAAAGGGTTGAGGACTGATATCGGGAAACAATTAATGCCTTTGAACATAAGAGATTATAATGAGATCTATGAAAGGGCACAGTTGGTGGAGCAGGAGTTGGTAAGGGAACATTCGGAGAATAAGAAACCATTGTCCTTTGGTGATGTGAGACGGGGTAAGAGACCCTATGCAAGTCAAGGTCAGACCTGGGAATCTAAGAAGAAGGGCAATTTTGGGAACTTTGGAAGAGGCAGGGGTAGCCTGAATTTGGAAAGGACACCTTATCAAAATAAGGAGTGTCGAAGGTGTAATGGGTGACATGGCCCAGGACCTTGCAATGGGCAACCGAAATGTTATAGTTGTGGACGAATAAGTCATATTAAGAGAAACTGCCCACAGGAAAGGTCACACGCGAGTATTAGCTCGGTGCAGCAGCCACAACAGAATGCTGTTAGGCCAAACTTACCAAGGAATCCCCAGAAGCCACCAGCACAAGGAAGAGTGTATGCGATCACCCAAGAGGAAACGGAAGCTTCCAAAAATGTTATGTTAGGTACGATCCTTATAAATGATAAAAAAGGCATATGCATTGTTTGATACGGGTGCTACACATTCATTTGTGTCTGAAAGATATAAACAGTTGAATAAGATAGAAACTACGCCTCTTGAGACGCCTATTTGTGTTTCTACGCCTCTAAAGGATATGTTATTGTCTACGCTGGTGTGTGGAAATTGTAAAATAGCAATGGGGGGAAAGGATATGGAAATAAACTTAGTTGTAATGGCCATATATGATTTTGATGTTATCATAGGAATGGATTGGCTTCATAAGTATCGGGCCCAAATGGATTGTTATAGGAAAGTAATCCAATTTACCTTACCTGATCAGTCTAGTTGTGAATTTCTAGCAGGTCAGACCTACCTACCTGTAGCACTTATTTCAGCAATAGAAGCCCGTGCGTTACTTGACAAAGGATGTCAAGGGTACCTGGCCATGGTTAGAGATTATACTAAGGGAAGAGCCTAAGATTGATGAAATTCAAGTAGTCAACGAATTTCAAGATGTATTCCCTGAGGAATTGCCTGGATTGCCGCCAGAGTGAGAAATTGAGTTTGAAATTGAATTAATGCCTGGAACAGGACCAATATCAAAAGCCCCATATAGGATGGCCTTAGTCGAATTGAAGGAATTGAAAGTGCAACTACAGGAGTTGCTTGACAAAGGATTCATTAGACCAAGTGCTTCACCTTGGGGTGCACCAGTTTTGTTTGTGAAAAAGAAAGATGGATCGATGCGCTTGTGCATTGACTATAGGCAATTGAACTAGGTGACCATTAAAAATAAATATCCTTTGCCTAGAATTGATAACTTGTTTGACCAACTCCAGGGAAGTTCAGTCTTCTCTAAGATTGATTTAAGGTCGGGATACTATCAGTTGAGAATTAAGAAAGAAGACATCCCTAAAACTGCGTTTAGGACTCGTTATGGACACTACGAGTTCCTTGTTATGCCATTTGGATTGACAAATGCACCGACTGCATTTATGGATCTAATGAATAGAGCATTTAAACCTTATTTAGACTAGTTTGTAATTGTTTTTATTGATGACATCATGATATATTCGAGAGGACCTAAGGAGTATGAGCAACACTTGAGGATAGTTTTGCAAACCCTGAGAGAGCATAAGCTGTATGCCAAATTTAATAAGTATGAATTCTGGCTGGACCAGATAATATTTTTAAGGCATATGGTATCAGGAGAAGGAATTGTAGTAAACTTGGCAAAAGTTGAAATGGTAATAAATTGACCGAGACCGACGACACCTACTGAAATACAGAGTTTCTTAGGACTGGCTGGTTATTATAGGAGGTTCATTGAAGGATTTTCACGACTGGCAGGTCCTTTAATTAAGTTGACTCGAAAGAATGTGAAATTTGAATGGAATATGGAATGTGAAAGGAGTTTCTAGGAGCTTAAAAGGAAATTGACCTCGGCTCCAATCCTGACTATACCAACTGGACCTTATGGTATTACAGTGTATAGTGATGCATCTCACAAAGGACTGGGATGTGTTTTGATGCAACATGGCAAGGTCATAGCCTATGCATCTAGACAATTGAAACCCCATGAGCTGAACTACCCAACGCATAATTTAGAACTAGCAGCTATAGTGTTTGCTTTAAAGATATGGAGGCATTATTTATATGGGGAAAAGTTTGAGATTTATACGGACCATAAGAGTTTGAAATATCTGTTCTCACAAAAGGAGTTGAACATGAGACAAAGGAGATGGATGGAGTTGTTAAAGGATTGTGATTGTGAGATAAAATACCATCCAAGGCGAATAAGGTAGCGGATGCTCTTAGTCGTAAGTCGGCTATGGAGATGGCCAGTTTAAGAATAGCGGAATGGAGCTTGTTAAAGTCCATTACAGACTCAGAATTTAAATTAAAAGTAGATTATCTTACCGGTATGCTTAGTGCATTAAGGATTGAACCTGAAATTATTCAGAAAGTTAAAATCTTACAAGAGTCTGACCGGGAGATTTTGAAAATGAAAGATGCAGTGTCTTTAGGAAAAAGACCCGGAGTTAGTATTTCACATACATAAATAGTTGACATTTCTAATTATGGTGCAATTCTATTATTTTTTAAGTTTTGGCAATGTGGATGTACAACCTATACTCTCTAAAACTCAATTCATTTTGTGATTGTTGATTTTATGGTATCTTTAACATTTTTAAGGCTGCATAGTTCATGTCATATGAATATGCTAATTTTTCTTTCCATACAATCAACACGTCACTCTTTCAGCATATCTTATGCCAATTAGAATTTGATTTGTTGATAAGTTACCTCAAAATAAGAGAAATTATTTCACCTTCGAAATTAAGTGAGTGCTTGCTTTAGAGATTTGTCTAGTCAAAGACAAATTTATGTTCTATTTTTGCTTTGATTTTCGTACTCTGTCTAGTGTCTCTCAACAATGGCAAATGAAAGTTCTGAAGGATAAAAAAAAAAAAAAAAAATTTACCCTCTTCTAGTATGGAGTCTTGAAAAGATTTACAAACTCAACATTTGTCATAAAATATGTATCCACCTTTTCTATTTTACTCCTCTTCTCCTCGTTGGCCCATCATAGAGAAGTCAATATCTTCTCATTAGATCATCTACAATCATCATTCCATACATCACATCAGTCTCGATCTCATCCCAGATTGACATTACTATAGTTTTGTCTTGAATCCACTCATTACTAATCTCGTCTTTTTTGAAATTTCTACTTGGAGCTAGACATTGTCTTCACTAACAGCATGTGCACATTTTGGTACTTCACCTACCGAGTTAGCATTGCATGCATAGGTGAGATATTCACCAATCAACTGGAAAATGAGGATTTCAAGGTTTGGCATTACTCAATTTGGTTACTTGAAGATATTATCGATTCTTGCCAATATTTCGAAGAATGTTTAGCTTCACGAACTTTATATACCAAAAACAATCTCTCACCAACTCAACTAGAAAACCTTCAAACAGAAGTGCTACTCAATGCAAAGCTTCGACTTTGCTCTTTGTTGGGTTTCCAATCTGTTGACACCTAAATTTTAGAGATTCGTCATTTATTTATTGCATAGAAAATTAGGGCAGAAGGACCCCTGAAGTGCCATAACTTGGCACAAAGGGACACTTAAGTGCCATAACTTACGAAAGGTACACTTAAGTGCCACATTCGAAGAAAAATGGATCACTTAAGTGCCACTCCGGTCAAAATTCGGCCAAAACGCCGACGTGTGCAATTTCCAACAAAGTGAGTGCCAAACGACGCCGTTTTGCATGCTAACGTGGCCAAATAATGCAAAAACGGCGTCGTTTTGCACTTGACGAGGTTTAAAAAATAGAAAAATTAATTAAATTAAATTTATTTAAAATATTTAAAAATAATAATTTTTAATATTAAAAAATTAAAAATTAAAAAAGGGGGAGGTGGCTGAGGGCTAATCCATCAACCACCTACCACCCTTTTCTTTATTTATTATTTTTAATATTTTAATTTTAATTATTAAATGTTTTAAATAAATTTAGTTTTAAATTTAATTTAATTCATTTTTATATTAAATTTTTACCACGTCGAACCAAAACGACGCCGTTTCGCACTTGCTTCGTCAAAAAATTGACACTTTAGCTTTTGGCTGGATTTTGGCCGGAGTAGCACTCAAGTGATCCATTTGGCTCCAATTTTGGCACTTAAGAGTACCTTTTGTAAGTTATGGCACTTGAGTGTCCCTTTCTGCCAAGTTATGGCATTTCAAGGGTCCTTCTGTCGAAAATTAGGGGTCAATTTTATCCCTAAAAAAATATTAATTGCATATAGATTTAGGTGCATTTACTTGCATTTTTTGCATTGGACCGGTGGTAGATGGGTTTGAATTAGTGGTTTTGAACTTTAACTTAGCAGGCCAAAAGGTAAAAAAAGAAGAAGAGAGGAACAGGTCTTCTCCGTGCGGCTGCCTCGCCGGCCACCAGTGCCTCCGCCTACAACACGACATCGCGCTATCACCGCCTCGTGCCGGCCACCGAGCCATCCTGCCGTTCGTTTCCCGCGACACTGTCGCTGCTACCCACCTCTACAGTAGATCACGAGCCCTCTCCGTCGCGCCTCCGCTTGCTACCCTCCGCATTGGCCACTGCTGCTCCTACTCTGCTCGCTCACTCACCGCCGCACCACAGTAGCGCCACGACGCCAACAGATCCAAGCCGGTCACCACGTCTACCACCACCACAGTGACCCGCGAGTCCGACGCTTGTAGACACGTCACTGCTCACCCATCTATGACCGCTTGGCACCCGTTCCTTGCAGCTCCGAACCTCCGCCCACTGCCACAGCAACTCGCCACACCGGAAGTTGCCCCGTCGCGCCTTGCTACGGCCCTTGCGAAGGCAAACTTTCATGTTCATTGCTCATCGTATCCGCTCCGACCCCAAGCTCACCTGGCACTGCTAGCTGCTGCTCCTTTCTGAGCTATTCCGCCCCCTTGGCCTGTTGGTCGCTGTTGCTGCCTTTGCCTTTTTCCGGTCCTCACCGGAGCTCCGGCAACCCACCATCACAGCTAACCCTAGTTTAGGAGCCCAAAATTCATATTAGCATTGACAGCCCAATTTTCACACCTGAAATCTGACTCACAATCGCCTGGAAAATTGCCATTCCAATCTCACGTCCGAGATTCGATTCATGATTTATTTAAAATTGATCAACCCGATCTCATGCGCGAGATATGGTTCGTCAATTTTTGGATATCGATCTTATCTTGCTCTAATTTGCCGTCGTGTGGTTTGAGTCGATTTCGTTTTCGTAAAAAAGAAAATCTAAAAAATATTTGATTAGGATTAGGTTTGTTTTAGAATATTCCTCGTCTTAGGGTTATCTTCCATATTTAGAATAGGAGCTTTATTCCGAATTTGCTTTTAAAAATAAAAATCCAAAAAATGCATTCATTTCGGATGCTAGTTTTTTTTTTTTTTTTTTAATTTGAATTGCACATTTAATTATTTGGCAATTTTAATTTCGAATTTCATAAAAAATAAAAAGAAAAAAATTAGAATTTGGGCATTTTTGTAGGTCACTGCATTTTAGGGTAAAATTTTATATAGTTTAATTCTAGATAATAGTTTTTTACTTTATTATAGGTTTAGATAATTTTTTAGATAGATTGCATTTTAGTTAGGGATTTCTAAGTTAGGATAACATTCTAGTTTAAATTAGGATTTGGCTTAACCTCATTCCTAATACAAATTAGATGATATTTTAATTTAGATAGATAATTTTCGCATTTTAATAATTTCGAATTTCATGGAAAATACCAAAAAATGCCTTAGAATAGATTGATTCCATTTTTAGCATAGATTGCATCTTATTATGTCATATAGTTAGGTCATATTGCCAGGTCATATCTTTTCATGTTAGATTAGTAGCATGCATTGCATGATTCTCATTAAATAAGTGAAAACAAAAAGAAGGGAAATGAATCCCCTTTTTTAAAAATAAAAAATAAAAAAATAAAAAAATAAAAATGCAACTCATATGATGCATGTAAATGCTAATGCAGATGCATGATGTCAAAGGAAAGAACGTACCTACAATTACTTACCAATCAGTGCGGTAAAGCATATTGAGGTACATGATAAATCCCTGTTTACTCCACAAGTACCCAACTCTCACTCAGGTTCCTTGAAAAGCGTAACAGGTAAGAACATTCACATCCAAAGTGAAATATTCAACAGAAAAAATTGAGACATTCAGATCCAGACTGAGATGTCAAGATTTTTGAAAAACTCAAAATACCTAGATCCAGACTAAGGTATAATGAGAAGGATTGACAAACATTCACATCCAGAGTGAAATGTTTGAATGAAAATAATCAAGACATCCGGGCCCAGACTGAGATGTCAAGATTTTGAACTCGAAATACCTAGATCCGAACTAAGGTATAACGAGGAAGATCGAAGAACATTCACATCCAGAGTGAAATGTTCAACAAAGAGAATTGAGACATCCAGATCTAGAATGAGATGTCAAAATTTTGGAATGCAATTTGTATGCAAATGGTAAAGGAACCTACCTGGAATATCTTATCTTCAAGGAGGGTAGAGTGATTCAAGATAGTTGGTGTTACATGTTCAAGACCCGTACCTTTCTACAGTCGCCTAAAATAGTAACGAAGAGACTACTTTCCTAGGACCCGTACCTTTCTACGGTCGCCTAGTAGAGCAGCAAAGTTTTGTAAGGAAACTACTTTCCTAGGACCCGTACCTTTCTACGGTCACCTAGTAGGGCAGTGTTTGGTTGTGTCTAGGACCCGTACCTTTCTACGGTCGCCTTGACGAAAAAAATTGATTTTCCAGGACCCGTACCTTTCTACGGTCGCCTGAATGAAGAAATTGCTTTTCCAGGACCCGTACCTTTTTACGGTCGCCTAAACGGGGATTCACTTTCCAGGACCCGTACCATTCTACGGTCGCCTGAATAAGGAATATGTGTTGTCGAGGACCCGTACCATTCTACGGTCGCCTTGACGGGGATTTTGCTTGGCTAGGACCCGAACCATTCTTCGGTCACCTTAATCAGACTGAATCTCGAAAAAATCTTTTGGGGGGGCAACTCCATCGAGTGCTAGTGCTTGAAAAGAAATACCTGTACAATGACAAGTATTTAAGGTGTGGATAGAGATATACTTACCTGGTAACATCTCTGATCTTTAAGGATATGTCTCTTAAATATTTGAAGTGACTCCCATGTCGATGAAGGGGAATTTTGGGCTACGGAAGCATGCTGATTTGATAGGGGGACGCTAGGTCATATCAAGGGACACCAGGCTACGAAAGCACGCCGGGTCAATAAAGAGAGATACCGGGCTATAGAAGCACACCGGGTTGATGAAATGGACTCTGGGCTACGGAAGCACGCCAGGTCAATATAAAGGACACCGAGCTACGAAAGCATGCCGGGTCAATATAACTGGATAGCTTGACCAAGTCAAGTGTCGATGCACTTGAGAGAGAATACCTGCACAATGACAAGTATTTTAGAGTATGGTCGAGATATACTTACCTGATGATATCTCTAATTCTTGGGGATATATCTTTTGGAATTTAGATATCCTGTGGAGGTCTTTCACCTCATGGTGGAGGTTTCTCATCTCCTAATATCATGAAACATTCTGAAAGGAACTTGAATTACCTATCAGACATGATTTAAAATAAACACTGATATGCATTCATCAAAGATAGACAATCTGAGTTACTCTAGAATGCACATTTCAAAATTTAGTGAGGTTTTCTTCAACTCAATCAGGGTTCATGCATAATGACATTTGCATCACCCAAATTTCCACTTGAGAGAATTATCATTCAAGACAATCTTCACTCATGACATGGATTTCCTAAGAATGCCAAAGGAGGGACCTTCAGTTAGAAGGGACTTTCACTCACTCTCATTTAGAGGCTATTTTATGATAATCACTCCATCTCACAATCATCATACCAACAAGGGTCCAAGTATTCTCGCAAGCGGTACGACTTTACCAATCTTAGAGGTCTTTAATAGGGACCGTAATGTGGGCTTGGTCAATGGCTTAACAAAGGGACTCTTCAAGTCAAGGCAATTAAAAGAACAATTTGTGAACATCTCCGGGCTTACAAGTCAAGAACCCTGCAAAATGAGAATGAAATAATCTTGCTCGCACTTCTTCGAGCGATGCTTATAAACATATGAACTCCCATGTTAATTCAAATGCCCTAATCTGAAGAGACTTTGTAAAGGACGTAACATAGGCTGGGTTCATAGGTTGAGAAATGAAAGGATTAGCAGGCTCAAAATGTGTGTAAAGGGTGAGAGCTTATGATCATCTTGGCATTGCCACCAGTTTTCTTTTTCACCATCGGGGATTGTTTTCATGAAGTGCCCCATTGATTATAAAAACTCAGCATTTGAGTTCTTTGAGTATTGCTCCATTGGAATTCAATTCTTGCAATTGACAGTCACCTATATTGACTCTTTTTTTTCATCTATGGGTATTGGCCTTGCTTTTACCAGGCACACTGCTTTTTTCATACCCCCAGTTCTCATGCATTTTTTTACTTCTTTTCATGGGCATTGGCCTTGCTTTTACCAGGCACACTGCTTTTTCATGCCCCTTAGTTCTATTTTGATTTCTATGCATGCGTCAAGCAATTACACTTTGAATGACACTCAAACTTTCAAGGGTCTTGCTCTGCCTTTTGCCTTGCCCCAGTGTGGGGGATGATCACCAACTAGGTTTAATGTGAAATGAATTCATAAGCTCAAATGGGCTATGCAATGGATAAAAGTGTATAGGATATAGAAAGAAATGATCTTCGTCATCCTAGGGCACTTAAATTACCGCATGAATTCAATGTAATAGCATGACTAGAAGATTGATGCAAGTAAGAGCAAGAAAATTTCAATTCATTTTCCTCACCTTATGATGCTGTCTTACCTCCAACTTGCCCCAATGTGGGGTGGTTCTTGACAGGGGTAATTTGAAGAATTTTCACAAGTGTATGGAGCTCAAAGGATTTAAGCAATGGATCACCTGTTGTGTTTGGGATAAAGAAATAATGCCTCTCATCACTTCGGTCATCGTACCTTTTGCGAGAGAACTCTTTACCTTGTAAATATGGAACTTCCTACACTCATCTTACAAGTGTATAAGTAAGGGACTGTGTATAGGATAGGGCTTGCCTTTCTCCTGACACGTCTCATTCAACATTCTTAAGCATTGATGTCACTCCATTAAATTGTCTATCTTGACAAATCTCCACATGAAATTGGTGAGCTGAATTAATATGAAAATTTTCTTTTCAAAAGAGTCCAGCAACTTTAAGCATAGAAAGCGTTTGTGACTTCAAAACAAACAATTTACTACACTCAAACAATGATTTCAAGCATTCATTCAAGGAATTGTCCCACGAAGGGATTGTCTCAGCAATGGATGTCCTTGGAATGAAAATCCACTTTTTGATTTGATGAATGCTCCATTCTTGCTTTTACCCCTGCACAAAACAACGTGCATGAATAGGATACTATGCAACATCAAAGTAAATTCAAATTGCACAACCATTTTGGCTTGGATTGAGATTTTGTCTCAGTCATGTCACTACTAGAATCTGTAGTACCCCCAATTCGTCATCTGAAAGGAAAATAACAAAGCGTCATCTCCCAAAATTATTTATGTTCAAAGACGAGATGTACCTCTTTCACTAAAGATGGCCCTCATTTAATGGGCGAGAATGAAAATTCCATCAACCATGGAAATGGAACACACTTTGTTTGGCCCTTCAAGATGGATATTTCAAGTAGTATCGAGATGTGATCGACATTAACTCTTTAGTAAGAGTTGAACCGACTGTAACCTGATGTGCCTTTTTCAGATGCTTTCTCATTAGGTCAAGAAAGTAATGCTCTGAAACATGAAGTAAATGAGTCAGAAAATTAAACAAGGCTAATCTAATGATGCTTTTTGGAAATGGCTTGAAAAATGATCTTTTTTTTTTTTTTGTTCTTTTGGAATTTTTTTGGATGAGGAAGCATGAAGAAGCCCAGTCCTCAGAATTCTCCTTGGATTATATTTTCTTTTCATTGTTGGATATCGTCACCGGGCCAGTTTGGAGTACCCCGTCATGCTCTCAAAAATTGGAAATAAAATTGTAATTTCATTGAATAGAATCAAATGAATTACATTATTGGAATGGAAATTATGATTCCTAACCTCTAAAAAGAGAAGAAGTCAAAAACAATTTCTCGAAAGTGAAAACAATTCCTAAAATGCGATAAAAATTCCCGTGCCAGGGAATGTACAATTGAACATGCCCCAAATTAAATAAGGAAAGCGATCTACTTAAGACCATGAATCATGTGCGCTTGAGTTCTTCACCCTCCTTGATCTTGTGATGCAAATCCTCTAGGTCAGAGATTATTCCTTCTAGATATATCACTAGTCTCTTCATAGTGGCGTCAAATTCAGTCACTCAGGAAAATAGGACGGTTCAAAAGTCCTCTTGGCTCTCTTCTTCGAGTCGTAGTTTTTCACTGAAGATAGAGTACCTATGTCATCACATCCCTTTTGCTTGATGAGACAAGCCACAGTAGCAAACAATTCATTGACTTGACTTTGGAGGTACGCAATTGGTTTGTTTATATTGACAATGATATGGTCCAGCACCTCATTTTGATTCGCCATTTTAGCTCTCGGTCGTGTACGGATGAGTGAGCGAGATCACCTAAAGGAAATAAATGGGAACGTGTAAGCATGAGGCGTAATTAGAAAGTCAATCCATGACAATGATTTAATCGATTTTTCCATTTCTTTTATTCATGAAAAGTTCGTACAAGAAGGGTTATTCCTAAAAAGAGCTAGAAAAAAAAAACACCCTAGCAAGATCAAATTTCCTAAACATAAACTGAAAACAAATTAACCAAAATTTTTTATTTTCCAAATGGTTCATTGCATGGCAATTTCCTCATTTCAAAGGAATTAGATCAAATGACTATCCTATATTGTCATGGACAGACCAAAAGCATGACAAAATAAATTGCATGGTATAAGGATAGAAAACTTACTTCACCAAGAAAAATCGACGGCAATCACATAGACATGCGCATGAGATGTGAGGTTCGATTTCTAACTAGAAAGGCTAAGCAATGTGGAATTAAAAGGGTGGGATGACTTAGTTGCAGCCTCGCATACTAAGTCAAGTCCTCCTAACTCCGGCTCAGTCAAGAATGATACCCCAATGTGACGCAGCCTCGCGGGCAGAGGTAAACATTCTTAACACCAAGAAAGACTTTCGGGATTAAGTTGGGCAACCTTTACTATGCAGCCTCGCGGTCGAAGTCGTATCCAACTCAATACCATCCTAAATATCCTAGTGCGGCCCAGGTCCGGCAGCAGGTTGTGTGTGCAAAAGTGTAGTGCTAAATGCAGGGCATGCACAGCAATTTAAATCAAACAACACTTCAATAGCTTGAAATTAAAACATTCATCCCCAACTCCAACCTGCAAGGTTAGCAAAGACTACTCCCCTCATATCTCCTCATCTGCAAAAACATTTAACACCTTAAATGTTAGGGACGTACCTGGAATCCTTGCTGCCAAACAAAAACATTTTTCAAAAAGAAGAAAATTGGCCTAAGTCCACTAAGTGTTTTAACACAAGTCCCCAGCGGAGTCGCCAAGCTGTCGCGACCAATTTTTCGGGTGTGAACCACTTAGGGTTTGGCTAATGGATTGTTAGGTCTAGACTTAACTCGGGCTCTCCCAAACCCATACCAATTCGCGACTTAGGTTCAAGTTCTTAACATGCAATTGATTTTCAATTAGGAGTCACCACTAATCTATTTTTGGTGGGTCGATTAGAAACCCAAATAAAATAACGGGAGAATTATTTTACTCCTACGAACCAGAGATTATGGGTACGGGGACTTGATTACGCTAGAATTCTCTAACGCCCTTTCGGTACCTTTCTTTTTATTTTGAAAAATGTTTGCAAACAGTTTGAATTGATTTTAAATTTATTTCATGTGAGGTGATCATGCGGGTGCGCAAATCACCAATTTAACACCCAGATAATAAATTGCAAAAAACTTACCTCCAAGCAACGAAAGCATCTGCAATGTTAAATTAAAATCCACATCAACAACCCTAGATATGGTTTCTAATTAACACGCAATTTCTTTTTTTTGTTTTGTTTTCACTTAATTAATGAAAATCATGCAATATGCAATGCGATATTACTAAATGACCTAATTCTAACGATATGTAATTTCTAATTAAATGGGCCTAGCAACAATCACTAGATGACGGGAATTTCATGAACCTAATCCTACATGACACGTGCATGATTTTTTTCTTTTGTATTTTTTATGAAAATTTATAATTAAAAACCACTAAAAATCTAACTGAAATGAGATATTATCCATTTTAAGTTAGGAAATAAACCAATCCGAATCCTATCTTAACCTAGAAATTTATCTCAACATGCAATTTAACTCAAAGATTTTATCTAACCTAGATAACATCTTAATATGCACTCTAATGTGATTAGAAAAGAATCTAACTATTCTATCATGATATTCTATCAAATCAAAATCTAATCTACATGACATGCAAATGCAATCTTTTTTGTATTTTTGGGATAAAAAAAAATTAAAAGATAAACATCAAACCGGGTCATCAAAAATATTATCCACCACTCAAATTGAAATTCAAACTTGATTATTTCGCTAATAAAATCGATGAATTGATCTTAAGCCTTAACGATCAAGATATCAATTTTACTCCCGCGTGAATAATTATTCCATCTAAAGCCTTATAGATGGAATAAAAATTTGTGCGGTTGCGAATTGGGTAGTACGTCTAGAATTTCAATATATGCATCGACAAATATCCCAAATAAGGTAATAGAATTTTCGAAAATCAAAGTAGATAAGATTTTCACCTACTTCGAATATTGGTTTCCGAATTCCGATCCTCGAATGGCTACTCGCGATGCAACGTGGCGGTGCTCGATTGCTCGAAGATCACCCAATGGGCTCCACGAGACCTGCGAAACAAAAATTTGTAAGCTCGGCAAGGGACTCGTCAATGGACAGCGTATCTTGGTCTCCCACTGTTGGTTTTGTGGAATTTGGTGACGCAAGGAAATCCACTAGTCTTCTGACAATCCCACTGATTGTCAAACTTTGACCTTCTAAAACCCACACTTAAATTTTCAACCTCCAAGGAAAGACTAGCGTGCTTTGTGCAAGGCGTGGCTGCTTCGTCGTTGATGTTAAAAGGACCACCGAGATCGCGGGTTTCACTGAAGAAAAAAAAAAAAAAAAAACGTCAATGCTGTTGGAGATTTGCTGCACGGTGTGGACTCAACTTGACATGATGACGAAGAAGAGTGCCGCTGCAAAAGATTCGCCAGTAGATAACGACAGATTGGCAACGCAAGGGTGCGACACGAGGGTAGTGTGCACGTTAGGATATCGCGACTCCCCCTTCTTCTCTCTTTGCGAAAGCTTCCGCTATCTCTTTCTCGGGTTGAACCAATCCAGCCAAGGAACACCGCTTCAAAGTCTTCACCCTTTTCTTTTTTGTGTGCTTTTGGTTGCTCTCCTTCTCTTTCTGGATTGTCTTTTGCAAAGTGATGGCATGCCAATCAAGAACGTCCTGATGAAAGCGCCTAGGCCAGCAACGTGAGATGCAACCCAATAACTCTAATGGCCGATTCCCCTTTATTTTCTTCCATCGCTTTCTTATGACCGTGTATTCTCAGTCGTGTGGCGTCGAGTTAAACATGGAACAGCAACGTTGACGCAGCAAAATCAGCAAGCTTCACCGAGATTGGGTTGGGTCGTGATGGGCACGATTCAAGCCTGAGGAACTCACGGACACGCCTACACCGATACTGCTCAGTCCACTTTGAAGCACACCTGGACACCTGGACATTGGCAACAATTGGGACAGCAAACTAGTCAACGTTTGAAGATCCAAATATTTGCTAGAGAAGTTGAGGAATTTGCTGTGATGCTCAGCCCTCCTTGACGCGCCCTTGGACTAACGTGGCAGAACAATGGGAACAGCAAATTAGTTGACGTTGGGCGCCCTTCACAGACAAGACGCCAGCACCGAGAAGGAGCTGCAGGCACACGTGGAGATCACTGATGTCGATGGAGCCTCCTTTGAACTTCCGAAGGTAAAAGGCACCGAGAAGGAGCTGCAGGCACGCGTGGAGATCACTGATGTCAATTGATCACCGAAAGTCAAAGGGCAGCACACGTTCGCCAACGATTCTCCCTCACGATCCGTCCCTCTCTCTCGATTCTCAACTTTTTGTCCTCAATTGTCCGGCCTCCTTTTTTTCTTTCGAACGAAGAGAAGCCCCCTCAATGTGGCCGAATGTTTCAATTCTGTGGCCCCCTCAACCCTACATATGTCTACTTATTTATAGGGCACGGATTAGGGTTTTATTTTCCTTTTCAAATTAGCATCCGCGAAGATTTCTTTTTTGCACGCAATATCACTTTTCTTTTATTTTCCACATCTCCTGATTTTATCACCTAAAGATAAGATTGCAACCCGATTTTCTTAAATTCCAAAAATCCACCGTAATATTATTTCAAATTTCCGTTTAGGTAATTCTTGTCATTAAAAGAAAACGGGCTCGGGCCAATTTACTTGCTTCGTGGGCTTAGTCCGGCACCGCCAAATTAAAGCTTAGAACTATTAAATCAAACCCATTTGTCACCGACCCAATGTAAATGCAAATTAAGAAATAAATGCACCTAAAACTATATGCTATGCAATTAACTATTTTTTTCAGGAATAAAATTAACCCCTAATTTTTTAATGCAATAAATGACTAAGCGGGTCGTCAAAATTTAGGTGTCAACAGCTCCAAACAAATTTGTCTACATTAGGCATCTCAAGACGCCACTCGGAAAACAAATCAAGAGGTATGACGGAATCCCACCTAAAAGACAAATCAATAGAAATTATTCTAGATAGCCGTGGGATATCCAAAGGGACTTTTCTAGAAAAGTGCAAATTGGAGAGATTAAGGTATTGTAACCTAGAAAGATTTCTGAAGCCATATGGGATTGAAGATGAGTTGAAGTCATTCCAAGAGACACTGAGGGATTCCAGGTGGAATAGGGGAAAGAGGCTGCTATTGGAAGTTATGGTACCAAAGAGATAGCTGCTACTAAGGTCAAGGCCTATCCCATGATTGGAGACCTCATTGCACTCTACACCATCCCACAAGCAGCAATCTTCATGTTCATCTAGAGAGCAAGATTCAACATTCAAATAAACACAAAGAAAATCTTCTTTGGTGTTTTGAAAATTTCTCTTGATGTGACATCCTGAAATTTTTAGTCTTGTTTTCAATTTAATAAATCAGACATTTCATCGACGCGCCTATAGTGTTGTTCTTAGAGCTGATCACTCCTAAGATAACTAGACTATCTGGGGAAGTCATTAAAGAATTTTAACGCAATAAACTTGAGAATTCAACTAGGAATCGACTACTCGACCATGCTCATCTGCAGAAATCATTATGGCACAGTAAAGATCGATTAGAGATCAAAGATAGGTCGGTTCGATTGAGATGTGTAGCTAAACGTGGGTGATTCCACCAATTTGCAAATTTTTTGTCAATTGGCACTAGACTTATTTTTCTGTCATTTTGGTACCTTGTGTCCGTATTTGAAATCTCGAGATTTTCATGATCACCGAGAGTCACCAATGTGTCGAAGGGATTCATTGTGGCTTGAAGAAAATCGACCACGGGTCATTTGCACTAAAACTTTCTAAAAGCTACCAGATAGGCTAGGTCACGCTAAAATCACGCCAAATTGAAATTAACTACAAATTTGAATCTAATTTTAGAAATTGAAAGTTCTGTCATGTCACGAGTTATTTTAGAAACATCGACTCATCCTCCGAAGATTTTTTTGCAAACCGAAATTTTTGGTGAAAAGTCAAAATATGACCGTTTTCGACCGAAAAATTCAGGGGACCATTTTTTATCACGTTTTTTGGATGCAAGTTGGTTCCATTGGCAAGAAAAAATGTCAATTTGATCTAGGACGCAATGGTGGAATTTTTTAGGGCCGAATTGATTTAATTCAAGTGGGAATTTGGTTCAATTTGGAGGGAGACCCTTCAAAATTCGTAGCCCCCCTCATGCCTCAACTTTTGGACCACTTCCAAGGCTTCCCAAGCAAGTTAATGGTCTGAAAAATTGCTGAGGAAGCCAGCCAATTGGTGGGACCAATCCAAAGGGGATAAAGAAATAGATTGAGACCAAGTGGCCCCCTCCAAGCCAAAGTTGTCCCCCTTCTTCTCCTTCCTTTTCGTCGACCCCCTTCCATTTCCAGCAAGCTTGAACTCTCCAAAACCCCAAAAACCAAGCAGAGTAGCCCCCTCCACAGTCGAAGCCCCTGGCCACCCACCAAAGTCGCCTAGTGCCGTCGCTGCCACCGCGAGCCCTTGCGTGAACCGCACCAATCCCGTGCGCCGTACCACCCCCTCCTGCATCCAGCTCACCCCTCAGGCCTGTCCAGCCACTGTCGCAAGTCGTTCCCATTGCCTGAGCCACCGTGAGTCGCCGATTGCCGCCATGAGGCCCCGCTTGGACCGCTGCAGCCTTCACCTGCCCTATCTTGCTATTTCGGCCCAACCAGCTGCTCAGCCTCCTCCTGCGGCCGAACCACATAAACCAAAGCCCATGGGTCTGCAGCGCACTGTTTGGCCCGCTTTGGACCACTTCTTGGCCTCAAAAGGTGCACCCGCTTTGGAGTTTGTGGCTCGTCTTCGCATCCCCATCCTAGTGAACTCACCGACTTGCAAATCCAATGAGTTTACTCACTAATCTCCCCTTATGGAGTTAAGTATGCTTAAGGGTTGATTAATTTAAATTAAGTATGGATTAGGTGGTTAGTTAGAATAGATTAGCAATTTAATTAATCGTTAATACATGTTAGGTGGTTAAAATAGTGCAATTAGCAAATAGATAAGGCGTAGTATTTTCTAGATAGGTTTAGAAATTTTTCGGGCCCTTTTCGGTATTTAATTAGGCTTTTCCGGCCTAAGTTGCATTTTTGGTATTTATTTAATTAATTTTCGTAATTATTTAATTAATTATTATTTTCTGAAAATTAAACCTAGGGATAGTGATGACCGGAATTTTATGCCGATTGCAATGGTGTGGTTAGTTTAATTATCGGATGATAATTTGTGCAATTTGTGTGTTGATTGAAATTTTGGATGTTTATATCCCAAAATTTATTAATTTTAGTATTTAATTAGAAAATTATCGGGTGTCGGTTTATAGCGCAAAAAACATTTTTTTATCGATTATATAAGTAGTGGGATTTTATAAAATAAAGATATTATATTTTTGGCCGAGGCTTACCGTATACTCACACACGATTATTTTACTGGGTATTATGAAAATGGTGAAATTGCCAATGGATGAGTGTATTAAGCATAAATCAGCTTCAGTGAGCATAAATCAGCTTTGGTGAGCATATATCGGCTTCAGTGAGCTATACTATCTATTTATATCAACTTCGGTAAGCTATACTATCTATTTATATCAGCTTCGGTGAGCTATACTATCTATTATTGTTAGCTTAGGCGAGCATTCTTTCGTATCAGCTTAGGTGAGCAGCGATCGTTTCAAGGAAACGACTTGATAGATAGTATTGATTGATAGATAGTAGTGAAATGGTTAACCGAAAGATGGTCCTGATGACATGAAATCGATTGAGTTGATTGATCGATGACTTGATTTGATTTGATGAATTGATTTGTTGAAATGATTGATTAAGTGGTTGAATCGTACTGACTTGTAGGAAGGGATTGAGGCCAAGGTAAGTCCTCTAACTTGTGCTTGTGCTTAGGCAACCCTCAAGGGGTATTTTCTTCCTAGTCGGGACTTAAGGAGTGAACTCACTGAGACGTTGTCTCACCCGGTTGTTGGATAACAATTTTAGGTCCTTAGATGATAGCTCCTCCTGTGACATCCTGAAATTCGACCCAATTTTCGATAAAGTGAAATGGGCATTTCGTCGACATATTTAGGATCCTTTTTCTCTGAGCTAATCACTCACGAGTTAACTAACCTATTGGGTGAAGCTGTTAAGGGATGTATCTGCAGTAAAATCCCTAAAAGCTATTTAATTTGGTTGGATTGGACTAAAATCACGTTTGATTGATTCTAACCATAAAATTTAATTTGGTTTCGGGAATCGAATATTCGAGTGTGTTACAATTCATTTTTAAGATCTTGTCTCATCGTTCGTCAAATTATTGACGAGTCGAAATTTCAATAAAGAAATTATCAAAGGAAAAATTGAAGACAAAAAAATTTAAAAGGGAAAGAAAAAATAAAATAAAATAAAAATAATGGTATTCTTTTTGTTTTATTTTTCCCTCTCTCCCTCTCTCTTCTTTTTCTCTCTCTCTCTCTCTCTCCCTTCTCTTTTCTTTCTCTCTCTCTCTCTCTCTTCCCTCACCCTTTTTCCCCCCTTCGTGCGAGCCGCCCACCGCCTGCCCTCTCTCTCTCTTTCTTTTTCCCTCTTTGACTAGTCAACCCTTATCTCTCTCTCATCTCTCCTTCCCTCTCGACACCCTCTCCCTCACCTCTGTTAAAAACTGAAGACAGAAAACGGAAGCTCGAGCGGAAGCTACAGGCGCACGAAGACAGCAGCCGGCCACCCGTCGCCGCCGCACCGGAGCCGGACCGCCCGCGTGCCCGCCGCTCGCCGCCGTCCCACCGTCCACGCACACCCCCGCGTTCGCCGCTTGCTGCCATCCCTTCCCCGTGTGATTCCAGCCTATGCCCAACCCCCGTTCCGCCCCATCCAGCCACCTCCGACCACCGCCCAGCTCCGCCCGGCGTCCCCCTCACCATCCGCCGGCCTCCCCTCGCCTCCCTAGCCGCCGAATCAGTCTCGGCCAGGCCAAAGCAGCAGCCCCATGAAGTGGGTTTCCAGCACTTTCGGGCCCACTTTTGGACCGTTTCCGGGCCCCGAACCCGATCCATGTTTTGGAGTTTGTTGTTCCTCACATCGCCCCCATCGGATTGATCCGATTTGCGCGCAATTCTGATGGGTAATCTCACTAATCTCGGATTAGTTGGCTAATTATGCTTAATGGTGGTTTAATTTTAATTAATTAGGTTTAGGTTGTTAGATTAGTATGGATTAGTGTTTATTAGCCAATTGTGATGCGAATTAGATAAATTGAATGTGTAATTAGCAAGTAGACGTGAACTACTATTTATTGGAAGTGTCTTGGGATTTTTCCCGACCCTTAGTGGGCTTCAATTAGGCCTTTCGGGCCTAAGTGGAATTTTTAGTATTTAAATATTAATTTTTCTGAATTAAATTAAATAATTATTTATTTTCCAAAAATTCAACTGGGATGGCCCGGGACCGGAATATTATGCTGATGACTGTGGTGAAGTCCGTTTATTTAATTGGGCTTTATTTTGTGCCAAATTGAATTTTTAATATTTATTAATTAATTTTCAAAATTAATTATTTATTTATTTATTTTTCGGAAATTAAAGATTTTGATGGCGACGACTGAAATCTCGTGATGATCGTCATGGTGCAGTCCGTTTATTTAATTGAGCTTTAATTTGTATGGAATTGATTTAATTATGAATTTTTAGGAGTTATTCATATTGACTTGATTGTTAATTATTTGATTGAGAAATCGTTGGGTATTGGTTATCACCTAAAAGGAAATACGTGGGCTCGGTGAATTGGAATATCACCTGGAGAATGCACGTGAATTCGGTGATTGATTATGTCATCTTGGCAAAGAGGTCGCCTAAGAGAATGCACGTGGCTCGGAGACTCCGTATGTCATCCTGGAGAATGCACGTGGCTCGGTGACAGAGTTTGGCATCTAAAAGGGCACGTGACTCAGTGAATTGATGCATCACTTTGGTGAGTTAGCACCTAAGAGAAGGCACGTGGGCCCGAGCATCGTAAAAAGGACACGTGGCTCGGTGATCTGATGCATCACTTTGGCGATTGAGCGCCTTAGAGAATGCACATGGGTCCAGTGTTCGGAAATAGCATCTAAAAGGGCACGTGGCTCGGGGATTTGATGTACCACCTTGGCGAAGAGGTTGCGTTAGAGAATGCACGTGGCCCCAAGGTTCAAGGCACGTGGCTCGGAGACTTGGAATGTTGTCCTGGAGAATGTACGTGGCCTAGCTTTTAGATACTCCTCCGTGGAGAATGATTTGTGTGACATGTAATCGACTAGTTCGATTTGTTTAGGGTAAATGGGTGCCTATTGTGAATTGTACTGACTTGCAGGTGGGATCTGAGGCCAAGGTAAGTCATCTGCCCTGTGCGTGTCTAGGCAGCCTATAGTATAATGGTTTACTAATCAGGCCTTAGTGGGGTAGAACTCGCTGAGACGTAATCTCATCCCAGTTTGGGGAAAACATTTCAGGACCTCGATGAGGAGCTGAGGAGGAGAAGTCTGAGAAGGAGAACTCGGAGGTGAAACCTGAGGAGAAGAATTTTGGAAGAAGAAGATAATCCCAAGAGGGGCCTTGAGTACGGCCCGGATGGACTGAGATTTTATCTTCTTTCGTGATCTCCATTTTGATGTTAATAGGGATAGAGTAAAAAGTTGTGAAGTACTTTGGTTTATGTTTTGTATAAAAGTTTGGTTATAAGTTTCAATATGAAAAATATGGCCCTGCTTTTCTATCCCATCGTTTTATTGTCTGGGGATTTTAACTGCTTCCACATGTGTTTAATAAATGAAAGGGTCGGCGATACATAATCCCAGGATATCGCATTATAAAATCGACCAAATATGAAGGATGTGTGCGTACCCGAGGATCGGGGCGTGACACCTCCCGAGCATTTTGGACAGCCGAAGAAGGTCACCGAGCAGAAGTGTTTTATTCCGCTGCATGGAAACCCTAGGGGATGGGTGTATGAACTCGTGAAGTCCGTGGTTTGGGTTGATGCGGGTCTACCCCAAAAGGTACCTCATCAATACAGATCATAGTATTGTTAGAAGCGGAATGGACAGAGAGAAGATCCCATACCAGAGTTTGAGGTCCCTATGTATGTGCCGGAGGTTGTTCTTGGGAAAGGTATGGCTGACCCACCAGGTGGTTCAGTGGTGGCCCGTATTTGTTGGAGCTAGGGACCCTGGAGTATTCAGTCGAAGACTCGACTGATTAGAGGATCTGTAGCCCTTTAACCCCCCTCGTTTTGCAGACCTTGTATATAGATCGGCTAGTATTGTAAATGACATAGTTTGTTACGTATATAATGGTGTGTGTTGGTTTTCAAAAAAAAAAAATTGTGGCCGTACTTTTCTATACAATCTTGTTGTTATCTGGGGATTAATTATTCGCTTCCACATGCATATTAAAATGAATGGGTCGGCGACACGTCTTAGTACATCGCTATTTAATTGACCTCCAAGAGCTGGGTACGTGCTCGGAGGATCGGGGCGTGACACTTGAAATCCATCAAGGCTAAGCCCCCATATGGATGGTGCAGTGGCATGGTGAGTGAAGTAGGAGTCATCAAGAGAAGGACGACCCAAGTTAGAAGTGCATATAGTAAGGATGCCATGTTTTTTTTTTTTTTTTTTTTTTTTTGGCTTACTAGAATTGGTTAATGTATGCCAGGTAAAGTGTGATTAAGAAGCTTTTCATGGACAGCAATAACCGGTCCCATTCTATGGAAGTTAGCGCTACCTTTTTTTTGTCGGAAAGTTAGCGCTACTTGCATCGCTTGTTATATGTGAAAAGAGGCATTCTTACATAGAACATTGATAACATCTCTTCTTTGATAGAAATCTTGTACCAAAAAATAGCACGACCCGGACATGGATCTTGAAGAAGCAAAATCACACATTGTCCAATCAAATATCCAAGACATCCTCCTTGTCTACTTTTCTAGTTAAATCGTGCACTCGTAATTGTTACACAAAAACAACAAGCCGTTGGTTTAGATGGTAAGAGGGTTTGCTCGTCTCCTTGAGATGGGTATCAAGCCTTGCTAGGAGTCGTATAAATTAAAATGCCGAATGCACTGAGTCAATATAAGATAGGGCACCCTTGTGATCACCCAGGAAAGTCAACCAATCGAGTTGTGCAAAAAGTGCCCCTCCCATATACCACTTCATTGCTAAATTTAAAATAAATAAAAAGTTGCATAGAAGTGATTGGCTCGGATAACTTATACCCAAATGTTATGAATGAATGGAATTATAACATGTTTATGTTATAATTCATGTAAGCTTTCATTGTTACTTAGCCATTTTTAATACAACATTGATCAATTAATCAGTTAGATGAAACGATCATTTTAATTGTCTAGATTGAACTCCATTGATTACAAATGACTTGAGCTAACTTAATACCATGCCCATTGAATATCATACTATACAAGTTACATTTCCTATTGAACAAGGTGAATAATTAATCATGATTTTCAAAGATATTTTAGTCATTATTTTTAGATAAAACAATGTGAAGATACGAAATCTGAAAATATTTTCAATCGGTGACAACAATATTTTAATTTAGTGACTCTTACTCATCAATCTAAAAGATGAGCAACGGTCTTTTGCAAGTGTCTCGTCTTGGTCTTTTATGTGGAAAAAAAGAAAAAGAAAAATGCTAAGCTGACCATCCTCCATCAAGTGACGGAGTGACGATCAACATTAGCACCGCTCATTTTGTGAGGAAATCGGTTGACATTTTCAACCGGTTTCCTCTCACCCAATTTACTTATTTATTTTAATATTGCAAACGAAAATTAAGAAATAAAATCCTAAGAGAGCCTATACAATCAATTTTCTTTAATATGATGAAAAAATAAATTAGATATTAAAATATAAATATTACAAGTAAAAAATATTATCACCTACTAAAAAGAAATCATTAATGTCATTATATAGATCTATTAAATTTAAAAGATGAAAAAAAAAATACTTGAGACTAAGATTGATTTTGTAATGTTTTAGGTTGGCATAAGTACATCAAAAGTACTAAAACTTGGCATGGGGGGATAATTAAATGCCAAAAGTTATGAAAGGTACACATAAGTGAATTGAGACATCTAAGTGCCAAGTCCGACGAAAGCTCCCAAAATCCTATGTGGCATTTTTTTTTAATAATATAACTCGAGTTGAGTCAGCAAAAAAGAGCCAAAACAACATCGCCTCTTGTTTGAATTTTAATATAAATATCAAATAAATTAAGTTTAAAACTTAAAAAAAAAAAAAAAAAAAGTTGCAGAAGGCATTGGACGAGGGATGTGCAAGCCCTCGTCGCCGCCTCCCCACCATCGTTAGGCTGGCAAACTCAACTGACCCCTCCCCCCACTGTCGCCAACCCTTCCCGATGACAGTGGGGAGGCAGCGACAAGGGCTTGCATAGCGCTTGACCAACACCTTTTGCAACTTCTTCTTCTTCCTTTTAATAATAATAATAATAATAATAATAATAATAATAATAATAATAATAATAATAATAATAATAATAATAATAATAATATAATTGTAAATTTAATTTAATTAATATTTATATTAAAATTCAAATCCAAAACAAAATGACGTCGTTTTTTTTGCTTATCTAGCCATGTTAGCATGTAATACAACGTCGCTTTCAAGTTATGTAGCCATGTCAGCATGCAAAATGACATCGTTTTGTATTTGTCTCGTCAGAAAAAAAACGTCACGTCAACATTTTGGCCGGATTTTCTCGCTATTGGCACTTAATTGATCTATTTTGATCTATTTTGTTTCGATTTTAGCACTTAAATGTAATTTTCTTAACTTTTGGTACTTAAATATCCTTTCATATTAAGTTTTGGCACTCTAAGTGTCTGTGTCTCGTTTTAGGCCAAACACATCTTCATCTACGAGATTTGGATCAACCGGGTAAATTTTTTTCTCTACTAATTCATTATTCTTATTTTTTTTTTCTTTACTTCATTCGTTTTATGCATAAGCAATATCACTAGTCTTAATTTTAGATCACCAAAAAGTCCTTTTAAAGTAATTTGATTTTGGCGAAAGGACTAAAAAGCCAGCAATGAATTGTTATTAATTGCAAAGCCAACGTCTCAAGTGTTTTTTTATCTTTTAAATTTACTAGATCGATATAATGACATTAACAATTTCTTTTTAGGATGTGATAATATTTTATACTTGTAAATATATATATATTAGAATCTATTTTTTATCATATTAATGAAAATTGATTGTGTGGGCCATCTTAAGATTTTATCTTTCAATTTAAGCCTACAATAAATAAAAAATAAATAAAATGGTGAGATGAAACCGGTTGAAAAATTCAACCAATCACTGGGGATTCGCCTCAGTGACCACCTTTCCAACTTGGAAAGGGGAGGTGAGGGGTTCAAATCCCCACCTTCTCAGAGGGGGATTGGGGTGGGGACGATTTTCATTTCAAGAGTGGGTTTCGACTCCCACGCCCTACAAGGAGGCAGGGGAAAATTCTGAGAGTAAGTGTTAGAGTAGAATTAGCGTATGACCGACAAAAAAAAAAAAAAAAAAGTCAACCGATTTTGCCACAAAATCAGCAGTCATTAGTTGACCATCACTCCGTCACTAGATGAAGGATGGTCAGCTAAGCCGCACTTAGACAAATATATATATACGAGTAGCTAAGTAACTTTTTGTACAAGATAAATACATAATCCTTTCCTTAAAAAAAAAAAAAAAAAAAACTAACATCAACATATTTGGTGAACGATTTTCACTTTTTGAGTGAAACAGCATGTATGGAACATCAAGATCAAAATGACCAAAGGCTGAACGATGTACACTAATGAGGGTGACATGAAATGGTCTTTCCATCTTAATATAATTTTCGCATTTGTTATTTCAGCACTTATGTCATAGAAGAGACAAAGGAGACCGTAATGCCGTAGCCTTCACGGTAAGCAATTCTATGGATCGGAATTCTAGGGCGTCTCCTTAGCCACTCCATAGTTTGATGTGGAAGGATACTTGGGGTGACTGAAGGAAAAATGTCAAAGTCTTTCGGGCTCAATGTTTTACTTTGGATGGTCTATCACCTTCAGTTTCACTGTCAATGGCCTACCTAAAATGGGACCAAAGAGGCAAATTTGATCTGTTTGCGAAGTCGGACTCAAAATATCACCTAATACAAGCAAGTGAAAAATGTAGATATTTTCGATGTAAATAACGGGCACATTCAATTAGTTTGGCCACTTATTTCCTTGGTGGGTTATTGTTTTTGCAGCTTCTTATAAATGAATTGACAAACCACATAAGACATTGAGGTATTGACAAAGTGGTGATTAAGATCGACCATAGTATGCGTATTTGTCTTGCCTTAAATGTTTTGTATTGTCAACACATTGCTTATGTCTCATTGCTTTTTTTATATTTTTTATTTGAATATAATGGTACGGGTTATAAGCAAATAGGCATTTTCCTTTTCGAAAGGGGAAAAATGGTCACACATCTACAAGGTACATATTAGGTGAAAACAGAAATTACTACTCATGGGAAGGCGGTGGAGTGCAACGAATTCAATGATCACATTGCCAACCTCGACCTCAGCAACACTTGTCCCTCCGAAACCATACAATACTGGTCTTTTTTTTTTTTTTTTTTTTTTTTATGCTGGAGGAACCGCCTTGGCCGACAGCCACCACGTAAACCCCCAAGTGTCACTAGCGGGAAGACCACCACCCCGACACCACGCGTCAATCACCTAATGGCCCACCAGCCTCTCTACAACTTGCGTCGCAAGGGCTTCGAACTCCCAACCTCTCCCTCAAAGGCCTGAAGCCTACCCAGCAGAGCCACCACGGCCGGTGGTTTAATACTGGTCTTTTCATAAAGGGAAAAGACCACCAAAAACCCCAAACTTTGCCCAAAGTGACAAATTTACCTTAAGCTTTTTTTTTTCTTTTTTTTTGGTAACATGAAAAACCCTAAACTTTTCAAACTGCGACACATTTACCCCTATCAAAGACATTTTTGTCTTATTTTTTCTGTTTTTCCTTTTTTTTTTTCTTTTTTTCTTCTTCTTCCCTTCGCCAGCCATGGCGGAGCCGATGGAGGGAAGCCAGCGTTCAACAAGGGCTACCCTCGCCGGCATCGAGCCAACCCAGTCGAGGTCGCCCTCGCCTGGGCTGGCGAGGGCCACCCTCACCGGCGTCGGGCAAGGGCAACCCTCGACTGGGCTGGCTTGACGCCGGCAAGGGCCTCCCTTGCCTGACGCCAACGAGGGCACCCCTCGCCCGACGCCAGCGAGGGCCTAGCAAGGGATGCCCTCCTCGACTTGGGCGAGGAGTGCCCTCCCCAGATCTGGCGAGGGAGGCTCTCGTCGACATCGGGCAAGGGGTGCCCTCGCCAGCGTCAGGCGAGGGCACGAGGGAGGTCCTCACTCGACCCAACTGAGGGCCTCCCTCGCCCTTGCCGACGTCGAGCGAGGGTGGCCCTCACCGAACACCGGCTTCCCTCCGCCATGGCTAGCAAAGGGAAGAGAGAAGAAAAAAAAAATAAAAAGGAAAAAGACCAAAATGCCCTTTAGTTTAGGGTAAATGTGTCATATGACAAAAGTTTAAGGTTTTTTATGTCATAAAAAAAGTTTGGGGTAAATGTGTCACAGTTGGCAAAGTTTAGGGTTTTTCGTTATTTTTGTCCTTTAATAAATCTAATTTGTAATTCAAATTTAACGCTAGAAGAAGATATTATGGGATGCTAAGTGTGAATCATTCCCAATCACCAAATCTTTGACCAATCATCTTTTCTTAAACATATTTAGTTCTCTCTCTCTCTCTCTCTCTCCCTCTCTCTCTCGAATGCACTAATAAAGGGAAAAATCTCAGCCGCACCACCTTATCGGGCCTTGGGCCTTTGGTCCATGACGCGAGTCCAAAAAGAGCTAAAAAGAATCGGGTCGGGCCCAAGGCCCATTTTTCTTCTTCTTCTTCGGATCCAATATGTAAGCCCTAGGGTTTTGTGTACGAAGCGATATAAAGCTCTCCCAGTCAAACCAGCTTCCCTCCGTCGGACTATAGCACCGCTCGGTTCCCAAGGCCTGAGGCAGGTACCGTTTGAGCTCGATTCTCTGAAATTTTCGGTGCTGATTGTTGTGTGATCGTGTGTGTTTCGCTTCCGTGTCGATCTTCGTCCACTTAGCCGCTACCTTTCTCCGGTTGATTCGCGTTGGATTCGCTTCGATTCATGTGGGGTTCGAATCTGTTTGCTTTCGCTCTGTTTCTATCCGCTTAGTCGGTTAAAAGTTTCGGCATCATTCGCAACTCGTCCGTTCCGGCTTTGCCGACCTCGAGCTTAATCTGTAGATGGTCTTCGCCCAATCTAATCGGGCCATTAGATGTTGTTGATTCGCGGGTGTTTGTTTTCCTGCCGAATGTATTGTGTTGAAAATGCTGTGCTTTGTTTTCGCTCGATTGGATTATTTTTTAATGTGGGTTGGTGAAAGGTGTCTGGTGATGCATTGTGCGAAGTAGCTGTTTCCTTTTTCTGGGCCGAGGAGGTAGGAATCGAGTCTCGATGGTTCTGCTTGTCAAGATTGTTTGCGACGTAGCATTTTGTTGTCTAGTGTGCAGTGGGAGTGTGGAGGTTCAAGAATGTCAATGCCCTGAATGGGGATTTTAATTCTAAATTCAGACATGGTTCTTGTACTGTGAATGAGATTTACTTGGATTTCTGCAGTCTAGGAATATATCCTGATTTGAGCTCAGCATGTTTCAGCTTGTTTAAGCTGTTGGTCGACAAAACTTAAAAGTGATGTCATCTAACACGATATTGTTTGGTTTACTCCTTTATTATGTCATTCTTTCTCTTTTGCGAAAATGGTTATTCCGGATTGAAATTATCACGTCGGCAATGTGGCAGATTGTGTGTCCCTGATATTTAGTTTTCTGAATTTCTATCTAGGCACTGAAAGCCACTTTTAAAATTTCAGAGTGAAATAACAAATTTGCTGTACTTTTTGTTAATGTGTTTGGATCATAATCTGCCAAGTATTGACTGTCCGATAGCTTTTGCTGATAAGATATATCCACATCTCAGAGCCATCTTAACCTTAACAAGCTTTGTCTTTTTTTCCCTTTTTAGGTAAGTCATGGTTAAACATAACAATGTCGTGCCAAGTGGGCACTTCAGAAAGCACTGGCAAAATTACGTCAAGACCTGGTTCAACCAGCCTGCGAGAAAGGCTAGAAGACGCCTAGGTAGTTGAACTACTTACCTAGTTATTGAAGTGAAATCATTGGTTTCCATTTTTATTATCAGAGCATTCTGATGTTCTTTATTTCATGCCAGCTCGGCAAAAGAAGGCTGTGCGGATTTTCCCACGGCCAACAGCAGGTCCCCTCAGACCAGTCGTCCATGGTCAAACCGTGAAATATAATATGAAGGTCAGGGCTGGGAAGGGATTTTCTCTCGAAGAGCTTAAGGTATAGCGACAATGAATAATTTGTTTCAATGGATTCTTTTATCTTGAAGAATCTTCTTATCTTGTCAAAATAATATGTCTCAGTGTTGATAGAAGTAATATGAATAGATTGGGTCATCCAGCTTGTTCAAACTCTGTGCCAATAAGATTTAACTATCATTTCACTTGCTGCTCAACTTATATTTCTGTCAGCTACAAAACTGTGCTCTGCTCCTTTCAGATTTTTCTATCCCAAATTACAATGCATCATGAGGAGATTAGCTATATCCACTAAACCGGCATTATTTTCACCACTTTTTTGTATATGAAGCATTGTTAATGCCCGTGTCGTTTTACTGGTATATTACTCCTACCTGTGGTCAAAGTCGCATTCGGCTATTGGAGTGGCAGGTTCCAAGTAGACTTGTGTCCCTAGTTTCATTTAGCTCTTTAAATGGAACGTGGCACTTTTTTTTTAAGCCTTTTTATTGTTTGATCCAGGTTCTGCCTGTTAAGTTGGCGTGCTTTCATTTTTACTAAACATGCTTTTTTCCAGAGGTTTGGAATTACTATAGCCAGTATTTTTATGATGACAAAAACGCCTTCCATGATTGCTCTCTCCTTCAAGGATATCCATTTATAGTTTTCAGCATCTGGTGCGAGCCTCGTGCTTAACTTGCATTTTGCATGTCTCAGGCAGCAGGTATCCCAAAGAAATTAGCTCCAACAATTGGAATTGCAGTTGATCATCGCCGCAAGAATCGGTCACTGGAAGGTCTACAAGCTAATATGCAGAGGCTGAAGACATACAGGGCGAAGCTAGTTGTCTTCCCGAGACGCGCACGGAAATTCAAGGTAAATTGAGTACTTACAAAATTTGTATCGATATTGTCCGATCCCTGTTCTTGTTGAAAGCATCTCATCTTCCTTCTCCATGCAGGCTGGTGATTCTACTCCAGAAGAGCTTGCAAATGCAACTCAAGTGCAAGGAACCTTCCTGCCCATTGTAAGAGAAAAGCCAGCCGTGGAACTTGTGAAGGTCACGGATGAGATGAAATCATTCAATGCATACGCCAAGCTGCGAGTGGAGCGCATGAACAAACGTCACGTGGGCGCGAGGATGAAAAAGGCCGCCGAGGCTGAGAAGGAAGATAAGAAGTAGTGAAGCCGGTTCATTTTTTGGTTAAAAGCATGTTTTTAATGAGTATTTAACGCGGTCGATTTCTCTGCGGGTAGTAAACATTTTAGCCAGCCGGGAAGTTGAAAATTGAATGAGTGTCGTTTTGCTTTACAGTTTCATGCTTTTTTGGTACCATGTTGAGCAAGATTTTCAGACGGCCTCGGTTTTTGAGAGTTCCGTCTGTATTTTGACATTCTTTTTCTTTTTCTTTTTTCTGCAAGTTCTAATTATTATTTTTCCCCTGGCGTCTCTCCCCATGCAGATATTAGACTGCAGTTGGAAATGAAATTTGTGGAAATTTTCATTGAGGCTCATCACTTTGATAATGTGGAAGACTACAGTATAATTTAGCTATGTTTCGTGTGTACATTTCGACCGCATTATAAACGCATCGTAACCTATTGGAATCTCTTTTACCAGCATCGCCTGGCAGTCTCATCCTAAAACAGGAGCACAACCCCTAATCGATTTTTAAGATTCCACTTCTCTCTTGCATCGTTTCGTAACGTGTTGTCGAGTGTAATCGATTTTGGAGAGAGGCAAAGGCTACGTTTCATGTTTTTCGTTACTTACCAAAAATACGAAAAATACACACCTTGCTTTTTGACCTAACAACTAATTGTGTGCCACCGTTTCTGCAAATGCGTTTCACCTACCTCTAAGCATAAACCCCAACATTCAAATGGAAATTTATTTCAGCATATTGCTTAAGGTTTAGGTGATTCAGTTTCCGGATGCTTTTGAGTGTTTTTTGTTGAAGTGAGTTTTGGGTATTTGAGGATGGGTTTTTTTGGGAAGAAAATGGCATTTTCGTGAAAAAGAACACTAAGATAATTGATGCAAAGGTGTAAAATGGTCTTCAAAGGTTAAACTCTGATATGTGTTTGGTACCTTTGAAAATAGAGATATGTATATAGTCATTAAGTGAAAGGTAGAGGTATGCTTTTGGTATTTTATTATTTTTTTTAACAATGCGGACTATGGGTATGGTGTAAATACATAGATCATAATATAGATTGAATTAGTAACTTTTATATGAAACGACTTTTATATGATAAGAACATCAATACGTAAACTTTAATTTACGTATATATAGTAATTTCAATTGATAAAATCTACTGATCTTACTCTCGCATGGTGGGATTCGTTCATATTTCTCCACTCCTGCTAACCAAAACGAGCCTTTAATCTAACGGTAAAAAGTCGGCTCCTCCTTTTAATTGGGCCTATAAACATCTAACTAAAAAGCCTATGCAAATCGTTCATCTCTAATCCCAAAAGCTTCACTGCCCGCGGCTGAACAAGGCTTTTTCTTCTTTTTTTCAAAATTAGCCAGAGAAGCCTAATGCTCGATCTTCGTTGGTTGATCTTACCTTCGGATGTTTAGCACATATACATTTCCTTGGATTATAAACTAGAAATTTGGCACTGTGCGTTTTCTACACGAGAGATCACGTATCCTGGCTTATGGACCACGGTAAGGGAAGCTGCCATCAGTTTCCCTAGGAATGTCGAGTGAACAATGAACAGAACTGGCGCTTGCTCGAAGGGTCGAATTGGATCGCCTCGTCGTGCGGTTGCCTTTTTCCCCATGGCCCGGCCGCCTCTCCCTCTCTCCCTCTTCCACACCTTTCACTTGCTGAATCATCGCCTCTCTCCGTGGATTTGCCCCCGCCGATCTCTTCTTGTCCTGCCCATCTTCTTCCTCCTCACCCCGCCGAGTGGTCCTCCATCCTCAGCCATTCTCCCCATCGGCGGCTCCTTGGCCACTGACTCGCCCAGCAAGGTTGTGGCCATGCAAGGGCCAAATTCCCCCGTGTAGCGCACCCTGGAGACCGGAGGGGAGGAAGACTCGGACTCAGAATCGACCCTGTCGCGAATCTCGGCCGACATCGGCTGCTTGAATTGGACGCTATAATTCCCATTTCGTGGCTCTACTTCTTTCCTTTTGATTTGGGTCATTCTAACGAGCTAAAGTTTATGCGATTCTTTGATAATTCCATAAGAATTTGGTATTTCTTGAGTCTCATGGCATTTGAATGTGTGGTGGTATCTCTGGCGATAAGGAAGAACTTTGTTGCATCACAATGTTCCCTCGAAACGTCTTTTGCTCATTTGCCTTTTGAGAAACAAAAAAAGATGCAAAGCATCTCAAGCTAAACATCCTAGTTTCGATTCTTTTGAATCAGCACGGGCTATAAAAAGTCCATTTAGATTTGATATTCTCCGGTTTTCTAGAAAGGTTTATGTTAGACTCGTGATTACTTTGATGGACCATGCTAACAAATGACCCCGAGTGCTAATTAAGTTAACTAAAAGTGAAAATAACACTTTTTAAGGCGCTTTTAAAGTCAATGAATTATATATTTTAATATAGTCATTACTGTGGATAGAGAAATTTACATTTTCAAAATATTTTCGATAAGAGAGAACCTTTTAAAATATTTTTTATACGCATATATCGTGATCACCTTTAAAAAATTTGCATTTTTCGTATGCTTTTCACTTAGACGCCGAAACCATCTACACTTCTCCCCTTTTGGCGAGCTGGACTTTTTAGCCATCTTATAGCCCTCACTTATCAAGGAAAAAAAAAATCACTTTTATTGCTGTCATTCATTTTCATAAGGCACCATTTATTATACAGAAAATGTTTTCAAGAAAATCATTTTTCAGGAAAATAGCAATATTTTTTTCCGAAATTTGGCTACAATTTGAAAAAGAATCGGAAAATATTTTTAATTTTTTGAATGAAAATATAATTTAATTTTCTTTAATATACATACATTAATAGAGCTCTAATGAGTTGCGCATGGGTAGCCAGGCATAGGCACTGGGATCCCAAATCCAACCTCAATGGACCCCAACCCATGTATGTGTCAAGGACCCAAGCAGGGCACAAGTACTAAGTTTCAGGGTTCGACCTCGATGGATGCAAGCTCAAGCGCAAGGGATTCGAACATGGTCGCTAGGGGCCTAAGCCTAAGCACCATAAACCCAAGTCTGAGCATCGAGGAGTTGGGCATGGCCTTTGCAAACTTTGGCCCAAGTGCCGAGGATTCGTGCTCGGCCTTTGTGGACTTTGGCCCTAGTGCCGGGGATTTGTGCTCGGCCTTTATGGACTTGACACTTGGTGTCAAGGCCTCGAGCCTAACATTGACGAACCAAGGCTCAAGTGCCGGTGCACTGGAGTCCCAAGCTCAACCTCTATAGACTCAAGCATAGGCACCAAGGTCCAAGCTTGCCTCAATGGACAAGCCCTTTGTGGAATTTCGCCTTAGTGCCGGGGATTCATGCTCGGCCTTTATGGACTTGACACTTGGTGTCAGGGCCTCAAGCCTAACGTTGATGGACCAAGGCTCAAGTGCCGGTGCACTGGAGTCCCAAGCTCGACCTCTATGGACTCGGGCGTAGGCACCAAGGCCTGAGCTTGGCCTCAATGGATAGGGAAAAAGAAAAGCTTGGGTTCACATGGTCTGATCTAAGCCTCAATATCTAGTAATATATTGAAAAATGACTTCCGACTTTTATAAATATGAAATTGTTTTTTTAAAATTTAAACATAGGTTTTCGTTGGATAGGAAAATATTTTTGTCAACTTATTTTTTGAAAATGAGAAAAATATTTTTTCAAGAAATGTTTTCCCTAAGCAAGGATCCATTTTCCAATAGCTTTAAGTTGATCGATTGTCAAACTTTAGAGCTTCCCCAACATCCTAAATCTGAAAATACAAATATTGGAAGCCGTTAATGGTGACCGAGTTTGACATGGTATACTTCATAAGTTTTTCATATATGTCAATCAAACAGATATCACCAAATTGCACAAGGTGAATTAGTAATCGAATTATATTTTCCAAGGCGAATGATCACACGATTATGTTTATGAATATTTTGTTTGAGACCGAGGCATCCTGTCCAAAATATTTAATTAAGTCTACTAATACTGCTGCGCTGAAAAACAACTAAAAGCAAATTCTTTTATTACTCTAAAAAGTAGGCGAAACAGAAAAGGTCGGTACTGAATCTGAATCCAGTAAAGACTAAGCCAAAATATCCTAGCAAATGATATAAAGGACTGCCTATGATCGACATCATAGGGTGTATAGCAATATTAAGGAGAGAATCCATGCGCATTTCACTTGGCTGGTGCTGGCGCCAGCATAAGTGCCGATTACGGGTTTGGCGTCGGTGTTGGTTCCTCTATTGGCAATATTGGTGTCAGCCCCGGCACCGGCTCCTCTGCCGGCGGTGTCGGCTCCTCACTTGGGCTCAATGGTGTTGGTCCAGGGGCTGGCTCATCTATTGGCAGTGTTGGCTCCGGTGCTGGCCCCTCAATCGGTGGTGTCGGCCCCAATGCAGGCCCCTCAATTGGGGTAGTTGGTGTCGGTCCTGGTGCCGGACCTTCGATCGGGGTTGGTGGTGTTGGCGCTAGTGCCGGTCCCTCAATTGGCGGCCCCTCTGTCTGCGGTGTTGGTCCCAATGCAGGCCCCTCGATCGGGGTCGGTGGCGTCACTCCTGGCTCCGGCTCTTCAATTGGGGTCGATGGTGTCGGCCCTAGCGCCGGCCCCTCAACCGGGGTCGGTGGTGTCGCTCCTTCTCCCGGCTCCTCAGTTGGTGGTGTGGGCTCCAGTGCTGGCCCCTCGACCGGGGTCGGTGGCATCACCCCTTCTCCCGGCTCCTCAGTTGGTGGTGTGGGTTCCAATGCCGGCCCCTCAACCGGGGTCGGTGGTATCGGCTTTGGTCCTGCTGGCCCTTCTACCGGTGGCAAGGGTATTACCGGCTTTGGTTTGGCCTCTGGAGGCGGCTTTGAGGGTGTCGAGGGTATCGGCTTCGGTTTGCACGTCGGAGGCGGCATCTTCGGTGCTTGTGGCGGAGGAACAGGGCGAGGGAGCCACGGGAAAGGGAAAGGGAAAGGGTAAGGGTAAGGAGGACGCAAGAACGGGGGGAGAGGAGGGACTATGGGGAAGTGGGGGCGGGGAAACCACCGCCAGCAATCGGTCCAGAACGATATGGCGCCGCTCGACCCGGTCGAGTCTTGGCTCTTCTCCTCGAGCTCTCTACCATTGCAAAGCTCGACAACCGAACAGCAAACTAGGAAAACAATGAGAAATGTGGACGCGACGTTCTTGAGACTCGACTTCCCCATCTTTTTCCCCTTTCTCCTCTTTCTCTTCTTCTCTAGTTATAAGCTGGTCGTCGTGAGAAATCCTTATATAGAACCGAGGAGATGAGGATCGCGATCATGAACTCTAAATTTGAAATCGATATGAAAAAACTGAACTTCTCCATTATTTCGTCGTGATTTCAAAGTGATTCATTTTTTGAATTTTATCTTGAAACGAATTCGTATTTAGATCCACATTCTTCATTTTATTGGATCTTGTTGGGGTTTAGATTTGAAAATGGTGCAACCGTCCTTGCACCCCAACAAGTTCGTCTTATGGATCAAATCATATCATGATAGTTCTCAAAAATGCTTGCAAAGAATAACATATGTTGTTCAGAAAACATTTCGGTTGTACAAAGGATACCTTAGTGAGCAAAAGATAAATTGCAATTGAAAAACTTCAAATTTCTGGGGAAGAGAGAGAGGAGAAAGAGATATGAACAAGATCATTTGTTTAGCTCGAATCATATATACGGATATGTTTATCTGACAACTATAATTTGAACTGTTATACTTAGTATTATTGACGTATAGGTGCGATTACGGATTATCTTTGATTTCAATGGACCAATTAGGGATAACGTCCAGGTGTTGATCAGCTGGATAAAATACAAATCAAATATTTGATCCTAATCATTAACGATTATTATCTTATCCTAGATTTATTCGACTCTTCTGATAGAAATGGAAAAGAAAAGAACAAATGGAATCAAGGTGTCTCCATCTATAGTATGAGGCTGAAGTTTATCTTTTGGAGTATTTGAACATGATGTTCACGTAATGCATAGTACATGTGCGATACGAGGATTAATTGGGTTAAAGTTCGGATATCATGTGTTATTGAAAAGGTATATAATTAAATTAATAAAGCATTGTTGGGTCTCCTTTCGCATCAGTTTTAAAATATAAAAACAAACTAAGTTCACCAAAAAGGAGAAAGAAAAACACTCATGAAGAATTTATGGCGATGTAAATAATTAGAACATTGAAAAAATAGGAAAGCTGGAACAATGTGATGTTCATTAGGTAAAACAATGGCTATCATAAATTATTAAAGATCAATTGCACATGTCAGTCTGTTGGTTTAAACTTTAAAGGAGTCAATCCATTAAGCATTACGTATGCAGTCAAAGGAAATTAGAAAATGTGGATATGGCGTCAATAATTTCTTTAAGAATTTAAAATTAAAAGATTGGGAAAGTAATTTTTGATTATGAAAACGAAGATTTTCTATTTTCAAACTAGTGAAATATTATTCGATTTCCACTTTTTGAGATAAGAACTTCCACTCATGAATCATGATAATCCAAAACATTGCCAAATACAGTTTTCCATCATGAAAACAAGATTGGTTCTTCTTTTCTTTTCTTTTTTCAAACGAAACTAAAATTCTAACTTAGCACTCAAAATTAAATTATCTGCTTGGAGAGTAAAACCGACCAATGGGCCTAGGACACCAATTTCGAGTTTTACGTAAATTGCTTCTCCGTTTCAATATACAATTTGAAGATAAAACATAATATGAGAAACAATTGTGTATTAATCATTATGATTTTTTTCTCTAGCCAGTGTCCATGCACGCTCCTTTTCTTTGGTTGCTTCATAGAGGTTTTCCTCAAACAATATAAATTACCCAAATTTATTTCTTTATGCGGGATGCCTACGTTCTTATTTCTTTATTCGAGATGCACTCTAATGAAAGAAAAACTCTATATTATGGAATTTATTCATGTATGGCTTTAATACCAAAATACGCTAGCAATACACAATAAAACGTACTTATTGGGATAGTTAACATGTTATACACGTCTAATTAAGTTATGTAAAACACTACAACTATTGAATCATCCAAGCCCTCTCGTTTTAATACAATTCCTAGACGTATAATGTTCATTCGTTTTGCAATAGTGGTTGTGTTATTCAAGAGGAAGCATTTACTTTATCATTTTTATCAATAAAGTTAAAATAGCTATTGCCATGAAATAGTCATTCGATCAAAATCAGAAATAGCTATTTCATGGGGGCCAAAAGAATAGCTAATTCCATTCGGGTTGGAATACTTCCCGCCCATTTTCCACGAAAGGGAAAATTTCTGCGATTCTTGCTTAGTCAACTCACTTTCATCTTGAAAACAACAAGGCCACGGATTGGGTCGCCAAAGCCCACCGAGCCAACTCTCTTCCTATCAATTGGGTTTTATTTCCTTTTCAGTCTCTAATTTCTATCTTATGTATAGACTTTCCATCTAATGACGCCCCTTTTATGGGCTACAAATGAAATTATTATCCTTCGGCAAAAAAAAAAAAAAAAAAAAAAAAAAAAAACTCACTCTCATCTTGTCATTTGCGGTTTTTGCTTAGCTTCTGATTTATATCACGAATCTTAAAGAGAAGATACCGCAGCTGAGTCTTCCTTAAAAAATGAAGGATTTTTCCAAAGGGGAAGACGAAATGAAAACGGAACTTTTTAGCTCCTTGTCTTCGTAGTTCTAATGGCTGTGCATTTTTAGTAATTGAAAATTTGCTAATAATTAAAACTCAGATTAAGCAAAGTTAGGATTGGGTCGAATATGGATCACTAAAATCATATTACATAAGAAAATATTAATATGGGTTAAATGGATAACTTCAGGTTTTTTTTTTTTGAACGCCTACTCATTTGACAGGCTTATTGTTCGTACTCGATTTTATTTTGGGAAAATCATACAAATCGTCCTTGAATTTTGGCTAAATTTACAAAGTCGCTTTTAAGTTTTTGATTTGTTCAACATGACCCATGAACTTTAACCTAATATGTAGTGTAATTCTTAAACTTTTTATTTATTCAATATAATCCTTGAACTTCTAGTCTATGTTCATTTCAGCTCATAGATTATATGAAAATGCTTAATATTGTCATTTCATTAATTCAAGTGAACAATATTTACTGATTCAATTTCAAATATGACGTGTTTGAATGGTGGAACAAAGAAACGTTACACATGAATTATCCACGCAAGATAATCAACCTAAATTAGAATATAATAATCCTTTTATATGATTCAACTTACAAAATTGATTATCCATGTTATGTGACGACATGAATTATTATATCTCGATTTGAGTTGAACTATCTTACGTGGGTAATTCACGCGTAATGTTGCACTGTTCAAATTTGCGGAATAAAAAATCTAAAATCAGCAAATTCCGTTAATTTGAATTAATAGAAAAATAAAATTGGGCATCTTTATATAACATGAAAAGTATAATGAATATTCACTAAAAAATTTAGGGACCACATCAACATATTAACTCAAAGTCCAAAGGGATTATAAATGTAGCTACCCTTTTTATTTTCCAAGGAATAGTCATTTCTTTATTAGCTTGTTTCATTTAGCAAATTAGGTGTGTATGGCCCCCAACAACCAACTGCCCAAATTACTCCTCCTGTACAGCGGTCCCAGGGAATATCCAAACTGGAAAATGGGAGCACTCATCTCTCTCTCTCTCTCTCCCCCTTACTTTTTTTTATTCTTTTTACATCCAGCGGATCTTGGCCGTTGAACAAATCCCGATGAATAAGAAAAGCCCAATTTTTCAAAGATGGTACTCCCCAAGAAACTCGAAGCCACAGTAGAATCGCCTATTTAATTGCCACCCCCATCCCCCATCCACTTGTGCACATATCTGACGCTACCCCACGTTGTTAACGCTCCCCACATCGACGAATTCCCCCGGAGAAACCGAGGCAGCCGATCGAGCGAGCAAGATGGGTTTGAAGGTCGCCTTCTCGAATTCTTCTCTCTGGTCTTTTTTTTCTTTTCCAAGTTGACGATGAGATCGTTCTTTGTCTCTGTCGTTGTTGAGCAATGGAATCTGCGTGCTCTGTCTTTGTGATGTGTTTGATTTACCTGAGTTGAATAAAGGGTCGGATCTTTCTTTCCCTTTTTTCTCCGCGCGTTGTTCTTTATAGGGTGCATCAGATCGGTTCTTGATTGAGCTGAAGTTTGGTTTTTTAACAGATCGCGTGTCCTTGCTTCGACTTGCGGAGAAACCCATGATGTGCAATTTTTAAATTTAGTTTCTTTACGGATTTTTCGGTTCATTATCCTGGATTTGCTCTTGTGGGTATCTGTTTTATCCACCATGCGATCAGTGTGATCTTTTCTTGATGTGAGTGAATCTGTAGCTTATGTCTGTTTGATTGTAAATAGCTGCTGCCAGAACTGCTCAATGGGCTCCACTAGTTAGCTACTAATGTGCGTGCAAGAGGGAGTAATCCTCTTTGTGCTTTAACGAAGTATCTTCGAAGAGATAGATTCATAATTGGCGTAGTCTTAAGTCTAAGGAAAGAAAATGAGGAGATTGAATTGAATTTTACTGGGCAGATCGGCCTTTTCGGTTATTGCCTTTTTTAAGTGCAACGTTTAAAGGTACATCCTGTTGCTAAGGTTGAGTTGGATGATCCTTATGTATCAGTCCAGGCTCCTCCAGTGATGAATCTTGTACGTTTTACACTTTTTAGATTTGCATTCAGAAGCAAATGATCTCTTGTATCTTCCCTTGCACTCTCTAAATTTCAATGGGAAAGCTGTTTCGCGAGTTATTTTGGGCACAGGCATCTCCGTTCCATGTGTTGCCTAAAAGACCATTCTTCTTCAGAATATCATGCGCTTTTTATCTTCTTCTTTTTCTTTTTTGTGGTGACCGCAGAAAAAACGTTTTACTTTATTTGATTCATGTTGGTTTTCGTACTTCTTTTATTAACTTTGCGGACTTGTTAGTTGTTCTCTTCTCGTGTGCTTTTATAGAGCTTTGAGGAAGTTGATGTGTACTTTTAGTGTCATCCTTGTTAACGTCATCACCTAGTTGGTTTATGCAGGAGGACTTTGAGGAATATGCTGAGAAAGCCAAGACCTTGCCAGAGAGTACAACCAATGAGAGCAAGCTCATCCTCTATGGGCTTTACAAGCAAGCCACGGTTGGACCGGTGAACACCAGTCAGTAACTCACCCTCATCTAATGGGTTTTGGATTTGCAACTTGTTATGCTTCAACGCTTTGTTTCTCAACCAAATACATCTCCGAGATAACTAATGCCTGTTTCACGTTACTTGCAGGTCGCCCTGGAATGTTCAACATGAAGGATCGGGCGAAGTGGGATGCATGGAAGGCTGTTGAAGGTAGAAACATAAAATAGTAGCACTTATCTTGCAACTTCCTTTTTTTTTTTTTAAATGATTTGTGTTGGACTTTGCTATTTCTAAGATTGATATTTTTGCTTGTTGGCAGGGAAATCGGCGGACGAAGCAATGAACGATTACATCACAAAGGTGAAGCAGCTGTTGGAAGAAGCTGGTGCCTCTGCTTGATGTCTGTGACTCTATCTATCCTCTAGGGGCTTCATTATTGCTGTGTTTGAAACTCGTACCCTATGAAAATTAAGAACACTATGGGATCGCCCTTTTTATTACTTTTCAGAATTTCATGTGTCCTGGCAACTTTCGTTATATTCCTTGCACTTCGCTTTTTGTGTGTCTTGCCTGTAGCAAGTTCTCGAAAATGGAAGGTCTATTCAGAAATTTCTGATCCGCAGATGTGAGCTATTTTCTGGAATGTGATGGATGTGTTGCCTGACGTATAGTGTTTGTAATGGTGAATGTCGCATAAAAGTAAAGTGGTAGCGCAAATGTAGCTCCATCTTTGAACATGGTGAATCTCTCGTTGCCAGCTTCACAGATTTAGAGCAAGTGATGGAACAAATGTGATTCCATGTATGAATTTTTGGGTTGAGTCGTTCCAGTAGAATGACATTAGGAATGAGGCATAGCTTTATGGGCAAGTGATTTCGAACCCTCTTTGTTTCATTCGATTAGGGAATGTGTTATTCACAATGGCAGAGGTTATAGCTGAGAGTATTTTCTTGGAAAGTGACTTTACACGATGACATCGATGGTTGCTTCATATCCTGCATATGTTTTTATTGCTCGAAGAAAGTTGGGAAGGTTGTTGGGAGATGATGAGAACTTTGATGATGGGTAGTTGAATTCTTAAGTTGTCAATTCCCAGTGTACCAGCGCGAGGATGTATCTTTAATGTTTGCGTCCTTGGCTGTCTTGGAGGCTAATGGGTGGCAGTAGGTGGTCGGTCACAGCTCAGGAGTAAATGATATCGCGTGTTCTGGAAATGGACTTGTGATTGGTTTGGTGATTGCGAAAGCAAGTCGCTCTGTAGGAAAGCAATGTCTTTTCCGCTTTGAAGGGACTAAGATAGTGTGAGGAAAAGACCCGGTTCACTATGAGCAAGAGGAAAAGATGGACTTTCATGGAAGGTTTCATGTTCTGTACATGTATAATCGTTAATAGGTATCGAGAGCAGGCTTCTGAGAAGGCCACACCCACGGGGTTATGTTTCTGAATTCCTGTCGCGAGTGTAGCTCTAGGCATACACGGCGCAAGCAGCCACCTACAATGTGAAAGAAACAGGCTTCAATTGCATTTACAGAATCGATTTGAGGCTGTACATGGCATTTCTATGCAAGCAGCCACCTACAATGTGAAAGAAACAGGCTTCAATTGCATTTACAGAATCGATTTGAGGCGGTCCATGGCATTTCCGTTCAGCAGGAGGAGGCTCTTGAGAACCTCATTTAGTATGGTTACGAGTGGTTAATGAGTGCAAGTTGAGTTTTCTGTGATCAATGACTGTAGGGCCTAATGCTGCAAAAAAGTTTCCCTGTATTCCTGAAAGTGAGTGGTAACTTGTAAAATGAAATGAATGTCAGCAGAGACTATCGACAACTTTAATTCCATTTCATTGAGATCAGGAACATTTACGTGGGGAAAATTACAGATTGTGTCCTCCGAGCCACTTGCTTTTCTTGCCCAAAGCATGCTCCTTTACAAGCACGAAGAGTGACATGACAGGACCAAAAAGAAAAGGCAAGTTCACCCTTCCTCTTCTTTTCTGCACAAATTTCACACCCCCTAAAGATTTTCACGTTGACAACTCACGTCGAGCGAGCTAAGCAGGCGGGACTTGTTGTTCACCAGCATCCAGTTTCTTGGTCTTTTCCACCTCGAGGAGATACAATCTCTCTGCTTCAGGTATTGCTGATACGACCGCCTGTAACTTCATGTTGAGCTCTTGGATCTTTTCCATGAGCCTGTCGTTTGTGAACATGCCGACACAGACGCTCTGGATAGTCTGCCAGCTCTCAATCACCGGCAGGGCGATGATGACCGCAGAGCCGATGGTTCCCCACGCTATCGCAATGACAGCCCAGAATGCAAAATACCCTTTACTGAACTCCCCTGCAGAAAAGCAAAGCAACAAGAAAGTTTCAGAAAAAGCAGACATAAAATGTCGCCTGCAATTTGTCAGGCAGTCTAAGGCTTAGGAATTTCAATTTGTCAGGCAGTCTAAGGCTTAGGAATTTGACTTACTTGCTGGGAGCGAGAGAACTGGCCATAACACGACGATGACGAGGGTGAACCCAACGCCCCATCTCACGATCCATGCCTTCGCCCTCATCAGCTTCTCTTCCTTGAACTCCTCCGACAGCAGGTCGGTCTTATCCTTTTCGACCATGGTGATCTCCTTGGTGGTTTCCCAATCATAGTTTTGAGGCCACAGGAAGCTACAGATGGCATGGATTGCCCCGCCGGTAAGAATCGAGACGAGATTCCCCGCGAGCATCGGCGCATTCCTCCCTGTGGTGTCCAGATTTACCTGGCCATACTCAACGCTCGTGACCACCAACCAAGTTATGATTCCCAGGATGCACCCACAGATCGTCCCGAGAATCGCACCAAGCGCATTTGCTTTCCTCCAGAGGAGCATGAACGCAATGGGAATGACAGCCGAGCCAACGATCACTCCCGTCACAAGGTACATCCAGCCGAGTGAGACTCCAGCCTTGTTCAAGATCACCGCAAGCACTCCCATGAAGCACCCGAACCCAAGGATGATGCCCCTTGAAACCTGGAGGATTTTCTTCCCGCTTGCGTTTGGATTGATGTAAGTGCGGTAGATGTCATATGTGCACAATGAAGACACCGCTATTAGTTCGGAGGAACCGGCGGATGTCACGGCCCTGACACATAAGAACAGAGCAATTCTAAGTTCGCTGTTTGATCTTAGTTTGATGCCGATGTACCATTTTTCTGCCCAACAATGCGAATCAAATGATAAAATCGTCCTGTTTAATTTGTGTCCCTTACAGGAGTATTGACAGACGCAGAACTTACATGAAGAGCATAGTGAGAAGGAGGACAGCTCCTCCTTTCCCCATCAAAGCAATAACTGTAGCTGGGGGAACAAGTCCATGGCTTGCTTCACTTGCTGTAATTGGCAAATCGAGCGCAAGTGCTCCTAGACCGAGGGACGTGGCCAGCGAGAACGGCACAGCAAACCACACCAGTCCGCCTAACAAATAGCCCTTGTGTGTCGATGAGGGTCTCGCAGCTATGGCACTCACCCAGTATCCCTGCAATGTTCCAGTCAAAACGTGACATTGTGGTTAATGAAAGGGAAAAATTTATGCCCACATACGGCCGAACAGACCATTCTCAGTGATGAAACTCACATTGTCGACAAAGACGGTACCAAAGTTGCCGGCAATGTTGATAATACCGAACACGAGCCCTCCAGAGCTTAACATTGTCAAGTAAGATCCACCATAGTTCCCACTAACAGGACCGCAAGATTGCCCGCTGTGGGAAATCGGCTCCTGACATGATCTTGATTTGCTCGCTACCTCCAAGAGATGTCTGTAAACGACGCTGGGGCTGCCGAGCTCGTGGCTCGCTGTGTATACCAAGTAGACGAAGATTACTAAAACCACGTGCACTGTAAGTGAAAACATCACCCAGTTAGTGCTTGCATTCCACATCAATACAGCTTACATGAAAACTACGAAGCTTATGCAGCAAAATACCTATAACAGAATGTATGTAGCTGGCCAAGAAGGTGGCTTTTAGGCCTCCGGCCAATGTGTAGACAATCACTCCGAGGGGGATCAGGAAGCTAGCGGCATATATGTTCATTCCGGTCAGAGCATTTACGACAGCAGAGCCACCGAGAAGCAACATGGCAGTGACGATTATGTTGGTCATGAAGCAGAAGACGAGGAAAACAATATGCGCAGCAGTTCCCCAACTGAAATTGAAACTTACTGATATTAGCATAAGAGAGTTCATTGCCACGCGAGTTAAACCAAAAAAATAGAAGTGCTACGTCTTGGGCCAGTTGATACATACCGAGCTCTCACGATTTCGCAGACAGTGTGCGCATGAGGAGCTTTTCTTTTGATCTCTATGGCCATTATACCGAATAAGAGTACCTATTTGCAAGCATTCAGTGACTCAGCTGTGAGAACTCCAGTGTCTATTTTCTCTTGGAAGTTAAAGTCAATAAACACGAATGAGCAATCAAATGGAAGTTTTGCGTACCTGGATCGTAGCACCGCTGGCGTACCAGAACGGCCCGCTAACTCCATATTCCCAGGCGACATTGGAGCTTTGCAAGATTGTAGCGGCCCATGTCCACTTCAAGAGTCCAAACCGAGAAATATGAGTTGTTTGAGCTGGTATTCTGTCTAAGCTGCCTAACTAACCATGCAGAAGGAATACCTGAGAAACGATCACACTGGCTATTAGTCCAGTTTTGACATTTCTTCCTGCTGTGTTGAACCATTCAGAAGTGTGGCGCGATCCGACATAACGCTTCTCCAGCCAGACCTGGCATCACAGGAAATTACTAATCACAAATGAGGTTCCATACCATGCTGATTCATTCGATTCTGTAAGGAAAAGAATGACCAACTAGCGCCAGTTTGGGATGCTAGAGATGTAGAAATACAGTTTTCCGACTAGAATGAGGTAACAAAGCAATCCTACTGATTAAATTGATTGGCTGGTGTCTCATGGTTATTGGATAGTGAATACAGGCTTGTCTGAACGATTTTCGTGTCATCAATTTATGGTACGGAATAGACCTGATTGCACTGATAGTTAAGTCGGAACATTCTGCAATTCATGAAGGGACTTAATCGTTGTCCCGTGGTATTAACCGAATGTTCAAATATCCAGTCCTATTGAATATGATGAGTAACTCCCATAACCTTGGAAAGAACATCGACAAGAAAACGACAACAAAAGAGAGAGACGTGATACATCTAAGACCCAGCTTGATCATCAGGTTAGATAGGATCATCGACTATCAAGAGAAACACTGCAGATTTCAAACTCTCCTTAAGAATCTGAGGTTATCTGCAGATGGTAGCAATTCTATGTCAAAGTGTGCAACAAGTTTCTTCAAAGATCAACTTAAGGTCCCTTCATCAAGCAACCAATGAAAACAATGGATCATAATGAGCCACCCTTAATGAAAACCTCGTCATGAAAATCAGGAAATCATCATATAGTGCCGCAGAAAATTCTAGTCTGCCAACCGAAGAAAGAGCCACGGAGCTCTCTATGGCACTTTGCCTGAATTTCATATCTTGTCATGCATACCAAATGGTCAAAACCGAAACAACCTCATATTGGTGAAGAGAAATGCTTTGTTGCAACCAAAAGCACCGCGATTCATAGAGTGAAAAAAAAAAAAAAAAAAAAAACAGAGGCCGGAAACCAACAAAAAAGGAAGTCTGCGCAAGGGGAAAAGAGCGAATGAGCTGAATGAGTACCAGGAAAGAGGTGAAGACAGCGAAAAAGGCACCGAACCCAAGAACGACCGAATACCCAACACCCTGATTAAGCACAGCTTTGCCTCCGAAGAAGCTGCTCTGCCTCACGCAGCTTCCTCCATCCGCAGACACATGGTAGTACTTCCCGCCGAATCCCAACGGAGGACACTGCGTCAAAGAACTGGTGGCCATCAAGAATGATGGTGATGAAGAAGATGAAGGAGGAGACGCAAGGACGCAGTTGCGTTCAGTAATATGGCATGGATCGATGAATCGCAGAGTATTTATAATTGATCTTCAAGGCTGACATCTTCTAAGCAGAGAGATGGGAGAGGGTACGGATTTACGGATGGGTTGAGTGTGCGTTTTTCGTCCCTTATTGCTCTCGCTCACGACCAAAGGCCCCGATAGTTTTTGAAAGTCCACACGAGAGGGTATAGCTCTCTCAGTGAATGGGGAATCTCCACCAATCATCATCACTATCTCTGACTAAGCCACCACCATCTTCTCTCAAACTCATCTCACTAGATTCAGGGAAACTTGGGTAGATTCAAACGTCACTGCTGGAGCAAGGAAACTGAATTTCTTGGACAAGGTCGGATCGAACTGCATGAACATGAATTGAAAGGAACTTGCCTTGTGTTCGTAATCTTTGGGAAAGAAAGAAATGATTTCACGGGCAAAATGGGTTGTCCATAAATACGTATAAACATAGTAATCCACCTTACCAATCGTAATTTTACTCTTCATCAAGGATGGAGGTAATAAAAGCCCTCAGATTACTTCTAGTGATTCGAATCGAATTTCATCTCCTCTTCTTCTCCCTTCAGTTTTCTTTTACTCGTGTAAATGGTTAAAAAGTTAATCCATTATTTTCTCTTTTCTATTGTCTATGACTATCCACAAATATGGTTTAAGGACTGAAATAGTGCATGTGAATCTTTGTGAGCCATTTAAAACTCCAGGATAAGAGTTAGTTTGCAAAAGCTCAGCGCGTGTCCTATCATTAAAAAAATGCATGGAAAATCTTGTTCACAATAATGTTATCCTATAGTACAATTTATATTAAAATATGGAATATTCTCGTCAATGTAAGCCCGACATAATTGATAGCGACAAACAAGAAAATATTCATGGTTTCGAGGTGTGCCATTGGCCCGCTTGCATGGCTTCATTCGCCTCTCGTCATCTTGAAAAGTCTTTCTTGGATTGATCTATTTGACTTTTATACATCTCGAGAAAATAGCATAGCAGGCAATTAGAGGGCATTTGGTAACCATTTTATTTCCGAAAATAATTTATGATTAGAGATGATTCTTTTTTATTTTGCTCCAGAGAACAATTTCTAAGTATTTTAATATGTTTTGTAATTTTCCAAAATTTATATTTTTGGAATAGAATTACGTTTGACATCTTCATCAAAATTTCTATTCCAACCCATTTCTTTTTTAATTTTTAAATAATTTTTATGATTTTTCCTTTTTTTTTTTTTTCTTTCCCTTCTCCTTCTTCTTCAAGCTCTGGCCGGCGACCTCGCTGGAGTGTTGTCAACCCTTGGCAAGGCCCCACCTCATCAACCAAGCCTCGCCAACAACTAGGCGAGGCTCGGCCGAGCCTTGGCTAGGCGAGCTCAGCCTCGCCAGATCTGGGTTGAGCCTCGCCCAACCCAACTAGGGCTCGGCCGTGCCTTGGCCAGCCAGGCGAGGCCGGCTGGGCGAGCCTTCAACGAGCTCGCCCAACCGATCACCTGCGACCGGTGGCGGCGACGGCCAATGGCTGCAACGGTGGAAGAAGAAGAGAAAAGAAAAAATTTTGGTTGGCTTAATTTTTGAATTGTTTTCCGAAACAAAGAATCAACTTTTTTTGACTTTTTATTCCTGAGAATAAAAAATTTACTAAATAGATTTCTGTTCCAAATCTACTTCCGAGAACAAAAGAACAGAATTAAACACTATTTGGCCAGTTGCCAAATGCACTCTAAGAGATTAAAAAGTTACTGAAAATTCATTTGTGCAACGTAGAGAGAAGGCTCTGATCAGCATTTTCTGCGACCTGCAATGCAAGGCTACATTTGCCAACGAGAATCTTGAACTCAAAAAGCTTTTGACTTTTGGTCATGCCTAAGTAAAGGTTGAGGATTCTGGTTACATCCATGACCTATTATTTTTCAAATTAATCTGACAAATTAATACTAATTCTACGACATATATGTGATCTTTTTTATATGGATACATGACATTAATCCGACGCGTGATGGATGGAAAAGAGCTTGAATTAAACCTTGAAAGTTAATGAGAGCTCTTGTTGATTAGTATGTCTCCCCAGCGAAGTTCAAGATACTCATATATAGATTTTTTTCATTTCTTTCTTGCGCCGATGGGGACGAAGTATTATGAACTCATTCTCATCGAACTATTATTATATGTTAGATCTAGTCGCGTACTTGCGTGTATGGGTGTCCGCCGCACGGTCGTGTTGCAAGAGCTGTCAGGGAGAGCATAAGCAGGAGCTGACCATGTACTTTGCTGCTTCACCTTCTTCCTTCTTCTAACGTAATCTAGCAAGTTGTGTACAAGAGGGATGCTATAAGCAAGAAAGAACTTGCCAAAACCCACTTAAAATTAATGAGTGACGGATTCCCTTCTTTCATTTTTCTTAATTTTTCTAAGCAACATTTTGCAACATGATCCGGAGAAAAGAATACCCCAGTTGCTGCTGCTGCTAACATCAGTACGGACATCACACCCTCCATTTCTTGAAGCTACCTCTTCAGCATCATATCAAGGTAGTTGTGAAATTTTCGTGAGGATCAATACCAATTTTTCTAAAAATTTAAGTTGTTAGATGAAAAAATAATTTACGTTTAGTTTAGTCTTTTTGCTTAGTACTAAGCATTGACATATTTAATTAGAAGGAAACAAATGGGATCAAGAAATATTTGAACTTAGGATCTCCTACTCTAATATTATATGAGTTTTTTGTGAAAATCACTGTCAATTATTCTAAATACTTAAGTTGTCATATGAATGCGTGATTTATTTTTTTAATATTTTAATATTAGTTTTGTATTCTTGAAACCAAATGGAAAAAAAGAAAAAAAAAATTCTAACAAGAGCCGGCCGAGCGCGTCTACCGAGTGCACGAACACTTTTGAGCGCCCACAATCGACGGCCAAAACCTCATCTGTGAATTTTTTTTTTCGTTGGTGACTGCATAATTCACCTGTGTTTTTACATCGTGGTCCTAAAAGGATTTTAACTCTCGATGCATTTTGAATCTTAATAGATTACTTTGATTACGATATTGTGCAAGCACTGTAGAGATTAGCATAGGGGCTTGACTCAAATGTGCAGTGAAGTGCCTACATTCACTAGGAAAATCATCAAGAATGAGCTTAAATCCAAGACCGCACATATCCATTTAGGTCTATCTTCACTCCAAAGTGTAAGTTAATGAGTAATTTGTTAGCTAGGATTGTCAATCACTCCACGTCACACCAATTCTCGAACACCAATTCTCGAACGTAAGACTTTTCTAATAAAATCCATACGTGCATCTCAACATACTTCATGACAGTCGATCACACTTCGTGTTATAATAAGTAGGAAGCAAGGATAAAATGCTGTTGTATCAAGTGGCCAAGAGTAAAGAAAAAAAGGACGCTCAGTTGTATTGAAGTATACGGGAGGGAAATACTTCCTTGAATGGATCTTTGACTCAGCCCCCGCGGAAGCGGCGAACGGCGCAGTTCATCGTCCCTAAGGCTCATTCACATGGCCTCTTTGCACTGCCCTATAGGCCGTCTCTTGGCCATTATTTTTTAAAACGATGATGTTTATATAGCTGACTTTTGCGATTCCTGCCTCTGTTCTACTAATCTTGAATTCAACTCTCTAAACTATCCATTGAATATTCCCAATTTGCATTGCAGAAAGAGTTCTTCCTCATCTTACAGTTTCAATCCCCATCCGACAATATGTAACTTATTGACTTCGTTCAGTATTCATTTAGAAAAGGTGGAGTTTTCGCAGTTCGACTTGGCTCAAATTTGAAACCTCGAATGGAAGGAGATATTTTGAATTTGGAAACTTTAGGAGAGCTCATATATATATTGATTGGGAGACCTTACGTTACCTTGCAAAATTTTGTTTGGTGAACACATCATCTTGTACAACTTCTGTTAAGATTTCCAATCATAACATCGACAAATTAATATATGAGTGTAGTATATCTACTAGGGGGAGCACCGTTTCTAGGATCTATAGGAGTTCTTGCACTTTTGGAGTGGTGCTTATTTGTCCTACAATTCGAAAGTCACAATCACTTCCCTGAATAAATGATGTGCACTACAACTTTTTGCGGTATCCAAGCTGTCTCTGACTCGGTGAAAGCCAACACATTGGACAAACTTTTCCATGACATGTACCACTACAACTTTTTGCGGTGTCCAATCTGTCTCTGACTTGGTGAAAGCCAACACATTGGACAAACTTTACATGTACCATTTGATCTCCACCTCCTTTAAAGAATTCAATTCTTTCAAGCCGTCAATAGCTCTTAACACTTCACAATAACATAGCTTAAGACATTGTATTTTTTTCATCTTTTATGGATTGCTGCTTTTGGCGAATGAGAATTTCTATTGTTGTTTTAACTTTAATTTTGCTTGACTAAGGATGAACTGAACTTCCCAATCGTATTATATTTTTGTTTGTTTTGTACTGTATTCCTTGGCATTTTGTGATTCTACTATTTTGATGTAACCATTATTTGTCTCGATTGTAAATTATAGGATGTTTTACTAAAGTTTGTCTTTTCAAGGAATTAAAAAAAAAAACCCAAAAAAAGAAGAAGGAAATTGGCCGCTTCTCCAATAGACTTGGAACTAAACCAAATTGATAGAGTCAGTTCCTAGATCTACAAGGTAAGTTTTTAGTTCTGAAAATTGGGAACTGATCCCAACAAGGTAAATTTCAAGTTATAAGTCTAGATCTTATCCACCTCAGCACAGTCCATCCCTATATATATTTATATAATCTGAACTAACATGAACCATTGGAAACGCTATATCCATATGGCTCCCATTGAGAGGAGATTAAGGGGCAGGCAAACCACTTAGCCCCCCAAGTTCACGAGATAAATGGGCGAGCTCGTACTTGGGCAAGGTTCTTACATAAGCTAGCACGACCCCTCCAACTTTACATACTCAGGCGAAGCTCGAGAATTTCTATGGCAATTTCATATTATAGACGGGCTCAAGCAACAAATTAGGCCCAATCTAACCGGAGCTTGCTTGGTGCTCACCCTTAGTCCCACTAGATGTGACTATCCCAATTCTATTCAATACATGTATGCACCATATTCACTAAATAATTTATTGATAGCCTCACTCAACTATGTCAGAAATCTTGTTAGTAGTTAGATGAGTATTCTTTCACAAGTATACCCATGATTTCAAAGTTTAAAAGCTAATTTCACCATTTTTAATAATGATATTCCGATAACGTATGACAAATATATCATGTTTCGTGGAAGGAAAATTTAAAAACAATCTATAGCAAAAAAAGGAAAAGAGAAAAAAGCATGTTGGATAATACTATTCTATTACAGTTGTGCCTAAGAATACTTTTTCCTTCAACGTGTTTTCCTCCATCTCGCTATAGGAGATTTCTTCTTATCAAGACATTGCTTATTGAAGTACAAACATATATCATCATCTGTATTCACTTTTAGTCAAGTTCGCATGTGGCTGATATTCATATTTATACACTCATCACAAAAGTCTGCAGCAATATATGGCTTTTTCCAAAAATACCCTAATCGTGTCAAGGACTACACTCAATCTCGTGAAAGTCCATTTTCCACATACGCAACCTGGTTCCTATACCCTCCACTCCAAATAATGGTGAGCCCTAAGAAGGCTCGGAGCTTTTGGTGTTCACATTATCTCATGGCAAAGGCATATCATCTCCATGACCTGCAAAAGCCACTCATTCAAGTGGTCAGAAGCGAAGCCGGATGACGTCCTCGAAACTTTTGGATTGGGCTTTCTCTAACATGATGTTGACCCAGTTAAAACAATAAGTGATCGATTCAGTTCTTTCATTTCTCGATTTTTCTACGCAAGATTATGCAACATAATTCGGAGAAAAGAATTCCCAGTCGCTGCTGCTGCTGACAAGATAGGAAAGCTTCTTGCATGGATCTTTGACTGGCCCACGAGGAAGCGGCGAACAGTAGAGCATGTTGTCCCTAAGGCTCGTTCGCAAGTGATAAAGTAAATCTTTCATGATACAGCAATCTTCTGCAATCTGTACCAATCTCATTGATTGAGCCAATCTTCCATGATTTGTGTCAATTCCGTCGATAGAGTAATTCTTCACAATCTTTATTGATTTTGTAGATTGTTATCACTGATACTGTAGATTGTTATCTTTGTAAAATCTTTAATTGTATTTTTCCTACTTATGTACATATTATAAATATAATACAAATCTCCACACCAATTAAGTGTGCGATCAAACTCAAATTCATACTCTTTCATGGTATCAGAGCTTCACAATTTTTTTCACTAAAATGTCTTCTTCTACATCCTCCAACACCATTACTGCCGTCACCGCTGGCTAACTCTTCATCCTTGTTATCTCCCTCCCAACCACCCTTTGCTCTTGGCAGTATATCTCATGTTCTCCAAATCAAGCTAGATTGCAACAATTACCTTTTGTGGCAAGCACAATTTCTTCCTCTATTTCGTCTTCATGGGTATCTTCGGTTTGTGGATGGCTCATATCCTTGTCCGACACCCACTATCACTGATGCTGATAATAATGCATCCTCTCCACTATCACATATCCTTGTCCGGATCATACTGCATGGCATTATCAAGATCAACTCATCCTTTGCTGCATCCTCTCCACTCTTACTGAATCAGTGTTCTCACACATTGTCGGTCTTAAGACTTCTCATGATGTTTGGATCTCGCTTGAGAAACTTTATGCTCCTAAATCTCAAGCTCGCATAATGCAGTTAGAGTATCAGCTTCAATCTTTAAAGAAGGGCTCTCTTTCCATGGAAGCCTTTGTTCAAAAAGCCAAGAATATTGCGGATCAACTTTCTGCCGCTGCTCATCCCATCTCCGATTCCCAATTAGTTCTCAGCATCCTCGGTGGCCTGGGTTCGAAGTATGATGCATTTGTTACCTCAGTCACATCTCGTCTTGATCCATTACCTCTTGATGACTTCCTCGGCCCGCTTTACAATCAGGAAATTATTCTTCAAAGCCGCACCACTGAATCTCCGATGCAATCTTCTCCTATTGTGAATGTTGCGGTCAAATCATCTGCTGCCCCGAATCCTCCCTCCAATGGTCGAGGACGCGATCGAGGCCGTGTTCGCAATTTTTATGAAGGAGGTTCCTCTCATTCTCGACTCATTTGTCAAGTTTGTAGTCGTGCAAGTCACTCTGCTGTCCAATGCTACCAGAGATTTAATCTTGGTTATAAAGCTAAAGTGGCTCTCCATCTACAATGTATGCATCTTCAACTGGTGAGTCATTTGATCCATACTGGTACCCAGACTCTGGTATCACTCATCATCTTACAGCAGACATGGAAAATTTGAACATTCGGAGTGACTATTCTGGCATCGATCAAATCCGCACTACAAATGGGTCAGGTTTGCAAATATCACATATCGGTTCTTCCATCTTACATTCTCCTACTAGTTCTTTTAAACTACGAAATATTTATCATGTTCCCTCTATCAAGAAGAATCTATTATCAGTCTCTCAATTTACCAAAGATAACGATGTGGTATTTGAATTTCATCTTACTTTCTGTTGTGTTAAGGATCGATCCTCGGGGAACCTCCTGCTCAAAGGCCAGCATAAGAATGGACTTTATTATCTTAATAATACCCGTACCACCAATAAGGTCCCTCTACAGTCAAATAAATCACCACCAGCTCCATCCTACTTCATTGGTGAACGAGTTTCTACTTCTATTTAGCATGAGCGCTTGGGTCATCCAACTGCCCGCATTACTTCTTCAGTTATTTCAAAGCATGACTTGCTGATATCTCTATCTTCCTCATCCAGTTTCTATTAATCATGTCACTTGGGCAAGTCGTGGCGTCTTCCCTTTACTAGATCATCAACTACTTGTAATGCTCCTTTGGAGATACTTTATTCTGATCTATGGGGACCATCTCCAGTTACTTCAATTAATGGTTTTCGTTATTATATCATTTTTGTCAATGCTTATAGTGGATATACATGGCTTTTTCCACTTACTGTGAAATCTAATGCACTGTCTACTTTTGTGCAATTTAAATCCCAAGTGGAAAGATATTTCAATTGTAAGATCAAGGCACTTCAAACTGATGGGGGTGGTGAGTATAAGAAATTTGATCCTTATCTTCGTCTTCATGGCATCCTACATTGTCTTTCATGCCCACACACACAGGAGCAAAATGGTCGGGCTGAGCGCAAACACCGTCATATTGTGGAAACTGGCATCACATTGCTTACCCAATCTTCAATTCCTTGTATATATTGGAATGATGCCTTCCTCACTACGGTCTTTCTAATTTACCGCATGCCTACAACGGTCTTGAGTGGATTGTCTCCTTATGAGAAATTGTTTGGCCAAAAATCCGATTATTTACAATTGCGTGTTTTTGAATGTGCATGCTACCCTTGGCTACGCCCTTATACCCGCAATAAACTTGATGACAGAACAATGCAATGTATCTTCCTTGGCTATTCTCCCCATCACCGTGGCTATTATTGTCTTCATCGTAGCACTGGCCGAATATATATCTCTCGCCATGTGATTTTTCAGGAGAACTTTTTCCATTTTGCTAATTCACAATCTGGTCAATTGTCATCACCATCGCCTAGTACTCTTGTTTGCATTGGTTATTCCTCTACTAAGCCCCCACAGTTTCAGGGGGTGTCCACCACCACATCAACTCCATCAAGTCCATCTACTATCATGGATGACTCCTCATCACATATTCAGCAATCTTCTAGATCCTCTTCTCCAGAAGCTCCATCGTTACAATCTTCTCAACCTCAACCACCAACTTCTACCCATCCAATGGTCACTCGTCTAAATAATAACATTCGCAAACCAAAGGTTTTTCTTTCCACTAAGCACCCACTTTGTTCTTGTTTTCACTCAAGCTTAACACCAAGTGAACCCACTTGTTTTTCTGTTGCAAACAAAGACCCCAACTGGCAACAAGCTATGGCCAATGAATTTAATGCTCTCATTCAAAATGGCACTTGGGAATTGGTCCCTCATCACCCTTCTATGAATGTGGTCAATTGCAAGTGGATTTATTGCCTAAAAACCAAGTATGATGGCTCCATTGATAGATACAAGGCACGACTCGTTGCAAAGGGCTTTACTCAACAGGCTGGCTTGGACTATGATGAAACTTTTAGTCCGGTTATCAAACCGACAATGATTTGAGTTGTTCTCTCCTTAGCTATCACATATAACTTGTCTCTACGTCAATTGGACATTAAGAATGCATTTCTCCATGGCACCATTCACGAAGAAGTCTACATGTAGCAACCCCAAGGATTTGTTGATCCGCATTATCCTGGCCATGTATGTCGTCTTCGAAAAGCTCTATATGGGCTAAAACAAGCCCCAAGAGCATGGTTTTCTCGGCTAAGTTCATATTTGTTATCTATTGGGTTTGTGGCCTCCACTGCTGATTCTTCATTATTCATACAGCATCGCTCTAATCATATTCTACTTCTTCTCATATATGTGGACGACATTATTATTACTGGGAGCTCTACCTCCGCCATCACTAAATTAATTACTCGTCTTGGCATTGAGTTTGCAATCACTGATTTGGGAAGTTTATCATACTTTCTTGGCATCGAAGCCCATAGATCCTCTAATGGGCTGTCCCTCACTCAATCCAAGTATGCCACCGATCTTCTAACCTGTACAGGTATGGTTGATGCAAAACCTTGCTCATTACCTATGGCTCCCTCTGCTTCTAAGTTGTCGAAACAAAGTAGTGAACCACTGACTGATGTCTCCACTTATCGAAGTACGGATGAGGCACTGCAATAACTTGTGACCTATTCGCCAATTGACCTTCACTGCATTTACGAATGCTGACTGGGCTGACTGTCCTGATGACCGAAAATCTACTAGTGGCTATTGCATTTATTTTGGTCCCAACTTGGTTTCTTGGGGTTCTAAAAAGCAACCAACCGTTGCTAGATCCAGCACTGAATCAGAATACAAAGGAGTGGCTAACGTATCCTCTGAATTATTATGGCTATTACAACTCCTTCGAGATCTTCGATACACTCTACATCGGCCACCACTTGTTCTTTGTGATAATGTATGGGCAATCTATCTGGCTGCCAATCCCATCTTTCATGCCCGAACTAAGCACATAGAAATTGACTATCATTTTGTTCGTGATCTAATTAAAAAGAAGCAGTTGGAAGTTCGCTTCATTCCTACATAGGTTCAAACGGCTGATATCATGACAAAACCTCTATCCATCTCTCGATTTCTTATTTTACGTGACAAGCTCACAGTGACTCTGCCACCATTTCGCTTGAGGGGGTGTGATAAAGCAAATCTTTCATGATACAACAATCTTCTGCAATCTGTACCAATCCCATTGATTGAGCCAATCTTCCATGATTTGTGTCAATTCCGTCGATTTTGTCGATAGAATAATCTTTCACAATCTTCACTGATTTTGTAGGTTGCTATCACTGATACTGTAGATTGTTATCTTTGTAAAATCTTTAATTGTATTTTTCCCACTCATGTACATATTATAAATATAATACAAATCTTCACACCGGTTGAGTGTGCGATCAAACTCAAATTCATACTCTTTCAGCAAGGGCTCTTTGCTCTACCCTAGAGACCTTTCGCCATTATGTTTGAACACAATGATGTTATGTAGCTGACTATTGTGATGCCTGGCTCTCTATCATTCTAATCTTCAGTTCAACCTTCCAAGCGGCGAATGTTATGTGCTTTCTCATCTTTGACAACTTGCAACCCCATCTGATGACATCTAAATTATGCTTTTCTTACTTATTCATCGTTGACATCTGGTGGAGTTTTCGTAGTTTAATTTGGCTCATATTTGGAACTTCCAATCGAAGTTGACATTTTGAATTTGGGAACTTTTCTTTGTACAACTTATGTTCTGTTAAAGTTTCCAATCAAGATGTCTTTTATCATAGTGTCGATAAATTTTTACATAGAATATCTACTAAACTGAGTTGAACACGAGCACAAACTATTGGAAACGCTGGGTCCTTGTGAGTCCCATCTAGAGGTGATCAATAAGCGGGCGGGGGCTGAGAGGTAAATGGGCGGGCTTGGACTTGGGCCACGTTCTTTCACGAGTAAGCCCGGCACCTCCAACTCTACAGGCTTGGCCCAGCCCGAGAATTTGTGGGTAAATTTTTTATTATAGACAGGCTCAGGCATCAAATTCGGCCTTACCTTTGGGCCCAACCTATATAGAGCCAACCTGGTGCTCACAGCCTCACTACACTACAGTCGGAAACTTTGTCCGAGGTTGGTTAAATGAAATATTATATTGACGGGTATACCCATGATTTCAAAGTCTAGGGCTAATTTCACCGTCTTTAGATAGGATGTCCCTATAAATATACTATAGATATATATTGTTTCGTGCAAGGAAAATTAAAAAAAAAAAGCATATCAATTAATAGTTCTTTATCATGGTTCATGCCTAAGAGTACTTCTTTCTTTAGCGTGTTTTCCTCCATCTCTTCATAGGAGATCTCTTTCAATCGAGACTCTTATTAGTGGAGTGCAAACAAGGACCATTGTTCACTCAATTTTGCATACAAGCAATATTCATTTTTTGCACGAACGATGACATCGTTTTCATTTCCTCAGCTCCAAGTAATGGCAAGTCCTAAGAAGGTTCCAAGCTTTTGATGTTCACATCATCTTATGGTCAAGCTATAATTCTATGTTCACATCATCTTATGGTCAAGCTATATTCAAGTGGGTCGAAGGCGAAGCGGGTTGACCTATTTGAAGCAGCTTCCTCACACGTCCTCATGTTCCTAATCCCACCATAAATTAACATTTAGAAATATTAATGATTGCTTAATCAATCATGCGCCTAATTATGTCTACAGATACTAACAAAAATCTGACGTCTTTGAATGGATAAAATCGTGGCAAAACGTTCTTGAAATCGGATCGCGTAGAAACCCCATTTAATGAATTTATAATTGCTCCAAGATTATAGAGAGATGACGCTTTTATCATCACTTGGATATCATTATGCTGGACGATGAACATGTAATCTCCAAGGTCCCGATGAGTATAGAGCCGCAAAAATTCAAAGAACGGATCTTTCGTGAAGTGATCTCATCCGAATCAGATCAATCTAGGCCGATAGCTAGAGCAGAAACGCCGGCTACGCGAAACTCATTCTCAGAGATGGAAAATACGAGATTGCGAATAGTAATGAGAAGTTTCCAATAAATATATTTTGAAATATTTTTTTTCTTGGAGGTTCAAGTGAATTATCACGTCACTTCACCAACAAAAGCAATCACTCACAATTGATCTGATCAATTCTTTGTTCTTTTTATAATTATTTCAAAGTTCTAGTTGCAGTTGCAAACTAGGGAAAGCACTCCCTAGTTTCCTCCTCAAGAATGCATAATTTTCCGGGGTCAACTCTCTCGACCAGTCAACACAAACGTTCCAAGAACTTTGCTGATGTCGGGTCAAAGCAGGACGCTGACTATTCCAACTGAATTCTCGTTTCAATCTTCTCGTCTCCGCCTCTGCTCTTTCCTTCGACTATCGCAGGATGGAAAGACAATCGATCAGAGCCGTCTAGCATCTGCACAGGCATCTCTGTTCCGTGTGTTGCCTAAAATACCGTTCTTCTTCAGAATATCATGCGCTTTTTATCTTCTTCTTTTTCTTTTTTGTGGTGACAGCATAGTTAACGTTTTACTTTGTGATGGTGTTTGTGATGGTGAATGTCGCATAAAAGTAAAGTGGTAGCGCAAATGTAGCTCCATCTTTGAACATGGTGAATCTCTCGTTGCCAGCTTCACAGTTTTAGAGCAAGTGATGGAGCAAATGTGACTCCATGTATGAATGTTTGGGTTGAGTCGTTCCAGTATAATGACATTAGGAATGAGGCATAGCTTTATGGGCAAGTGATTTCGAACCCTCTTTGTTTCATTCGATGAGGGACTGTGTTATTCACAATGGCAGAGGTTATAGCTCTGAGTATTTTCTTGGAAAGTGACTTTACACGATGACATCGATGGTTGCTTCATATCCTGCATATGTTTTTATTTCTTGAAGAAAGTTGGGAAGGTTGTTGGGAGATGATGAGAACTTTGATGATGGATAGTTGTTGAATTCTTAAGTTGTCAATTTCCAGTGTACCAGCGCGAGGATATATCTTTAATGTTTGCGTCCTTCGCTGTCTTGGAGGCTAATGGGTGGCAGTAGGTGGTCGGTCACGGCTCAGGAGTGAATGATATCGCGTGTTCCGGAAATGGACTTGTGATTGGTTTCGTGATTGCAAAAGCAAGTCGCTCTGTAGGAAAGCAATGTCTTTTCCGCTTTGAAGGGACTAAGATAGTGTGAGGAAAAGACCCGGTTCACTATGAGCAAGAGGAAAAGACGGACTTTTATGGAAGGTTTCATGTTCTGTACATGTATAATCGTCAATAGGTATCGAGAGCAGGCTTCTGAGAAGGCCACACCCGCGGGGTTATGTTTCTGAATTCCCGTCATGAGTGTAGCTCTAGGCATACACGGCGCAAGCAGCCACCTACAATGTGAAAGAAACAGGCTTTAATTGCATTTACAGAATCGATTTGAGGCGGTTCATGGCATTTCCGTTCAGCAGGAGGAGGCTCTTGAGAACCTCATTTATTATGGTTACGAGTGGTTAATGAGGGCAAGTTGAGTTATCTGTGATCAATGACTGTAGGGCCTAATGCTGCAAAAAAGTTTCCCTGTATTCCTGAAAGTGAGTGGTAACTTGTAAAATGAAATGAATGTCAGCAGAGACTATCGACAACTTTAATTGCATTTCATTGAGATCATGAACATTTACGTGGGGAAAATTACAGATTGTGGCCTCCGAGCCACTTGCTTTTCTTGCCCAAAGCATGCTCTCTTTCAAGCACGAAGAGTGACATGACATGACCAAAAAGAAAAGGCAAATTCACCCTTCCTCTTCTTTTGTGCACAAATTTCACACCCCCTGAAGATTTTCACATTGGCAGCTCACGTCGAGCGAGCTAAGCAGGCAGGACTTGTTGCTCACCAGCATCCAGTTTCTTGGTCTTTTCCACCTCGAGGAGATACAATCTCTCTGCTTCTGGTATCGCCGATACGACTGCCTGTAACTTGATGTTGAGCTCTTGGATCTTTTCCATGAGCCGGTCGTTCGTGAACATGCCGACACAGACACTCTGGATAGTCTGCCAGCTCTCGATCACCGGCAGGGCGATGATGACTGCAGAGCCGATGGTTCCCCACGCTATCGCGATGGCCGCCCAGAATGTAAAATACCCTTTACTGAATTCCCCTGTAGACAAGCAAAGCGACAGGAAAGTTTCAGAAAAAGCAGACATTAAATGTTGCGTGCAATATGTTAAGCAGTCTCAACGCGTTAGGAATTTAACTTACTTGCTGGGAGCGAGAGAACTGGCCACAACACGACGATGACAAGAGTGAACCCGACGCCCCATCTCACGATCCATGCCTTCGCCCTCATCAGCTTCTCTTCCTTGAACTCCTCCGACGGCAGGTCGGTCTTATCCTTTTCGACCATTGTGATCTCCTTGGTGGTTTCCCAATCATAGTTTTGTGGCCACAGGAAGCTACAGATGGCATGGATTGCCCCGCCAGTAAGAATCGACACGAGATTCCCTGCGAGCATCGGTGCGTTCCTCCCAGTGGTGTCCAGATTTACCCGGCCATACTCGACGCTCGTGACCACCAACCAAGTTATGATTCCCAGGATGCACCCGCAGATCGTCCCCAGAATCGCACCGAACGCGTTTGCCTTCCTCCAGAGGAGCATAAACGCAATGGGAATGACAGCCGAGCCGACGATCACTCCCATCGCGAGGTACATCCAGCCGAGTGAGACTCCAGCCTTGTTCAAGATCACCGCAAGCACTCCCATGAAGCACCCGAACCCGAGGATGATGCCCCTTGAAACCTGGAGGATTTTCTTCCCGTTTGCGCTTGGATTGATGTAAGTGCGGTAGATGTCATATGTGCACAATGAAGACACCGCTATCAGTTCAGAGGAACCGGCGGACGTCACAGCCCTGACACATAAGAACAGAGCAATGCTAAGTACGCTATTTGATCTTAGTTCGATGCCGATGCACCATTTTTCGGCCCAACAAATGCGCATCAAATGACAAAATCGTGCTGTTTAATTTGTGTCTATTACAGTAGTATTGACAGATGCAGAACTTACATGAAGAGCATAGTGAGAAGGAGGACAGCTCCTCCTTTCCCCATCAAAGCAATAGCTGTAGCTGGAGGAACAAGTCCATGGCTTGCTTCGTTCGCTGTAATCGGCAAATCGAGCGCAAGTGCTCCTAGACCGAGGGACGTGGCCAGTGAGAATGGCACCGCGAACCACACCAGTCCACCTAACAAATAGCCCTTGTGTGTCGATGAGGGTCTCGCAGCTATGGCGCTCACCCAGTATCCCTGCAATGTTTCAGTCAAAAAATGACATGGCGATTAATGAAAGGGAAAAATTTATGCTCGCATCTGGGCAAGCAGATCACTCTCGGTGACGAAACTTACATTGTCAACAAAGACGGTACCAAAGTTGCCGACAATGTTGATGATACCAAACACGAGCCCTCCAGAGCTTAACATTGTCAAGTAAGATCCACCATAGTTCCCACTAACAGGACCGCAAGATTGCCCGCTGTGGGAAATCGGCTCCTGACATGATCTTGATTTGCTCGCTACATCCAAGAGATGTCTGTAAACGACGCTGGGGCTACCGAGCTCGTGGCTCGCTGTGTATACCAAGTAGACGAAGATTACTAAAACCACGTGCACTGTAAGTGAAAACATCACCCAGTTAGCGCTTGCATTCCACATCAATACAGCTTACATGAAAACTACGAAGCTTATGCAGCAAAATACCTATAACAGAATGTATGTAGCTCGCCAAGAAGGTGGCTTTTAGGCCTCCGGCCAATGTGTAGACAATCACTCCGAGGGGGATCAGGAAGCTAGCGGCATATATGTTCATTCCGGTCAGAGCATTTACGACAGCAGAGCCACCGAGAAGCAACATGGCAGTGACGATTATGTTGGTCATGAAGCAGAAGACGAGGAAAACAATATGCGCAGCAGTTCCCCAACTGAAATTGAAACTTACTGATATTAGCATAAGAGAGTTCATCACAACGCGAGTTAAACCAAAAAAATAGAAGTGTTACGTCTTGGGCCAGCTGACACATACCGAGCTCTCACGATTTCACAGACAGTGTGCGCGTGAGGAGCTTTTCTTTTGATCTCTATGGCCATTATACCGAATAAGAGTACCTATTTTAAAGCATTTAGTGACTCAGCTGTGAGAACTCCAGTGTCTATTTTCTCTTGGAAGTTAAAGTCAATAAACACGAATGAGCAATCAGATGGAAGTTTTGCGTACCTGGATTGTAGCACCGCTGGCGTACCAGAACGGCCCGCTAACTCCATATTCCCAGGCGACATTGGAGCTTTGCAAGATTGAAGCGGCCCATGTCCACTTCAAGAGTTCAAACCGAGAAATATGAGTTGTTTGAGCTGGTATTCTGTCTAAGCTGCCTAGCTAACAATGCAGAAGGAATACCTGAGAAACGATCACACTGGCTATTAGTCCAGTTTTGACATTTCTTCCTGCTGTGTTGAACCATTCAGAAGTGTGGCGCGATCCGACATAACGCTTCTCCAGCCAGACCTGGCATCACAGGAAATTACTAATCACCAATCAGAATCACAATTAAGCTTCCGTACCATGCCACTGATTCATTCGATTCTGTAAGGAAAAGAATGAGCAACTAGTGCCGGTCTGGGATGCTAGAGATGTAGAAATACAGTTTTCCGACTAGAATGAGGTAGCAAAGCAATCCTACTGATTAAATTGATTGGCTGGTGTCTCATGGTTATTGGATAGTGAATACAGGCTTGTCTGAACGATTTTCGTGTCGTCAATTTATGGTACGAAATAGACCTGATTGCACTGATAGTTAAGTCGGAACATTCTGCAATTCATGAAAGGACTTATCGTTGTCTCGTGGTATTAACCGAATGTTCAAATATCCAGTCCTATCAAATATGATGAGTAACTCCCACAACCTTGGAAAGAACATCGACAACAAAACGACAACAAAAGAAAGAGACGCGATACATCTAAGACCCAGCTTGATCATCAGGTTAGATAGGATCATCGACTATCAAGAGAGACGCTGCAGATCTCAAACTCACCTTAAGGTTATCTGCAGATAGTAGCAATTCTATGTCAAAGTGTGCAACAAGTTTCTTCAAAGATCAACTTAAGGTCCCTTCATCAAGCAACCAATGAAAATAATGGATCATAATGACCCACCCTTAATGAAAACCTTGTCATGAAAATCAGGAAATCATCATATAGTGCCGCAGAAAAATTCTAGTCCCACAACCGAAGAAAGCGCCATGGAGCTCTCTATGGCACTTTGCCTGAATTTCATATCTTGTCATGCATACCAAATGGTCAAAACCGAAACAACCTCATCATCGGTGAAGAGAAATGCTTTCTTGCAACCAAAAGCACCACGATTCATAGAGTGAAACGGAAAAAGAAACAGAGGCCGAAAACCAACGAAATAAGAAGTCTGCGCAAGGGGAAAAGAGCGAATGAGCTGAATGAGTACCAGGAAAGAGGTGAAGACAGCGAAAAAGGCACCGAACCCAAGAACGACCGAATACCCAACTCCCTGATTGAGTACAGCTTTGCCTCCGAAGAAGCTGCTCTGCCTCACGCAGCTTCCTCCATCCGCAGACACATGGTAGTACTTCCCGCCGAATCCCAACGGAGGACACTGCGTCAAAGAACTGGTGGCCATCAAGAATGATGGTGAGGAAGAAGATGAAGGAGGAGCGGAGACATGAAAGCTTAAGAAGGCAAGGGGATCCTTCTTAAGCTTTCATAATATTTTATTGGTCTAAATAAAAAATAAAGAACTTTTCCCGATTTTGAAGAGGCAATGACGCAGTTGCGTTCAGTAATACGGCATGGATCGATGAATCGCAGAGTATTTATAATTTATCTTCAAGGCTGACATCTTCTAAGCAGAGAGATGGGAGAGGGTACGGATTTACAGAGGGCTTGAGCGTGCGTTTTTCGTCCCTTGTTGCTCTCGCTCGCGACCGAAGGCCCCGATTGGTATTTAAAAGTCAGCACGAGAGGATCTCGCTCTCTCAGTGAAAGGGGAATCTCCACCAATCATCATCACTATCTCTGACCAAGCCACCACCATCTTCTCTCAAACTCATTTCACTAGATTTAGGGAAACTTGGGTAGATTCATCGTGGGAAAATAGTAACAATTCGAACAATATGAATTAACGCAGCGAAATAAAATAATCTCCCCTCTTGTATAAACCTAATAGGAATCGATATGGTAGAGTAAAATAAATACCAAGCACGCAAACACAAGACGATATTTTATGTGGAAAACCTCCTCGATGTGAGGAGATCAAAAATCATGAGACTAGAGTCCACCCAAAAATATTTACTATCAACAAAATTAGATGGACAATATTCTTCTCTAGCAAATACTAGAGGTACATAGCAGCAAAGACGTCAAGAACATATTTTTTGGCAATACACATGAATTTCACAAGAGATCAAGGATAAATTTGACCAAAAACGCAGGTTTTAATCAATCTATGAAAAATCTGATGTAGTGAGTTTCAAACAAAAATCAAACCGTTCAAATTTGAGAAGATTGTGCCACGAACATGTTGACAAAATGTCAACTCAATCAGACCACGAATCGACCTCTAATGTCAGCTTGATGTAAATTAGATATTACCCCAACCCCTAGATTTTATGGTTTCTCTTTTTCTCTTGTTACTATATCTTTCTGCGGCTACCACTCTGAAGACAGTAAGAAACCTTATTTTTCCATATAACTTATTATATGGGCTCAAGCCTTTTTTGGGCTTGCAACTTATTGGACTTCCTCCACATAAAAGTGAACCCAGCTAACAAATCTCCCCATTCACGACAATGTGGAGGGATTCACCATCCCTGCTATCAATTGACAATATTCAAGCTTCTCTCTTGGTAGAATCTTCGTCATCATATCAAAGCCATTATGATTCGTATAAATTTTCTCAAGTTCCAACAACTTTTCATCTAGAACATCATTTATCCAATGATATCTAATATCAATATGTTTCGATATAGAATGAAAAGATGAATTCTTACCAAGATGAATTGTGCTTTGATTATCACAAAATAGCACATACCTCTTTTGCTTGAACCGAAGTTCTTCTAAGAACTTCTTCATCCATAACATCTCTTTACTAGCTAAATAAATTCAGGTTCGGTTGTAGAAAGTACAACACACTTCTACAATCTTGACTTCCATGACACAGCTCCACCCACAAAAGAAATCAAATAACCAGAAGTAGATTTACGAGTATCAATATCTCCTGCTAAGTCGGAATCTGTGTATCGAACTAACTCAAGTTTAATTTGAAGTTCCTCGAAGATACCTCATAATCCACTTCACTACATTCTAGTGCTCTCTGCCTAGATTTGACAAATAGCGACTAACAACGCCAACTACATGCGCCAAGTCTGAATGTATACATACCATCGCATACATTAAGCTTCCTACAGCTGAGGCATATGGAACACTTTCCATATCTTTCTTCTCTTTATTAGTCGTAGGAATTTTCTTCATATTTAACTTAAAGTGGACAGTAAGAGGAGTACTAACCACTTTAGCCTTGTCCATGTAAAATTTCTGAAAGATCTTTTCGATATATTTCTCTTGCAACAAAAACAACTTTTTAGCATCTCTGTCTCGGGTAATTCTAATGCCAAGAATCTGCTTCGCTGAGCCCAAGTCTTTCATGGCAAAAGACTTGCTCAACTGTTTCTTCAATAACTCAATTCTTGAAACATTCATGCCAACAATCAACATGTCATCAACATAAAGTAAGAGAATAATAAAGTTATCATCAGAAAAAATTTTGACAAACACACAGTTATCCGAGGAAGTCTTCTTATAGCCATATTCTGTCATAACTGTTGCAAATTTTTTGTACCACTGCCTCTGTGCTTGTTTTAGACCATAGAGACTCTTTTTCAATTTGCACACATAATCATCTTTCCCTTTCACTTTAAAACCATCAGATTGTTCCATATATATCTCTTCCTCCAAGTCACCATGTAGGAAGGCTGTTTTGACATCTATTTGCTCAATTTCTAGATCTAGGGTAGCTGCCAAGCCTAGTACCACACGGATAGAAGACATTTTCACTACCGGAAAAAATATATCATCAAAATCAATACCCTTTCTCTGACTGAACCCCTTAACAACCAATCTAGCTTTGTACCAGGGTTGTGAAGTATGTTCTTCTTGCTTCAACCTATATACTCACTTGTTCTTCAAAGCTCTTTTACCTTTAGGTAACTTTACTAACTCAAAAGTATGATTATCATAAAGTGGCTACATCTCATCTCGCATAACATCAAACCAATTACTTTTGTACTCATCTTCTATTGCTTCTGCATAACACTATGGTTCACCTGCATCAGTCAATAATACATACTCATCTTCAGATTACCTGGTGGAAGGTCGTCGATCTTTAATGGATCTCCGGACTGGAACATCTAGTGGAACGTCTAATTGAGCCTCTAGTTCAAGAATAGTATTATCTGTTTCAACATGTTCAAGAACATGACATTGACTTCCTAATGCTCTTCATCAACCTGTGTAGGAATATTTGTAGAGGAACTGGATCCAAATCAACCAAATTATCACTAACTTGTGGTGCTGAAATCATCTCTGCTTTCTCAATATCCTCTATTGTTTAATCTTCCATAAACACAACGTCTCTACTTCTTACAATTTTCTTTTCAATCGGATCATAAAATTTATTGCCAAGCATATCTTGTCCATAACTAATAAATATGCACTGTCGTGTTTTCATATCAAGTTTAGACCTCTCATCTTTAAGAATATACACAAATGCTTTATACCCAAAGACACGCAAATAATCATAAGAAACATCTTTGCCTGTCCAAACTCTATTAGGAACATCAAATTCTAAAGGAACGCATGGAGTAAGATTTAATACATGCACAACTATACTTAAAGCCTCACCCCAAAAGGATCCAGGTAGCTTTGACTGTGAAAGTAAGCATCTTACCCTTTCAACCAGTGTTCTATTTATTCTCTCAGCTAAGCCATTTAACTGAGGCATCTTGGGAGGTGTCTTTTAATGTCGAATACCTTGTTGTCAGCAATATTCATCAAAAGGTCCAATATACTCTCCTCCGTTATTAGTTCTGATACACTTCAATTTCTTTCCAGTCTGTCTCTCAACTGAAGCTTGAAATTACTTAAAAGCATCTAATACTTGATCTTTAGTTTTCAAGGTATGAATCCAAATTTTTCTTTAAAAATCATCTATGAAGGTAACAAAATAAAGAGAGCCACCAAGTGATTTTGTTTTCATAGGACCGCAAACATCAAAATGCACTAAATCCAATATACCTGACTTTCTTGAAGGGGTGGAGCTTTTAAATGCAACTATGTTCTGTTTTCCTGCTAAACAGTGAGCACACTTCTTTAGCGCCGAACTTTTCAATCTTGAAATGAGCTTCTTCTTGGCCAATATTGACAAACACTTCTCACTGATGTGATTGAGCCTCTTATGCTCGCTGTCTACTGCATTAATTTTGTCAGTGGACAACTTTGCCTGCATAATGTACAACGAAAAAAAATTTTCACCTCTAGCCACAACAAGAGAACCTTTGGTGAGTTTCCATTGACCATTACTGAAGGTGCTGCAATACCCCTCATCATCCAACTTGTCTATAGAAATCAAATTCAAGCGGATATCAGGTATATGTTTAACATTATTCAAAACTAACCTTGTGTCATTGCTGGTTTCTAGGCACACATCACCGATGCCTACAGCTTGAGTGATAACTTTATAAAAATAGAGCTATTTTACCTATTTTAGGCAACAATTAATGCATTATCTATGAGAAAATATTTGGATTTCCTTCTGATTATTTGAATTTTCCTTGTTTATGCAGAATAATGAGATATGGAGAAGATAAGGAAAATAATGGCAATTATCAGGAATTCAAATAAAAGCAGTAGTGGAAGATGGATATCAAATTAGGAAATTCTTGATTGTGTTCCCTAATGTTATCTACAAGCATTGGGAGATAGATATTTTAGATTTCCTATAAATAGGAAGAGAGAGAAGCTAGGGTTTTTGGGTTAGATCGTTTTTCATTCTTCTGAGAGTTTTTCAAGTATTTTGAAGAGAAGACAAAATTGGTGACAGAATTCTTGTCATTTGATTCAAGATGCTGGGTTTGATCTATATTTTTATTTTTATTTCTCATTCTACTATGTTCTAATTTTCTTTTGTTAGGGCTTCGATGTAGCCTAACCATGATGATATGAATTTCATGATTTTTATGTTTTACAATTGATTTCATTCATGTGAGTTATATATTATTGCGTTTAATGCTTTTGAGTGACTGGGCACCACTTGAATGATCGATGTGCATGTCGAGAGCGAGAGGTGATAATATGCAATTGCTCATTATAATATATAACCATGAATTAAACGTGGATAGAAATATACCGCGTTATTTGTGTAGCTTTCGGTGATAAGGTGATCCAAAAGACTCATTGTAAACCGGGAATATTCATAGTTTTTAATGCACTCATGTTTATTTTAATTCACATAGAGATATAGTGGATTAATAAGCTGAGTAGGTTTGCTATACCTAGAGATAGGATAGTAAATAGATTAGGAAATTCCGCTATCACATGTTTGATATCGTTCTTGTATTCACAACAATCTGAAATTCATATCTAGTGGTTATGGTGAAATCGGATGCTCTAACATATTTATCTGATTGATTTTACTGCATTTAATCTTCAAGTTTTGTTTTTAATTAATTCTAAATTATATTTTGATTGGTTAGATAAATTTTAGAATTAATCTATTTTAGTATTTAATTAGTTTATTAATCATCGATCTCCGTGGGACGATACTTTTTCTCATCATTATATTACTTGTTCGATACGTGCACTTGTGTTTAGAATTTCACGAACATTGAGCTAGCCCATTGTTTCCCATCTTCACAGATCCGAAGTCACCTGACCTGTATGATGTGAAGAAATCCCTACGAGACGTAGCATGAATAGATGTACCACTATCAATTATCCAACTGGTCTCATGAGATACAAAATTCACCATATCACCATAAAAAATAATGAAAAAGTCTTCTTTAAACACGATTGTCATCACTATCATTATCACTTATCTTGTCTTTACCTTTCTCCTTTTGTTTCTCTCTTTTTAATTGGCAAGAAAACTTCTGAATATGTCCCTTCTGATGATAATAATGGCACTCAACATTAGCAAATTTATTATACTTACCTCTACTTTTATCTCGACTTTTATCTCTATTTCTCGGATCTCAAGACTCACTTCTTCCCCTTTTCTCAACAACTAAGGCATCAAAATGTGAAGATAACGATCCTTGTGTCTTCCTTTTCATCTCTTCATTCAAAATACTACTCTTGGCCAAATCCATGGTAATTGTACCATCCAGGGCAGGATTAGACAAAGATGTTCGAAACGTCTCCCATGAGTTTGGCAAAGTACCAAGCAACCATAACGCTTGTATCTCATCATCAAACTTGATTCTCATCGCAGCCAACTGATTTATAATTCCTTGAAAATAATTTAAATGATTAGTCTAACAAGTACCATCTTGATATCTCAGAGCCATCATCTGTTTTATAAAAAATAACTTATTATTCCCAGTCTTTCGAGCATATAACTATTCGAGCTTATCCCATAAACTGCGTGCATGTGTTTCCTCAATGATATGGTTCAAAACATTATCATTCATCCACTGCCTGATATAACCACACACTTGACGATGAAAATAGACCATTCAACATCAATTTTATTCTCCGGTTTCTCCTCAGCAAATACGGGCAAATAAAAATCTTTCACATATAAAATGTCTTCCATCTTCCCTTTCTAAATATGATAATTCGAACCATTTAGTGTGACCATTCTACTCGTATTCATTTCCATTGTTTAACACAAGGAAAAAAAAATCAAACAATAACCAGATGCTCTGATACCACTTTGATGGGAGAACGGTAACAATTCGAACAATATTGAATTAACGCAGCGGAATAAAATAATCTCTCATCTTATATAAACCTAATAGGAATTAATATAGTAGAGTAAAATAAATACCAAGCACACGAACACAAGACGATTTTTTACGTGAAAAACCTCCTCGATGTGAGGAGATCAAAAACCACGGGACCAGAGTCCACCTGAATTGGGTGAACAATATTCTTCTCTAGTAAATACTAGAGGTACATAGCAACAAAGACCTCAAGAACATAATTCTTAGTAATACACATGAATTTCACAAGAGATCAAGAATAAATCTAACCAAAAACGCAGGTTTTGATCAATCCATGAAAAACCTTATGTAAGGAGCTTCAAACAAAAATCAAACCGTTCAAATTCGAGAAAATTGTGCCACGAACATGCTGACAAAATTTCAGCTCAATCGGACCACAAATCGATCTCCGATGCTAGTTTAATGTAAATCAGATTTTGCCCCAACCCCCAACCCCCAGATTTTCTGCTTTCTCTTTTTCTCTTGTTACGTCTTTTTGCGGCTATCACTATGAAGATAGTAAGAAACTCTATTTTTCCATATAACTTATTACATGGGCTCAAGCCCTTTTTGAGCTTGCAACTCATTGGGCTTCCTCCACATAGGAGTGGACCCAGCTAACAATTCAAACATCGCTGCTGGAGAAATGAAACTAAATTTCTTGGATAAGGTCGGATCGAACCGCATGAACACGAATTGAAAGGAACTTGCCTTGTGTTCGTAGTCTTTGGGAAAGAAAAGAAATGATTTCGCAGGCAAAATGGATGGTCCATAAATACGTACAAACATAGTGATCCACCTTATCAACCGTAATTTTACTCTTCATCAAGGATGGAGGTAATAAAAGCTCTCGATTACTTCTAGTGATTCAAATTGAATTTCATCTCCTCTTCTTCTCCCTTCAATTTTCTTTTACTCGTGTAAACGGTTAAAAAGTTAATCCATTATTTTCTCTTTTCTATCGTCTATGACTATCCACAAACATGGTTTAAGGACTAAAATAGTGCATGTGAATCTTTGTGAGCCAGTACAAACTCCAAGATTAGAGTTAGTTTGCAAAAGCTCAGCGCGTGTCCCATCATTAAAAGAAGGCATTGAAAATATTTTTCACAATAATGTTATCCTATAGTACAATTTACATTAAAATATGGAATATTCTCGTCAATGTAAGCCCGACGTAATTGATAGCTACAAACAAGAAAATATTCATGGTTTTGAGGTGTGCCATTGAACCGCTTGCATGGCTTCATTCGCCTCTCGTCATCTTGAAAAGTCCTTTTTTGGAATGATCTATTTGACTTTTATACATCTCGAGAAAATAGAATAGTAGGCAATTAGAGGGCATTTGGTAACCATTTTATTCCTGAAAATAATTTCTGATTGGAAATGATCATTTTTTATTCTACTCCCGAGAACAATTTCTAGGCATTTTAATATGTTTGGTCATTTTCCAAAATTTCTATTTTTGGAATAAAATTGCGTTTGGCACCGTCATCAAAATTTCTACTCCAAACAATTTCTTTTAATTTTTTAATAATTTTATCGCTTTTTCCTTTTTTTCTTTTTTTTCTTTTCTTTTTTTATTCTTTTCTTTCCCTTCTCCTTCTTCCTCAAGCTCTGGCTGGCGACCTCGTTGGAGTGTCGCCAACCCTTAGGTCGCCAACCCTTGGCAAGGCTGCACCTCATCAGCCAAGCCTCGTTAGAAACTAGGCGAGGCTCGGTCGAGCCTTGGCAAAGCGAGCTCGACCTCACCAAATCTGGGTCGAGCCTCGCCCAACCCAGCCAAAGCTCGGCCGACCGATGGCAGCAATAGTGGAAGAAGAAGAAAAGGAAGATAAACAAGAAGGAAAGAAGAAGAGAAGAAAAGAAGAAACTTTAGTCGGCTTGATTCTGGAATTGTTCCTAGGAACAAAGAATTAACTTTTTTTTACTTCTCAATTCTACTCCAAATCTATTCTCAGAAACAAAAAATTTATCAAACGGATTTATGTTCTAAATCTACTCCTAGGAACAAAATAACATAATTTGTTGGAAGATCTTAGAGTCGATTCTGATTATAATTGATTCTAGTAGACCTTAAAAATATAGTAAATAGGAAATTATGATTGATGTATATTTCCTTTCCTAGTTTACTTTCTCATTCTTACATTATAAATGTACAATGTACTAGCATATAGAAATATACAGAAAAACACTTTTTACCAATCTTCTCTTTTCTGTCATGGTATCAGAGCCCTCGCTTCCTGCCTTAGCTTTCGCAACCTCCTGAATTGCCATCGTTTCTTTCTAATTTGTTACTGTGCATTCCTTCCTGCAGAACAGATTGAAAAAATGATTAGGAATTCATTCTTGGTACCATGGCAAAAGACAAGAACGTTATGAATCCCTCAATAGAAGATTCATCAACCCAGGATCAAACGATTTCATCTTCTGATCGAGACGGATCTATTGGAGAAGAGCAAGTGACCAACGTCTCTGCCCCTGCCCCTGCTCCAATACAGATTCCTGGGCCGACTTACTGGCCACCAGCCCCGTGGTACCCCGCACAATAGGCCACTGGGCCAAGACAAACGTGAGGCTAGTATCCATATGGAACCGACCTGACTGGTGAGTCGGGTCAGACGATTACGGGTCACAGACCCGAATTCATGCCGGGTCAGGGAATGGAACCCTACTCGGTTCCACACAAACCACCGTACCTGTTTCCGTTTAACGGTGGCCGGCTGGAGCTTGGAGATCCGCTTTACATGTCGCCAGCAGATAGGCCGGAGTTACGCCTAATCACCCAACAGCTTACCAAACCGACAAACTACCATTATTGGGCTTGCGATTTCTAGCGAGCACTTGTTACTAAGACTAAGGAAGAATTCATCGAAGGAACCATACCTTACCCAACGGATGAACGACTGTAGAGACATTGGCGGCACAATAATCAGTTGGTGCGCACCTGGATCAGGAATTGCTTGGCACATGATATCGCCACCGGTCTTCCTCCGACAGAAGACCCGAAGAAATACTGGGATAACATACAAGAGATGTATGGAAAATCAGATAGGGCGAGACTTTTCTCGTTGACACAAGTCCTAACCGAGCTAAAACAGGGGAACCTCTTGGTCATTGCCTGTTTCAACCTGTGGAATGAAATTGAAGCAACCGAAGACGAATTGGAGGGATCGGAGGCCACTCTCTGACAATACTATGCAATTAGGGAGAAAAAGCAAGCCACTAGATTTCTCCTTAACTTGAATGATTCGTACGCCATTTTTCGATTGCAGATTCTTGCGATGGATCCCCAACCACCGCTCAGCCAGATCTTCCAGTTGGCCGTGCAGGAGGAAAACCAGAGGGCTGCCGCGACTAAATATGCTCGGGTCAGAGAAGGAACAGGCTTCGCGGCGTTCCCTTATGGCTTCGTTTCGACGGAAACCATCACCGAGATCGAAGGGAACCTCGAAGGCACAGGACAATCGAGAGGAAGGGGCTTCGTGGCTACGGCGTCGAGAAGTGACGAAGACAACCCTAGGTCTTCACGGATGGACGGCTGGGATCGCAAATCTAGATCGGACAGTCTAGATAAAGGCGTTGGATCTGACGGTCGAGGGAGACATGCCGGATCGGACGAGCTAGATCAAATCTTCGGAGCGAATGGCTAGGATCCTCGCATGCAATCGGACAGCTTCAGATTGATGAACTACCCAGCTGAATCGAATGCTCGGCATTTTGCCACGTCAGCGCCAGTATACAAAGCTTCGTACGGTGCACGAAATGCCACGTCAGCAGGGAAGATTAGTGGGCAAAATTCAAAAATTAAAAATAAATATTATGAATATTGCAAATGTCCACACCACACTATAGATACATGTTGGAAATTACATGGGAGACCCAACAATAAAAAGGAAAGGGAGTCTTCAGTCTATCAGGTTTCTGTACAGAAGAGTGGTGGATCATCTCAGCAGACTATAACCCAAGAACAATATGAAAATATTGTGCAAGCTTTAAGCCAACTCAAGACTGGTGACACTGGTGCAAGATTCTCAAGTACTTTTCTCCATAAAAGGAATTCATTATCTATTGATGCATGGATTATCGATTCAGGATCTAGTGACCACATAGTTTTTAATGAGTCCCTATTTTCCCATGTCCATCAAAACCCACAATCTCCTGTTACAGTACGTCTTCCAAATGGGAACATTACATATGTCACTAAAATTGGTACCGTACATCTTGGTCAGAATTTTTTTCTTAAAAATGTCCTATACATTCCAGAAATTTTGAGTTTAATCTCCTCTCTGTCACAAAAGTATGTATGGACAATTCTTGTAAAGCCATATTCAATTCTGAAAATTGTGTCTTTCAGGACCTTTCGACTAGCAAAGTGATGGGCTTGGGTAATGAGGTGCAAGGACTTTACTTTTGGGTCAATTCTCCAGGAGATTTATAATTATTGAATAAAGGCATTTATTGTAATGCAATCAATTATAATAAAAATCTTCTTTTGCATCAACGATTGGGTCACAATGCTAGATTTTCTCATCCAAAATGCTCCACTTGTCCTTTAGCTAAACAAACTCGAGCATCTTTTCCAGTTAGTACATCTCGAGCCAAAAATCATTTTTCTTTGCTTCACATGGACATCTGGGGACCTTATCATACTCCCCATCGTGATGGATTTCGCTAGTTTCTTACCATCGTTGATAACTATAGTCGTGCCACTTGGTAGGGGTGTCAACAGTTCGGTTCGGTTCGATTTTTTTTGAAAAACCGAACCGAACCGAACCGTTAAAAAAAACTTCCGAACTAAACCAAATAAGACCTGAACCGAATACGAACCGAATCGAAATTTCGGTTCAGTTCGGTTCAATTCGGTTCAGTTTTTCAGTTTTTGGTTTTTAGTTTTTGATTTTTGGTTTTTTTTTTTTTTTTTTAAATTCACAAAAACCCCCCAGCATCAGCGTCGAACTTATCAGACTTGAAGACGGTGAGCCCTTCCTCCAGCTTCGCGCCATTCTCCTTCACCGGCATCCCCTGCGATTGCGCCGCCTTCGCCATGGCCATCCTCGATGGAATCGCAGCGCAAGCGTTGGGCTCCTGTTGATTGATGTCTGGTTCCTCTCTTTCGTTTCGCTTCTTTGGGCTGACCAGTCTCAAGAAACTTCGCAGCAAGTGCGCACGGACACGTCGGATCTTCCACATTCAATTCCATTGCCCCCAAAAACCTTCCCTACCTCAAATCGAATGGTCTGAATTCCGATCAACTGAAGTAACAACAACAACAGGGGTTCGTGACTTGAAGAGCAAGAACCCAGGCAGATCTAAAGCAAAGTAATTATTTGAGCAGTTGGTGGCGAGAGAGAGAGAGAGAGTTGGTGGGGGAAGAAGAGAGAGGGTCGAAGAAGGAAGCGTGCCTGTTCGAGCAGTGAAAGCTAAGAATCGGAGCTGGCCCAAAGCCCCGCGGGAGAGAGAGAGTCAGAGGAGACTGGAGTTGGGAGAGAATTTTGTTTTTATCGGTTTGTGGTTCGGTTCGGTTCGGTTAACTAATAAAAAAAATCGGTTTTTAATGAGAACTGAACCGAAAAAATCAAATTTTTCGATTCAGTTCGGTTCGGTTCCTAACACCCCTACCACTTGGCTATATCTTATGCAGTCAAAGAGTCAAACATTTACTCATTTATCAAATTTCCTTTCCTTAATAAGGAATCAATTTGATAAATTTGTACATCGAATTCGTACAGGTAATGGGCGAGAATTTTTTACTTCTGATTGCATAACGTTGTTGTCTACTCATGGGATACTCCATGAAAGTTCTTGTACTTCTACTCCATAGAAAAATGGAATTATTGAAAGAAAACATAGACATCTCTTAGAAGTAGCTCGTGCACTCAAATATCAAGCCTCAATCCCTAAAGAATTTTGGGGAGACTGTGTGGTCACAGTTGCCTATCTGATTAATCGCATGCCAAGTCGAATTCTTCATGTTAAAACTCCATTTGAGATGCTTTACAAGAAACATCCAGATAATAGTCATTTTAGAGTTTTTGGTTGTTTATGTTATACAACGAATGTGGGTCCTCGAGATAAAATGAGTCCCCGTGTAACACGATGTGTTTTTATGGGATACCCTTCTCTTCAAAAGGGTAATCGTGTCATGGAGTTTTCTACGGGGCATTTCTTTACCAGTAGAGATGTTATTTTTCATGAAGAAACATTTCCTTTCAAAGAGAAGCTGCCTTCATCACAAGATACTTTATCATAAAACAATCGGTTTCTTCTGTCTGATGAAAATTTATCATTAGCACCTGGTTTTCTTATGGCGCCTCAACCCTCTATGACACCAGCACTAGTGGAATTTTCACATCTAGAGACAGAATTACCAACTTCATTTGAGGCAGTTCCTCCCTCAATGGACACAACAGAAGTAGCTGCTGACTTATCCGTGACCCCTATGCATATGGTTGAGCTATCTTGTAGTTCTGGAAGATAGAGTCGCGCACCTACGTGGACGAAAGACTATATATGTTCTGCTACAAACTCTTCAGGTACACAATATCCCGTTTCCTCCTATGTTTCCTTCAATCAGTTATTAGCAGAACATATGTGTTGTATTAGTCGAATTTCAGAAGAGCATGAGCCATCTTCATTCAATGAGGCAACAAAAGATCCCAAGTGGCAGCATGCAATGGAGTCCGAACTTATTACACTCAGGGATAATCATACTTGGGATGTCGTTCCCTTACCACCGCATCGAAAATCGATCGGATGTAAATGGGTTTACAAGATCAAGTTCAAATCAGACGGTTCCATAGAACGCTACAAGACTGGGTTGGTAGCCAAAGGTTTCACACAAAGAGAAGGTTTTGATTATCACGAGACATTCTCTCCAGTCGCGAAGGAAGTTACCGTCCGGTCCTTTTTATCCATTGCAGCAATACGCAATTGGTCCTTACATTAGATGGACGTCAACAACGCCTTTCTTCATGGTGCTTTAGATGAAGAGATCTACATGGACCTTCCTCAAGGATTACGCAGACAGGGGGAGTATCAAGTATGCCGTTTTCACAAATCCTTGTATGGATTAAAACAGGCATCTAAACAATGGTATGTCAAGTTTACTGCTGCATTAACCAATGCAGGTTTTCAGCATTCTAAGCATGATTATGCTTTATTTACACGAAATGTAGGAAAATCATCGATTTATTTGCTAATATATGTTGATGACATATTGGTTATGGAAAATAATGATTCTCACGTTGCAAGATTCAAGGAATATTTACATTCCACTTTTCCCATCAAGGATTTGGGACCTCCCAAATACTTTCTTGGCATTGAAATTGCCAGGTCTAATAAAGGAATTTTTCTCAGTCAGAGGAAATTTGTCTTGGATATCATTTCTAAAGCAAGGTTATCAGGTTGCAAGCCAGCAGTAATTCCCATTGAACAGAATGCCAAGTTGACGACACATGAGTATGATCTCAATTCTCCTTCATCAAACAACGATCCATTGCTTAGAGATCCATCAGGGTATCAGCGACTTGTTGGAAAGTTGATATATCTTACCATGACAAGACCTGATATATGTTAGGTACAAATACTCAGTCAATTCATGCATATGCCAAAAGAGTCGCACATGAATGCAGCTTTGAAAGTTGTAAGATACTTGAAGGGATGCTCGGGGCTCGGTATATTTCTATCTCGTGAGTGTGATATGGGGATGATAGCATTTTGTGACACTGATTACGCTACTTGCCCGATGACTGGGCGATCCATCACTAGCTTTTGTATTAAATTGGGAAAGTTGTTGATTTCATGGAAGACAAAGAAGCAATCTACCGTGTCATTGTCATCAGCTGAGTCAGAATATCGAGCCATGGCGAAAACAACCTGTGAAATAATTTGGATACGAGGACTTCTTTCAAATTTGGGAATACAAGTCAGTGGACCAAGTAAATTGTTTTGTGATAATGATGCTGCACTTAAATTAGCAGCAAGTCCAGTTTTTCATAAAAGAACGAAACACATAGAAGTTGACTATCACTTCGCTCATGACAAGATCAAAGAAGGAGTTCTCATAACAAAAGGCATCGGAACAGTGGATCAACCTGCAGATATTTTCACTAAGCCACTATGCCAAAGACAACACAAGTTTCTATTGAGCAAGCTAGGTGTCCTCGACATATATAGGCCACCAGCTTGAGGGGGGGTGTTGGAAGATCTTAGAGTCGATTCTGATTATAATTCATTCTAGTAGATCTTTGATTAATACAGTAAATAGGAAATTCTGATTGATGTATATTTCCTTTCCTAGTTTACTTTCTCATTCTTACATTATAAATGTACAATGTACTAGCATACAGAAATATACAGAAAAAAACTTTTTACCAATCTTCTCTTTTCTATCATAATCAAACACTATTTAGCTGGTTGCCAAACGCGCCCTTATTCAACTAGAGATTAAAAAATTACTAAAAATTCATTTGTGCAACATAGAGATACAGTAAGGACCTTATACAAGCTCTTATCAGCATTTTCTACGACATGCAATGTAAGGCTACATTTGCCAACGAGAATCTTGAATTGAAAAACTTTTGGCTTTGGTCATGCTTAATTAGTGGTTGAGGACATTTTACATTATCACATCAATGAACCATTAGTTTGCAAATTAATCTAACAGATTAGTACTAATTCTACGACATGTGTGCAATCTGTTTTGTTTGGATACGTGATATTTATTCGATGCATGATAGATAGAATAGAGCTTGAATTGAACCTAATGAGAGCTCTTGTCGATAAGCATGTCTTCTTAGTGAAGTTCAAGATTCTCAAAATTAGGTTTTTTCATTTCTTTCATTTTGCTAATGGGGACAAATTATTATGGAGAAAAGTGCCTTAAAAGTCATAAACCGATTGTATTTGTACTAATTTAATTCTAAACCTTTCAATGATTTCAATTTATTCCTAAACCTTTTGACATGATGTCAATTAGTCATTACAACTAATTTTGATCAGATATTACTGATGAATGCTAACCAATTTACATGACATCACTAGCCTGTGATGTAGACAATTTTTAGTAATACAAATCAATTTTAATTTTTGATTATTTTTCTGATTATTTTTTGTTTTACTCTCCTTTCTTCTTCCTTTTTTCGCTCACCAGCCACCAGCCACCAGCCATGGCCATGGCGAGGCCGCGCCCTAGTAATGGTCAACCTCACTAGATCTAAGCTTAGGCGAGAATCTGGCAAGGTTGGCCCTCGACCTCGCCAAATTTGGTGAGGGGTGCCCTCACCGAGGTTGCCCTCGTGGTAGCTTGCACTCACCATGGCTAGGTGAGGCTAGCCCACTCGAACATAGCCAGTGGCCGATCACTGGCAAAAAGAAGAAAAAATGAGAGAAAAAAAATAAAAATATTATTTAAATTGTCGACATCAGCGCTAGCAATACCACATAAACCAATCGACGTCCATATTAGCAATGTTCAATTAAAATTAGACGAAAGGACTAAATATATTTTGGACTAAATTGATATCAATGTTTATAACATTTTTGACACTTTTCCCAATTATTATGAACTCATTTGCATCAAGCTGTTATTATTTGTTAGGGCTAGCCGCATACTTGCTTGTGTATGCACATCGTACGGTTGTGTTGAGAGAGCTGTGGGGTAGAACATGAAACCTTCCATAAAAGTCCATGTCGCGACCGAATTTTCCGGTGAACCACTTAGGATTTGACTAATGGATTGTTAAGCCTAGACTTAGCTCGGGCTCTCCCAAGCCCATACCAATTCGCAATTTAAGTTCAAATTCTTAACATGCAATTGATTTTCAATTAAGAGTCGCCACTAATCTATTTTCGGTAGGTCGATTAGACACCTAAATAAAACAATTGGAGAATCATTTTATTTTTACAAATTAGAGATTTTGGGTACGGGGACTTGGTTACACTAGACTTCTCTAATCCATTTCGGTACCATTTTTTTTATTTTCAAAAATGTTTGGCAAGTAACTTGAATTGATTTTAAATCTATTTCCCTAACATGTGAGGCGATCGTGCGGATGCGCAATCCATCAATTTAATACTCAAGAAAGCAATAAATAAATTGCAAAACTTACCTTAAAGCAACGAAAGCATCTGCAATGTTAAATTAGAATACACATCAACAACCCTAGATATGATTTCTAATTAACACTCAATTTTTGTTTTTTTTTTTTTTCATTTAATTAACGAGAATTATGCAATATGCAATGCAATATAACTAAATGACCTAATTCTAATGACATGCAATTTCTAATTGAATGGACCTTGCAACAATCACTAAATGACATGCATTTCATGAATCTAATCTTAATGACGTGCACATGATTTTTTATTTTTTTCTTAAAAATATGCAATTTATCCTAGATAATGAAACTAATTTTTTCTTTGTATTTTCATGAAATTCGAAGTTAGGAAAATATGCAAAAATTATCTAGCTAGATTAAGATTCTATCCAACTTATATTAAAGATTAGGTCAAACTAATTTAAATTAAGATATTATCTTAACCTAACAACATTTAACCTAAGATGCAATCTATTTAAAAATCAATCTACACTTAAAATAAGACATGCAATTTTATCTTAATGTGCAATGACATAAAAAGAATGCCCTAATTCTACATGACATATGCATGATGATTTTTTGTTGTTGTTTTTTTTTATTAATTTCGAAATTAATAATTACCAAATAATTAAACATGCAATCCAAGTTAAAAAACTAGCAACCTAAATTAATTGCTTTGATTTTTTTTTTTTGATTTTTTTTTTTGAAATTCGAAATAAAATTCCTATTCTAAATATGTAAACCCTAAAACATGCAATATTCTAACTCAAACATATCTCAAGATAAATAATGCAATCAAGACGAGACAGCTCATTCTATCGTTCAGATCAAGGATAATATTTCGCTAATAAAATCAATAAATTGACCTTAAGCGCCCAAAGATCAAAATATCAATTTTATTCCCACTGATTAATTATTTCATCTAAAGCGCTTTAAATAAAAAACCATTGCGTGGTTGCGAATCGATGATATATTGGGATTTCGATTATGCGTAGATAGATATTTCAAACAAAGGAAACAAAATATAAAAAGATAATAATAAGGAATCAAATAACATAAACTTGCCTAATAAAATAAAGCAAAAAATACCTAATGTAATTTTTTTCCTTTTAAAAAAAAAAAAATCTTGGCCGCTGGTTTTTGGGGCTCCGACGAGGGTTCCGGCCAGCTGCAGGGCGCCGGATCTAGCGGGGGCGTCGCGGACGGCGGATCGTACGGCGAGGGGCTCGACGCTAGCGGTGGTGAGTCAAGCGAATCAGTGACGGGGCGGCACGGCGACGCGGGGAATCGGATCGTGGCTGCTGCGGGGACCTCGGATCTGCAAGCGGAGAGGCCTCGGCGTCTGGATCTCGGCTTGGCGGCAGCGGCGACTTCACGGGCGGAGCGAGGCGTCACTCAGAGACGCAGCGGAGCGGCGGTGCTGCACGCGGAGGCGTGCGACCGCGGTGGAGACGGATCGGCGATGGTGCGGCGAACGGCTCCGGCGTCGGGGGCTAGCTGCCGCCGAACGCGGGGGCTCTGCGATCGACACGGCGAGATCGCAGCTGCGGTGACGAGCGGGACAACGACACGGCGGGATCGCAGCTGCGGCGACGAGCAGGACAACGACGCGGCGGCGCTGGGAAGGGCGGCTCGGCAGCGTCAGGACAGGGGCGTCGGGGCTTCGGGCGCCGGCGGGGGTGGGGGATCCTCGGGGAAGACGATTAGTGTTTCGCCCCCTTTCTTTTTCTTTTCTTTTTTTGTTTTTTTTGTCTCTCTCTTACCTCACTCACTTTTCACTTTTTGCTTTTTTGTGTACTTTTCACCCCAAAAGAAAAGAACCCCCCATTCATTAATTCGCGCACCATGTTTTTTTTTTTTTTTTTTTTTTTTTTGTGCTGAAGGGAAACGCTTGCAGCCGATAGCCGCGCCGTAAACCCTGGGTGACACTTAAGCGGGAGGACCCACCACCCCGAGTCACACTTAATACACCTACCGCCTCCCTGGGTTTTAACCCTTCACCTCTCGAGTCGAGAACCCTTCACCTCTCTGGTGAAAATCGAAGCGCTTATCTAATGGAGCCACTAGTGGCGTGCCAGTGGTCGCGCACCATATTTAAATGCATCTTCGTGACACTTTTTTTTTTCCTTTTTTGTTTGAGCATGATACCCCTAAATATATCGTTGAAATATTTTTTGCATATTCCATCAAAAAATTCCCCTTTTGCGCAAAAATGCATCCCCCAGTATACATTACCTAAATATGTGAAAAATCTTAATGGGATATAACAAAAAATAAAATTTTCCTAAACTATATGTCATGTGATTATTATTTTTTATATTTTATTTAGCAAAATTTAACCCCCAAAATTTAGGTGTCAACAGTCCACCTTTTCCTCTTGCTCATAGTGAACCGGGTCTTTTCCTCACACTATCCTAGTCCCTTCAAAGCGGAAAAGACATTGCTTTCCCTGTATTTCTGAAAGTGAGTGGTAAGTTGTAAAATGAAATGAATGTCAGCAGAGACTATCGACAACTTTAATTCCATTTCATTGAGATCAAGAACATTTACGTGGGGAAAATTACAGATTGTGGCCTCCCAGCCACTTGCTTTTCTTGCCCAAAGCATGAAAGCATGCTCCTTTTCAAGCACGAAGAGTGACATGACATGACCAAAAAGAAAAGGCAAGTTCACCCTTCCTCTTCTTTTCTGCACAAATTTCACACCCCCTAAAGATTTTCACGTTGGCAACTCACGTCGAGCGAGCTAAGCAGGCAGGACTTGTTGCTCACCAGCATCCAGTTTCTTGGTCTTTTCCACCTCGAGGAGATACAATCTCTCCGCTTCTGGTATCGCCGATACGACTGCCTGTAACTTGATGTTGAGCTCTTGGATCTTTTCCATGAGCCGGTCGTTCGTGAACATGCCGACACAGACGCTCTGGATAGTCTGCCAGCTCTCAATCACCGGCAGGGCAATGATTACCGCGGAGCCGATGGTTCCCCACGCTATCGCGATGGCCGCCCAGAATGTAAAATACCCTTTACTGAATTCCCCTGTAGACAAGCAAAGCAACAGGAAAGTTTCAGAAAAAGCAGACATAAAATGTAGCCTGCAATATGTTAAGCAGTCTCAAGGCGTTAGGAATTTAACTTACTTGCTGGGAGCGAGAGAACTGGCCACAACACGACAATGACGAGAGTGAACCCGACGCCCCATCTCACGATCCATGCCTTCGCCCTCATCAGCTTCTCTTCCTTGAACTCCTCCGACGGCAGGTCGGTCTTATCCTTTTCGACCATTGTGATCTCCTTGGTGGTTTCCCAATCATAGTTTTGTGGCCACAGGAAGCTACAGATGGCATGGATTGCCCCGCCAGTAAGAATCGACACCAGATTCCCTGCGAGCATCGGTGCGTTCCTCCCAGTGGTGTCCAGATTTACCCGGCCATACTCGACGCTCGTGACCACCAACCAAGTTATGATTCCCAGGATGCACCCGCAGATCGTCCCCAGAATCGCACCGAACGCGTTTGCCTTCCTCCAGAGGAGCATAAACGCAATGGGAATGACAGCCGAGCCGACGATCACTCCCATCGCGAGGTACATCCAGCCGAGTGAGACTCCAGCCTTGTTCAAGATCACCGCAAGCACTCCCATGAAGCACCCGAACCCAAGGATGATGCCCCTTGAAACCTGGAGGATTTTCTTCCCGCTTGCGTTTGGATTGATGTAAGTGCGGTAGATGTCATATGTGCACAATGAAGACACCGCTATTAGTTCAGAGGAACCGGCGGACGTCACGGCCCTGACACATAAGAACAGAGCAATGCTAAGTACGCTATTTGATCTTAGTTCGATGCAGATGCACCATTTTTCGGCCCAACAAATGCGCATCAAATGATAAAATCGTGCTGTTTAATTTGTGTCTATTACAGTAGTGTTGACAGATGCAGAACTTACATGAAGAGCATAGTGAGAAGGAGGACAGCTCCTCCTTTCCCCATCAAAGCAATAGCTGTAGCTGGAGGAACAAGTCCATGGCTTGCTTCGCTCGCTGTAATCGGCAAATCGAGCGCAAGTGCTCCTAGACCGAGGGACGTGGCCAGTGAGAATGGCACCGCGAACCACACCAGTCCGCCTAACAAATAGCCCTTGTGTGTCGATGAGGGTCTCGCAGCTATGGCGCTCACCCAGTATCCCTGCAATGTTTCAGTCAAAAAATGACATCGCGATTAATGAAGGGGAAAAATTTATGCTCGCATCTGGGCAAGTAGATCACTCTCGGTGACGAAACTTACATTGTCAACAAAGACGGTACCAAAGTTGCCGACAATGTTGATGATACCGAACACGAGCCCTCCAGAGCTTAACATTGTCAAGTAAGATCCATCGTAGTTGCCACTGACAGGACCGCAAGATTGCCCACTGTGGGAAGTCGGCTCCTGACATGATCTTGATTTGCTCGCTACCTCCAAGAGACGTCTGTAAACAACGCCGGGGCTACCGAGCTCGTGGCTCGCCGTGTATACTAAGTAGACGAAGATTACTAAAACCACGTGCACTGTACGCAAAAACATCAGCCAGTTGGCGCTTGCGTTCCAAATCAGTAGAGCTTAGATGAAAACTAAAAGCTTATGCGATAAAATACCTATAACAGAATGTATGTAGCTTGCCAAGAAGGTGGCTTTTAGGCCTCCGGCCAAAGTGTAGACAATCACTCCGAGGGGTATCAGGAAGCTAGCGGCATATATGTTCATTCCGGTCAGAGCATTGACGACAGCAGAGCCACCGAGAAGCAACATCGCAGTGACGATTATGTTCGTCATGAAGCAGAAGACGAGGAAAACAATATGCGCAGCAGTTCCCCAACTGAAATTCAAACTTACTGAAATCAGCATAAGAGAAATCCTTGTGACGCGGGTTAAGCCGACAAAATACAAGTGTTACGTCTTGGGCCAGGTGATACATACCGAGCTCTCACGATTTCACAAACTGTGTGCGCGTGAGGAGCTTTTCTTTTTATCTCTATGGCCATTATACCGAACAAGAGTACCTATTTGCAAGCATTTAGCGACTTAGCTGTGAGAACTCTAATGTCGACTTTCTCTTGGAAGTTAAGGTCAATAAACACGAATGAGCAATCAGATGGAAGTTGCGTGTACCTGGATTGTAGCACCGCTCGCATACCAGAATGGCCCGCTAACTCCATATTGCCAGGCGACATTGGAGCTTTGCAAGATTGTAGCGGCCCATGTCCACTTCAAGAGTTCAACCCGAGAAATATCAGTTGTTTGCGCTGGAATTCCGTCTAAGCTGCCTAACTAACAATGCAGAAGGAATACCTGAGAAACGATCACACTAGCTATTAGTCCAGTTTTGACATTCCTTCCCGCAGTGTTGAACCATTCAGAAGTGTGGCGCGATCCCACATAACGTTTCTCCAGCCAGACCTGGCATCACAGGAAATTACTAATCACAATTGAGGTTCCATACCATGCCGATTCATTCGATTCTGTAAGGAAAAGAATGGGCAGCTAGTGCCAGTCTGGTATGCTAGAGAAGTAAAAATACAGTTCTTCAACTAGAACGAGATAGCAAAGACAACTACATTTTTCTCTCAAAGACGAGAATATTGGCTCTCTTATGTTTATGTTTGACATGATATATCTGATAAGTGGATGAAAAGATGAATCCATTGTAGTGATTCAGCTATGTTGCAGAAGCAAAATATTCTTTTCTCAACAAAAACAGAGGGAAAGAAGCGAAGCAATCCTACTGATTAAATTGATTGTCTAGTATCTCACGATTATTGTTAGTGAATACAGGCTTGTCTGCACAATTCTTGTTTAGTCAATTTATGGTACGGAATAGACCTGATTGCACTGATAGGTAAGTCAGAACAGTCAGCAATTCATGAAAGAACTTATCGTTCTTCGTGGTATTAACCGAATGTTCAAATACCCAGTCCTCTTGACTCTATGATGAGTTTCTCCCATAACTTCGGAAAGAAAATCAACAAGAAAATGACAACAAAAGAGAAAAACGTGATACGCTGCAGATTTCAAACTCTCCTTAAAAACCTGAGGTTATCTGCAGATAGTAGCAATCCTATGTCAGAGTATGCAACAAGTTATTCAAAGATCAACTCAAGGTCCTTCATCAAGCAACCAATGAAAACAATGGATCATAGCAACCCGCACTTAATGAAAACCTTGTTATGAAAATCAGGAAATCATCAAATAGTGCCACAGAAAATTCTACTCCCACAACCGAAGAAAGAGCCACGGAGCAGCTGTCTATGCATTTCGCCTGAATTTCATATCTCATCATGCATACCAATTAGTCAAAACCGAAACAACCTCATCATCAGTGAAGAGAAATTCTTTCTTCCAACCAAAAGTACTATGATTCATAGATTGAAACGAAAAAAACAGAGCCCAAAACCAACAAAAGAAGAAGTCTACGCGAGAGCAGAAGAGCGAATTGAGTACCAGGAAAGAGGTGAAGACAGCGAAGAAGGCACCGAACCCAAGAACGACCGAATAACCGACACCCTGATTGAGCACAGCTTGGCCCCCGAAGAAGCTGCTCTGCCTCACGCAGCTTCCTCCATCTGCAGACACGTGGTAGTACTTCCCTCCGAATCCCAACGGAGGACACTGCGTCAAAGAAGTGGTGGCCATCAAGAATGACGGCGAGGAAGAAGGAGGAGGAGGAGACGGGAGACGCAAGGACGCAGTTGCGTTTCAGTACTATGGCATGGATCGATGAATCACTCGGTATTTATAAGGGATCCTCAAGGCTGACATCTCCCAAGCAGAGAGATGGAAGAGGTTACGGATTTACAGAGGAGTTGTGCGTGCGTTTTTCGTTGCTTGTTGCTCTCGCTCACGACCGAAGGCCCCCGATAGTATCCTAAAATTCAACACGAGGGTGTCTCTCACAGTGAAAGGGAATCTCCACCAATCATCGTCACTCTGTCTGACCAACCCACCACCATCTTCTCTCGAGCTCTTTTCTCACTAGATTCACGGAAACTTGGGTAGATTCAAACATCGCTGCCGGAGAAAGGAAACTGAATTTCTTGGATAAGGCCAGATCGAACCGCATGAACATGAATTGAAAGGAACTCGCCTTGTGTTCGTAATCTCTAGGAAAGAAAAGGAATGATTTCACGGGGCGAAATGGATTGTCCATAAACGTGTGCAAACATAGTGATCCACCTTACCAATAGTACTTTTATTCTTCATCATCAGGGATAGAGGTTATAAAAACTCTCGATTACTACTAGTGATTCGAATCAATTTCCATCGCTTCTCTTCTTTATCCCTTTGATTTCTTCTACTCATTTGAACGGTTGAAAAGTTAATTTTCACTTGTTCATGGTCTATGGACCATCCACATCGTGGGTTATGGACTAAAATAGTGCATGTGAATCTTTGTGAGCCAGCAAAAACTCCAGGATTAGACCTACTTTGCAAAAGCTCTGCCCATGTCAATGCCATCAATAAAAAAACGCATGGAAAATGTTTTTCACAATAATGTTTTTCTATAGTACAATTCATATTAAAAAATGGAATATTCTCGTCAATGTAAGCCTGACGTAATTGACAGCTACAAACAAGAAAATATTTTTGGTTTCGAGGTGTGCCATCGGCCCACTCGCATAGTTTCATTCGCCTCTCGTCATCTTGAAAAGTCTAGCTTGGCGTGATCAATTTGACTTTTATATATCCCGAGGTACTAAAAAAGCGGCCAATTATTCAACAAGAGATTAAAAAATTACTGAAAATTCATTTGTGCAACGCAGAGATACAGTAAGGAGCTCATACAAGCTCTGATCAGCATTCTCTGCGACGTGCAATGCAAGGCTACATTGCCGACGAGAAACTTGAACTAAAAAAGGCTTTTGGCTTTTGGTCATGCTTAATTAGCGGTTGAGGATGTTTTACATTATCACATCCATGAACCATTAGTTTGCAAACTAATCTAACAGATTAGTACTAATTCTACGATATGTGTGTGATCTGTTTCATATGAATACGTGACATTTATTTGCCGCATGATAGATAGAATAGAGCTTGAATTGAACCTAATGAGAGCTCTTGTCAACAAGCGTGTCTTCTTAGCGAAGATCAAGATTCTCATAATTAGGTTTTTTCATTTCTTTCATTTTACTGATGGCGACAAATTATTATAGAGAAAAATGTCAAAAAAATCATAAATCTATTATATTTGTATTAATTTAATTCTAAACATTTAGTGTCAATTTAGTTTTAAAAATTTTGACCCGATGCCAATTAGTTATTCCGACTAATTTTGGTAGGATATTACTAATGTGAATGACAACCAACTTACACGGCATCACCGATTGTGACGTGAACAATTTTTAATAATATTTAAATATATATTTTTCTCTCATTCCTTCTTCCTTTTGCCTATGACCAACCACCGGCCATGACGCCAAGACCCAACAAGGATCGGCCTCACCAGATCTAGCCTGGGCGAGGAATTTGGCTAGGCCAACCCTCGGCCTCACCAGATTTGGTGAGAGGAGCCCTTGTTGGGGCTCGATCTCACCATGGCTAGGTGAGGCTAGCCCGCCCAAACATGGCCAGTGGCTAACCATTGGCAAAAGGAAGAAGAAACAAGAGAAAAAAATAATAAAAAATAAAAATATCAAAATGTCATTTAAAATTGTCCACATTAGTGCCAGCGGTACAATATAAGACGACCGGCGTCCACATCAGTATTGTCCAAGAAGAGGATTGTATCATGAGAGAAGCAAGGAGATGAAATGGCTGAATAAGTTTTGGACTAAATCGATACCAATATAATAGATTTATGACATTTTTTACACTTTTCCCAATTATTATGAACTCATTTGCATCAAACTATTATTATTTGTTAGGGCTAGTTGCGTACTTGCTTGTGTGTGTGCCGCACAGTCGTGTTGTGAGAGCTGTTGTATAGAGCATAAGTAGAAGTTGACAATGTACTTCGTGTCCAAGAGTGATGCTATAGGCAAGAAATAACTTGGCAAAACCCAGTTAAATTAATGAGTGATGGAGTCCCATCTTTCATTTTTCTTAATTTTTCTACGCAAAATTCTGCTACTTGATTAGGAGAAATAAATACCGAGTCGCTGCTGCTGTTAGCATCAGTACGGACATCACAACTTCCATTTCTTGAAGCCACCTTTTCAGCATCATATAGAGTCTTGCTAGTTTTGCGTTCTTAAAACGAAATGATGAAAAAAAAAATCCAATCAAGAGCCAGTCGAGCGCGACTATCACATGCAGAAACACTTCTGAGCGCCCACAGTCGACAACCAAAACTTCGTATCATGATTTTTTTTTTTTCATCCTTGACTGCATAAATCACCTGTGTTTTTACATTGTGGGCCTAAAAGGATTTTAACTCTTCAATGCATATTGAATCTTAAATGGTTACTTTGATTACGATATTGTGCAAGCACCATAGAGATTAGCATAGGGGTTTCACTCACACGTGCACTGAGGCGCCTACATTCACTGAGAGATCATCAAGAATGAGTTCAAATCCTAAAATGCACATATTCATTTAGGTCTATATTCACTCAAGAGTTTAAGTTAATGAGTAATTGGCCAATTAGGATTGTTAATTGCTCCACACCACACTAATTCTCAGATGTGAGACTTCTCTAATATAATCCATATGTTCGTCTTGACATACTTTATGATAATCAATCACACTTCATGTTTTAAGAAGTAGGAAGTATAAAATGTTGTTGTATCAAGTGGCCAAGAGAAAAGAAAAAGAAAGTTCAGTTGTATTGAAGTATACAAGAGGGGAATACTTTCTTGAATGGATCTTTTGACTTAGCCCACGTGGAAGCGGCGAACGGAGCAGTTCATCGTCCCTAAGGCTCATTCACATGGCCTCTTTGCACTGCCCTAAAGGCCGTCTCTTGGCCATTATTTTTGAAAACGATGATGTTGATATAGCTTTTTTTTTTTTTTTTTTTTTTTGACATAAACACACTTATATATTGATTAGAAATTGAAGTTACATCCTACAGCTAAAGCATCCGCGTACAATAGGTCCTGAAGAGGCAACGGAAGCGGAAGAGAAAAAGATTGGGCCGGGTGAGCTAAGCGGGCTTTGGCGGCCTGATCAGCCACTAGGTTTGCCGATCGGCGACGGTGTCCCCACGAGAGAGAAGCGAGAAGTGGGATAGCCAAAATAGGGTTTCGCAAGCACCGGCCTCTCGCTCCCATGGCGGCGGCGACGACCTTGGACGATCTCGACGAGATGAAGACGGTCGGTATGAAGATCGATGTTGGTTTCGTGGAGTCCTCGATGATAGAGGCGTTGGAGAGACAGATTCAACGCCCGAAGCTCGACTCGAAAGGTGAGTTTGCTTGAAAACATTTGGAGTAAATATCGGTGAGTTTACCGTGGGCATCTCGACAAATACCGGCCATTGATCCTTCCGAATTGCCCCGTTGATAACTCCCATCGATAGAACATTGCGGGACGCCCGTGCCGGAGGTCGCCAAAGATGGTCTGGGTGAAACAGAGTGAAGGCCGAGCTTGAAGTCGATCGGTGGGTGCAGACAACCGAAGACCGATATGCGGATAGTTGCGCGAGCCGATTCCACAACCATAGAGGGAGTTGGACGATTTTTCCGAAAGATAAAATGGTTCCTTTTCTTCCAGATCTGCCAAAAGATGGTGGCCACCACCGCTAGCCGGGAGATGGATCGGGTAACAAGACATAGTCCATTAACCACCGAGAAATACTAGAAACCGAAACAATAGAAGATGATAGAGCAATCGTGAATGTGACCAGATGGTACTTGTCCATGAACACCGAAGTAGTAGATGTTCAATTGTCTCGGGAACCGATTGGCAGCAGATTGGACGAGGGGGTCGGGAACAATCCGACGGTTGAAGAGGTTAGAGCGGGTAGCAAGAGCATTCAGCGGCATGGACCGAGAGAAAAGTACGGATTTTGGGAATAGTCTTCATGGACCAGATTTGCCGCCAGAGATTCGATTAGTCCGGTAAGTATGAGAACCCCGTATCTCTTGTAGTTGACTGTTTGAGTGAATCGGTGCATGATAATTGCTCTTGACCGTGTATTGACTGTCGCATTAGCTGACCATATTAGTTTATCTCGCAGAAAATAGTGGTCGATAGATAAAGATAAAATTTGTTGAACCACTTGTTCATCGAAAAATTCCCTAATGAGAGGAATCTTCCAGATTGGGTATCCCGATCAATAATATCTCGCCACTCTAACTGGTTCTTTGTGTGCTAAAGGTCCGTAGATTATGCCCATAGGTAGCCAGCGAGCACCCCGTATAAGAATAGAAGCCCCATTCCCAATGCAGACCAGCTTAGGTTCGGTAGAATAGAATCTCGCCTTTAAGAATACTCGCCACCCCCGGGAGGGGCGATTTCCTCGGCCGGCAGATAGAAAATCTGAAGAACGAAAATACAAAGCTTTAAACAACGATCCCCATAGGGAGTGAGGGTTTTCTAACATTCGCCAAGCCTGTTTTCCCAAAAGTGCCTTGTTTAAAGAGAGCAGATCACGAAATCCCATTCCCCCTTGAAATTTCTGAGTTTTCAAAACTTCCCAGCGCTTCCAATACACCCCTCCTTTTCGCAGATTAGTTCGCCACCAGAATTTCGCAATGCACTTCTCAATAGATGAACAGATAGAGATAGGCAACTGAAAAATCATCATCGCATATTGAGGAATAGCCTGAATAACAGATTTGATTAGAATTTCCTTACCTCCCTTAGAAATAAACTTCTCCTTCCATCCCTCAAGCTTAGCATTAACGCGGGCAATAATCCATGAGAACATTTCTTTCCTAGACCTACCCCAGTCCGACGGTAGACCTAGATATTTTCCAGTGCGTTGTAAAATTGGGACACGTAGCTCCTCAGCCATATGTTGCTGTAAAGTGGTAGGACAGTTCTTGGAAAATAGAAGACCAGATTTGTTCCGATTAATTAACTGACCAGTAGCCACACAATAAAGATTTAAAACATTTGCTAAATTATGGCATTCGGAAGTTGTTCCAGCTAGGAAGAAGATGGCGTCATCAGCAAAAAATAAATGCGATAAAATAGGACTCCATCTGTTCAACCGCAATCCTTTAAGATGCCCGAAACTTATTGCTTGAGTAATTAACAGTGATAGAACATCCGCGACCAGAATAAATAGATAAGGTGAGATGGGATCACCTTGTCGCAAACCTCGAGTGGGAGAGAAGTAGGGTAGGATTTCCCCATTAAACTTTACACCAAGTGAGGAGGTAGTAACACATAGCATTATCCAATCGACCCACCTTGGATGAAATTGAAGCTTAAGAAGGTAATCTCGTAAGAAATCCCATTCAATTCTGTCGTAGGCTTTTTTCATATCTGTCTTGAATAGCATTGAAAGCTTTAGTAGTCGGATGCGTGCGAAAATGATGTAGGACCTCTTGTACGATTAAAATATTGTCTTGGATCGTCGGCCTTGGATGAAAGCCGATTGTTCTTTAGAAATCGAACAGGCAAGAAAGGTTTGAGGCGATTAGCAAGCACCTTGGATATAATTTTGTATGCAAAGTTGCATAAAGCGATGGGGCGGTATTGATCGAGTGTTTCAGGTTGGGAAGTTTTGGGAATGAGGGTAAGGATAGTCCGGTTAATCCCCGGAGGCATTTCCTTATATAGCATAAAATTCTGGACTAATTCAAACAGACTGTCTTTAACCGTGTCCCAATTCTCTTGATAAAACAGCCCGTGAAGCCATCCGGTCCCGGAGCTTTGGTGGCTGCCATCCGAAATGTAGCCCGGCGAACTTCCTCAAGGGTAAGCGCAACGGTAAGCTGATGATTCATCTCCGGTGTGACAATAGACCTGCATTGGTCGAGCAGCGGAAGGTAATTACGAGGCCCTTCGGAAGTATAGAGTCTGGAAAAATAGGAGAGAGTCATCGTCTGAAGGCCTGGTAAGTCTCGGATCCATTGCTGATTTTCATCTTGTAATGTGGTGATTCGATTCCGTTGGCGACGCTGAATAGTAGATGCATGAAAGAAACGAGTATTTTTGTCGCCCCATTTAAGCCATTTAATTCTAGATCTTAAGGCCCAATATTGTTCCTCTCGCTGCCAGACTTGTCTTATTTCATCTTTCAAAAGTAAGATTTGTTGCTTGTCAACCAGAGAAGTCTGATTAATAAGATGTCTTAATCTGTCTTGCAAGATGAGTAATTGTTGTTGACCATTTGGGAACTTCCGTCGGCTCCATTTCTGAAGGGCTGCTTTGTGTGTCCGAACATTCCGAGTAAAATCAGTATAATGTGAGTCAGCAGAGTTCCATACTTCCGAGATGAGCTGGCTGCATTCAGGGTCTTCGTTCCAGAAGGCCTCAAATACAAAGGATCGACGAACCTTATGAAGATATGGAGATGTATTTAGGACCAGGGGGCAGTGATCAGAACCAACTGGGGGCCGAGCAATAACTTCAGCTGCGGGGAAACGTAAAACGCGGGTCATCGAACAAACCATCCGGTCCAGCTTCGCTTTGACCAAATCCTCACCCTCTCGGTTATTCAACCAGGTAAATTTACAACCTTTGCTTTCGAGTTCAGTAAAAGCACAATCATCTAACATAGTTTTGAAAGATTGCATTCGTTGTAGCACAGCAGGTCGTTTACCAATCTTCTCCCAAGGGTATAGCACATCATTGAAGTCCCCCGCACAGAGCCAAGGCAAGGTATTGTGGGAGTGGATATGCCGAAGATCATCCCATACCATTTGGCGTCGGTGGAAATCAGTTGGAGCATGGAGAAAGGTAATTCGGATCGTCTTGCTATGCCGGCCAAAATCACAAGTCATATCTAACCAAAATTGTGTAGCGGTAAGTACTTTTAAAGAGAGTGGGTCATTCCGAATCACGGCTAGTCCTCCCGCCTGCAGACCGGTGGATCAACAAAATAGGAATGAGAAAAGGTGAGAATATCTTGCACTTGCTTTAGCTTCGCTACAGTATTTTTAGTCTCCATAAGCAGTAGGAGGTCGGGCTTTTCTACGGTCATCATGACCCTTAGGGATCGAACTGTCAGGGGATTGCCCAAACCCTGACAGTTCCAACAGATAAGCTTCATTTGTGAACAGGTGGCTGTTTAGGGCCAGCCACCAGAGCCCGATCAACCGTCTCTTCTGCAAGGAAAACAGGTGCATCCAGTAAATGGAGGTCCGAAGGTTCCTCAGTAAGAATATTCTTAGAGTCATATGGACTATATCGTCTCTGTTTTTTGGCAGATCCAAGAAGGGGTTTTGAGCGAGGAATAATTTGCTTTCTGGATGTGGTACTGTCCATAGGTGAGGAGTGAATACCCTTCTGTTTGCGGTCAGCAGCAACGAGGGTAGTACTATGCAGTACCATTGGTTGTGGACCTGAGGTTGAAAGTGCAGCAGACTTATCACGGTAATCATTAAGCCATCTGTTTGAAATGTCATCTATAACCAGAGATGGAGGAGGCATTAATTGCTCTGTTATGACCCGTGTAGGAGGAGTTTCAGGAATCACTTCTTCTGTCTGTTCTGTAGAGAGTGGAGATTCATAAAAGAGTTTCCAATAAGGACTGTGCATATTGACTTCACTCGGAGCCATGGTCCATAGGCCATCTTCTCAATTCCTTCATGTTTGTCATCAGAGTAGGGAATATCTTTACAATACATTGCGTAATGTCCAATTTTGCCACAGGAAAAACAGAAATGAGATAGCCGTTCATACCGGAAATCCAGCCAAAAAGGTTTGCCCTGAATTCTTATTAGCTTTCCTGTGATAAGAGGTGCATTCACATTTAGTTGGACCCGAACTCTGCCTGTTTTTGTGAGATAACCTTCCTTTGAATCCATCTTAATATCTTTAATCTCACCAAGGTGGTGGACAGCTTTTCGTAGCATACGTTCGGATGACCATTCAAGAGGTAAACCGATAATTTGTACCCAAAAGTCACAGGTTGAGAAGTCATAACAGTGGAGAGGGGTATTAGGTATCCATGGCTTAATTTTGCGATTCCTGTCTCTATTCTACTAATCTTGAATTCAACTCTCTAAACTATCCATTGAATATTCCCAATTTGCATTGCAAGAAAAGTTCTTCCTCATCTTTGACAGCTTGAATCCCCATCCGACAATATGTAACTTCTTGCCTTTGTTCATTACTCATTGAGGACGGGTGGACTTTTCGTAGTTCAATTTGTCTAGCATTTGAAACTTTGAATGGAACTTGACATTTTGAATTTGGGAATTACAGTAGAGCTCATATATATCGATCGGGAGATCTAAGGGTACCTTGCAAAATTGGTCTTTGGTGAACACATACTCTTGTGCAACTTCTGTTAAGATTTCCAATCATATCATCGACAAATTAATAGATGAGCGTAGTATATATACTAGGGGGAGCACCGATTCTCGGGTCTACAAGATAAATTCTAGATTCCCAAAATTGGGAACCTGTCTCGAGAAGGTAAATTCCAAGTACCAAGCCTTGAACCTTCCCGATCATCCCTTGCACCTATCATACTAGTCCAATAGAAGTTCTTGCGCTTTCAGATGATGTTTATTTGTCCTACAATATTGAAAGTCACAATCCCTTCCTTGGCTAAATGGTGTGTGCTACAGCTTCTAGCGATGTCCAATTTGTCTCCAACTTAGTGAATGCCGACACATTGGACAAACTTTCTGGGGACATGTATTATTTGATCTCCACCTCCTTCAAAGAATTCAATCCTGTCAAGTTATCAATGGCTCTTAACACTCCACAATGATGTAATTGAAGATGCCATACTTTTTTCGATCGTTTATGGACGGTTGCTTTTGGCAAAAGGGAGTTTCTATTGTTGATTTTCTTTCATTTTGCTTGACTAAGGATGAATTAGACTTCCCAACTATTTTAAATTTTTGTTTGTTTTGTACCGAACTCTTTGCCGTTTTGTGATTCTACAATTTCGATGTAGCTGTTATTTGTCTCAATCGTAAATTATGAGACGTTTTACTAAAGCTTATCCTTTCAATGAATAAAAAAAATGAAATCCAAAATAAACAAAAGGAATTGGTTGGTTCTTCGATAGACCTTAGAACCAAATCGAACCAATAACGTCGGTTCCAAGATATATAAATTAAGTTTCAGATTCCAAAAATCAAGAGCCAATCCCAACAAGGTAAGTTTCAAGTTGTATATCTAAAACATATTCACCCTAGAATTGTTCATTCTTAATATATATACTAAATTTGAACTGAACATGAACTATAGGAAATGTTGGGTCCATATGGGTCCCATCAAGAGGATATGAACGGGCAGGCAACCCGCTCAGCCCCCCAGGTTCACGAGATAAATGGCGAGCTTGTACTTGGGCAAGGTTTCTACATAAGTAAGCTCGACACCTCCAACTTTACAAGCTCAGCCCAGCTCGAGAATTTTTATGTAAATTTTATATTATAGACGGGGTTAGGCAACAAATTAGGCCCAACCTAGCTGGAGCTTGCTTGGTGCTCACCTTTAATCCCACCAAATATGACGATCCAAATTCATTTTAATACATGCATGCATATTCACTAAATAATTTCTCAATAGCATCACCCAATTATGTCAAAAATCTTGTCAGACATTAGTTAGATGAGTATCCTTTCTCATGTATACCCTTGAATTCAAAATATAGAAGTTAATTTCACCATCTTTAAATATGATGTCCTAATAATATATTATAGATATATCGTTTCGTGGAAGAAAAAATCAAAAAAAAAAAAAAAAAAAGTAAAAGCCCGTTGGGTAATACTTCTCTATTGCAACCATGTCTAAGAATGTTTTTTCCTTCAGCATGTTTTCCTCCATCTTGGTATAGGAAATTCTTTTGATCGATACTCTAATTAGTGAAATACAAACATGGACCATCATCTGCATTCACTTTTAGTTAAGTTTGCATGTGGCTAATATTCATGTCTATAATAGGTCAGAAAGGCACGGAGCAAAATATGGCTTTTTTCTTGGGAGACCCCAATTGTGATAAGGACTACACTCAATATAGTGAAAGTCCATTTTCCACGTACGCGACGTGGTTTCTACACCCTCCAAGTAATAGCCAAGCCATAAGAAGGTTCGAAGCTTTTGATGTTCAAATTATCTTATGGCAAAGCGAAACCGGTTGATTTTCTCGAAATTTTTGAGTTGCACTTTCTGACATGGTATCCACATAATTAAAATATTAAGTGATGGATTCACTTCTTTCATTTCTTGATTTTCCTACGTGCGATCCTGCGGCATAATACGGAGAAAAGAATTCCTAGTTGCTGCTGCTGCTAACGAGAGGGGAAAGCTTCTTGTCTGGATCTTTGACTGGCCCACGAGGAAGCGGCGATCGGTAGAGCATGTGTTGGGTGCGTTTGGGAGTGGCTTGGCAAAGCCACTTTCGGCATCTAAAGCCCTTTGGGTTAAAAAATTGGTGTTTGGGAAATTCTTTTGCAAAGATGATTGAGACAAAGCAGGCCTTTGGAAGGCTGAAAGCCCAAGGCAAGTATGAGGCTGCCTTGGGCATTCAGCCTTCTCGGAATGCTGAGGGGGAATAGATGACAAATTTTCTTCCATAAATATCCTCATTAACATTTCATTTTTCCGGTTTTGCCCTCATAACTGTTCACCTCCTTCTTCATTGAGATTGGCAAGCAAGATTGCGAGGGGCCGATGACGGGCTGGACGGAGGTCGGCATGAGGCCGGTGTGGTCGCAGCAAACGTCACCAGCCAGTGGCATGACCTTAGCGACCCCCGCAAGTCGCATCATCGGAGGTCGTGCGACCTTGGGTTGCGGCGACTTAGGCGACCCAGATCTCAGTCGCGATGAGGTCGCGCGACCTTTGACTCTAGGTCGCCTGAGTAGTCGTCGATACCCAGATCTTGGTCACGCGACCTCTAACGACCCAAATCTGGGTCATCTGGGTCGTCTGAGTCGCCGTGACCCAGATCTGGGTCGCCCGACCTCCGGCGAACCAAATCTGGGTCGCCGTGAGGCCGCACACAATCTCCGAATACTAGGTCGCTTGAGTTGCCACAACCCAGCAACTCGGTAGCAGTGAAGAAAGAGACTTAGAGAGGTCGAGGGAGTGGAGGGCGTTCCCACAAGCGAAGACGACAACGGTGAGGGTGGCGTTGGTGAGGCGGGGCAAAGGGAGAGGTCAAGGACGGTGGCGTTAGGGTGAGACTCGACGGCGGTGGATGGAGCGATAGATGAAGGAGGACCTGTGGTCTCCGACGGCCACATGAGGTCTTGCAACTTGAGACGTCGGCCACCAGCAGCCCCTACCCTTTGCCGGCTAACCATTTATTTTTCCTTTTTTTTTATTATAAAATTTCTTTGTAAATGTAAATTTTTCCAAACACCATTTTGCTTAGAAGTACTTCACAATGGACTTTTAGATTATAATTTACCAAACGCAATTTGCATTTTAGAAAACTCCTTTCACTCAAAATATTTTGTATTTTCTCAAAGACTTTCCCCAAAAGCCCAACCAAACGCACCCGTTGTCCCTAAGGCTCATTCACAAGGGCTCTTTGCTCTGCCCTGGAGACCGCCTTTGGCCATTATATTCGAACACGATGATGTCATGTAGCTGACTTTTGTGATGATGCCTGGCTCTATTTTACTAATCTTCAATTCAACTCTTTAAAATGTCCTTTGAATATTTCCCAGTTTCTGTTGCAGAACAAGTTCTTCCTCACCTTTGACGACTCGAACCCCCCCATCTGACAAAATCTGATTTTGGCTCTTCTTCTCGTTATTCATTGACATTGGGTGGATTTTTCGTAGTTCAATATGGCTCGAATTTGAAACTTCCAATATAACTTGACATTTTGAATTTGGGAAGTTGCCTTGGTACAATTTCTGTTGAGGCTTCCAATCGAGATGTCCTGTATCATAGTATCGACAAATTTTTGCATGGTATATCTACTAAACCGAGTTGAACACGAACACAAACTATCAGAACGCTGGGTCCTTGTGAGTCCCATCAAGAGGTGATTGACGAGCGGGCGAGGGGCTGAGAGGTGAATGGGCGGGTTTGGAGTTGGGCCACGTTGTTTCACGAGTAAGCCCGACACCTCCAACTCTACAAGCTTGGCCCAGCCCGAGAATTTCAGTGTAAATTTTTTATTATAGACAGGCTCAGGCATCAGATTTGGCCTAACCTTTGGGCCCAACCTATCTAGAGCCAACCTGGTGCTCACATTTAGTCCCACTAAAAATGATGATCCAGATTCAATTGGATACATGCTTGCACCATATTCATTAAATAATTTCTCACAACCTCACTACTCTGCAGCCGGAAACCTTGTCTGAAGTCGGTTTAATGAAATATTATATTGACAGGTATACCCATGATTTCAAAGTCTAGGAGCTAATTTCACCGTCTTTAGATAGGATGTCCCGATAATATATTATAGATATATCTTGTTTCGTGGAAGGACAATTTTAAAAAAAAAAAACAATGAAAAAAAAGCATATTAACTAATAGTTCTCTATCACGGTTCATGCCTAAGAGTACTTCTTTCTTTAGCGTGTTTTCCTCCATCTCTTCATAGGAGATCTCTTTCAATCGAGACTCTTATTAGTGGAGTGCAAACAAGGACCATTGTTCACTCAATTTTGCATACAAGCAACATTCATTTTTCGCACATGCGACGTCGTTTTCATTCCCTCAGCTCCAAGTAATGGCAAGTCCTAATAAGGTTCCAAGTTTTTGATGTTCACATCATCTTATGGTCAAGCTATATAATCAATTCTATGTTCACATTATCTTATGGAAAAGTCCAAAGGATAACTTTTTGAGTGTTCACATTCAAGTGGGTCGAAGGCGAAACAGGTTGACCTACTTGAAGCAGCTTCTTCACAAGTCCTCCTGTTCCTAATCGTTCCATAAATTAACATTTAGAAATATTAATGACTGCTTAATCAATCATACGCCTAATTATGTCTACAGATGCTGACAAAAATCTAACGTCTTTGAATGGATGAAATCGTGGTGAAACGTTCTAGAAATCGCAAATAAATTTTCTAGAGATCGCGTAGAAACCCCCTTCATGAATTTAGAATTACTCTGAGATCGTTCTAGAGAGATGACGATTATATCATCACTTGGATATTATTATGCTAGACGATGAACCAGGTATTATCCAAGGTCCCGATGACTATAGAGTGGCAAAAATTCAAAGAATGGATCTTTCGTGAACTGATCTCATCCGGATCGGATCAATCCAAGCCGATAGCTAGAGTAGAAACGACGGCTACGCGAAACTCATTCTCAATAGAAAAACAAGTAGAGAAGGAAAATACGAGATTTTGAATAGTAATGACAAGTTTCCAGTAAATATATTTCCAAATTGTTTTCTTTTTTCCGGAGGTTCAAGTGAATTATCACGTCACGCTACCAACAAAAGCAATCACTCACGGAGGTCGCAGATCTGGTTGCGACTAGATGCGATTGCCGGCGACCTTCATTTGCCACACCGCGACCTCCGCACGGAGGTCGCTAGGGCCGCACGACCCATCTAGTCGCAAGTTTGGTCGAGACCAAATCTGGTGCTGGAGGCTCGAGCGACGACCAAATCTACAACTAGATGGGTCGCGACCTTAGATCCGGTCGCCTGCGACCCTTCAACGAGCGGCACGGCGATCAGATCTAATTGTCGTGACGCTCGCCGGAGGGTCATGCAACCCTCGCCGGACTGCCTACCTCTGCCGGACGGCATGCATCGGACTGCCCGCCCTTCGCTGAACTACTTACTCCTCGCCGGCGACTACTTGTTCTTGGCCGACCAACTCTCTTTTTTCTTTTTTATGAATAACAAAAGCTTTTTGCAAATATAATTTTTCCAAACACCATTTTACTCAAAATACTTCACAATAGACTTTTACAATACAATTTACCAAACACAATTTGCATTTTAGAAAACACATTTAACTCAATGGCGTTTGCATTTCCCCAAAGACTTTCCCCAAAAGCTTTTCCAAATGCACCTTTGGTCCCACCAAAAATGATGATCAGATTCAATTGGATACATGCTTGCAACATATTCATTAAATAATTTCTCAACAGCCTCAGTAAATTGCAGCCGGAAACCTTGTCTGAAGTTGGTTTGATGAAATATTATATTCACAAGTATATCCATGATTTCAAAGTATAGAGGCTAATTTCACCGTCTTTATATAGGATGTCCCGATAATATATTATATCTTGTTTCATGGAAGGACAATTTAAGAAATATTTACAATGAAAAAAAGCATGTCAAGTAATTGTTCTCTCTTTAAACCCAAAAACAAGTAATAGTTCTCTCTCACAGCTCATGCCTAAGATTACTTCTTTCTTTAGCGTATTTTCCTCCATCTCATTATAGGAGATCTCTTTTGATCAAGACTCTAATTAGTGGAGTACAGGTTTGCATACAAGCAATATTCATTTTTCGCACACGTGACAATGTCGTTTTCATTTCCTCGGCTTCAAGTTATTAAATTATGTCTCGAGTTTGAGCGTTTGCAAAATGCGATTCACTTGAATAAAAAAATTTATTATTTAATCACTGCACAAAGGATAACAAAAAGAGGAAATAAAAAGGAGATACGAATTTCTTTTTTTTTTGCATAAGTTTGCCGAAGGTTGTTATTAAGTGGGACCCAAAAGTCAAGCGCACACGTATAAGAACCCTTTGGCGTGAAGCTGAAGCCTCTGCACGTGAAACAGAAGGCGGGGCACACGTATATGAAAGGGAAAAGGAGCCCCCACGTGGAAGAGTGAAGCCGCCGAAGCCTACAAAAGCAGAGAAAGAAAAAGGAGCCGCAAGCCGCACAGGTGAAGTTGTAGAGAGCCGCGCACGTTTTTGTTTCGAGCCTAAACGCGCAGTAATTTTTGTAGTGTGAGTTTATATTCATTTGAATTGTTTATTTATAAACACTTTAGATTTCTGGTTAAATCTAAGTGTGAAAAACACTCGAGGGTATGAGCGATTGTAAATTCTAATTCTTCAATTATAGTGGATTATTTACTGCTGGCTCTCTCCGTGGATGTAGATACTGATATTTGGACCGAACCACGTAAATTTCCGGTGTCCTTATTATTTCTCGTTTATTTCTATGGTGATTTCGCGTTAACGTGAATTGCAAGATCCTGTCGTTTTCGCGTATTATATTTCAACACAAGTAATAGCAAGTCCTAAGAAGGTTCCAAGCTTTTGATGTTCACATCATCTTATGATCAAGCTATATAATCAATTCTATGTTCGCATTATCTTATGGCAAAGTCCAAGGGATAACTTTTTGAGTGTTCACATTCAAGTGGGTCAAAAGCGAAGCAGGTTGACCTATTCGAAGCAGCTTCCTCACACGACCTCATGTTCTTAATCCCACCATAAGTTAACATTTAGTGTTATAATATATTTACGTCAACGCGAAATCACCAGAGAAATAAATAAGAAAAATAAAAACATCAGAAATTTACATGATTCGGTCCGAATATCGGTACCTACATCTACGGGGGAAAGCCAACAACAAATAATCTACTATAAACGGAGAATCAGTGTTTACAATCACTCACACGCTCAAGTATTTCTCACACCTAAATTTAACCCCAAATCCAAAGTGTTTATAAATAAACAACTCCTTTGACATAAACTCTCGGCATAAAATTACCGCGCATTCAAGCTTGAAACAATATGACTTCACGTGGCTTCAATGGAACATGCGGCTCTTTCCCAAGCGGTGTGAACATCCGACTCTATGTAGGTTTCGGCGGCTTGTTGCTTCGGCGGCTTCGTTCGAAAAGGGCAAAGGACCTGCAATTTTCTTGCTTTTACACGTGTGCCCAGGTTAAATTTTGACCTAGGCCCACCTACACTTTGTTTCACGTGGAGAGGCTTACATGCACGAGTTTCCCACTATTTTTTTCCTTCCTTTGTTTCCATCGGCTAAAAGAAGAAAATCCAGGTGTGAAAGTTGTGTGCCCAAAGAAGAAATTCTTCTTTTGTCTTTTATTTCCTCTTTTATAAATCTTACAGAGTCCAGCAAATTTCTTTTACTTTGAAAATCTCTATCAACAAAATTCGGTATAATAAATCGTTATCTGAATTCAAATTCGAGACATTAATTTAACATTTTGAAATACTAATGACTGCTTAATCAATTACGGATCTAATTATGTCTACAGATGTTGACAAAAATCTAATGTCTTTGAATAGATGAAATCGTGGCGAAACGTTCCAAAAATCGCAAATAAATTTTCTAGGGATCGCGCAGAAACCCCACTTAAGGAATTTATAATTGCTCCGAGATTGTTCTAGAGAGATGACGATTATATCATCACTTGAATATTATTATGCTAGACAATGAACCAGGTAATCTCCAAGGTTCCAATGAGTATAGAGCGGCAAAAATTCAAAGAATGGATCTTTCGCTAACTGATCTCATCCGAATCGGATCAATCCAGGCAGATAGCTAGAGTAGAAATGCCAGCTACGCGAAACTCATTCTCAATAGGAAAACAGGTAGAGAAGGAAAATACGAGATTTCGAATAGTAACAAGAATTTTTCAGTAAATATATTTCCAAATATATTTTTTTTTCGGAGGTTCAAGTGAATTATCATGTCACGCCACCGACGAAAGCAATCGCTCACAATCCATCTGATCAATTCTTTTTCCTTTTTATAATTATTTCAAAGTTTTAATTGCAGTTGCAAACTAGGGAAAGCACTCCCTAGTTTCCTCCTCGAGAATGCATAATTTTCTGGGGTCAAGTCTTTCGACCAGTCAACGCAAACGTTCCATGAACTTCGCTGATTTCGTGTCAAAGCAGGACGCTGGCCATTCAAACTGACACGTTTCAATCTTCTCGTCTCCGCCTCTGCTCTTTCCTTCGACTTTCGCAGGATGCAAAGACAATCGATCAGAGCCTCACGGCATCTGCAAAAGGCCCCCTCGTATAAATACAAACCTTCCTTGAACCCAGGAATTCATAGTAACACCTACCACAGAAAGACAACAGACACGTTTCAACACACGACAAACCATCTTCAACAGCTCTCTTTCTTTCCATCTTCTGCATCGAACATCTCCCATTTCTCTTAAGTCCCACCACACCTGATGAACACCGGGGCCGCCACCAAAATGTCCGGACTGCTGCTCAGGCATCTCGGCCAGAGGGTGCTCTCGACGTCGGCCTGCCGGGGTCTCATGCTCGAGGCAACAGCTAACTTGAGGCATGCAGGTCCGGTCGGGGGGGTCCGGTACAAGAGCAGTCTGGCCACCGATGCCGCAAATGATGAGAAGGGGGAGAACACCAAGGCCATTACTAGCTACTGGGGGATTGCTCCGGCGAGGATCACCAAAGAGGACGGTTCGGCCTGGAAATGGAACTGCTTCAGGGTATGCAATTGTAGTATAAGAACATCCCCTGTCTAGGGTTTGATGGAACTTTGTGTGGTCGGTCAGATTTCTGTGCTGTAAGTTCTTATCTGGGTCAACGCGTGATTTGCTTATTTCATCATCTTCTTCTTCTTCTTTTCGTGGACAGCCATGGGAGGCTTACACAGCAGATGTTTCCATTGATGTGGAGAAGCACCATAAACCAAACAATCTGATGGACAAGTTTGCTTACTGGACAGTTCAGACTCTGAAAATCCCTGTTGGCCTCTTCTTTCAGGTTAGCACTTCCCAAGTTCTGACTGCTTAGGAAATCTTTCAGAAGAACAATTTAGACGCCCGACACGTAAATCTGGTGAACCCATCATGAGTTCTTGTGGTTTTAGATCAAACTGCTCGGATCGATGCTCATTCACATGACCGAAATTCCCAAATCAACTATACTTGATTTGTTCTTAGGCTGCATGAATTTATGTTGGTGAAGCTTCTGTGGAACAAGCGGACGGTCCCGGTTTAAATTTCTGTGGCGTTCTGTTTTCCTAGTTCCGAGTCAATTTGATCTTCTGCAGAGGCGGCACATGTGCCACGCGATGCTGCTGGAGACGGTGGCGGCTGTACCGGGCATGGTCGGCGGTATGCTCCTGCACTGCAAGTCCCTCCGGCGGTTCGAGCACAGCGGCGGGTGGATCAAGGCGCTCCTGGAGGAGGCCGAGAACGAGCGGATGCACCTCATGACCTTCTGCGAGATCGCGGACCCCGCGTGGTACGAGCGCGCGCTCGTGTTCGCCGTCCAGGGCGTCTTCTTCAACGCCTACTTCTTGGCCTATGTTGTGTCTCCAAAGCTGGCGCACAGGATTGTTGGGTACTTGGAGGAAGAGGCTGTGATCTCTTACACCGAGTTCCTCAAGGACTTGGACAACGGCAGTTTCGAGAACAGGCCCGCGCCGGCGATCGCCATCGATTACTGGAGGTTGCCCAAGGACTCGACGCTGAGGGATGTGATCGTGGTGATCAGAGCCGATGAGGCTCATCACCGGGACCTCAACCACTATGCATCGGTAAGGCCTTACCCTGTTCGATTTGCATGTTTTTGGACGTGTGCATCGTATGAATTCCAATCAGCAGCCTAGGTTTAGTCCCAGCATATTATCTCAAAAGATTGATTTTAGGGTCAAAACATGTGCAGTGACCATAACACGAGATAATATAGTAAGTGATTATCACACGTCGTATTATCAGTTGACATAGCGTAGTGCCATTAATTATAAAATTGACATGTGCAAAAAAATCATTCATCCATCTTCATCGTGACTTTTAAGTACATGCTTTGTCGTATTTTGTGCCCGATACATCACAATTGATTGTCGCATGTCACATTATATCCTAATTATTTAAGAATTGTTGTTTAGGGACTTACATAAGATTTTATTAATTGAATTTTGCAGGACATACAATGCCAAGGACATGAGCTGAAGGAGGCCCCTGCCCCAATCGGATATCATTGATTCATACAAAATACATTTATATGAGAAGTTCCATTAATTGATTATAGACCATCGTCTATCACTATTTGTTATCATGTAAAATCTCGGATAATGTAAAAGAAAAAAAGAGGTATTTAAGCCTACATATTGAATGCAAGCACGTACGTATTTAAGCCTTTTAGAGCACCCGATCAATCTCATTGGTCAAGCAGCCAATTTAGTCCGGATCCAATGTCACATTCTAACCATTGATTATATATGTATTATATGGTTTTGCGATCTAATTTATCTGATAGTGATCAATGTCCAAGCCCTGCTTCTTGTGAATACCTTTCAACGAAAATTCAAAAGGAGCTCAAATTTTTTTGCGAGAGATCTTTGAAGTCGTACATTCGTTCGTGCACCTTATGTACGATCATGAAGTACATTCATAAATCCGACCCCAAAAAAAGTACATTCACGTACTTCCGCATATTTTCATGAAGGTTTTCCTAACAACTCCAAAATTCCGTTCAAAGTCGACTTCAAAAGAACACTTTTCTTTGGCTTCCCCTAAGAATTTAAAAATGAAATTATATTTCAAATATTGAAAAATATTTTTCCTAATAATGATCACTCGTGTTATTTTACAAAATGTTGTATATTCGAGTTTTTAAAGATCACACGAACTCTTGGTCAATTTCTAGTGCTCATGAAATGGTATTATCTCCAAATTCGATAAGATCGAGTAGTCGACAACGACTAGAAGTGGTCAAAGTTGACTCTTCCTCTAGTTATTAGACAAAAAAGTCCAAATTTATTTAAGTTAATTTTACAAAAAATTGCAAATGAGTAAACTTATGATAAATTTATCACAAACAAGTTCATAAAAATTTTAAATTGATATATATATAATAAATTTACTTAAAACGAATTCATTTTATTTTTTATTCTTGGTTGAACACTAGAAGTTAATCCGCTACTAGGCGCGCAAAATGTAAGCGCTTACGTGATCACGGCCAATGGAGGAGCGATTTTTTTTTGTCCCTTTTTGAGGACACACGAGGAAAAGTTGAACACGTCCAACGTTCGCGGACCACACGTCTTTAATTCCGTTCCTACGACGCAACCTCTTCCATTAATTAACTCCTTAATTAATTAATTCTAATTAAGGTAAACCCTTGCTGACTCCCAAATTGCCTTTTTTTAGAATATCTTTCAATTTATGCCCCTCTCCGCAGTCAATTACGAAATTGCCCGCTGAACCTAGGAAACGGTGCATGTACACACGCCAGCCAACAAGCGTGATCGGTTTCCTAGTGTGACAATTCCTAATATGAAACCAGATCAAATAGGTCTGGTTCCTAATTTGCATAATTGAGAACCAGCCCACCGAGTCTTGGAAATGGTGATTCCCTTTTCATTTTTGTGTCTTATATTCCTTACAAATAGGAGCTTCCCAACATCAAAAGAAAAGGGATAATTTATTAATTAGGACTCATTTCAACATAAAAAAAATTAAAAATTAAGAAGTTCTGGCAAGTCTGTTGGTTCGATTTCCGAATAGTCATAAATCTATTCGATTCAGTTCAATCCGATTCTGGGACTGAATGCACATCTTTGGATAGCGCCAATGCATGCCATATTAAGGGAGGGCATTTCGGTCAGAACGGGCATACTTTCCATATAAACCTAAATTTCAAACGGTCCCGAAGAAAAAGTCCTCGCTGGCCTGGCTTGCCTTGCCTTGCCTTGCCTTGCTCCCCACGTATTACCTTCCCTCCGTGGCCCCCACAATGTGTGGTAACCCAATCACCGCCCGACGCGCGTTGCATAAGGCCGCGTCCACGTAGGCAGCCCGACCGCCAATCCCAACTCGCGCGAGCGAAACAGCGCGAAGCGCGGGCGGGCCAGCCTCGCCGGAGTCCATTTACGAAAGTACCCCCCCGAGCCGTCACCATATAAAATGAGGACCGCCACCTAAAACCTCCCTGTCACGCCTTCGACGTTGAACTCATAAACCCCAAAACCCCTCGACGAAACGCGGAAACCGAATCTCTCCCTTTCCCAAACTCTCGTGTAACGGTCGATCCTCCTCCTCCTCCTCCTCCTCCTCCTTCGCTGATCACGATGATGATCGGACGGCACCACGGCGGCAAGCTCCTCGCCGGCGCCGCCCTCGCCGCGCTGGGCCGGAGGACGCTCGCGACGGCCTCCGTCGTCGCCGCGCGCGGCTTCGCCGGTGAGGCGGCGCAGGGAGCGAAGTACCTCTACTCCGGCCCCGCGCGTGGCGGAGCGGCGGCGACAGCGTGGCTCAGGGCTCCGGCGATCGGGATGCGCCGCGAGAGCACCCTGGCTCTCGGAGAGAAGGAGGCGCGGCCCCAGCAGCAGCAGCAGCAGACGGCGGATGAGGACAAGCGCGCGGCCGCCGGCGGGAAGGCGATCGCGAGTTACTGGGGCGTGGAGCCTTCGAAGGTCACCAGGGGCGACGGCACCGAGTGGAGGTGGACTTGCTTTCGGGTAACGTGCAACTTTTTTTTCTGTGGCGATTTGGTCTTGCCTTGTTTGCGTCGAGTCCGCTTTTGTTGCTGATGCGTGTTTTGACGGTGGATGAAGCCAACGGAGACGTACAAGGCGGACCTGTCGATAGATCTGAAGAAGCACCATGCGCCGCTGACGTTCTTGGACAAATTGGCCTTCTGGACGGTCAAGTCCTTGAGATACCCCACGGACATATTCTTCCAGGTACGTCCTCATCTTCAGTTTATGATCCGGCGACTTCCGCACATCTGGCGGTTCGACGCCTGGTTCTCCATCTAATCCTAAAGATCGAAAAGTTGTATCGTTGGCCGATCTACACGCACACCAGCCGTAGGCGTGTCGAGATCTGTTAGAACATGTAACTTAGAACGCGCATGATCTTGGTTGGTGTTCCATCGAGCATGGACTAGTCGATGTTTGATGTGGAGTTGTACCTGTAGAGACAGAAGGAGTCAGGGTGACCTCGCTCTTTGAAATGGACGGAGATTTCTTGGACAAAAAGTTTTAGATTGCGTTGGAATTGCTAATAGTGATTTCAGCCTTTTCTTTTCTTTTTCCCTTTTTGTTTTTTGAGGGGGAGTTTATATTGGGTTCTGGATTTAAAGATTTAATTTTTATCTTTACAGAACACCTCGAATTTTTCATAAAATCATGTGAAGTTGATGTTGGACTTTTTTTAAATTAAATACCAAAGTAATTTCTTCTTTTAATCTTATATATGAATTTAAAATACGAGTTTATGCGTCTAATTGGTAATTAGGGGTAAATTTTCTTCTTTCCTGCCACTGTCCATCGTGGGTGCTAGACTTTTTTTTTTTTATATTAAATATTATCTTTGATATGTAAGGGCGTAACAGGCTATACACGCGCGATTTGCTCCCGAGAGTTTTGACATGAACATTTATTTCTTGTGAACAGAGAAGATATGGCTGCAGAGCGATGATGCTGGAGACCGTGGCAGCGGTGCCTGGCATGGTCGGAGGACTGCTTCTGCACTGCAAATCGCTGAGGCGATTCGAGCACAGTGGTGGTTGGATCAAAGCCTTGCTAGAAGAAGCTGAGAATGAGCGCATGCACCTCATGACCTTCATGGAGGTTTCGCAGCCAAGATGGTACGAGCGCGCCCTCGTGTTTACAGTCCAGGGCGTCTTCTTCAACGCCTACTTCCTGGGCTATCTGATCTCTCCCAAATTTGCCCACCGGGTGGTTGGCTACCTTGAAGAAGAGGCCATACACTCCTACACCGAGTTCCTGAAGGAGTTGGACAATGGAAGTATCGAGAATGTCCCAGCTCCGGCCATCGCTATCGACTATTGGCAGCTCCCCGAAGGGTCCACTCTGAGGGATGTCGTGCTCGTGGTGAGAGCTGATGAGGCACATCACCGGGATGTGAACCACTTTGCATCGGTAATGATCTCATTCACAGCACGTCTCAAATTTTTATAGCACTTGTGCGATTTATCAATCGGACTGTATACTCGATCTGATCCTGACTGGTTTAAATGGATGAATTGTTGCAGGACATACATTATCAGGGACGTGAGCTGAAGGAAGCTCCTGCTCCACTCGGGTATCACTGAAATATTGCAGGTCACTGAAGTGCTGTGAAGGATGAAATGTTCGTTATATGCTCGAGGACTATGTCTTTTACTATGAAATAATTTCGGTACTCATTACAGTGTTTAGAATCCACTGTTGTGTTCATTAAAATGATTCTGGCTACAGGAGTTCACAGTCGTGAACCTCATGGTAATTGTATTTCGATTCCTTTCCCCCCTTGTGAAATAACCCCATCTTGCTGTTGCTGAATAAAGAACTTATGTTTGACCAAGATCATCCGTTCTAATTCACGATGGTACTTTCCAAATGGCAGATTTATGAGATAGAAAAGGGACTGGTTTGCGGTTGATCGAAGAATTGGAGTTCGTCTGGGGAGAAGCTTTCTGCTTGAAGCGAATGATAAAATGTTCAAGCCATGTCTTCTCTCCTACAACTCCAAGGTAGCCCAAATGGTAATTGCAATACAGGGTGCTGTTCTTAGGCATAGCCAATTTTAGAGTGGAACCTTTTAGAATTTGAGAATTGGAGAATAGCAGTGATTGACTGACTACTATCGTGTCAACTAGGATGGGTTTAGAAATTACAAAATCCAGCAACATCTTTACAGCAAAATGTAAATTTATGTTAGTTCCTTCAAACGGAAGGATAGATTCAATTAAATTGAAGCAAGTACTATGCGAAACGGCGAGATGGTTATAGTGACCGTGATGATTCAATATGGTGGTGGCAGTTCCTATGAACAGTCGTAGGCAGCTACCTCAATTTCAAGACATCTCCCATGATTGGGAGATGTTGAAAAATCACGAGGATATATGATCAATCTTAGTGTAAGAGTATTGAGTATTGGCCCCCACTATTGTTTTGCATGAAGGTTATAGGGAAATGTACACAAATAATTTGTCAACTTTAGCATATTGTGCAATGTTGATCTTAAAGTTTCAATTTGTTCAATGCTATCCTTGAATTTTATCCCGACATGTAACATCATCCATATACTTTTAATTTGAACTTTTTGTGCATATTCAGTCTAGTCTCGAATTATATTAAAATTTTCAATATTGACCATAAATTTGAATTAATGAAAATATAATATTGAATACTTTTATATAGTTCAGGGACTAGATTAAATCTATCCCATAAATTGAAAGATCACATTAGACAAATTAAAAGTTCAAGGGCAACATTACATATTAAGCTAAAGTTTATGAACTATATTGAACAACTTAAAAGTTAAGAGATGAAATTGCTAATTAAATCAAAGTTTGGGGACCGTTTGTATCATTTTTCCTAGGTTATAGGACAAATGTTTTTGGGTTGCACTTTCTGACATGATATCCACCTAGTTAAAATATTAAGTGATGGATTCACTTCTTTCATTTCTTGATTTTCCTACGTGCGATCCTGCGGCATAATACGGAGAAAAGAATTCCCAGTTGCTGCTGCTGGGGACGAGAGGGAAAAGCTTCTTGTCTGGATCTTTGACTGGCCCACGAGGAAGCGGCGATCGGTAGAGCACGTTGTCCCTAAGGCTCATTCACAAGGGCTCTTTGCTCTGCCCTGGAGACCGTCTTTGGCCATTATGTTCGAACACAATGATGTTACCCAGCTGACTTTTGTGATGTTGCCTGGCTCTATTTTACTAATCTTCAATTCAACTCTTTAAAATGTCCTTTGAATATTTCCCAGTTTCTGTTGCAGAACAAGTTCTTCCTCACCTTTGACAACTCGAACCCCCCATCTGACAACATCTGATTTTGGCTGTTCTTCGTGTTATTCATTGACATCGGGTGGAGTTTTCATAGTATCAACGAATTTTTGCATGGTATATCTACTAAACCGAGTTGAACACGAACACAAACTATCAAAACGCTGGGTCCTTGTGAGTCCCATCAAAGAGGTGATTGACGAGCAGGCGGGGGCTGAGAGGTGAATGGGTGGGTTTGGAGTTGGGCCACGTTTCACGAGTAAGCCTGACACCTCCAACTCTACAAGCTTGGCCCAGCCCGAGAATTTCAGTGTAAATTTTTTGTTATAGACAGGCTCCGGCATCAGATTTGGCCTAACCTTTGGGCCCAACCTATCTAGAGCCAACGTGATGCTCACATTTAGTCCCACCAGAAATGATGATCCAGTTTCAATTGGATACATGTTTGCACCATATTCATTAAATAATTTCTCAACAGCCTCAGTAAACTGCAGCCGGAAACCTTGTCTGAAGTTGGTCTAATGAAATATTATATTCACAGGTATACCCATAATTTCAAAGTATAGAGGCTAATTTCACCATCTTTATATAGGATGTCCCGATAATATATTATAGATATATCTTGTTTCGTGGAAGGACAATTTAAGAAATATTTACAATGAAATAAAGATTTACAATGAAATAAAGCATGTCAAGTAATTGTTCTCTCTTTAGACCAAAAAGCAAGTAATAGTTCTCTCTCACGGCTCGTGGCTAAGAATACTTCTTCCTTTAGCGTGTTTTCCTCCATCTCGTTATAGGAGATCTCTTTTGATCGAGACTCTGATTAGTGGAGTACAAACAAGGATCATTGTTTACTCAATTTTGTATACAAGCAATATTCATTTTTCGCGCGCTTGACGACATCGTTTTCATTCCCTCAGCTCCAAGTAATGGCAAGTCCTAAGAAGGTTCCAAGCTTTCGATGTTCACATCATCTTATGGTCAAGCTATATAATCAACTCTATGTTCACATTATCTTATGGCAAAGTCCAAAGGATAACTTTTTGAGCGTTCACATTCAAGTGGGTCGAAAGCGAAAGGAGGTTGACCTACTCCAAGCAGCTTCCTCACACGTCCTTCTGTTCCTATTCCCACTATAAATTAAGATTTAGAGATACTAATCACTACTCAATCAATCACGCGCCTAATTATTCTAGAGATGCCGACAAAAAATCTGATGTCGTTGAATGGATGGATGGAATCGTGGCGAAATGTTCTAAAAATCCCAAATAAATTTTCTAGGGATGCGTGAAACCCAGCTTTATGAATTTAGAATTGCTTTGAGATAGAAAAAAACAAATAGAAAAAGAAAATGCAATATTTTGAAGAGTGACGAGACGGACACTACATCATAAATTTAGGGAATTTCCGGTAAGTACATTTTGAAATGTTTTTTCCCTAAGTTAAAAGGAAGGTTCGTGCGAATTATGCCGTCACACCACCAACAAAAGCAATCACTCACATTCAATTTGATCAATTCCTTGTTCTTCTTATTATTATTTCAAAGTTCTAATTGCGGTTGCGAACTAGGGCAAGCACTCCCTCGACCAGTCAACGCAAAGGTTCCAAGAACTTCGCTGATGTTGGGTCAAAGCAGGACGCTGACTATTCAAACTGAATTCTCAGGTGTGTTTATTTTGCGAAAAATAATTTCCGAAAAAATATTTTCCTCATTTTCCAGCATTTGGTTCATTTAGGGAAATGAGTCAACGGAAAATATTTTCCTAGTCAACAAAAAAATGTTTTCCTTCCAAAACTTAAATTCGGGAAAACGATTTCCTCTTTGAAAGAATCGGAAAATGTTTTCTAAAATGTTTTAAGATCCTTGCTTAATGAAAAATTTATTATTAAAATTTTTGAATTTATTATTATTATATCTTTTCTTTTCTTTCTTTTTTTTTCTTTTCTTTTTTCTTGTTTTCTCTTTTCTTTCTTTGTCTGTGAACGTAAACCCTAACTCTTCCTCCCCTCTCTCCTTCTCCTTCGCCCCTTCCCTTTCGTCACTGCCGCCTCCTCCAACCCTAGCCCCTCCTGCGCTCCCATTGGCTTCGCTCCCTCCTCTTCATCTTCGTCAGCGTCTTCTACACCTTCAATCATTTTTCAAATGCAATCCAAACACCAGAAAATACTTTCAGTCACATATCACCAAACAAAGGAAAACTAACCGTTTTCCTAGAAAATAGTTTCTCGGAAAATATTTTTCAAAAACGTTATGTTTTTCGTGAAACAAACATACCCGGGTTCGTTTCAATCTTCTCATCTCCACCTCTGCTCTTTCCTTCGACTTTCGCAGGATGGAAAGACAATCGATCAGAGCCGTCTAGCATCTGCGAAAGGCCCCCTCATATAAATACAAACCTTCCATTGACCCCGGAATTCATAGTAACACCTACCACAGAAAAGACAACAGACACGTTCTACTGCTCCTGAAATGGTTTGATCTCCAAATTCGATAAGATCAAGCCTCGTACTCGACGACCGCTAGAAGTGGTCAAAGTTGACTATACCTCTAGTTAGACAAAAAAAGTCCAAATTTTTTAGAGTTTATATTACGGAAAACTTCAAACGAGTACTTTACCAAAAAAAAAAAAAAAACTTCAAACGAGTAGACTCGTGATAAATTTATCATAAATAAGTTCATAAAAATTTCAAATTGATATACACATTTTATTTTTTTATTCTTGCTTGAAGACTAGAAGTTAATCCGCTACTAAGCGCGCGAAATGTAAGCGCTTACATGATCGCGACCAATGAAGGAGCAATTTTTTTTTTTTCCCTATTTGAGGCACAAGAGGCAAAGTTGAACACGTCCAACTTTCGCGGACCACACATCCTTAATTCCCTTCCTACGACGCAACCTCTTCCATTAATTAACTCCTTAATTAATTAATTAATTATAATTAAGGTAAACCCTAGCTGACTCTCCCCAAATTGCCTTTTTTAAATCTCTTCCAATTTATGCCCCTCTCCGCAGTCAATTACGAAATTGCCCGCTGAACCTAGGAAACGGTGCATGTTCACACGCCACCCAAACAAGTGTGATCGGTTTCCTAGTGGGATAACTCCTATTATGAAACCAAATCATATAGGTTTGGTTCCTACCGAGTCTTGGAAATGGTGATTTATTTTTCATTTTTGTTTCTTATATTCCCTACAAGTAGGAGCTTCCCAACGTCAAAAGAAAAGGGATAATTTATTAATTATGGCTCATTTTAACATAAAAAATAAAAAATTAAGAAGTTCTGGCAAGTTTGTTGGTTCAGCTTGATTCCTAATATGGAATCGGAAATTGATCAATCATAAATCTGTTCGATTCAGTTCAATCCAATTCTACGATGGAATGCACATCTCTGTACAGCGCCAATGCATGCCATACTGAGGGAGGGCATTTCGGTCAGAACGGCATACTTTCCATATAAATCTAACCGTCCCGAAGAAAAAGTCCTCGCTGGCTTGCTTTGACTTACCTTGCTCCCCACGTATTGGGGCGGCCATCATCATCGAACCTTCTTCCCTAAGTGGCCCCCACAATCGGCAATCCAGGTGCGGTAACCCAATCCCCGGCCGACACGCGTCGCAAACGCCCCGTCCACGTAGGCAACCCCGACAGCCATTCCCAACTCACGCGAGCGAAACAGCGCAAGCTTTGGCCAGCCTCGCCGGAGTCCATTTACGAAAGTACCCCCCGAGCCGTCACTATTAGGGCTGAGCGCGGTTCCCGGGTTACCCGGGAACCGGAACCGAACCGGAGGAGGGTCCGGTTCGGTTCCCGGTTCCAAGGGGGACCGGTTCCGGTTCCGGTTCATTTTTTCGGGAACCGGAACGGGAACCGGTCCCGAACCGAACCGAACCGGTCCCGAACCGGTAATGTTAGGGCAAAAAAATAGCGGATGCCCCCCCCCTCTCTCTCTCTCTCTCTCTCTCTCTCTCTCGGGAGACTCGCCCATTCGCAATCGCAACTCGCCCGTAGCCATAGCCGCCCCCTCTCTCTCTCTCTCAGACTCGCCCCACGCCCAGTCGCCGCACCGCCGCGTCTCCGCGCCGCCGGCCACTCCGCGCCACCGGCCATCTCCGCGCCGCACCGGCCATCTCCGCGCCGCATTGCCCGGTCGCCCGTAGCTGCCGGCCCGCCCCCCTCTCTCTCGGACTCGCCCCACGCCCGGTCGCCGCACCGCCGCGTCTCCGCGCCGCCGGCCACTCCGCGCCACCGGCCATCTCCGCGCCGCACCGGCCATCTCCGCGCCGCACCGCCCAGTCGCCCGTAGCCGCCGGCCCGCCCCCTCTCTCTCTCTCTCAGACTCGCCCCACGCCCAGTCGCCGCACCGCCGCGTCTCCGCGCCGCCGGCCACTCCGCGCCACCGGCCATCTCCGCGCCGCACCGGCCATCTCCGCACCGCACCGCCCAGTCGCCCGTAGCCGCCGGCCCGCCCCCTCTCTCTCTCTCAGACTCGCCCCACGCCCAGTCGCCGCACCGCCGCGTCTCCGCGCCGCCGGCCACTCCGCGCCACCGGCCATCTCCGCGCCGCACCGCCCATCTCCGCGCCACCGGCCATCTCCGGTTCCGGCACCGCCCATCTCGCGCCACCGGCCATTGGTAAGTGTAACTTTTCACTAAGCCAGTACCTAACATTCGGTTTTGATTGGTTCTAGGCCTTCTTCCACTGCACACTCGTTCATGTCCAGGTCTATTCCTATTCTATGTTTGCCCCCTCCCCCTTCCTCCTTGTGAACTCGAACCGCTGTTTTACACTACACGAAGCATGCTGAAATGAGGTCCTTAAAGAGGTATGAAATTGCGAAGCATAAAAGAAACAGATGCTATGTATTCAACAGCATGCTTCGTGTAGTCTCAATTGATCGAGATCATGTGGTGCACCGTTGGTAAGGAGCCAAAAGTATGATTAATTTCATACATATAAATATAATGGAATTACGGTTATTTCTATGTGGAATTTTTTTATATGAAGAACAACAATTGTCCAAATTAATAGTCAGTGCATCAAATGCACTCAGTTTATGAAAGTTGGTTTTACTTAGATATTAAGGTTTCTTGGGATTGTTGATTGGGAGTGCTATAGTCTACTTCTAGTGTACTGTTCTTGAGAAAAACAGCTCGACCTTCAATGTTCTAGTGACTTGTATGTAATGTTCTAGTTGAAGTTTGGCTTCGGCCTCTAAATGAAAGTTGTAAAAGACTTCTTGGAGTATAACATACTCAAATTTGGGACAAAACAAACAAGTATAAGTGGGTGAAATCGTTATTCTTTGGAAAGACTGGATCTGGAGATTTTGGGACCGACCCTTGATGAATGCATGGACTGTAAGGCAACCTTTTTGTCGAAATTTCACTTCGGTTTCTTAACAAAAGTTGTAAAGGACATCCTAAGGTACAACATATCAAAAATTTAGAGAAAAAAAACAAGAATAGGTAGGTGAAATCGTGGTCCTTTGGAGATGGTTAGATCTGGAATTACGGTAGTAAGAACAGTGATTTTAACTGTCCATATTTAATTATCTAGGAAGAATTTGACTTCGATGTTTTCATGAAGTATCTACCTTATGGTCTTGGCTATCACGTAGTCGAATTTCATAATTTTTGAAGGTCATTTGGGTATTTAATCGGAAATGTTTCTAAAACTGTGCAATCTGATGTGTTCGGACCTTGTAAGTTGCAATGCGTGGACTATATCATTTTGTATGAGGTTCTTTTGGAAATGTGTTCTGCATGAAATATCTCTCTTCATGTCTTCCCTACAACATATTTAAATTTCGTAATTTTTTTAGTTCATTTGCCTATTTAACCAAAAATGTTTCCAAAACTGTGCAAGTAGAGAATAGGAAAAGTAAATCGATTTTATCTTTTAATCCAGAACGAATTGGACTACGATTTCTTCATGAAACTTGTACCTCTTGGTCTTAAATACAACGTGTCCAAATTTCAGAATTTTCTGAGTTTATTTAAGGGTTTAATCAAAATTGTTTTCAAAATTCTTACCTTTAGACATTCTTGTTCTAGTGGTGTTTTATTTCTACTTTCTACTTTGCTATTTGTTTTGAAATTTCTAATTATATTCTATTATTGTTGTGCAGTGCGAAGTTAATGTATCAAGATAACATATCAATGGAGGTGGAGGGACGTGAGGAAATGACTCCGATTACGGAATTGGATTTTTCCAACGACGAAATTGAAGAAGAGGCACCCCCTACCTCGAGTGCCACAAATAAGGTACTCGGTTCTCATCTTTCCCATGATAAGAAACATACATCCGAATGTTGGAATCATTATTCGAAAGTTAGTGATAAGGATGGAAACATATATCAAGTGAAGTGCATTCATTGTGGGTCAATGCTTAAGTACCGTGTTGCTAACGGTACTTCGCAATGAGGAAGCACTTGACCACATGCAAGAGGTTTCCCGTAATCTAGATAAGAGGCAGAAATTTTTATACCACGTAATGTCAACACGGCTGGCAAGGAAGGAAGAGATTCTAGTACTGGTAGCGTCTTATCAACATGGGCATTTAGTCAAGAACGTTGTAGGCTAATGCTTGCTTGGATGATCATCCTTGATGAACAACCTTTTTCCTTGGTTGAGCGTGCTGGATTTCGTGAATATGTTAGTGAGTTACAACCTCTCTTCAAACATATATCACGTTTCACAGTGGCAAAAGATTGGATGAAGTTGTTTTTATGTGAAAGAACTTCTTTGAAGAATTATTTTGGAAAGATTAATTCTAGGATTGCACTCACGACTGATACATGGACTTCCAATCAAAATCTGAATTACTTGTGTCTCACTGCACATTTTATTGATGAAAATTGGAAGTTGCATAAAAGAATCATCAATTTTGTGGTGATGCATAGTCATAAGGGTAAGGAGATTGGAAAAATGGTGGAGGGATGCATTGAGGAGTGGGGAATAGAAAAAAAGATGTCGATAATTACCGTGGATAATGCTAGCTCGAATGATGTTGCAGTTGGCTATTTGAGGGATAAACTTTCGAAACAAAAGTTGTTGATATTAGATGGTAGTGTTTTGCACATGAGGTGTACAGCTCATATATTAAATTTGATTGTGAGAGATGGCTTGACTATGGTACGTGACTCCATTGCACGTATTCGAAATGTGGTTAAATATGTAAGGAGTTCTCCCACAAGAGCCCAAGTATTTCAATCTTACATTGAGAAAGAAAAGATCACTTATAAGGGTTCGGTAGTTCTTGATGTCGCCACTAGATGGAACTCCATTTACCTCATGTTAGACACCGCCATAAAGTTCAGAAAAGCTTTCGAAAGGATGGAAGATCACGATCCATCTTTTGTAAGTGAGCTTAATTATGAAACTCCTAGTGAAGATGATTGGGAAAATGCTATTATTCTTTTGGATTTTCTCAAAATATTCTATGATGCCACCAATCAGATGTCTGGGACTTCATATGTTACTTCAAATGATTATTTTGAAGGAATAGCTCTTTTGTATGGAAATTTGAAAGAAGCGATCAATGCTTCGAATCCTAAGCTTCAAGATATGGGTGTGAAAATGAAAGAAAAATTTGACAAATATTATGGAAGCTTGGATAAAGTGAATATGATGGTGTTGATTGCGGTTGTGTTAGATCCTAGAGCCAAGTTAAATTATGTGAGTTTCTTGTATGGACAAATTTATGATGATGAATCGAAAATTAAAGAGATGCATTACAAGGTGAAGGATACATTGGAGCGTTTGTATGAATTTTATGAGCAATACTCTCTTACTTCAAGTGATCAAGATTTTGGTGGCCATAATTTGGGTGTAAGTAGTAGTAGTTCAAATTCCAATACCGATACAAGTTGTAGCGAAGGATTAAAGAAGCATAACGCCCAAGATTGGAAGAAAAAGTTTTTCTACTCGAATGAACAAGGGAGCGATGGCAACAAGTCCGAGCTTGATGAGTATCTTCAAGAAAAAAATGAAAAGGATCTTGGTATTGACATTTTGATTTGGTGGAAGACTAATAGCTCAAAATATAAGATCCTTTCCTTGATGGCTCGAGATATTTTGTCAATTCCTGTAACTACCGTTGCTTCAGAATCAACTTTTAGTACATCGGGTCGTGTGCTTGATGGCTTTCGGAGTTCTTTAACTCCAAAAGTAGTGGAAGCTTTGATTTGCACTCAAGATTGGTTGAGAGCCACTCGTGTACCGCTTGATGTTGAAGAGTGTATTGAGAACGCAGAACAATTTGAGTTGGGTAAGTAATGTTTATATCTTTATATATTGTAATTTTTTTTGTATATCTGATAAGTGAATATTTTATTTAATATCTTCCTCTTTTTTTCAGATATGGTTGGTCTTAATGCGGAAATTATGGTCGATAAATAAAGTTGGTGGTATCGCACTTGCAATGGATCCAACGGTTGAGAAGTCAAGCAAGGTTTTTTGTTGGCTTATTAGTAAGCAATTTTGTTTATCGTAATTTTAATGCAAGCTTCTTTGGAAACTTCTTATTAGTTTTGATTATGTATGTCCAAATTCTTGACAATTGGCATTGGTATGTTTGCTAAGATGTGGGAAATTATCGTGTAGTATACGCGTACATTATAATTTTTTTTTTTGTAACGTGCGTGCATGTTATAGTTTTTTTTTTTTTTTTTTTTTGGTAACGTGCGCATACGTTATATTTTTTTTGGTAACGTGTGCATACATTATAGTTTTTTTTTGAGTAACGTGCGCGTACGTTATAGTTTTTTTGATAACGTGCGCGTACGTTATAGTTTTTTTGGTAACGTGCGCGTACGTTATATTTTTTTTGGGTAACGTGCGTATATGTTATAGTTCAAATATGAAAATAAAAAAAAAAAAAAAAAAAAGAACCTGTTGGAACCAGGCCGACCCTGGAACCTGTGACGGGGTAGGTTCAGGTTCTCGATTCTCACGGGTAGGTTCCAGGGTTCCTCATTTTGAGGAACCCGCCGGGTAGGTTCAGGGTTCCGCACGGAACCGAACCGGAACCTGGAACCGCTCACCCCTAGTCACTATATTAGGAGACCGCCACCTGAAACCTCCCTATCACGACTTTGACGTTGAACTCATAAACGCCAAAACCCCACGACGAAACGCGGAAACCGAATCTCTCCCTTCCCCCAAACTCTCGCGTAACGGTCAATCCTCCTTCCCTTCCTCCTCCTTCGCTGATAACGATGATGATCGGACGGCACCACGGCGGCAAGCTCCTCGCCGGCGCCGCCCTCGCCTCCCTGGGCCAGAGGACGCTCGCAACGGCCTCCGTCGCGGCGCGCTGCTTCGCCGGCGAGGCGGCCGCGGCGGCGCAGGGAGCGAAGTACTTCTACTCCGGCCCCGCTCGCGGCGGAGCGGCGGCGACCGCATTGCTCAGGGCTCCGGCGATCGGGATGCGCCGCGAGAGCACCCTGGCTCTCGGAGAGAAGGAGGCGCGGCCTCAGCAGCAGCAGCAGCAGCAGCAGAAGCAGACTTCGGAGGAGGACAAGCGCGCGGCCGCCGGCGGGAAGGCGATCGCGAGTTACTGGGGCGTGGAGCCTTCGAAGGTCACTAGGGGCGACGGCACCGAGTGGAGGTGGACTTGCTTTCGGGTAACGCGCGACTTTTTATCTGTGGCGATTTGGTCTTGCCTTATTTGCGTCGAGTCTGCTTTTGTTGCTGATGCGTGTTTTGACGGTGGACGAAGCCAACGGATACGTACAAGGCGGACGTGTCGATAGATATGAAGAAGCACCATGCGCCGCTGACGTTCTTGGACAAATTGGCCTTCTGGATGGTCAAGGCCTTGAGATATCCCACGGACATATTCTTCCAGGTGCGTCCTCACGTTCAGTTTATGATCCGGCGACTTCCGCACATCTGGCGGTTCGACGCCTGGTTCTCCATCTCATCCTAAAGATCGGAAAGTTGTATCGTCGGCCGATCTACACGTACACCAGCCCTAGGCGTGTCGAGATCTATTAGAACGTATAACTTAGAACGCGCATGATCTTGGTGTTCCATCGAGCATGGACTAGTCGATGTTTGATGTGGAGTTTGTACCTGTAGAGACAGAAGGAGTCAGGGTGACCTCGCTCTTTGAAATGGACAGAGATTTCTTGGACAAAAAGTTTTAGATTGCGTTTGAAATTCCTAATTGTGCTTTCGGCCTTTTCTTTTCAATTTTTTTTCTTTCTTTGTTTTTCGAGGGGGGTTTTTATATTTGGTTCTGAATTTAAAGATTTAATTTTTATTTTTACAGAACACCTTGAATGTTTATAAAATTATGTGAAGTTGATGTTGGATTTTTTTTAAATTAAATACCAAAGTAATTTCTTCTTTTTTCTTTTACATTTTCGATATGAATTTAAAATACGAGTTTATGCGTCCAATTGGTAATTAGGGGTAAGTTGTCTTCTTTCCGGCCACTGTCCATCGTGGGAGCTAGACTTTTTTTTATGTTAAATATTATCTTTGATATGTAAGGGCGTAAGAGGCTAAACACGCGCGATTCGCTCCCGAGAGTTTTGACATGAACATTTATTTCTTGTGAACAGAGAAGATATGGCTGCAGAGCGATGATGCTGGAGACCGTGGCAGCGGTGCCCGGCATGGCCGGAGGAATACTTCTGCACTTCAAATCGCTGAGGCGGTTCGAGCACAGTGGTGGTTGGATCAAAGCCTTGCTAGAAGAAGCTGAGAACGAACGCATGCACCTGATGACCTTCATGGAGGTTACGCAGCCAAGATGGTACGAGCGCGCCCTCGTGTTTGCAGTCCAGGGCGTCTTCTTCAACGCCTACTTCCTGGGCTATCTGATCTCTCCCAAATTTGCCCACCGGGTGGTTGGCTACATTGAAGAAGAGGCCATACACTCCTACACCGAGTTCCTGAAGGAGTTGGACAATGGAAATATCGAGAATGTCCCGGCTCCAGCCATCGCCATCGACTATTGGCAGCTCCCCGAAGGATCCACTCTGAGGGATGTCGTGCTCGTGGTGAGAACTGATGAGGCACATCACCGGGATGTGAACCACTTTGCATCGGTAATGATCTCATTCACAGCACCTCTCAAATTTTTATAGCACTTGTGCGATTTATCAATAGGACTGTATACTCGATCTGATTCTGACTGGTTTAAATGGATGAATTGTTGCAGGACATACATTATCAGGGACGTGAGCTGAAGGAAACTCCTGCTCCAGTCGGGTATCACTGAAATATTCCAGGTCACTAAAGTGCTGTGAAGGATGAAAAGTTCGTTAAATGCTCGAGGACTATGTCTTTTACTATGAAATAATTTCGGTACTCATTACAGTGTTTACAATCCACTGTTGTGTTCATTAAAATGATTCTGGCTACAGGGTTTCATCGTCACCTCATGGTAATTGTACTTCGATTCCTTTTCCCCCTTGTGAAATAACCCCATCTTGCTGTTGCTGAATAAAGAACTCATGTTTGACCAAGATCATCCGTTCTAATTCACGATGGTCCTTTCCAAATGGCAGATTTATGAGATAGAAAAGGGACTGGTTTGCGGTTGATCGAAGAATTGGAGTTCGTCTGGGGAGAAGCTTTCTGCTTGAAGCGAATGATAAAATGTTCAAGCCATGTCTTCTCTCCTGCAACTCCAAGGTAGCCCAAATGGTAAGTGCAATACAGGGTGCTATTCTTAGGCATAGCCAATTTTAGAGTCGAACCTTTTAGAATTTGAGAATTGGAGAATAGCAGTCACTGACTGACTACTATCGTGTCAACTAGGATGGGTTTAGAAATTACAAAATCTAGCAACATCTTTACAGAAAAATGTAAATTTATGTTAGTTCCTTCAAACGGAAGGATAGATTCAATTAAATTGAAGCAAGTACTATGCGAAACGGCGAGATGGTTATAGGGACGACAATGATTCAATATGATGGTGGCAGTTCCCATGAACCATAGGCAACTACCTCAATTTCAAGACATCTCCCATGATTGGGAGATGTTGAAAAATCACGAGGATATATGATCAATCTTAGTGTAAGAGTATAAGTATTGGACCCCACTATTGTTTTGCATGAAGGTTATAGGGAAATTTATACAAATAATTCGTGAACTTTAGCATATTGTGCAATGTCATTCCTAAAGTTTCAATTTGTTCAATACTATCCTTGAACTTCATCTTGATGTGTAATATTTTCCATATACTTTTAATTTGAACTTTTTGTGCATATTCAATCTAGTCACTGAATTATATTTAAAATTTTCAATATTGACCATAAACTTGAATTAATGAAAAGATAATATTTGATATTTTAATATAGTTCAGGGACTAAATTGAACTTATCCCATAAATTGAAAGACCACATTAGACAAATTAAAAGTTCATGGGCAACATTGCAGGGGCAACATTGCATATTAAGCTAAAGTTCATGAACTATATTGAACAACTTAAAAGTTAAGAGACGAAATTGCTAATTGAATCGAAGTTTGGGGACCATTTATATCATTTTTCCTATGTTATAGGGCAAATATTTTTCTCTAATCACACACCACCATGCTTAGCAAAATAAAAGGACAGGATGAACCAGCATCAACGCGAGTCAAACCAGAAGAGAAGCCATGTGTTGTGCTATGGTGCTTATACTACAATAAATTTTTAAAAATAGGATCACATTTGATTTTTGTCGAGATCACCTGCGACAAAGCAGCATATTAGCTTCTTCGATAGAAGCTCATTCATTGGAAGGAATCGGCCCGACATTTTGAAGATGGGCCCGTGAAGACCCTGGAACTTCGCTAGGCGACTGAAAGTATAACCAACGGCAAAAGCTGATTGAGTGCTTAGATTGGCTAAACCAGAAATGAGTAGATTCGCTGATGATATAATTTGTTGAACTGATTTATGTATATTTTGGTGAAGCTTAGCGACACATGTTAACAAAGATACATATTCTTTTTTTTTTTTAGGCTAATTGTGATGATTCTGCTGATTTTCCACTGAATTTGTAGTTGACATGTTGCTCGAAAAGATGCAAATTTTTGGAAACATAAACAGAGATGGTAACAAGACTTCGCCATCCAATGATCATAGATGAAAAGCAAGATTTGTTGAATTGTGACACGCCTGTGATTGGAATTCAGTGAAAATGACCACAGACAGGCGATAGACGGAGCCTTAGCGTAGCGCACATTAATTCACTTTCTCCTTCGCGATAATGCTCCTGTTGTTCAGTCAAAACAGTGCGACAACATGATTTTCTAGACGTGCGAATCGACAACCAGAGCAAGCTCAAATATTTATTCAGATTTCTCAGTTTTCTTAGCGTCACAGTGGAATATGGAAAATTCAGGACAATCTTACAACCTCATATTCATGGGACACCTTCAAAGGGGACTCTTTGGAAACGGGCCGTTCTTCCGACCACAGCTCCAGATTAACCGTTCCGGTTCCCCAGTGGATCAAACACTTGAAGACCTCATTGACATTGAACCGATTGACTAGTCCCACACCAAGGCATTTGTCCCAAAGCGACCATTCACCTGAAAAAATAAGACCGTCAGGCACCAAGATAAAGAACATCCTCATCTGTTAGGGAAAAATAAAACTCAAAAGTGACTGGGTGCTGGTTCGATGACCAATTAATGGTTGTTCTATCCAAAAGGTCATCATCCTTAAGGAATTTTTCGAACACTAGGAGAAAAATACGTTAGTGACAACAAACTAAATTTGGGTTAATCAAGTTCATTTGAGTGGATGCTATAGTTAACGACATCTAGGTTAGGTAATCAAAGAAGAAAAGATTCCACAGAGGACAGGAAAATAGAAGCTGGAAGTGTTACAGAGCAAGAAGTGTTGTAAACAGTGGAAGGAAGTTTGCCGACAACAGAAGTAGGACATTCTATCCCAGGAGCAAGATGTGCTTAACAAACCTGCAACTTCAAAATTCGAATTGAGTTTTGAATGATTCAATCTGAAGATCTGACACTTGATTGATGAAATTATACTCGATCAGATATAATTTAACCCAACCTAAAACTAGATATTCATTTATCATGGAAAAGATTAAGAAAATTAGAATTTATGCCAAAGCAGATGTATGGATCTCTCAAAAGATGTACAGAAATTATCTATGGTGATTGGAGGTCCACTTGCTGAAGATTTTAAGCATATGTAGATATAAGCATCTGAAGAAAGTGAAGAACATCACCATTCCCAACCTATTGATGAAATGGAACGTCCAGATATGCAGTAGCTAATTGAATGAAATTGGATATTGAGGAATCAAAGCTGATAGGTGCGTTCATGGAAGGAAATCTCATGGACCTATCAATTGACATTGATTAATGCAAGGCCATATGAAGATATACACAAGGATGGAGAAGGAAGACAATGATGGCTGGCTAAGGGACCTCTGGCATTTGGGTCAACGAGAATTGAGGACTGGAATTCGAAGCAGGAGACGAGAATAGGCTATAACGAGAATACTACCAATATGAAGAGCCTACACCTTGATTCTTGTACTTCCACTTGTGCTGAACTTAGAAAGACCTCAAGTGTATTTTGAACTGTCTTTGTATCATCTCATCTCTAGTAAGAGCTGCTGAGTGTGTTTACAAATTTATATGAGAGGGAGAGGCTTAACTGTATGGGGGCATTGATAGGAGACCACTGTTCCGTTTTATAGGAGCAGCTGGTTCTGTACAAGGTTTTACTATAGAAGCGACTGATGCTGAAGCTGTGTGGAACAGATGGTATGAGTAGTAAGATATTTGGAGGAAGTGGACTCAGCCTTGGTTGGAGGCTGGGCTGGTAGTACTTGAAGAGAGGATTATACTTAGCTCAATTTTGTTACCTCAGCTCTTTTATTTCTTGTTAATCACTAGCATCAACAGTTTCTGGAATATATCTGTTAAACTGATACCAGAGTGTAAAAAGTCGATGCAAACCAACTTTGGGTGATCCAAGATGGTAGAAGTACCAAAATCTTGAACAATGCACTTGGATCTTGGTTTACTAAGGTATTTGTAATCCCGTGCAAGTTTTTGACAACCCAGTGTAAGAGTTCCAAAAAGTGGAGTGATGCAACCGGATCTTGGTTTATTATGGAGTATAGCTCTCCAGTTACCCAGGCCTTTGCAGCAGATAACAAAATGCAGAACCAAAAGAAAAGGTAAGAAAAAACAATTACCATTAGGTAGAAGATTCCCTTCAAAAGTCTGCTCGCCAGAATCGGGCCAAAGTTCATGCTTAGAACCATCAACAGCTGTAAATGAGATAAAAGATTCTGTAGGGTGCAACAGGGTGAATGTGGGGTGCACTCTCAAGCAGACCAACCTACAGCAGAATATAAACAACCATTATAGGTGATCATCACCAATCTGAAAGTTTAGGGTGCAAAAGGGTGAATATGGGGTGAATATCTGACAATAAAAAACAAAAAGCATAAAATGCAGTTCTCTAATGATATCTCCATTTAATTTTCTGATTATATTTATTCACTGTAAGAAAAATGCAGGCTCAACTTTAAGCATGTACTCTCAATAGTGACGAGCAATGAGTTTTTCATAACATTTTCTTAGCATTAACATAATTGCTCATTTCATAAAGGCCTGTTATCAGAAGTCCTTTGTAGTTGTGTAACTTTCTCCAAGACTGTGTTTGGGCTGACCTTGAAAATCCACCAGAACCAGCACCAACTTTCCTGGCTACAAGGCTAGAGTCAATTTGAAACACCTTAGGGTTGTCCTTTCTGATAGATATGAGTCGTTGAATAGCCAGTCCACCACCAATTTCACCTTCCATCATAAGAGATTCCTCCTCTCCAGCATGCTCAAGATTTCTCCTACAGGGAATGCAGAGCCCACGTGAGGTAAATCTAGTGCAAGAAAATAAAATTCCTATGTTTTGCAAAACAAAAGACAACGATGTTGATAAATAAATAATTCAGCAGATTACAAGTGGTCAAACGCTTCTACGTAATTGAAAAGTCAAGTTCTACTCTGGTCCAATTTGCAAACTGCTGGATTTACTAAGAAGTATTCTGAGGCCTATTGAAAATACCGATGCAGACATACACAGACTAGAAGAATTCTGATTCACTTCCTATTGTACCAAAGCCATTAAAAAATGTAGTATAACTCATGTTGTGACAAAAAGAACCCCTGTTACAAGTGTAAATATTCTACAATCTTCATAGAGAGTAACAGAGAAAATAATAAAGACTACACCTTTACTCAATTACTAAATAACAAAGTAAATAGATGGCTCTATTTATAGATCATTAGAGACACTAGCAAAACCTTAATTTCCTTATATATGACCACCTACTAACTACTAGCTAATAGCCTAACATTATAAATGTATTTCAACAATTCCCCTCAAGCTGGAGCATCCGCCTTGCATATGATAGTTGCAACTCTCATCCGAAGTTTGTGACTAAAACACTGTGTAAACTGGACCTCGACTAGAAAATGGATGTTGTTTATATTGAACCGGATTTGAGGTAATGACAATTATGTCCAGACCTTACAGGACAAACTGAATATAGTCCACGTTAACACCACTTTTGATGAAAGCGCTGAAGAAACAAATTAAGATCAAAAAATTGAAACCTCTCTTTCTCATATAACAAAGGTTAAACGTGTGAAAACTCGACTTGAATTGCAGCAAACTAAACTCCATCACCCCACAACGCTTGACTTTGGCAGCCAAATGAAGGTATGCTAATATCCGGTGCCCACAGCTTTTGCTTGGAAACTTAACAACAACCTCACTCGTCGATGACACTATCAATTGAAGATGAGTCTCACAATAAATAACATCTACAGTAGGCTTCTTAAGATTTCAAAGGACCACAATTGGGGAAGTTGTTAAAGATGAGTTGCTACTGGATAAAGCCTTTTTCTTGACTCTCTCTTTTTTTATAAGTGAGAGAGCTCTGTTAAAGAAACAAAAGCACATGAACAGGAGCAAATGCGTAAAGCTTGACTGATACACAAACCAGAAATGACAGAGGACAACAAAGGAGACGTAGACAGCTACTGGAATGAAGGACTTGACAGAATCCTATATTAGAGAACAAAGGGACTTGATTGAGAGTTTCCACTAGCCATGAAGACAAGGAAGAGTGACAAAGAACAGCTTGTGAAGTGATGGGGAGCAATGCAGACTCGTGACAGTGGCTTGAGAAAAGTTTGTGATGGTAGACTTCAGCTCACTGGAAAGACAAGATCAATGGCGACAGATTGAGACAGGTGGTCAATAGACAGCGACTCAGAGGAACAAAGGAGCAGCAACTCCTTGATGGCAACGAAAAAGCCAACGAAAACGACAAGTTTACTTGATCTGGATGAACAGCAATTCCCCTTGATGACAAGCAGCGATTGATGGAAAGAAGAAAGATAAGCCTTGGGTCCCTTTCTAAAATTTTAATGAGTTACTTGAAGATGTAGACTAATATTTAAATACTTTCCCTCATGCGTAGGCTGGACTTTGTGAAATATATGATAAAGATGGCAAATAAGGCCTGAAAAGATTTAAACTCGGGCCTCCTCAGGAAAACTTGATGAACATGCGCTGATAGATTTGACTAACAAAATTCTTCAGTATTTGCGAGATTCAGCAATAATACCCTTGCAACTGCCATGTTTGGCTCATGCTTTGCAATTAATGGTCCAATAACATACTCAGACCCAGAATAATAAGTCCAAACAAAGACGAAATTAAATCTTTCATTTACTCAAGCAAACTATTTGTTCCTAATAATCGATACCCCTATAATCCAAACTCTTGTTTCTTCCTCCTAACAAATGAAATATCTTAAACAACTATTTGGCTCATTTTCTTCATGCTGCAGAGAGGCAGTCACCAAAATTGAGACAGAAGTTGAGAAACTTACTCAATGACAGTATAGTCCTCAGTACATCCAGCAGACCTATACTCTCTTCCACTATACTCTTCATATCCATTGATTTCAATTCTGCTATGAAGCCATTGTGTACCTGCCATACAGCCAAATAAAATTTGAGGTTCTATCTTAAATTCTGATAACTTATATATGTTTTCACATATCTTATAGCATTTGCCTTCATGCTTTACTAATCATCAAATCAACCTCAACCTTCCTCAGCATAGAGCGAATAGAGGATCAACTGTAATGGTCATAATTGTCGTGGCAGTGACAGCATACAGGTCACAGTTGTGTAGATCATACAAGTATGAAATAGGAAAAAACTCAATGATTAACAAAGTCTCAGCTTTTGCATACTATAATGATGCTAGATTACTTCATGTTTGCTTTTCATGAGAAAATACCAATTGAAGTGGCTGTCTTACCAGTGATGGCATAATTATCATTATGGCCATGACACAATCCGGAATTGCCTATAACATCAAGAAATATCTGGTCTATGACAAGCTGCTTCATGGCCAGTGTAAGTTAACAATAAGCTGTCATGTTCATCCATTCTTAGATTGCGCAAGACAAGATGTATCCATGTTGATATAGATGTGATAGGAGTTATGCAAATGTTGTGGGCAATGCCAATAAGTCTCTCCAATAACTTAATTTACTACCAATCAAAGGAAAAAGAAACACCTACCAGTCCATAGTTAAATAATTCTATTTCTATTTGAATTGAACTTCTTATGCGCTAAATTGTCACATATGCAGAGAAGAAGCATCACACATATCCCGATAAAAAAGGAGGGACAAACGTACGCAAAGCTTTGTAGACAATACTAACCCAAAATCTATTCAAGCACATTAATTTACTTCTTGAGCAAAGAAAAAAAATAGATACTTGTGATCAAGTGCAAAAGGAATCTCTGCGGAATTGAACTGAACCTCTCATATATCTGATTGTCAGCTATGTAGCTACCAAAAAGCATCACGCATGTCCAAACAATTCAACTTTTGCAGAACTGGATTTTGCTGAAGAGAATCGGCATTTAGTTTAAACTTACTGATAAGGAAAATCAGCACTATCGCTGCATGAACTCTTTAATATATCAGCAAGCTTTCACTTTCAAAAGTTGGAATTCAAAAACGTTTAAATAGTTGTAGTAGTATCAGGATGGTTAAGAACCCAGTCAAATCACCTGAAGGGACATGCTCCATTGATATGATCCTTCCCCCAATCCAAGGAACAACTTTGGCTATCCATTCCCCACTTTTTAGCTCAATAGGGGTCCTCGAAAGTTCTACACCCTTATGGCTTGAGATCTCTTCAACGTCTGGAATGCGCTTACAGCTCTCTGCATGCAAGAATCACTTGCATCAATAAGGGTACATAGAGAAGATGCAGAAGACATAGGCAAAGTCGTGGCATGATATCAACAAAGGCAGTGATTTTCAAACATTCTTCTTTGGAGCCCATAATAATCCATGAGGAAAAATGACATCCCCAGTCAAGGAGGAGCCACCTTCCTCGAATATCAACAAAAAGTTGGAAAAGCTGCTACAGGATGTGCATTGGAAAAGCTGCTACAGGATGTGCACTAATGTTCATGGATTTACCAACTCTCTCCTTCCCACAGCAAAAAGTTTTTAAAAGATGTCCTGGAAATATCATCCATGTAAACTTTTTAAAGTTGATGCATGGCAATCAATAAGAGTTGAAATAAGTGTAAGTAGTCAATAAGGAGGCAACTTTCCTTTGTGTGGATATGAATGAGCACAAAGTATCTCTACCAAACCATGGTTCTTGATTTCACTTTGCATTTATGACTATAAATCTGATAAACAAACATTAAAGTTCCATGTTGTTAACATGTTCACAGAATGAATCAATTCTTATGGATAGCATATTTACTATACCAATGTGAAAATGGGAATTTGTATCCATTTTCCATCGAAAAAAGCCAATTAACCCACAAATTGCTGCAGCTAGGGATATCTCACCAGCATTTTTTCCAGGATAAAAAACTGTGAAAAGAAGACGTGGCCTAATGAATATTAATCTTCAGCTCTAAAAGGAATAGGTAGTATCAAGACAAAAAACAAATATAGATATGAACATAAACTTATGAAATTGGTTTGATAAGAACTTGATAATGAGAGAGGTGCAGCCACGTTCACACAAGAACACGATTCCATTTTGCCAAAAAAAGTAACGAATTCATCCTCAGAGACGTAGACACATCATAGGGTTTCCAACTTGCAAACTAGCATTACCTAAGCGTGCATTATATTTCTTCTCACTTGCAGCTACCATCTTAGACACTTCGTCCTCTGAAGGCAATGTTATTTGGATAGTGTCGCCATCCATGCCCCACGCATCAACCTGTGTATGATCATATTTGCTCACAATTTCCAAATAACAACTCCAGTGGTGCTTCATAACAAATTCTTAAATCAGATAAAACAAGTGCCCTTCCTTATGAAAAGGAATTTACCATTGCCCCTCCACCTAGTAACAACATTACATGCAGACGACGTTTTGGCCTCTCCCATGAACCTTCTTCTGTGTACACTCTTATGGTAACCAGTGAAGATTCACGTTCTGCAATATAGTGAGTTAGCAGATATTCTCCCTCCAAATACTTATATCCATCACCATCATCTTCAAAAAGAATGCCCTTCGCGGTCCCTGTTTGGCAGAAAAGATACAAATCAAAATATGGATAAAATTAAACCAGTCTTCTTTACAGCAGGAAAAGAGAAAGGTATGGATGAAACACTGGGTAGTCACATGCTATTTATCATATATTCAACCTTCCAATTTTTCTTAACAAAAAGATCCTCTTGCAAGTGCTTTTTGACTCAAGCCTAATAGCAACAAAAATGTAAACCAATTGCCTCACTTTGCTGTCAACTTACAGTATCGATTAAGAACTTTTGTGGAAAAAAATTTCGATGCTTGTCAACAGTAGTGTGTGACAAAGAAGCATGCCATAGACTCACAAGATAGGAAAATACAGAATTAGACAAGCTTAATTATTGGAAAGACGGAAAGAAAACAATCGGACACAATTTAGCATGTACATTTAACAAGATTGAGAAATTAATTCACTTAATGACATGCTTAAGTTGTTCTAAGCTTGAGCAACCGGAAATTATCTATTAAATAGACATCTGGCATTAGCGATTCTGTCAACAAACAACATAATGAAAATTATAAGAATCCATAGAGGAAACAGTAAATTTTTCCAATTGAAAGCGTTGGACAATGATAATTAGACTTCTAATCAGCAACTTGACGCGTTCCAAAGATGAATTTTCACAAACTATATATGTTCATGACCTGTCTATAATCAAAACCATCAATGCAACACTACCCAAGAAAAATTCAAGTCAAACAAGAAAATTCAAGTGGAAGAGATATACCGTGCTCATTCAAAGCCACAAGGAGTGTCAAGTCATCTGAAAGATTAGCTTCACCAACATGTTGGTGGGGAGGACCCAAAGGAATGATTGAACCACCTCGTAGAAATAATAAGGGCAGATCCTATCAAGTTAAAGCAAAATAACATTAACTGCCAGCAGACCATTATCATGAAGAGCATTACAGAGAAACTAAGAACTTGTGGTACCGGGTGTGCATCATCGAAATCAAAGGTCAGCCAAATACCCTTGGGCAACACATGCTGCAAGTCATTTGATTCCTGATGGGGCATAGAGCTGATCAAGATTAAATGACATTAGCAGATGCATATGGATTTATGTTTGGCTTAAAGCCTTTTTAAACGCAATCTATTAAACCCTTGCAGAACCATCAATAAGGCCAAGAAACTTAGGCAAAAGAATCCAAAGAATCATCTGCTATTTTGAGGACTAACAAGAACAGTCTCAAGATTTAATAACCATCACATCTTTTGCTCACTATTCCCATTAACTTACCAGATGGCATATCTTTATGATGACAATGCTACAAAATGCAGAAGACCTTTAAAAGTAAGACATAACATTGAAGGTACTGATACGTTAACTCAATCAATCTCTCATTAATAGGGATTTTCCTCTCACAGTGGAACACGTACACTCAAACGTTAATAACATAGATATGTAGGAAATCTATGTAATTTGTAAGCGGCGATGGCTACTGAGCCTAAGGGGATGAGGGCCACCACCAGCCCCTCCAGGTCCGCTAGTAGTGAGATCATTGATAGAATACCATATCGCATAAGTGCAGAAACATGCATACCTCATGTGATCACGCTACATAAGGCGTGGACAGCAATTATACCTAATGACATGATTAGACTACAGTATATTTAACTTGTAATCTCAAAAGTTGAAAAAATATATTCTCTTTCTGAAACTCCGAGGAAGATACTAACTAGATCAGCAAAGACAAAAGAAAAAGGGAAAGACACTAGTAACTGCAATACAATATGGAGAAGCAGCAAGGAGCTCACGTTGCATGTATCCTCATGACATGTGCAAGGTCAAAATTTTAATTTTATAGTGAAGAGAGGATAACCTTGCACAAACCAAGAGTGGACCTAATAAAAATGAATTTTCCAGTGTCCTTAACCTGGGATCTTTGGGATCTGCACAAGAACTTGTTAAGCTTAGATACCTATGCAAATAAGAACAGTAATACATGTGGTACGAAGGCAAGAATGCTATCCAACATCGTGCTAACCCACCAGCAAAAAAGGTTGGACTTGCCACAAGAGTGCCCATTTTATGAGCCATGTAGAAAAGAGTATATATGTGGGGAAGAAAGCGGTAGCGCCGCTTCAGTGCCAGGCGACAGACTTCCTCACACTAGTGCAAGAGAGACAAAAAAGAAAGTAAAAGATCAATTCTGTAAAATCTTCCAAGGGAACCAATGAATTTACAAAATAAGCGCCAACAACAATTAGAGGAATCTATACATTCCAGCAATCTGAAGGTAGAGAATCTGATACTAAAGAGTCAGCACGCTAAATTGATCATGATTTCATATATTTTACAAGAAAGGAAGGTCCAGAGGTTCTCTAAGGACTGAGAGACATGATTTATTTCACATGTTTCATAGCCATTTAAGAAATTTGGAGTCTTTCTGATGACGGGTCTATCAGTAACAGAAGAGGGAAACCTTTTCTTTCAAAACACTGGGAGCAAGGTCAGCGGACAGAAGTGCTTTAGATTTGAGAGAATTTAATTCGAATGAGTGAAATAAAAATCATCAGGACAAAGTTCATGCACATGACATGAGCACGTCACCAAGGAAGGCAGCACAAACCTCCTCACCAAATGACCAAGGCTCATGGTCATTGGTGTCCATTTCAGAGTGTCCACGACAAAATGGAAACATTGCACCTATACCCATCCACCTTCCAAAAAGCTTGGGTGTCGCATTTCCTCCGAATCCACCGATATCAGGTCCTGAAAGTGGTTGACCACTGAGACCCTGAACAAAATTAAAATTAGTCAGGATGGATGATCTGTACATATGTGAATTATGTGAATTATTCTCAAAAACACCGCATCAAATTTGTAGACGGGAGTCCAAAATCTGTACATAAAAGCTAGGAACTTTGGGTTGTCCAAGACCCACCAGAGCATGAAAGCTAGGATCTTTCAAAAAATGGATTCCTATTCAAAGAGTGCATAAATGCATGGATAAGCTCATAGTAAACCATCAATTTGGAATCAAAATATGATGAATATCACAGTTAAAGTCATAGCAAAGAAAGGGCAAACAAAACCAGGATCCAGTGCTTCAAAGGGTCTAAATCACTTCAAATACATTAGAGAATTAAGTCTGCAAAGAAAAGTCCCACAAACAATAGAACTCAATTATTTAGAGTTACTGCTTTGTCATGCCTTGTCAACCGCAAGCTTACTTATTTAAATCAAAGCGTCAGCATGGCATACAACAACTATACCTATCCAATATTGGAGCATCACCTATGTAGGGAAATAGAAACTAAGGTTACCGCTTGCTCATTCTCTTTGATGATATGCACAATGATTACCACGTGATTGATGATGAAAAGCAAATTTCTATGTCCATGCTGCACACTGCAGTTACAATATCATAATTACCCTGATATTTACAGGCACTTGAGCTCCACCTTGAGTACACAAGCTTGGAAGGAAAGACCTAAATTTGCTACTGTCATTCCCTTGAAGTAACCCATCATAAGTTATAAAAGATGAAAGTTGGACAGGAAAATGCAATAAGTTCAGCGAAAACCAAAAGTAAACGGAATTTCTTCAAGCAAAAACAAGCAGCATAGCCTCCATAATTCACTTACCAGCTGAAGTACCATTGAGATGCTCATGTGCAGGTGCTCCCAGTTTGAAAGGTTATCACCAGTCCAAGTAGCTGCATACCTCTGGCTACCGACAAATCCAGCTCTAGTAAGGACAAAAGGACGTTTGTTTTTGTTAGATGATTTCATGCCCTCATACGTAGATCTAGCCATCAGCATTCCATAAACCTGTAACAGGGATGGTAAAATTGAGTAACCAGATCTTAGTGGACAAAAACAAAAGTACCAGCTACATGAGCAATGGTTACAAGACACCAAGGTATTTAGAATGTACCATTTGCAACCGGCGTCTATAACAAGGAAATTCCTGGGAATTATCACCATAAAACTTGATCTCTCGCAATAATGTCACTAGATAAAGGAGAAGAGTCAAACTACTTATTTGCTTGTCTAATTGCGAGTACATTCAAAGTATCTTTTCTGTCTTCTTCTCCGCTACACTAGAGCAGCAATAACTCTAATTTGGTAAATTGCCGATCATTTTCAGGCCTTGAACTACTGTAATTTTTCCTTTGGTCTCCCTCACTTCTTTGCTTTCTCCATAAAGGTTCAAACTAGAGCTATAGCTAAAAAGAAGCCTTCAAAATTACCTAGTGAGCATCAGAGAAACAAACCAAGCAATGTGGATTGCACATGCAAGCCAAAATTACAAAATTGACCCTTTCCATTTCACTTTTTCCCTTTGTGATATTGATAGGATTTATTTTTTACTGTTTTCTCTCCAAATGCTTGGAAGTTATTGATTAGCTGTTTGGTTCTTCATCCAATCTCAGAACCTGCACAGGTTATTGTTTGATAAAGATGAGACCAACCAAAGCCTCTATACTTTGTAATCTCCAATACTGTGGTTCTTTTTCGAATCCTACATGTTTAAGGTTAAAGTTTGTAACTCATGCCACTGTCGGATTATTGCAAATAAATCACTTGATTTCAATCTCCATATCACTGGACTGCTGTTTAATGCGATCACAAGCCACATGTGCCTATTCTAGAGCTACGAAAATGATCATTTTCTTCAGTCCTTTTATCCTTCAGACAGCAAACTTACTGATGAATGAAAAGCTTACGATTATTTGCTGATCTCTTCACACCGTTGGTCCCGTAGTTACAGAACCGCTGATTTTTGTGTGGGAATTTCAATTCACTCATGTATGCGTTTTATGAAGGACAAGGCATGCAACCCTTACAAATGATGTGTTGAAAGACAAAAACTAAACTGAATGCTTAGTTAGATCAATCTGACCCCAAGCTATCTATTTAGAGTAAAGTCAAAAGGTCAAAAATTACAATGTCGCCCTTATTGTTGCCATACATAAAATAATGAAGTAAATAGACAAATATACCCCTATTAGCAAAATACTCTCAACTTGATGAAAGTACCAAATGATCAAAGATAAACCTATTGCCCAATCTTGATGTTAGAGTAATTAAATATTAAATTCACGCCTTAATCTAACAACTTAAGCTTTTAGAATATTTGGCAGTGGTTCCACAAAATCTCACACTTGCGATGGTGGTATTGCTAATGCTTTACAAAGATAGAACTCTTCTTCCACTGGCCCAGGCTCAATTTTCGTAAATCTAATGGTTTGATTGTGATTTTTGACATGGAAGAGAATACTTAGGTCATGGGAGAGAAGGTTCTCAAAGCACACAATGCAAATTTGGCAGAGAAGATCCTCAGACAAGGAGGTGGAAAGCAAGACACTATCTTATTTTGCTAGCCTCACCATTCAATTTGGATGAAGCCAAATGTACAGGTAGGATAAACTAAACAAAAGTTGAAGCATGACATTGCTTGTGCTAAAATGTGGAAAGCCAAAAGTTATCATATTTTATCCTACTATATTCAATAGAAAGCATTTAGCACTTCACCCCAAATCAACAACTCATTCTTTAACTATTAACCCCCCTTGCTTTTCCAGTACAAGCACAGTGGATACATTACCAAATTGCTTAATATCTATTTTTATATAACTCAAAAAGATGAAACACAAACTACAAATAGCAAAAGGTTGGAAAACATACATTATGATAGTGTGAGTGATTCTGGACACCTCCAAGTTCATCATCTCCCTATGAATGTTGCTCTCAGGCATGGTCTTCGTCACAGACTGAAAGAGAAGTTGTAAGCCATAGTCCAACAAGAGAAAATGACAGAAACTAAAAGTACTAGTTACCTTAAAGACAGCCGGTTCATTCATATCATTCCATATACCATCAACTCCATTAGAAATGAAATCCTGAACTAACTGAGCCCACCAGTGACGGACTTTTGACTGTGTAAAGTCGGGAAAACACAAGGACCAGGCCACACCTCCCTGACAAGCAAACAGTTAATCAGCATTGTCTGATCAATTTCTGCCTTCCAGAATTTTGATTATATACATACATATACGTAGATTTATCTTCAGCTAAATCCAAATGAATGAGAATGTCTACATTTGTATGTTTTGAAAGATCTTAGGGATTACTTACACTTCAAATGTTACAAAAAGAAAAAGATGAAAAGGAAAAAGCAAAACCAAATAGACAATGACAAAGATTAGCCAAAACCACAGTAAAAGACAGCAAAGTACCAACAAATGGAGTCCCATCTGCTGCTTTTATCCAGACATCACTTTTGCAACCACTGTCAAAGACAAAATACCCCTCTTCGCGTTTGATACCAGGATCAAGCATCCAGATGGCTTTAAACCCGTCTCGGTGGAGACTATCTACCAAAGATTTTGGATCAGAGAAGCGGTCCTGAGAATAAATACTTTGTCTCAGTTTCCATGCTGAAAATAGCACTCTTTATTTAGTAGAGGTGTCTACTGTTGACTAAGCATTGAACCTAAGTCCTTTTACTATTAGACAAGTCAGCGAGGCAAAAAGTCCTAGACATGAATGCACTTAGGAGGATTCGAACATAAAGTGAATACCAATCTCAAAGGACTTGGTGGATTAAACGTATGGAAGCAATGGACAAAACAGAAACGCATGGCAAGTCTGCATCAAGAACCATACTAAGGTTGAGATTAGAATATCAAAAGAACATTGATCATTGCAGTGCCTACAAAGTGAATTAATCAACAACATATTCCACACAACCTACCTCACTTCCAAAATGAATAACACCTTCTTCCTCAAGATTATTTCTAGATGGAAAACAGATCTTCATTCATATTTGACAAAATTCTCACATCTTACATGCAGATGTAGATATATGCTTCGCTTCAGGTGAACTTTCATGATGTAGATATGTAGTTATGCTTTGTTTTAAGTGAATTTTCATGATGTGTATGTGACGTCTTTTTGAAATTGGCTAAAACTGTGAATTTTCATCCGGACATAAGTTGCAAGTGGCTTCATACCTATTGAAAGTGAGGTAGATGATGTGAAATTAGACCTATTTAGAGGAAGGTAGTCTGTAATTTTTTTTTAAACAAGGCAATAACAGGGTTAAACAAACCAGGAGTCCATGCCTTGTCAAAAGTGAAGCAGCGAAACCCATCCATATAATCTATATCCATCCATACGACATCACAAGGAATCTTCTTTTCTCTGAATGTACTCGTGATCTGCAATAAGTGGACAAAAATTAGAGCTAAAGAACTGTCATGCATCAACTCATGAATGATACGCCAACAGCATACAGTGAAAGTTAATCATTGTTATCAAATCAGGTAGAAGGAAACGAGGGTTGAGGAAGAAAGATTGTAGAATCAAGCAAGATGCATCAAAAGGGCCAACCTCTCTAACTCTGTTATCAGAGTCATAGCTCCAGCGGCATTGTTGATAGCCTAAGGACCACTTTGGTGGCATAAACACGGTTCCTGACAATATATGCAAGCTATGTTGTTAATTCAAGCAATAATAATAATAAACAGACTATCAAGAAAATTGTATAATCATTCTGGTGGTCTTGTAAAGTCCATTTAGTACTAAACTAAAAATCCACAGATGGATGTTTCCAGAGAAAAGAAAAGTCATAGAATGACAGAAAAATTTATTCTGACAACTTCATTCATTAGCATGAAGCTTTTTCTTCATTTAAAGACGGGAAAAACAGAGAGTTCATGGTAATAAGAATTATGCATGATATCCTGATAAAATTAACACATTCAACTTTTCTGTGTCTGTAATTTTAACAGCATAACATGCATACTCCTCAGGAAAACCAATTAAGTGAAGCCTATATTTGTAATAAAAAGCAAATGGTCAAAAAAAGCAATAGACATGCCTTGAGTGTTTTGGCATCAAATGTCAAAATCAAGATCTCAAAGTTTAGAGAGCATCTGTAGAAAAGATTCTAAGAATTTGAAGTATCACTTGTCCACAAAACGAAAAAGACCAGATAAAAGAGGCAGTAGAATTTGCAGTATAGGAAGCACAAAAGCCTTGCTTCTAAACTGAAGTATCCGGAAAGCTAACAAAATGGACTTCTTCCATGTTCTTAGGGATTTCTGGTAAATTTGTTTTGAGGGCGGCTCATTCATTGACACACTTTCCAACATAGTGAGTAGCATCTTCGAAAAGTGGCCACACATTAAAAATGATTGGGAGAATAGAATTAAGCAGAATAGCACACATGTGGAAAGAAGCTGACATGCACAGCATTATTACCACTTGCATGAGACAAGGATGTTAAAACTGCGCCAGGTGAAGCAAATGGACCGAATGTAATGACAGGGTATGAGGATGGAGCCGTGAACTGTATTATTGATTTGTTTCTCAGATCAATCTGCCCATGAGAAAATATCACTCGTAAGCTTAAAATAAGTTTGAATCGGATCTTCCAAGAAACTAATCCAATATGTGATCACAGTCATGAGCTCACAACACCTCACAACGTCGTGTCGTGTCAGCAAGAATCCCCAGTGACTCTCCACTCGGAAGAACAGCTAGCACCCAAGGATGAGATTGGTACAAAGATGTAGTACCGGGGCCATAACCCCATGCGTCCGTGTTCCACGTAAACACCTAAAACAAGAGAGATCATTGAGAATTCAAGGAGAGAAAACACATATGCTAGCATGCAAAGTCAAGGAAAGAGAACCAACTCTTTTTCCTGTGCGCTCAAGCTGTCCACTGACTTCGCCAGTCCCATAAAAACTGGTCCCAGCAGGTAGCTAAATCATATGTAAAATAACGTTATTAAGGCTTCGACAAATACATACACACTTGGAAAACAGAAATCAAGCAGATGAAGCTCCTAAAAGTATTGGAAATGTCACAGTCCAGGGAGCCCAACAAAACCAACCAACAAGCGATTCAAATAATTTAAGAGAAAGAAATAAGAGCATGCGGTGACTGACCTCAAGTTTGACAATCTGCTGGCCAAAGAGACATTGGTAAGTCGGGATATAAGATGGGACATGATGAATTGTTATCGGCGTGTCCCTATCCTTGTCGTTGACAAAAGAAAGGCTAGGAAACGCCGCGGCTCTGTCGTTCGCAGAACAATCAAAGCGGAAAACTCCTTCCTCCAAAATAGGCTCAAAGATCATATCTCCCGCAGTGACATCCGCAGCCACCGCCTGACCTTCTCGAATAGTCATTTTAGTTTTCAATCTCGACCCGTCTCTGCATGCCACAAATTCGCACAGGCGTCACACTGCTCTTACACCAATTTATCAATTTTCCACATGCCAAGAACCAAAAATGCTAAACGCCATCGAAGAGTAGTGATTATAGTGTAAGAATCAAGATCTATAACCTCGTGTGCACATCAGAGAAACATCATGCATGTTGCGTATCGAAATCTGCCGCAGCACAACCAATCTGATACTCGAAAAAAAAAAAAAAAATTGAAGCAGTAGGAAGCCAATACAACAGCAATCCAGCTCGTGGACTTCGCGCATGTACCTACTTTCATCAACGGTCCGACCCCCGCGACTCCAATTACACGCAGATTCATCTCGCCGTAACTCGAATTTTCGAACACACGGTCGTGATCACGAGGAGATTTTCATGTCACGGTCCAATTACTCGTCTAATCTCATCGCAACTTCAGATTAAGAAACGAAGCGTCGATGCTCCGAAAAGGCAGCGCAGCGCATGCATGCAATCCTCTCGACTTCATCCATTCTCTCTCGCAAGCAATCAAAAGCGCGCCACAACGAGAATCGCAAGCTCGATCACTCGCTCAAGTACGGACCTCAAAATGCCCGACGAAAGACGCGCGACTCCACTTTTTCCCTCCGGTGATGTGAACTCGCCGTGCAGAAACCAAAATCGGTCGCCGACAAGAGCATGCACGATCGAACGACGCACCAGAGAGCAGGCGAAGGCGGACGGACGGACGGACGGACGGACCTGAACGGAGACGACGACGACGGAGCTGCTGCTGCTGCGGCGGCGGCGGAGAAGACGCGATGGGGCGGAGGACGGAGAGGACGCTTTAAGAAGCGCGAGCGGCCGAGCGACGCGGCTCCCGATGGAGGCACGTGAAGGCGAGAGCGACGACGGGGCGCGAGCGACGATGAAGAAGATGCTGCACGTACCGGGACGACGATAGTGCTAGCGCGACTGAGCAGTAGCAGGTCCTCCATTTTGTCCACCACCGAGGGAGTGAGTATTTAAAGATATTTTTTTAAAATATATATATTAGCAAAAAAAGGAAATGTATAAATTAAAATGAGAGAGAGAAAATGGTGGTGCAGGGGTGGGAACTTGACTTGAGTTGCCTTTTTGCTGCGAATGGCGTGCAGCAGCAGCAGGCTAGCAGCAACTGGCTTGCTTTTTTTAGGGGCGGAAATGGAGAGAGAGGTTCCTCCGTCTCTCTCTTCTTTTCGTCCTCTCTTTTTGCTTTTCTCGGGGAGAGAGAGAGTGAAAAGTGGGGGGCTCGAATGATTGAGGAGATGGAGGGGAGGTGAGAGGTGGACACGTGGTGGGGTGGCGGGGTGGGACTGGGACTTGTCCATTTCGTCGTCACAGGTCTCCTGCGGTGCTTCGTTCTGACTTCCAGTTGGAAGTTGCTCATTTGAGATATATTAGATTTTGTGGAAACAATTAAATTAAATAACATGATTTGATATTTAATTATTTTAATATTTTTCTCATAATTAATCTAATTTTTTTATATATGAGATTTCATGGAAGAGGTAATTTGATATTTAATTATTTTAATATTCTTCCTCATGTTTAATATAATTTTTTTCTTAAGATTTGAACTCAAAACCCATAACTCTAAAATTAAGTGAAAATTTATAATACAACTACTAATTATTCTAAAAAATCAATGGTCCTATCAAAATTCTCATAAAAAAAAAAAAAAAAAAAGACAAGAAGTCTTTTCAATTTGATCAGGCATTACTCCCTTATTTTAGAAGGAGCCCATTACCACTAGCGTGAACGCAAGTTGGAGTAAAGTATGAATTATTCGGAAAAAAGATTTTTTGCAATTGAGAAACGATCAGAGAATTTAAATATGTGAGTAAGAGAGAGATTCCGAACCACTCGGGACTATAGCTGCACCTACAAAAGTCATCCTTCGTCCACACAATTGCTTTGCCATTTGGCATTGGGCAATTCTATGCACCACATCTGTAATAGATATGATAAAACACCATAGGGACGAAAACACAACAAAAACACTATAGGGATAAAAACAAAATAATCACTTAAATGTTATACCTAATATGACAAAACATCTTAAAGTTGCAAATATGTCGTGAGACCATTCGTTCTCAAATTTTTCATGCATTTCTTTGATTAGAGGAAATGGGACAATCATTTTTGGACAATAAAGTGCTCACAAACCAACCATATCGCCTCTCTGTACTGTGTGAATCTCGTGATTATTAATTTAGACAAAAGTCATAGTCATAGATGATTTCGTGCATTGGTTGGACGTGCATAACATCAAATACTAAATCGAATCTCTATTAAAGTAATGCTCCTTTCGATACGAGCCAAAAAAAAAAAAACAGATTAGTGTGCAGCCCCATCAGTTCGTAACAATGCTGACGTTGCCTGCGCTTGCGGACATAAACAAATGTTCTCTAAAGAAATTCACTTTTGAGATAGCTAGTATAAGCACCTAGAGGGGGGTGAATAGGTGTAAAAATAGTTTCTCGTGATAAGTAAGTAATACTAAACAGACAATAGAAATGAAGTTCGCCTTTTGTTAACACAACGAATTATGATCAAAGTAAAAGAGAGTAGGGAAGAAAAAATGAACACAGAAATTATAGTGGTTCGGCTTATTCCAAGCCTACGTCCACTCTTCCGCACTGACAGCCCACCGGCTGGATTTCACTATGAACAAAAGAGTTATTACAGCAAAGCTCTCCCTTGATTCCACAGTGTAGATACTCTACTACACTTCCTCAATGTTTCTCAAAGATATAGACTCTATTTTGCGTACAAAATTTCGCTCAACAAATGAATTGACTAAGAACAAAGAGCTTCAGACTTTGGAATTCTTCTATCGGGCACACACTCGAACAATTGGAACGTTTTTCTTATATACTCTTTTATGCCATCATACCCGTTCGCACTTACCAAATGAATTCTTCCAATTTTCCCGTTGGACAGAATCAATTAGGAAGATCATTCGAGCTATTTAAGGAACATGACGATAGCCCATCAATCCTGCTCGCCCATATAATCAGGATCTTGGTTTCCATAAGTAGAACCTTCCAAGTATACTTCGCCAATCATCGGATCCTCAATCAATCTTGATTCGAATAAAGGATTCCGTTATGTCATATCCAGCCAAGAGATCTTCTACAGTCGATAAAGTCAAATCCTTAACGAAACATCTAGTCCTGGATAAGCCTTCTTCGACGAACTAGAAACTGTCAATGATAGTAGACTTTGAGTCTAGAGTCTGGCAGTCCGGAGGTCTTCAGACTTTAAATAGTAGAGTCTGCAAATCTTCAGACTAGACTGATGGAAACGTTTTGTCAGCTTCAAAACACTCAAAGAAGATTTCTCCAACAATCTCCCCCTTTTTTATGGTGACAAAACTTTCCTCCAGATTTTGATAACTTTGACCTGCAAAACATTACTTAAACAAATATAGATATCTCATAAAGATAAATGGCTTAGTGATAACACTAGAATCTGCAACCACAGAAAATAGGTTAGTCTTGTAGATTAGTAAAGCCATAAGATATCAATAGTACTTAAAATAAACAAATGTTCAAACGGTCAAACCCAAATCCAATCCAAATCCCAACAGCCAAACACAAAAGTCAGGTCAAAAACAAATCAAGAGTTCAAAAAGTTCAAAGTTCAAATCTGCATCACATCTCTCCCCCTTTTTGTCATCATTAAAAAGGTAGAGATGGAAAGAGAATGGAATTAAGATTGCTTGGGAACACGAACAAGCTGTTCCAGCTTTTTCAATTCCTCCTTCAGTTGAGCCACATCTTCACCCTTAGCATTTGCTTGAACCCCGCACCTCTAATAGAACATCAAGAATTCTGCGAAAGTCTGCTGAATTATCAGTCTGCGTACTGGCTTTTGCACGATCAGATGGAGTAAAGGCAGATGATGGCAAATCAGCATAGACACGCAGATTGGGCGATGAAATATCATGTCCCTCCTCAGGAAATTGAGAGGCATAGATGTCCTCTGGATCTGCTGGATAGCGGCTTACTCCTTCACTGGTGGCAGGGTATGAGGACGTTCCTTTTTTCTCATGATCTCCCCCTGTCTCCATGCCTTCAGGTGGAGAAGAGTGTTCCTCATGCTCTGCTCCCACTTGATCTCCTCTCTCCTCTTCTTCTTCTTCTTCAATTCTTTCCTCCTCTGCATCTCTTTCTTATGCTTCTCTCTCCTCTGCTTCCAAATTTTCTCTTTCTCCAGTCCTCTGTTCTGTCTCATCTGTGTCTTTCTCTTGTCGTACCGTTGATTCTGGAACAGAACGACTCAGGTTCTTCAATGCCATTGCAGCAATGGTGATGTCATCCTCATCTTCTTCATCCTCAACGATGAGAGCTCTTCTTTTCTTGGATGGAGCAACCATGGGCTCCTTCCCTTTTCTTTTTGCAGCCAAAGAGATTTGATGAGTCTTAACAGGGGTTTTCTTCTTGAATTTCTCCAGCGCCTTGTTGAGTTCCTTCAGATGCATTTTAGACACCATTTTCAGTCCCACTACCATTTGATCACAAGTTCTAACACAGAGAATCCGGGGAGGCTGAACATTCAAATGTCTGAATAACTTGGTCACAAGAGCTGGATAAGGAAGTTGACCCTTATCCTTCACTACTACTCTGTACATGTGGAACATAATAGTGTGAGGAAGAGAGAACTTTTTCCCAACATTGATGGCATACATCAGCTTTACCTCTGAGTTTGAAACATCAGTTTGAAGTAGATTTTGGTCTGAGGCAGTTAATCACAATCTTGTGAAGCAGAATGTTGAACGCACTCATCCTCAAGTAGAAAATCTTTCCCTCTGTCCTTCTATCTTTAACAAGTTCCAACGTAGCACGAGCAATAGACATATTAATAGGTTGATATCTCCCTCTTTCAACCCCAATCACATCAGCCAACATATCTACACCCACCATATAGTCATGATCTCGAACACTAAAAGAGAATCTATTCGCATCCAAGAAACTGAGATTTGAATAGAAATAAGCAGTGAGTTCAGAATAGCCTTCTGTAGATTCAGAACAAAACTGTTCAAGTTGAAGAAGATTGAATTTTTCCCGCAAATTAACGTTCACAGAGTCAAGAAAATCAAAATCCACACTTCTAGGGTTTATCACCCCACGCTTCAACAACTTAGAGTATAGATGCTTGTATTCCTCCGATCGAAACAAGTTTGTCCTTTTGCTCCTAATTTTTGCCGCAACACCCATTCTCGATTTAAACTGACTGTACAACTTGTCATCATCATTCCCATCTGGCTGATTCAGCCCTCCAACACGTGGATCGCTTGGGATATTTGCCATTGCCTCTTCCGCCAACCCAGTAGGGGCAATTCCCAACCGTTCCATTGTGCGTAAAAAGAAGGTTTCATTTTTATACCCTTTGTCTTTCAGAAATTCATCAATGTAGTTCAAAGGAGTTCCACCTCTTTTCAAAGCACGATAAAGCTTGTAGGTAAAAGAGGGCTTAAAAGTTCTTACGGGTTCTGCATCTTCGATTATTTCTTCCTCTTCTCAATGAGCAACATCATGTGGTCTAGATGGAGGAGATGGACGCTACTGAGAATGTTGTGGGCTCTACTGCTGACTAGGAGACTCTTCTTCCTCGGTGAGATCAAAGTGCGTAGGCCCCTCACGCATTTGCTGTGGTCCCCTGTTCGCGATCCTCGTAGACTTTCTTTGAGACGACATCTTTCACAGTCTTTGAAAGATTCCAAACTTGTTTTCCCAAGAAAGATGACAACTTTTCGAAGATTAAACAAGAGAAGAAGACAGAAATGGAAAATCGATGCTTTTTAGGGTTTTTGGAGTAAAACGAAGAGGAACCGACTGTATATAGGACAGTTAAAGAGAGGCATACAAAACGTCGTAAAAGAAAGTGTAAAGAGGCCTTTTAAGGAATAACTGCCTTTTTCAAAAATTAGATAACTGTCATTTAAAAATAACTCCATTTTCAAAAAAGAAAGATTGCAATAATCACGGAAATTGAAAATAGCAAAAATCAATTATGGATAGATGATCGTACCTTTTCGAGATTTAATCTGAGAGAGAATAAAATAACTTACAGTCAAAAATCTTGATTGTCTGAGTCTGAGAGTTTCTAGATTTTTACTTCTTCAAACCTCAAGATGTTGAGTCTGGAACGAATAACTTCAAATTGATTTTTCTCCAAAGGCTTTGTAATTATATCCGCCAGTTGATTCTTTGAGTCAACAAACTGAATCGAAACTTCTCCATTTTGAACATGAAGTGATGTCGAATCTCTATATGTTTTGCTCTTGAGTGAAGAATTGGATTCTTGGTGAGATTGATTGCGCTGGTGTTGTCACACTTAATCTCCGTGCATGAATATTCAATTTCAAAGTCTCTTAGCTGTTGTTTTATCCACATAATTTGTGAACAACAACTTCCAAGAGCTACATACTCTGCTTCTGCTGTAGAAAGAGCTACTGTATTTTGCTTCCTTGAAAATCAAGACACTGTCGTGCTTCCAAGTAGTTGACAGGTACTCGAGGTGCTCTTTCTATCAACTCTGCATCCGGCTAGGTTTGCGTCTGAGTATCCAAGAAGAGTAAAGTCTCCCTTTTTAGGATACCAAAGACCAAAATTTGAAGTTGATGCAATGTATTTGATAATACGCTTTGCAGCACTTAGATGAAATTCTTTAGGGTCTGCTTGAAATCTGGCACAAGTGCAAACACTAAACAAAATGTCAGATCTAGAAGCAGTAAGATAAAGAAGTGAACCAATGATACTTCTGTATAGCTTCTGGTCAACTTTCTTTCATCTTTCATCTTTGTCTATCTTCAAGGAACTTGACATTGGTATATCAGTCTTTTTGCAATTTTCCAGTCCAAACTTTTTGACAAGATCATTAGCATATTTTTCTTGATGAATAAAAGTTCCTTCCTTCAATTGTTTCACTTGAAGCCCGAGAAAGAAGGTTAGTTCACCCATCATGCTCATTTCAAACTCATCCTGCATAGACTTAGAGAATTTCTTGCACAGACTTTCATTAGAGGATCCAAAAATAATATCATCAACATATATTTGAACAAGTAGAAAACTTTTGCTTTCTCTTTTGATAAACAGTGTAGTGTCTACTTTACCTTTGACAAAGCCGTTTTGTATTAAAAACTTACTCAGCCTGTCGTACCAAGCTCGAGGTGCTTGCTTTAAACCATATAAAGCCTTTTTCAATCTAAATACTGAGTCTGGTTTCCTTGGGTCTTCAAACCCAAGTGGTTGTTCCACATAGACTTCCTCATGGATAAATCCATTTAGGAAAGCACTTTTGACGTCCATTTGGAATAACCTGAAATTCTTATAACAAGCAAAAGCAAGTAATAATCTAATTGCTTCTAACCTCGCTACTGATGTGTAAGTCTCATCATAGTCTATCCCTTCTTCTTGCGTATATCCCTTGGCCACGAGTCTTGCTTTGTTTCTTACGACATTTCCTTTCTCGTTCATCTTGTTCCCGAAAACCCATTTAACTCCAATAATAGATTTACCTTTCGGTTTATGAGTCAATTCCTAGACATTATTAATACTGAATTGCCTGAGTTCTTCTTGCATAGCTTCAATCCAGCTTTCATCAGATAAAGCTTCTTATATGCTTTTGGGTTCTATTTCAAAAATAAGAGCCACAGCACTAGACTCTTTGCGCCTTTTGGATCTTGTGCGAATTCCTTCATTAATGTCGCCAATAATGAGATCTTTGGGATGATTTGGACTTATGTTTCCATTCTTGGTTGATTTGTCAGATTGTTGATCTTTTTCTTCATTTGAATCTTCGACAATCATTTGTTACTGGTCTTTTGAAGTCTGAGCTGCTTCTTGAGATTTAAACTTTGTAGAGTTTGGAGCAGGTTCAGATTCTTCAAGATGAGTCTAAATAGATTCATTTTGTATAGAATCTTAGAATTTAACATTCATTGATTCCTCCACAGATTGAGTCTTCTTGTTGTAGACTCTATAAGCTTTGCTTGTGATTGAATATCCAAGGAAGATGCATTCGTCTGATTTTTCTTCAAACTTGCCAACTCGATCATTTGCATTTTTCAATATAAAGCATTTACATCCAAACACATGAAAATATGAAACAATAGGCTTCTTTTCTTTGAATAACTCATAGGGGGTTTTCTCCATAATAGGCCTTAGAAAAACTCTATTAATGATATAACATGCTGCAAAAACTGCTTTAGCCCAAAAACGTGAAGAGATGTTACTTTCAATTAAAAGAGTTCTAGCCATTTCTTGAAGTGACCTATTCTTTCTTTCCACAATTCCGTTTTGTTCTGGAGTATATGGAGAGGAGAACACATGCTGAAAACCAGATTCATCACAGAATTTTGTAAAATCTTGATTTTCAAATTCACCTCCATGGTCTGTTCGTATACTTGAAATAACATACCATTTCTCATTTTGGACATTTTTAGCAAACTTTTCAAAGTAAGAAAAGGTTTCAGACTTACTTGCCAGGAAATATACCCAAGTAAATCATGAGTAGTCATCCACAATTACTAGGCAATATTTCTTACCTCCAATGCTCTGAGTTCTGGTTAGTCCAAAGAGATCCATATGCGGAAGCTGCAGTACACGATTAGTGGAAACTTGATTTATTTGTTTAAAGAAGTTTCTTACCTGTTTTCCCAATACACATGGTGTACATAGATCAATCTTTTGGTATGACAGATTGGGTAGACCACGAGCAAGCTTCTTTGCTGAGATTTTGGCTATTTTGCTTCATATTGATGTACCCAAGTTTTCTGTGCCATAAGTTTGCTTCGTCTTGTATTGAGATTAGACATTGGGTTTCATCTGGTTTGACATCCAAGGGGTAGATATTTCCATGTCTTCGACCCATGAATGACTGAGTGGAATCTTTACTGGTTCCTGAACATATTCCTTCTTGAAAGTTAATTTTGAAACCGGTATCGCACAGCTGACTGATACTAAGCAAATTGTAGTTGAGTCTTTCCACTAAGGAAACATTACTGATTGTGAGACTTCCAATCTTTACAGTTCCGAATCCCACAATTCTTCCTTTACTGTTTCCTCCAAATGAAACTTTTCCACCATTTACTTGAACGAGCTTTATGAAGCAATTTGAATCTCCTGTCATATGTCTTGAGCATCCACTATCCAGATACCATTTTACCTACTTCTTGATAGTGACCTGCATTTAAAAAGAGACTCAAGCTTTCTTTGGTACCCCATATTTTCTTGGGTCCATTGGTGTTAGTATAATATGCAGTCTTTGCCCATACTTTCTTAATAGGTTTCCAAACCATAGGACATTCTTTCTCAAAATGATCTAAACTATTGCACTTAGAACATCTGAGAGCATTGCGACCTACTGGTTTTACAAAAACTTTTTGGAAATGATTTTTGTAAGCATCTCTTATGGGTCTTTGCTTAATTATTTCCTTCACTTTAGGAAAATCAATTAAATGAATGGTTTCCACAGTCATTCCCAAACCAGATTTATTAAAATAAGGTCTTTGTGCTGAAAGAATTTTCTTAAGTTTCTCAGATCCTATTTTTGGAAATATTTGATATGTCATTTTTTAAAAATGCATTTTCTTTCGAAAGGTTGTCTTCATTTACTTTTAGAGTAGTAACACTCATGTCTAAACATTTAACATTTTCTTTCAAAACATTTTCCTGTTGTTTTAGTGCAAATTTTTTTTTTTTAAGTTCAAAAATCCTTTTAAGAGAAGTCTTGAGACTAAGACACAACTCATCAATGTATTTAGAGACTTTAGTAGGGATTTTCAAATTACTCACCTCAAATTCACTGTCTAAATCTGAGTCTGTCTCGAAATTTGAATCTGAATCCGATTGTGCCATTAGACATATATTGGCATAATCATCATCACTTTCTTCACATTCTGTATCACTCCAGGTTTCTGCTTTGAGAGCCTTTCGATATTTTTCAGTTTTTCCTTTCTTCTTCCTCAGAAGGGGACAGTTGGGTCTGATGTGTCCCTTTTTCTTACATTCAAAGTATACTACATCTCTATTGGATTCATCATCCTCAACAGACTTAGTCTGTTGCTTTTGAAAACTCTGTTTCTTTGGGTTGAATCTTCTTCCTTTTCTATTCAACTTTCTGAATCTTCTTATCATGAGAGCAAGCTCATCATCATCCATATCGTCTTCAGAATCTGTAACGTCAGAATCATCATTGGATTTTAATACAATGGATTTCTTACCTTTAGGATCTTCATCTTCATTGATTCGCTCCACTTCATAAGACTGAAGAGTCCCAACCAACTCATCGACAGATAGTGGCATAATTCTTTGTGTCTCCCTTATTGAGGTCTTTATGTGATTCCAATCCTTGGAGAGTCCACGCAGTAGCTTGTTTACTTTCATAGGATCAGAAATTGGTTGACATTGATTTTCAAGACCATTTACGATTTCTGTAAAACGACATAGATTCTCCTAATTTCATTTTGAAGGCTTCGTATTGACCAAGGAGAATGTTGATTCTGGTTTCTTTCACTCGATCAGTTCCTTCATAGGTGATGTGTAATATATCTCAAACTTCTTTGGCTTTAACACAAGAAGATATTCTGTTATATTCAGTGGGTGACAAAGCACAATATAAAGAATAAATTACTTTTGCATCAAGAGCTTGTCTCTTGGTTATCTCTTCCTGAGTCATTTCACTAAACTCAACAGCTTCTTTTCCTCTCTCTGAGACAGATGCAGCTTTAGGAATGATTCATTTGTCTACCACGTCCCATTCCAGAGGATCCTTTGATCTTAGGAATGCCTTCATCTTGTTTTTCCATATGTTGTATTCCTTTCCATCAAAATAAGGTGATCTGGTATTGCTTTGCCCTTCTACCAGCCCTGGAGCCAACATACTAGCCATGGATCTTTAACTCTGAAGTAAAACACTTCAAATTAAGTGACTACACAGGCTTTGATACCAATTGAGATAGCTAATATAAACACATAGAGGGGGGTGAATAAGTGTAAAAATAGTTTCTCGTGATAAGTGAGCAATACTAAACAGACAATAGAAAGGAAGTTTAGGGAAGAGAAAATGAACACAGAAATTATAGTGGTTCGGCTTATTCCAAACCTACGTCCACTCTTCCGCATTGACAACCCACCAGCTGGATTTCACTATGAACAAAAGAGTTGTTATAGCAAAGCTCTTCCTTGATTCGACAGTGTAGATACTCTACCACACTTCCTCAAGGTTTCTCAAAGATATAGACTTTCTTTTGCGTACAAGATTTCGCTCAACAAATGAATTGACTAAGAACAAAGAGCTTCAGACTTTGGAATTCTTCTATCGCGCACACACTCGAACAACTGGAACGTCTTCCTTATATACTCCTTTATGCCATCATACCCATTGGCACTTACCAAATGAATTCTTCCAATCTTCCCATTGGACAGAATCAATTAGGAAGATCATTCGAACTATTTAAGGAACATGACGATAGCCCATCAATCCTGCTCGTCCATATAATCAGGATCTCGGTTTCCATAAGTAGAACCTTCCAAGTATACTTTGCCAATCATCGGATCCTCAATCAATCTTGATTCGAATAAAGGATTCCATTATGTCATATCTAGCCAAAAGATCTTCTCCAGTCGATAAAGTCAAATCCTTAACGAAACATCCAGTCTTGGATAGGCTTTCTTCGACGGACTAGAAACTGTCAATGAGAATAGACTTTGAGTCTTGAGTCTGGCAATCCGGAGGTCTTCAGACTTTAAATAGTAGAGTCTGCAAATCTTCAGACTAGACTGATGGAAACGTTTTGTCAGTTTCAAAACACTCAAAGAAGAATTCTCCAACAACTTTCTCATTCGCGATAATGCTCCTGTTGTTCAGTCAAAACACTGCGACGACATGATTTTCTAGACATGTGAAATGACAACCTGTTGGAAGATATGCAAGATATCTTCAAATCGCATTGAATATTCCTCAGATCAATCAAGATCAAATCAAAGATCAATTAATATCAACTCTAGCTTGTACATTATTTAGTTACCTTTTTCATTATACATGTCTTGCAATATAAACATTGACATTGTACGTACAGAAATATACAGAGAATATAGAAAACTTTTCTCTTCAATTTTCCCATTCATATTCTTTCATGGTATCAGAGCCCTTCTGGTTCTGACATAGCTTCCGCACTTGTCTTCGAATTGCCTCTCGTGATCTTCTGTTCTTGATTGTTGCCACACTTGCAAACCAAAACAACATCCGGCAGGAATTCTTGATTCTTCGCTTTTTGGCCAACCTGCATAATAGAGTTACTGCAGAATTTTTCCTTCATCATGACAAATCCAGAAACACCTACCTCAGTCACCGAAGAACAGTCGATAAAGAATGCAACGCCTCATGCTTCATCAACCCCGAACTCATCCATTGTCAATCCAGTAGCTGATCAACAACCCAGTATAGCACAACACACGCTCTGGCAACCCAATCCGGCTCCGTTCAATCCAGGGTTACCTTTCTCTGGCTATCCTTATCAATGGATGCTGTACCCATTGATGCTTGGATCAAATCCAGATGCATCACAGCCGGGCTACCAAAGCGTGCGGACCGATGGAGGTCTACCAACCAACGCTGGGGCAGACTCAACCATCGGCCTTGAGCAAACGGGCGGATCTGGGAATTCGAATCAAGGACAGACTACAACCAATCCGAGACAGACTACAACCAATGCGGGGTTTCCAACAGGGTTTATACCTTTTCCCTTTACGGCCGCCATGGGTCGCCCAGAACCCGGCGACGCGCTGTATGTTTCCACAGCCGACGAACCCGAGTTGAAGCTCATCAGCAACCATCTCACAGGATCCGAGAATTATTCGAGTTGGGCTCGAGAATTCCGTCGAGCCCTCATCATAAAAGACAAAGAAGGGTTTATCGACGGAACAGTTCCTGTCCCAACCGATGAAAAATTAGGGTGACAATGGAAAAAATGCAATCAGCTTGTGAGAACATGGATAGGAAATTGTATCGGCCCAGAAATAGCCCCGGGTTGCCTCTGACAGAGGACTCAAAATTTTTTTGGGATAGTATAAAAGAGATGTACGGGAAATTGGATCGGGCAAGGATTTTCTCGTTGCATCAAGCCCTCTCCGAACTGAAGCAGGAAAACATGACCGTGACGGCCTGCTTCAACAAGCTCTCAGCCCTCTGGAACGAGCTAGAGGCCGCTAAAGAAAAACTCATCGGACCCGAAGAGACTCTCCAACGGTACAAAGGGATGAAGGACCGAGAGAAGGCGACGAGATTTTTGCTAATACTCAACGATTCTTACCTTACTTTTAGGTCGCAAATTCTGGCCATGGAGCCTCCGCCGCCGATTGGACGGATTTTCCAACTTGCTGTGCAGGAGGAAAGCCAAAGACTTACCTCAACGGAGAACAAAGTGATGGAGGGTTTGGCTCTCACGGCAAGAATCAAGAGAGGAGAAACGAAAACCCTAGAAAAGAGGCGGAACCTATCGCTAGGATTCACTGAACAGAGACCTTTTAAAGGTCTTGCGATGGACGGCTCAGATCGCACGCAGCGATCTGACAGCTCTAAAGGCGCATGCTACACGGACGATCTGGACGGCGGAGACAGCTCCGGATCAAACAGATCCAACGGCCCTCCTTTTTCAAAGAATGTCGGGCCAAATTATGGGCCGAATTATGGATCGAATTTGAAGAATAAAGGAAAGCTATTTTGCGACTATTGCAAGCGGCCTCACCACACAATTGACACTTGTTGGAAACTGCATGACCGACCTAGAGAAAAAAAGAAGGAAATATCAGCAGCAGCAGCTTATCAACTCACAGGACCAACTGATCAATCCATCACACGTGCTGAATATCAGCAATTGATGCAAGCACTGCAAAAATTGGATATTCCAAAAAAGGGGAGCAGTTTTACAGGTATTTCTCATTGCCTAATAAATACCGTATCGAAAAGTACTTGGATTATTGATTCTGAAGCTAGTGATCATATTGCCTGTGACAAGAAGCTATTTACTGTTATTAATAAAGATCTGGATAATCCCATTATTGTGCAATTGCCGAATGGAAATGTTGCTCGTGTGTCTACAACAGGGACAATCAATCTTAGCTCTCAGCTTACTCTCACAAATGTCCTCTATGTTCCAGATTTTCAATTTAACCTTATCTCTGTGTCTAGAGCCTGTGAGGAAAATTCTTGTAAGGTTTCCTTCATTGCTGATAGCTATCTCTTTCAAGCCCTTTCGACTAGGAAATTGATGGGCTAGGGTAATCTGTTTGAAGGACTATATTTCTGGAAAAATTCAGCAAATCTTGATCAATTTCATTGTAATAAACAATCATTGTGTAATTTGACTACCAATGATAAACAATTCATTTTGCATTCCAGAATGGGTCATAGTTCTTTATTTCCTTATCCGCAATGTCATATCTGTCCACTTGCCAAACAGTCTCGTATTCCCTTTCCATTGAGCACAAATCGTGCAAATGATTCGTTTTCCTTACTTCATATTGATGTCTGGGGTCCTTATCATACACAAAATCATGATGGGTCCCGTTTTTTCCTCACCATTGTGGATGACCATTCAAGGGCCACGTGGATTTTTCTCATGCAATCTAAGGGTCAAGTCATATCTCATTTGAGGACTTTCCTTTCTCTATCAAAGACTCAATTTGGCAAGACAATCCGCCGAATATGAACGGACAATGGGAAGGAATTTTTTAACCATGAGTGTACTGGTTTACTCTCATCTCAAGGGATCTTACATGAGAGTTCATGTACGTATACTCCACAGCAAAATGGAGTAGTGGAACGGAAACATCGTCACCTATTGGAAGTTGCTCGCGCCCTGAAGTCTCAAGCTTCCATCCCTGACAATTAATGGGGAGACTGTGTTTTAACTGCAACTTATTTAATCAATAGAATGCCGACCAAGATTCTCGATGGTTGAAGTCCTTTCAAATTGCTTTTTGGGAAAAAGCCAAATATGAGTCATCTGAAGATTTTTGGCTGTCAATGTTATGCCACTATAGTGGGATCTAGAGATAAGATGGGTCCTCGTGCTCGCCGTTGCACATTCATGGGATATCCCACTCTACAAAAGGGGTACGGGATTTATGATTCATCTACAAGGGAATTCTTTGTTAGTAGAGATGTTTTGTTCCAGGAGAATATTTTTCCTTTTGCTGCACAAGAACCAAGCACAGATAGCCGATGACATTACTCTTCACCTCATATTGAAGAAACAACAAATGATCCAGGATATATTCTATTTCCTACATCAACAGATAGAATGGACTCCTCTGCATCAGCCATGGAATTAACACCTCCGCTGGAACCCATGCACCAAATCTCGAATGATGAAGCTATGATCGACTCCACTTCTGTTAATACTGGTACGAATCATTCATCCACTCCTGTTGATACTAGCTCGGGTCAATTATCCCTTGCAAATACCCCACCAAGGCATTCCCGGCGAGTAATGCATCCACCAACTTGGACAAAAGACTACGTATGTGGCGTCAGAAACTCGCCAGGTATTCTTTTTCCCATCTCCTCTTATGTTTCATTTGATCGGCTGTTAGCGGAGCATCGTTGTTGCATTTCTCGCATTTCTGAGGAGCGAGAACCATCCAATTATGATGAAGCGAGCACTGAACCGAGATGGCAAAAAGCTATGAAAGCATAATTGCAAGCTTTAGTGGACAATCAGACATGGGAATTCGTCTCTCTACCCCCAAATCGGAAGGCAATTGGATGCAAATGGGTGTACAAGATCAAATATCGAGCAGATGTTACGGTATGCTCATTCCTCTCAGTAGCAGCTTTTCAGGATTGGTCGCTGCATCATATGGATGTCCACAATGCCTTCTTACATGGAGATTTAGATGAAGAGATATATATGGATGTGCCACAAGGTTTACGAAGATAGGGGGAGAATAGAGTATGTCGTCTCCGCAAATCCTTGTATGGTCTTAAACAGGCTTCCAGACAGTGGTATGCCAAATTTGCTGAGTCCCTGATAGCTGCAGGTTTCCAATGGTCCAAATTTGACTATGCTATTTTTACACGGACTAAAGGTACGTTATCTATATACTTAATGATATATGTAGATGATATACTTATTATGGGAAACGATGAAGTAGCTATCCAAGTTTTCAAGGAATACTTGCATTCTACCTTTCACATAAAAGATTTGGGTACACCCAAATATTTCCTTGGAATAGAAATTGCACGATCAGATCAAGGAATATCTCTCAGCCAGAGAAAATTTGCTTTGGAAATCATATCAGAAGCAGGTTTGTCAGGATATAAGCCAGCTGTGATTCCAATCGAGCAAAATGTTAAATTGACTACGGCAGATTATAATGCTGAAGTGTCTCATCAAGCAGATCTAGTACTCAAAGACCATTGAGTTATCAGAAACTTGTTGGGAAACTCATATATTTGACTATGACCAGGCCAGACATTAGTTATGCTGTACAGATACTTAGCCAATTCATGCACAAGCCAAAGCAGTCTCACATGAACGTTGCATTGAAAGTTGTGAAATACTTGAAGAAATGTCTTGGACTTGGGATTCTTCTTTCCAGGAAGTGTGATATGAGAATGACAGCGTATTGTGATGCAGATTATGCCACTTGTCCGATGAGCAGGAGATCCATAACCGGTTTTTGCATTAAGTTGGGAGATTCTTTACTTTCGTGGAAAACCAAGAAGCAGCCGACTGTCTCTTTATCCTCGGCAGAAGCAGAATACCGAGCTATGGTGAAAACGACATGTGAGATAGTATGGCTATGGGGATTACTTCGGGACCTTGGAGTGCGAGTCAAGGGACTAACCAGCAACGATGCACCCTCAAACTAGCATCAAATCCCATTGTGCATGAGAGAACGAAACACATAGAAGTGGACTGCCATTTTACTCAAGAGAAAATTCAGGAAGGCATAATCGAGACATGGGGGATTGGAACAGAAGAACAACCTACAGATGTATTCACCAAGCCTCTATGTCAAAGTGCATGCGTATCTCTTAAGCAAGCTCGGCGTCTTGAATATCTACAAGCCACCAACTTGAGGGGGAGTGTTGGAAGATACGCAAGATATCTTCAGATCGCATTGAATATTCCTCAGATCAATTAAGATCAAATCAAAGATCAATTAATATCAAGTCTAGTCTGTACATTATTTAGTTACCTTTTTCATTATACATGTCTTGTAATATAAACATTGACATTGTACGTACAGAAATATATAGAGAATACAGAAAACTTTTCTCTTCAATTTTCCCATTCATATTCTTTCACAACCAGAGCAAGGTCAAATATTTATTCAGACTTCTCAGTTTTCTTAGCGTCACTGTGGAATATGGAAAATTCAGGACATTCTTACAACCTCATATTCATGGGACACCTTCAAAGGGGACTCTTTGGAAACGGGCCGCTCTTCCGACCACAGTTCCAGATTAACTGTTTCGGTTCCCCAGTGGATCAAACACTTGACGACCTCATTGACATTGAACCGATTGACTAGTCCCACACCAAGGCATTTATCCCAGAGCGACCATTCACCTGCAAAAATAAGACCGTCAGGCACCAAGATAAAGAACATCCTCATTTGTTAGGGAAAAAAGAAAAACGTCAAAAACGACTGGGTGCTGGTTCGATGACCAATTAATGGTTGTTCTATCCAAAAGGTCATCATCCTTAAGGAATTTTTCGAACACTAGGAGAAAAATACGTTAATGACAACAAACTAAATTTGGGTTAATCAAGTTCATTTGAGTGAATGCTATAGTTAACGACACCTAAGTTAGGTAATCAAAGAAGAAAAGATTCCACAGAGGACAGGAAAATAGAAGCTGGAAGTGTTACAGAGCAAGAAGTGTTGTAAACAGTGGAAGGAAGTTTGCCAACAACAGAAGTAGGACATTCTATCCCAGGAGCAAAATGTGCTTAACAAACCTGCAACTTCAAAATTCGAATTGAGTTTTGAATGATTCAATCTGAAGATCTGACACTTGATTGATGAAATTATACTCAATCAGATATAATTTAACCCAACCTAAAACTAGATATTCATTTATAATGGAAAAGAGTGAGAAAATTAAAATTTATGCCAAAGCAGATGTATGGATCTCTCAAAAGATGTACAGAAATTATCTATGGTGATTGGAGATCCACTTGATGAAGATTTTAAGCATATGTAGGTATAAGCATCTGAAGAAAGTGAAGAACATCGCCATTCTCAACCTATTGATGAAATGGAACGTCCAGATATGCAGTAGCTAATTGAATGAAATCGGATATAGAGGAATCAAAGCTGATAGGTGCTTTCATGGAAGGAAATCTCATGGACCTATCAATTGACATTGATTAATGCAAGGCCATATGAAGATATACACAAGGATGGAGAAGGAAGACAATGATGGCTGGCTAAAGGACCTCTGGCATTTGGGTCAACGAGAATTGAGGACTGGAATTCGAAGCAGGAGACGAGAATAGGCTATAACGAGAATACTACCAATATGAAGAGCCTACACCTTGATTCTTGTACTTCCACTTGTGCTGAACTTAGAAAGACCTCAAGTGTATTTTGAACTGTCTTTGTATCATCTCATCTCTAGTAAGAGCTGCGGAGTGTGTTTACAAATTTATATGAGAGGGAGAGGCTTAACTATATGGGGGCATTGATAGGAGACCACTGTTCCGTTTTATAGGAGCAGCTGGTTCTGTACAAGGGTTTACTATAGAAGCGACTGATGCTGAAGCTGTGTGGAACAGATGGTATGAGTAGTAAGGTATTTGGAGGAAGTGGACTCAGCTTGGTTGGAGGCTGGGCTGGTAGTACTTGAAGAGAGGAGTATACTTAGCTCAATTTTGTTACCTCAGCTCTTTTATTTCTTGTTAATCACTTAAAGCATCAATTGTTTCTGGAATATTTCTGTTAAACTAATACCAGTGTTAAAAAGTCAATGCAAACCAACTTTGGGTGATCCAAGAAGGTCGAAGTACCAAAATCTTGAACAATGCACTTGGATCTTGGTTTACTAAGGTATTTGTAATCCCGTGCAAGTTTTTGACAACCCAGTGTAAGAGTTCCAAAAAGTGGAGTGATGCAACCGGATCTTGGTTTATTATGGAGTATAGCTCTCCAGTTACCCAGGCCTTTGCAGCAGATAACAAAATGCAGAACCAAAAGAAAAATTAAAGAAAAAACAATTACCTTTAGGTAGAAGATTCCCTTCAAAAGTCTGCTCGCCAGAATCGGGCCAAAGTTCATGCTTAGAACCATCGACAGCTGTAAATGAGACAAAAGATTCTGTAGGGTGCAACAGGGTGAATGTGGGGTGCACTCTCAAGCAGACCAACCTACAGCAGAATATAAACAACCATTATAGGTGATCATCACCAATCTGAAAGTTTAGGGTGCAAAAGGGTGAATATGGGGTGAATATCTGACGATAAAAAACGAAAAGCATAAAATGCAGTCCTCTAATGATATCTCCATTTAATTTTCTGATTATATTTATTCACTGTAAGAAAAATGCAGGCTCAACTTTAAGCATGTACTCTCAATAGTGACGAGCAATGAGTTTTTCATAACATTTTCTTAGCATTAACATAATTGCTCATTTCATAAAGGCCTGCTATCAGAAGTCCTTTGTAGCTGTGTAACTTTCTCCAAGACTGTGTTTGGGCTGACCTTGAAAATCCACCAGAACCAGCACCAACTTTCCTGGCTACAAGGCTAGAGTCAATTCGAAACACCTTAGGGTTGTCCTTTCTGATAGATATGAGTCGTTGAATAGCCAGTCCACCACCAATTTCACCTTCCATCATAAGAGATTCCTCCTCTCCAGCGTGCTCAAGATTTCTCCTACAGGGAATGCAGAGCACACGCGAGGTAAATCTAGTGCAAGAAAATAAAATTCTTATGTTTTGCAAAACAAAAGACAACAATGTTGATAAATAAATAATTCAGCAGATTACAAGTGGTCAAACGCTTCTACGTAATTGAAAAGTCAAGTTCTACTCTGGTCCAATTTGCAAACTGCTGCATTTACTAAGTAGTATTCTGAGGCCTATTGAAAATACTGATGCAGACACACAGACTAGAAGAATTCTGATTCACTTCCTATTGTACCAAAGCCATTAAAGGATGTAGTATAACTCATGTTGTGACAAAAAGAACCCCTGTTACAAGTGTATATATTCTACAATCTTCAATAGAGAGTAAAAGAGAATATAAATAAAGACTACACCTTTACTCAATTACTAAATAACAAAGTAAATAGATGGCTCTATTTATAGATCAATAGAGACACTAGCAAAACCTTAATTTCCTTATATATGACCACCTACTAACTACTAGCTAATAGCCTAACATTATAAATGTATTTCAACAATTCCCCTCAAGCTGGAGCATCCGCCTTGCATATGATAGTTTCAACTCTCATCCAAAGTTTGTGACTAAAACACTGTGTAAACTGGACCTCAACTAGAAAATGGATGTTGATTATATCGAACCAGATTTGAGATAATGACAATTATGTCCAGACCTTACAGGACAAACTGAATATAGTCCACGTTAACACCACTTTTGATGAAAGCGCTGAAGAAACAAATTAAGATCAAAAAATTGAAACCTCTCTTTCTCATATAACAAAGGTTAAACGTGTGAAAACTCGACTTGAATTGCAGCAAACTAAACTCCATCACCCCACAACGCTTGACTTTGACAGCTCAATGAAGGTATCCTAATATCTGGTGCTCACAGCTTTTGCTTGGAAACTTGACAACAACCTCACTCGTCGATGACACTATCAATTGAAGATGAGTCTCACAATAAATAACATCTACAGTAGGCTTCTTAAGATTTCAAAGGACCACAATTGGGGAAGTTGTTAAAGATGAGTTGCTACTGGATAAAGCCTTTTTCTTGACTCGTCTTTTTTTATAAGTGAGAGAGCTCTGTTAAAGAAACAAAAGCACATGAACCGGAGCAAATGCGTAAAGCTTGACAACACAAACCAGAAATGATGGGACAACAAAGGAGATGAAGACAGCTACTGGAATGAAGGACTTGACGGAACCCTATATTAGAGAACAAAGGGACTTCATTGAGAGTTTCCACTAGCCATGAAGACAAGGAAGAGTGACAAAGAACAGCTTGTGAAGTGATGGGGAGCAATGCAGACTCGTGACAGTGGCTTGAGAAAAGTTTGTGATGGTAGACTTCAGCTCACTGGAAAAGACAAGATCAATCGCAACCTATTGAGACGGGTGGTCAATAGACAGCGACTCAGAGGAACAAAGGAGCAGCAGCTCCTTGATAACAACGAAAAAGCCGACGAAAACGACAAGTTTACTTTATCTGGACGAACAGCGATTCCCCTTGATGACAAGCAGCGATTGATGGAAAGAAGAAAGATAAACCTTGGGTCCCTTTCTAAAATTTTAATGAGTTACTTGACAGTGTAGACTAATACTTAAATACTTTCCCTCATGCGTAGGCTGGACTTTGTGAAATATATGATAAAGATGGCAAATAAGGCCCGAAAAGATTTAAACTTGGGACCTCCTCAGGAAAACTTGATGAACGTGCGTTGATAGATTTGACTAACAAAATTCTTCAGTATTTGCGAGATTCAGCAATAATACCCTTGCAACTGCCATGTTTGGCTCATGCTTCGCAATTAATGGTCCAATAACATACTCAGACCCAGAATAATAAGTCCAAACAAAGACGAAATTAAATCTTTCATTAACTCAAGCAAATTATTTGTTCCTAATAATCAAAACCGCTATAATCTAAGCTCTTGTTTCTTCCTCCTAATACATGAAATTTCTCAAACAACTATTTGGCTCATTTTCTTCATGCTGCAGAGAGGCAATCACCAAAACTGAGACAGAAGTTGAGAAACTTACTCGATGACAGTATAGTCCTCAGTACATCCAGCAGACCTATACTCTCTTCCGCTATACTCTTCATATCCATTGATTTCAATTCTGCTATGAAGCCATTGTGTACCTGCCATACAGCCAAATAAAATTTGAGGTTCTATCTGAAATTCTGATAACTTATATATGTTTTCACATATCTTATAGCATTTGCCTTCATGCTTTACTAATCATCAAATCAACCTCAACCTTCCTCAGCGTAGAGCGATATAGAGGATCAACTGTAAAGGTCATAATTGTCGTGGCAGTGACAACGTACAGGTCACAGTTGTGTAGATCATACAAGTATGAAATAGGAAAAAACTCAATGATTAATGAAGTCTCAGCTTTTGCATACTCTAATGATGCTAGATTACTTCATGTTTGCTTTTCATGAGAAAATACCAATTGAAGTGGCTGTCTTACCAGTGATGGCATAATTATCATTATGGCCATGACACAATCCGGAATTGCCTATAACATCAAGAAATATCTGGTCTATGACAAGCTGCTTCATGGCCAGTGTAAGTTAACGATAAGCTGTCATGTCCATCCCTTCTTAGATTGAGCAAGAAAAGATGTATCCATGTTGATAAAGATGTGATAGGAGTTATGCAAATGTTGTGGGCAATGCCAATAAGTCTCTCCAATAACTTAATTTACTACCAATCAAAGGAAAAATAAACACCTACCAGTCCATAGTTAGATAATTCTATTTCTATTTGAATTGAACTTCTTATGCGCTAAATTGTCACATATGCAGAGAAGAAGCATCACACATATCCCGATAAAAAAGGAGGGACAAAAGTAAGCAAAGCTTTGTAGACAATACTAACCCAAAATCTATTCAAGCACATTAATTTACTTCTTGAGCAAAGAAAAAAAAAATAGATACTTGTGATCAAGTGCAAAAGGAATCTCTGCGGAATTGAACTGAACCTCTCATATATCTGATTGTCAGCTATGTAGCTACCAAAAAGCATCACGCATGTCCAAACAATTCAACTTTTGCAGAACTGGTTTTTGCTGACGAGAATCGGCATTTAGTTTAAACTTACTGATAAGGAAAACCAGCACTATCGCTGCATGAACTCTTTAATATATCAGCAAGCTTTCACTTTCAAAAGTTGGAATTCAAAAACGTTTAAATAGTTGTAGTAGTATCAGGATGGTTAAGAACCCAGTCAAATCACCTGAAGGGACATGCTCCATTGATATGATCCTTCCCCCAATCCAAGGAACAACTTTGGCTATCCATTCCCCACTTTTTAGCTCAATAGGGGTCCTCGAAAGTTCTACACCCTTATGGCTTGAGATCTCTTCAACGTCTGGAATGCACTTACAGCTCTCTGCATGCAAGAATCACTTGCATCAATAAGGGTACATGGAGAAGATGCAGAAGACATAGGCAAAGTCGCGGCATGATATCAACAAAGGCAGTGATTTTCAAACATTCTTCTTCGGAGCCCATAATAATCCATGAGCAAAAATGACATCCCCAGTCAAGGAGGAGCCACCTTCCTCGAATATCAGCAAAAAGTTGGAAAAGCTGCTACAGGATGTGCAGTAATGTTCATGGATTTACCAACTCTCTCCTTCCCACAGCAAAAAGTTTCTAAAAGATGTCCTGGAAATATCATCCATGTAAACTTTTTAAAGTTGATGCATGGCAATCAATAAGAGTTGAAACAAGTGTAAGCAGTCATTAAGGAGGCAACTTTCCTCTGTGTGGATATGAATGAGCACAAAGTATCTCTACCAAACCATGGTTCTTGATTTAAATTTGCATTTATGACTATAAATCTGATAAACAAACATTAAAGTTCCATGTTGTTAACATGTTCACAGAATGAATCAATTCTTATGGATAGCATATTTACTATACCAATGAAAATGGGAATTTGTATCCATTTTCCATCAAAAAAGCCAATTAACCCACAAATTGCTGCAGCTAGGGATATCTCACCAGCATTTTTTCCAGGATAAAAAACTGTGAAAAGAAGACGTGGCCTAATGAATATTAATCTTCAGTTCTAATTATCACAAAAGGAATAGGTAGTATCAAGACAAAAAACAAAAATAGGTATGAACATAAACTTATGAAATTGGTTTGATAAGAACTTGATAATGAGAGAGGTCCAGCCACGTTCACAGCAGAACATGATTCCATTTTGCCAGGAAAAGTAATGAATTCATCCTCAGACACGTAGACACATCATAGGATTTCCAACTTGCAAACTAGCATTACCTAAGCGTGCATTATATTTCTTCTCACTTGCAGCTACCATCTTAGACACTTCGTCCTCTGAAGGCAATGTAATTTGGATAGTGTCGCCATCCATGACCCACGCATCAACCTGTGTATGATCATATTTGCTCACAATTTCCAAATAACAACTCCAGTGGTGCTTAATAACAAATTCTTAAATCAGATAAAACAAGCGCCCTTCCTTATGAAATGGAATTTACCATTGCCCCTCCACCTAGTAACAACATTACATGCAGACGACGTTTTGGCCTCTTCCATGAACCTTCTTCTGTGTACACTCTTATGGTAACCAGTGAAGATTCACGTTCTGCAATATAGTGAGTTAGCAGATATTCTCCCTCCAAATACTTATATCCATCACCATCATCTTCAAAAAGAACGCCCTTCGCGGTCCCTGTTTGGCAGAAAAGATACATATCAAAATATGGATAAAATTAAACCAGTCTTCTTTACAGCAGGAAAAAAGAAAGCTATGGATGAAACACTCGGTAGTCACATGCTATTTATCATATATTCAACCTTCCAATTTTTCTTAACAAAAAGATCCTCTTGCAAGTGCTTTTTGACTTAAGCCTAATAGCAACAAAAATGTAAACTGATTGCCTCACTTTGCTGTCAACTTACAGTATTGATTAAGAACTTTTGTGGAAAAAAATTTCGATGCTTGTCAACAGTAGTTTGTGACAAAGAAGCATGCCATAGACTCATGAGATAGGAAAATACAGAATTAGACAAGCTTACTTATTGGAAAGACGGAAAGAAAACAATCGGACACAATTTAGCAAGTACATTTAACAAGATTGAGTTAATGACATGCTTAAGTTGTTCTAAGCTTGAGCAACCAGAAATTATCTATTAAATAGACATCTGGCATTAGCGATTCTGTCAACAAACAACATAATGATAATTATAAGAATCCATAGAGGAAACAGTAAATTTTTCAATTGAAAGCGATGGACAATGATAATTAGACTTCTAATCAGCAACTTGACGCATTCCAAAGATGAATTTTCACAAGTTATATATGTTCATGACCTGTAACCATCAATGCAACACTACCCAAGAAAAATTCAGGTCAAACAAGAAAATTCAAGTGGAAGAGATATACCGTGCTCATTCAAAGCCACAAGGAGTGTCAAGTCATCTGAAAGATTAGCTTCACCAACATGTTGGTGGGGAGGACCCAAAGGAATGATTGAACCACCTTGTAGAAATAATAAGGGCAGATCCTATCAAGTTAAAGCAAAATAACATTAACTGCCGGCAAACCATTATCATGAAGAGCATTACAAAGAAACTAAGAACTTGTGGTACCGGGTGTGCATCATTGAAATCAAAGGTCAGCCAAATACCCTTGGGCAACACATGCTGCAAGTCATTTGATTCCTGATGGGGCATAGAGCTGATCAAGATTAAATGACATTAGCAGATGCATATGGATTTATGTTCAGCTTAAAGCCTTTTTAAACACAATCTATTAAACCCTTGCAGAATCATCAATAAGGCCAAGAAACTTGGGCGAAAGAATCCAAAGAATCATCTGTTATTTTGAGGACTAACAAGAACAGTCTCAAGATTTAATAACCATCACATCTTTTGCTCACTATTCCCATTAACTTACCAGATGGCATATCTTTATGATGACAATGCTACAAAATGCAGAAGACCTTTAAAAGTAAGACATAACATTGAAGGTACTGATACGTTAACTCAATCAATCTCTCATTAATAGGGATTTTCCTCTCACAGTGGGACACGTACACTCAAACATTAATAACATAGATATGTAGGAAATCTATGTAATTTGTAAGCGGCGATGGCTACTGAGCCTAAGGGGATGAGGGCCACCACCAGCCCCTCCAGGTCCGCTAGCAGTGAGAACATTGATAGAATACCATATCGCATAAGTGCAGAAACATGCATACGTCATGTGATCACGCTACATAAGGCGTGGACAGCAATTATACCTAATGACATAATTAGACTATAGTATATTTAAGTTGTAATCTCAAAAGTTGAAAAAATATATTCTCTTTCTGAAACTCCGAGGAAGATACTAACTAGATCAGCAAAGACAAAGGAAAAAGGGAAAGACGCTAGTAACTGCAATACAATATGGAGAAGCAGCAAGGAGCTCACGTTGCATGTATCCTCATGACATATGCAAGGTCAAATTTTTAATTTTATAGTGAAGAGAGGATAACCTTGCACAAACCAAGAGTGGCCCTAATAAAAATGAATTTTCCAGTGTCCTTAACCTGGGATCTTTGGGATCTGCACAAGAACTTGTTAAGCTTAGATACCTATGCAAATAAGAACAGTAATACATTTGGTACGAAGGCAAGAATGTTAGCCAACACCGTGCTAACCCACCAGCAAAAAAGGTTGGACTTGCCACAAGAGTGCCCATTTTATGAGCCATGTAGAAAAGAGTATATATGTGGGGAAGAAAGCGGTAGCGCCGCTTCAGTGCCAGGCGACAGACTTCCTCACACTAGTGCAAGAGAGACAAAAAAGAAAGTAAAAGATCAATTCTGTAAAATCTTCCGAGGGAACCAATGAATTTACAAAATAAGCGCCAACGACAATTAGAGGAATCTATACATTCCAGCAATCTAAGGTAGAGAATCTGATACTAAAGAGTCAGCATGCTAAATTGGTCATGATTTCATATATGTTACAAGAAAGGAAGGTCCAGAGGTTCTCTAAGGACTGAGAGACATGATTTATTTCACATGTTTCATAGCCATTTAAGAAATTTGGAGTCTTTCTGATGACGGGTCTATCAGTAACAGAAGAGGGAAACCTTTTCTTTCAAAACACTGGGGGCAAGGTCAGCGGACAGAAGTGCTTTATTGAGAGAATTTAATTCGAATGAGTGAAATAAAAATCATCAGGACAAATTTCATGCACATGACATGAGCACGTCACCAAGAAAAGCAGCACAAACCTCCTCACCAAATGACCAAGGCTCATGGTCTTTGGTGTCCATTTCAGAGTGTCCACGACAGAATGGAAACATTGCACCTATACCCATCCACCTTCCAAAAAGCTTGGGTGTCGCATTTCCTACGAATCCACCGATATCAGGTCCTGAAAGTGGTTGACCACTGAGACCCTGAACAAAATTAAAATTAGTCAAGATGGATGATCTGTACATTTGTGAATTATGTGAATTATTCTCAAAAACACCGCATCAAATTTGTAGACGGGAGTCCAAAATCTGTACATAAAAGCTAGGAACTTTGGGTTGTCCAAGACCCACCAGAGGATGAAAGCTAGGATCCTTCAAAAAATGGATTCCTATTCAAAGAGTGCATAAACGCATGGATAAGCTCATAGTAAACCGTCAATTTGGAATCAAAATATGATGAATATCACAGTTAAAGTCATACCAAAGAAAGGGCAAACGAAACCAGGATCCGGTGCTTCAAAGGGTCTAAATCACTTCAAATACATTAGAGAATTAAGTCTGCAAAGAAAGTCCCACAAACAATAGAACTCAATTATTTAGAGTTACTGCTTTGTCATGCCTTGTCAACCGCAAGCTTACTTATTTAAATCAAAGTGTCAGCATGGCATACAACAATTATACCTAATCAATATTGGAGCGTCACCTATGTAGGGAAATAGAAATTAAGGTTACCGCTTGCTCATTCTCTTTGATGATATGCACAATGATTACCACGTGATTGATGATGAAAACCAAATTTCTATGTCCATGCTGCACACTGCAGTTACAATATCATAATTACCCTGATATTTACAGACACTTGAGCTCCACCTTGAGTACACAAGCTAGGAAGGAAAGACCTAAATTTGCTACTGTCATTCCCTTGAAGTAATCCATCATAAGTTATAAAAGATGAAAGTTGGACAGGAAAATGCAATAAGTTCAGTGAAAACCAAAAGTAAACGGAATTTCTTCAAGCAAAAACAAGCAGCATAGCCTCCATAATTCACTTACCAGCTGAAGTACCATTGAGATGCTCATGTGCAGGTGCTCCCAGTTTGAAATGTTATCACCAGTCCAAGTAGCTGCATACCTCTGGCTACCGACGAATCCAGCTCTAGTAAGGACAAATGGACGTTTGTTTTCGTTAGATGATTTAATGCCCTCATACGTAGATCTAGCCATCAGCATTCCATAAACCTGTAACAGGGATGGTAAAATTGAGTAACCAGATCTTAGTGGACAAAAAAAAAAAAAGTACCAGCTACATGAGCAATGGTTACAAGTCACCAAGATATTTAGAATGTACCATTTGCAACCGGCGTCTATAACAAGGAAATTCTTGGGAATTATCACCATAAAATTTGATCTCTCGCAATAATGTCACTAGATAAAGGAGAAGAGTCAAACTACTTATTTGTTTGTCTAATTGCGAGTACATTCAAAGTATCTTTTCTGTTTTCTTCTCCGCTACACTAGAGCAGCAATAACTCTAATTTGGTAAATTGCCAATCATTTTCAGGTCTTGAACTACTGTAATTTTTCCTTTGGTCTCCCTCACTTCTTTGCTTTCTCCATAAAGGTTCAAACTAGAGCGATAGCTAAACAGAAGCCTTCAAAATTTACCTAGTGAGCATCAGAGAAACAAACCAAGCAATGTGGATTGCACATGCAAGCCAAAATTACAAAATCGACCCTTTCCATTTTACTTTTTCCCTTTATGATATTGATAGGATTTATTTTTTACTGTTTTCTCTCCAAATGTCTAGAAGTTGTTAGAAGTAAGAAGGGTAAATGGGTCTTTACCACTTTTAGGGTTTATTTGATGTATATATATTAAACTTTATCAAATAATACGATGTACGTTTTCCTCACATGGTATCAGAGCCTAGGGATTAACAGAGTAGCCACTTGCCGCCGTCAACTCGCTGGAATAGTCGGCCATCACCGCCGTGGCTTGTCACCATCGAGTGTCTCCTTCTTTCTCTCTTTCTTGCACGATTCTTTCTTGACCTTTCGTGTGGCTCCCTCGCATGGTTTGCGCGGCTCGCATGCCTTGCACGACTCGTGCGACCTGTGCGGCTCGCACAGCTCCATCGCGCGACCCACGTCGCTCGCGCGGCTTGCACGGCTGGTGCGGTACCCTCACGCAGCTGGTGCGGCACCATCTCACGGCTCCATCGCGTGACCCACACCACTCGCTGGGTCACTGATTTTGGTCACACAGCTCCATCACGTCTCACACGGCTTGCTGGGCAAATTTTGGTTGTTAACTTGCTTGATTCGCATGAGGACAGACAACATATAATGGAGCGCAAAGCACAGGCACTAGTGCCCCCATGCAGGAAAGGACTCTGAGGTGTTTTCTTTGCGACTGAAAGGAGAAATTCTTTTTTGTCCCTTTACATTGATCTTCTGGAGTTTCTATGGCCTATGTTGCTTCGGCTTTGATGGCTGGGAAGTTTACTGACCATTTTCAGATTATAAATTTGTTAATTTGAGGGTCTGTGAATTAGTGGCAGTCTCTATTACTTTATGTGGGTTGTGGAGATCTTGTGTGGTAATATTGGGTTATTAAATTGTTGAGGCTGAGTTGTTTGATAGAAGCTAAGGTCAGAGTTTGCTTATTATTATTTGGAAAATGGACGATCACTCGAAGAGTATAATTGAAGTAGATCCTGAGAAGAATAATACTGTGATGACTAAGGTAATTTCCTCTTTGTCTAATTGAATTACTGATAAGAAGCTCGCAGGTAATGCTAACTTCCACCAATGGAAAAAAATCGTGAAGCTTACTTTGACAGGTAGGAATCAACATAGACACTTAACTGAGTTCAAGCCCAGAGATGATGTAACTTGGGATGGTGTTGATGCACATATTCTTGGTCAAATGCTGAATTCTATGAAAAGTAATGTAGTTGACATGGTAGCTCATATTGATACAGTTAGAGAACTATGGGAGTATTTGAATGTGTTGTATTCTGGCCAAGATAATTTGTCATGGATTTATGAGCTATCGCAGGATTTTTATCGATTTGAAAGGAAGGGACGCTCTATTACCCAATTCTTTGCGGACTTTAAGAGATTGTATGAGGAGTTGAATGCCATTCTCCCTATTTCAGTTGATGTTCAACAAATGCAACGTCAGAGGGAACAATTGGTTGTAATGGGATTCTTAGGAAGTCTTGGTTCTGAATATGAAACTGTTAGGTCTCAAATTCTTGGAGGAGAGAATATAGCGTTACTCACAGATACACTTGCTCGAGTTCTTCGAGTATCTCGTGAGTCTTCTCAGGATACTACATCTCTGGTGGGGAGTTTAGCTCGTGTCCCAGACTCGAACTGGTAGTGGTAATAGGAGTGATGGAGGAAACTGTGGCGGATATAGTGGGCGTTGTGTCCGAGGAGGCCGAGGCATAGGAATAGGGAGAGGTCAAGGTCATCAGCATCCTTATGGACAATTCCACATATCTACTGATAATTCGGGGACTACACGAGTTTGTCATTACTGCGGCAAACCTGATTATATTCAAAAATTTTGCTATAAGCTACATGGGAGACCAGGGCAGCAGCACTAGTTCGCTAATACGGCGTCTAATATTAACTCTACTCCACAGTCATCTGAAGACAAGGTAGTGGTTATGTCTGGTGAGGAATATGCTCAGTACAAACAATCTCAAATCTCACGGCCTGTTTCTTCCACTACTACTTTGGCATAAATAGGTAATGCTACTGCATGCCTTTCAGCTACTCCTCGTCCTTGGATCATTGATTCAGGGGCTTCTGATCACATGTTAGGTCTTTCAAGTATATTTTCCTCTCTTTCTCGATCTTCGTCCATAGTTACTCTAGCCAATAAATCACCTACACATGTTAAGGGAATTGGCACAGTTAACCCAACTCCTTCATTGCCGTTGTCTTCAGTGCTTTATCTTCCACAATTTCCATTTAACCTCATGTTTGTTAGTAAGTTAACCAAAAACTTTCAATGTTCAGTAACTTTTAATCATGATTCTTGTATTTTTCAGGATCTGGCTACGAAGAAGACGATTGGTAGAGGACGTGAGGAAGGGGGGCTGTATGTACTTGAAGATGCTTGCTTGCTCAAGTGTTGCGTCCCCACATCAAATCCATTGTCTCAAATCCATTGTCGTCTTGGTCATCTTTTCTAAGTAGTCTTCAAAAGTTGGATTCTAGTTTTCAATCTCTTTCTAGTCTAGAGTGCGAGTCATGCCAAGTTGGCAAATTACATCGTGTTAATTACACACCTCGAGTCATTAAACGAGCAGTATCTCCGTTTTTATGAGTTCATTCAGATATTTGGGGTCCATGTCATGTGGTTTCTAATTCGGGTTTCAGATATTTTGTTATTTTTGTTGATGACTATTCCAAAGTTACTTGGTTATATTTAATGAAAAATCGTTCAGAATTATTTTCTATTTTTCGTGCATTTATATCTAAAATTTATACTCAATTTGGCATACATGTTAAAGTTCTGCGTTCTGATAATGCTAAGGAGTACTTTTCCACATCTTTTTCTGATTTTATGACTCAACATGGTATGATCCATGAATCTTCCTGTCTTGATACTCCACAACATAATGGTGTTGCTGAAAGGAAGAATAGGCATTTATTGGAAATTACTAGATCCATGTTATTTGAGATGAAGGTCCCGAAAACTTTTTGGTCTGATGCTGTTCTAACTGCATGTTATCTCATTAATCACATGCCTTCTTCTGCTCTGCAAGGTGGTATTCCTTTTTCCATTTTGTTTCCTAATGAACCACTGTTTGTCCTACCACCTCGTATCTTTGATTGTGTCTGTTTTGTTCGTGATCATCGACCTTGAGTATCAAAACTTGATCCCAAAGCAAACAAGTGTATGTTTATGGGTTATTCCCGCACTCAAAAGGGATATCGTTGTTATTCTCCATTACTGAGAAAATATTTTATAACAGCTGATGTTTCATTTTTTGAATCCACTCCTTATCATAATGTTCCCATTGATGTGTCTAAATTGGATGAAGACTTGTATGTGACCACTATTCGATCTACTATTCTAACTGTATCACCAGTATCTATAGAGAAACCACCTCCTCTCCAAGTTTATACTCAACGTCCCCATGTCACTACTACTGCTCCCCCCGCTCCTCCGGTCGCTACTACGTCATCTTCTGCTCCAGATCCGCCATTAGTTGACCCTCCTCTTGTATCTAATCTTGATCTTCCTATTGCTCATCACAAAGGTACATGTACTTGTACTCAACATTATATTGCAAATTTTATTTTACTGTTATGTGTCTCTTACTTTTCGAGCTTTTTTAACTACTGTTGAACAATATCCTGTCCTGTCGCTGAGGCATTACAAAGTTCTGGCTGGAGAACAGCAATGAAAGAAGATTTAAAGGCTCTCGAGACTAATCAAATTTGGGACTTAGTACCACTTCATCTAGGGAAAACTGCTATTGGTTGTTGATGGATATATGCGGTAAAAGTCAACCCCGATGGTTCTCTTGCTCGTTTAAAAGCAAGACTTGTTGCCAAAGAATATGCTCAAGTGTATGGGGTTGACTATCTAAACACATTTTCTCCTGTTGCAAAACTTACTTCTGTTCGTATTTTGATCTCTCTTGCTGCAACATATAACTAGCCTTTATTTCAACTTGATGTTAGGAATGCTTTCTTGTATGGCACTCTTCATGAAGAAGTTTACATAGAGCAACCTTCGGAATTTGTTGCTCAGGGGGCTGGACTAGTTTGCAAATTAAAAAAGCCTTTATATGGTTTGAAACAATCTCCACGGGCATGGTTTGGAAGATTTTCTGAGGTTATACTGTCTTTTGGATTATCAAGATGTGGAAATGATCATTCTTTCTTTTATAAACAATCAGGGGGAGGCAAACTATTCTTGATTATGTATATTGATGATATATCGAGAGATGACTTGCTTGGTATAACTAAGCTAAAAACCTATCTTCAACAACAGTTTCAAAGTAAGGACTTAGGAAAATTGAAATATTTCCTAGGAATTGAAGTGGCGCTGTCATAGCGAAAATATGTCTTGGATTTGCTCACTGAGATAGGTATGTTGTGATCAAAGCCTCTTTATTCACCCATGGAACAAGGGGTTAAATTAGTTGCTAATGGAGGAGAAATTCTTAATAATCCTGAGAGATATAGAAGACTGGTAGGTAAGCTGAATTATCTTACAGTTACTCGACCAGACATTGCTTTTCCTGTTAGTGTAGTAAGACAAAAACTGCTTCCCCTCGTACACCTTATTGGGATGCAATTATTTAGATATTAAGGTATTTTAAAAAAGCTCTAGGGAAAGGAATTGTCTACCAAAACCATGGTCATATCAAGGTTGAAGGTTTTTCTAATGCTGATTGAGCTGGGTCTCCAAATGATAGAAGATCAACTACTGGGTATTGTATCTTAGTCGAAGGAAATCTGGTTTCATGGAAAAGTAAGAAATAAAGTGTTGTTGCCCGCTCCAGTGTTGAGTTAGAATATAGAACCATGGTACAAGTGACATGTGAATTAGTGTGGATTCAACAGTTATTGACTGAGTTAGACTTTAAAGATTTAGTACCCATGATTTTATGGTGCGATAATAAAGCTGCAGTGCACATAGCTTCCGACCTCGTGTTTCATGAGAGAACAAAACACATTGAGATTGATTGTCATTTTATCCGAGAGAAATTGCAAAGTAGAGTAATTCTTCCCAGTCATATTCAAACCAGCGAACAACTTGCAAACATCTTCACTAAATCCTTGGGTAATGGGAGGATAGAACATATTTGTAACAAGCTGGGCATGATTAATATTTATGCTCCAACTTAAGGGGGAGTGTTAGAAGTAAGAAGAGTAAATAGGTCTTTACCACTTTTAGGGTTTATTTGATGTATATATATTAAACTTCCAGCTTGAGGGGCATGATTAATATTTATGCTCCAGCTTGAGGGGGAGTGTTAGAAGTAAGAAAGGTAAATAGGTCTTTACCACTTTTAGGGTTTATTTGATGTATATATATTAAACTTCCAGCTTGAGGGGGAGTCTTAGAAGTAAGAAGGTATTTAACACTTTTAGGGTTTATTTGATGTATATATATTAAACTTTATTGAATCATACGATGTACATTTTCCTCACAGAAGTTATTGATTAGCTGTTTGGTTCTTCATCCAATCTCAGAACCTGCACAAGCTATTGTTTGATAAAGATGAGTCCAACCAAAGCCTCTATACTTTTTAATCTCCAATACTGTGGTTCCTTTTCGAATCTTACATGTTTAAGGTTAAAGTTTGTAACTCATGCCACTGTCAGATTATTGCAAATAAATCACTTGATTTCAATCTCCATATCACTGGACTACTGTTTAATGCGATCACAAGCCACATATGCCTATTCTTTTTTTTCTTTTTTTGGTCGGTCCTACTCTATTCCTACTCTAACACTCACTCTCAGACTTTTGTCATGCCTCCTTGCAGAGCGTGGGAGTCGAAACCCACTACTGAAACTTAATCGTCCCCACCCCATCCCCCTCCCCTCCCGAGAATGTGGAGATTCGAACCCCCCACCTCCCCCTTTCAAGTTGGAAGCTACAAAAATGATAATTTTCTTCGGTCCTTTTATCCTTCAGACAGCGAACTTACTGATGAATGAAAAGCTTACGATTATTTGCTGATCTCTTCACACCGTTGGTCCCATAGTTACATAACTGCTGATTTTTGTGTGGGAATTTCAACCCACTCATGTATGTGTTTTATGAAGGACAAGGCATGCAACCCTTATAAATGATGTGTTGAAAGACAAACTAAACTGAATGCTTAATTAGATCAATCTGGCCCCAAGCTATCTATTTATAGTAAAGTCAAAAGGTCAAAAACTGCAATGTCACCCTTATTGCCCCCATACATAAAATAATAAAGTAAATAGACAAATATACCCCTATTAGCAAAATACTCTCAACTTGATGAAAGTACCAAATGATCAAAGATAAACCTATTGTCCAATCTTGATGTTAGAGTAATTAAATATTAAACCACGCCTTCATCTAACAACTTAAGCTTTTAGAATATTTGGCAGTGGTTCCACAAAATCTCACACTTGCGATGGTCGTATTGCTAATGCTTTACAAAGATAGAACTCTTCTTCCACTGGCCCAGTCTCAATATTCTTAAATCTAATGGTTTGATTGTGATTTCACACATGGAAGAGAATACTTAGGTCATGGGAGAGAAGGTTCTCAAAGCACACAATGCAAATTTGGCAGAGAAGATCCTCAGACAAGGAGGTGGAAAGCAAGGCACTATCTTATTTTGCTAGCCTCACTATTCATTTTGGATGAAGCCAAATGTACAGGTAGGATAAACTAACCAAAAGTTGAAGCATGACATTGCTTGTGCTAAAATGTGGAAAGCTGGAAGTTATCATATTTTATCCTACTATATTCAATAGAAAGCATTTAGCACTTCACCCCAAATCAACAACTCATTCTTTAACTCTTAACCCCCTTGCTTTTCCAGTACAAGCACAGTGGATACATTACGAAATTGCTTAATATCTATTTTTATATAACTCAAAAAGATGAAACACAAACTACAAATAGCAAAAGGTTGGAAAACATACATTATGATAGTGTGAGTGATTCTGGACACCTCCAAGTTCATCATCTCCCCTATGAATGTTGCTCTCAGGCATGGTCTTCGTCACAGACTGAAAGAGAAGTTGTAAGCCATAGTCCAACAAGAGAAAATGACAGAAACTAAAAGTACTAGTTACCTTAAAGACAGCCGGTTCATTCATATCATTCCATATACCATCAACTCCATTAGAAATGAAATCCTGAACTAACTGAGCCCACCAGTGACGGACTTTTGACTGTGTAAAGTCGGGGAAAACACAAGGACCAGGCCACACCTCCCCTGACAAGCAAACAGTTAATCAGCATTGTCTGATCAATTTCTGCCTTCCAGAATTTTGATTATATACATACATATACGTAGATTTATCTTCAGCTAAATCCAAATGAATGAGAATGTCTACATTTGTATGTTTTGAAAGATCTTAGGGATTACTTACACTTCAAATGTTACAAAAAAGAAAAAGAGGAAAAGGAAAAAGCAAAACCAAATAGACAATGACAAAGATTAGCCAAAACCACAGTAAAAGACAGCAAAGTACCAACAAATGGAGTCCCATCTGCTGCTTTTATCCAGACATCACTTTTGCAACCACTGTCAAAGACAAAATACCCCTCTTCGCGTTTGATACCAGGATCAAGCATCCAGATGGCTTTAAACCCGTCTCGGTGGAGACTATCTACCAAAGATTTTGGATCAGAGAAGCGGTCCTGAGAATAAATACTTTGTCTCAGTTTCCATGCTGAAAATAGCACTCTTTATTTAGTAGAGGTGTCTACTGTTGACTAAGCATTGAACCTAAGTCCTTTTACTATTAGACAAGTCAGCGAGGCAAAAAGTCCTAGACATGAATGCACTTAGGAGGATTCGAACATAAAGTGAATACCAATCTCAAAGGACTTGGTGGATTAAACGTATGGAAGCAATGGACAAAACAGAAACGCATGGCAAGTCTGCATCAAGAACCATACCTAAGGTTGAGATTAGAATATCAAAAGAACATTGATCATTGCAGTTCCTACAAAGTGAATTAATCGACAACATATTCCACACAACCTACCTCACTTCCAAAATGAATAACACCATCTTCCTCAAGATTATTTCTAGATGGAAAACAGATCTTCATTCATATTTGACAAAATTCTCACATCTTACATGTAGATGTAGATAAATGCTTCGCTTCAGGTGAACTTTCATGATGTAGATATGTAGTTATGCTTTGTTTTAAGTGAATTTTCATGATATGTATGTGACGTCTTTTTGAAATTGGCTAAAACTGTGAATTTTCATCCGGACATAAGTTGCAAGTGGCTTCATACCTATTGAAAGTGAGGCAGATGATGTGAAATTAGACCTATTTAGAGGAAGGTAGTCTGTAATTTTTTTTTAAACAAGGCAATAACAGGGTTAAAACAAAACAGGAGTCCATGCCTTGTCAAAAGTGAAGCAGCGAAACCCATCCATATAATCTATATCCATCCATACGACATCACAAGGAATCTTCTTTTCTCTGAATGAACTCGTGATCTGCAATAAGTGGACAAAAATTAGAGCTAAAGAACCGTCATGCATTGACTCATGAATGATACGCCGATAGCATACGGTGAAAGTTAATCATTGTTATCAAATCAGGTAGAAGGAAACGAGGGTTGAGGAAGAAAGATTGTAGAATCAAGCAAGATGCATCAAAAGGGCCAACCTCTCTAACTCTGTTATCAGAGTCATAGCTATAGCGGCATTGATGATAGCCTAAGGACCACTTTGGTGGCATAAACACGGTTCCTGACAATATATGCAAGCTATGTTGTTAATTCAAGCAATAATAGTAATAAACAGACTATCAAGAAAATTGTCTAATCATTCTGGTGGTCTTGTAAAGCCCATTTAGTACTAAACTAAAAATCCACAGATGGATGTTTCCAAAGAAAAGAAAAGTCATAGAATAACAAAAAAAATTATTCTGACAATTTCATTCATTAGCATGAAGCTTTTTCTTCATTTAAAGACGGGAAAAACAGAGAGTTCATGGTAATAAGAATTATGCATGATATCCTGGTAAAATTAATACATTCGACTTTTCCGTGTCTGTAATTCTAACAGCATAACATGCATACTCCTCAGGAAAACCAATTAAGTGAAGCCAATATTTGTAATAAAAAGCAAATGGTCAAAAAAAGCAATAGACATGCCTTGAGTGTTTTGGCATCAAATGTCAAAATCAAGATCTCAAAGTTTAGAGAGCATCTGTAGAAAAGATTCTAAGAATTTGAAGTATCACTTGTCCACAAAAGGAAAAAGACCAGATAAAAGAGGCAGTAGAATTTGCAGTATAGGAAGCACAAAAACCTTGCTTCTAAACTGAAGTATCCGGTAAGCTAACAAAATGGACTTCTTCCATGTTCTTAGGGATTTTTGGTACATTTGTTTTGAGGTCGGCTCATTCATTGACACACTTTCCAGCATAGTGAGTAGCATCTTCGAAAAGTGGCCACACATTAAAAATGATTGGGAGAATAGAGTTAAGCAGAATAGCACACATGTGGAAAGAAGCTGACATGCACAGCATTATTACCAATTGCATGAGACAAGGATGTTAAAACTGCGCCAGGTGAAGCAAATGGACCGAATGTAATGACAGGGTATGAGGATGGAGCCGTGAACTGTATTATTGACTTGTTTCTCAGATCAATCTGGCCATGAGAAAATATCACTCGTAAGCTTAAAACAAGTTTGAATCGGATCTTCCAAGAACTACTCCAATATGTGATCACAGTCATGAGTTCACAACACCTCACAACACCGTGTCGTGTCAGCAAGAATCCCCAGTGACTCTCCACTCGGAAGAACAGCTAGCACCCAAGGATGAGATTGGTACAAAGATGTAGTACCGGGGCCATAACCCCATGCATCCGTGTTCCACGTAAACACCTAAAACAAGAGAGATCATTGAGAATTCAAGGAGAGAAAACACATATGCTAGCATGCAAAGTCGAGGAAAGAGAACCAACTCTTTTTCCCGTGCGCTCAAGCTGTCCACTGACTTCGCCAGTCCCGTAGAAACTGGTCCCAGCAGGTAGCTAAATCGTATGTAAAATAACGTTATCAAGGCTTCGACAAATACACACACACTTGGAAAACAGAAATCAAGCAGATGAAGCTCCTAAAAGTATTGGAAATTGTCACAGTCCAGGGAGCGCAACAAAACCAACCAACAAGTGATTCAACTAATTCAAGAGAAAGAAATAAGAGCATGCGGTGACTGACCTCAAGTTTGACAATCTGCTGGCCAAAGAGACATTGGTAAGTCGGGATATAAGACGGGACATGATGAATTGTTATCGGCGTGTCCCTATCCTTGCCGTTGACAAAAGAAAGGCTAGGAAACACCGCGGCTCTGTCGTTTGCAGAACAATCGAAGCGGAAAACTCCTTCCTCCAAAATAGGCTCAAAGATCATATCTCCAACAGCGACATCCGCAGCAACCGCCTGACCTTCTCGAATAGTCATTTTAGTTTTCAATCTCGACCCGTCTCTGCATGCCACAAATTCGCACAGGCATCACACTGCTCTTTACGCCAAATTATCATTTTTCCACATGCCAAGAACCAAAAATGCTAAACGCCATCGAAGAGTACTGATCATAGTGTAAGAATCAAGATCTACAACCTCGCGTGCACGGCAGAGAAACATCATGCGTGTTACATATGAAAGTATATAACACAGGCAGGAGAGCTTGTGACACGCAGGGACTTCAGCATCAGAGAAGCATCGCGCATGTTGCGTATCGAGATCTGCCGCAGCACAACCAATCTGATACTCGGAAAAATAAAATAAAAATTGAAGCAGTAGGAAGCCAATACAACAGCAATCCAGCTCGTTGACTTCGCGGCTGTTTGTTTGTATTTCTTTTTTCTGTTTATAAACAAAAATTCTTTTTTTTTTTTCAGGAACAAAAAAAGAACATAAACGCATTTGTTTACGTTTTTGTTCCAAATCTATTTTTTTTGTTCCTGGAAACAAAATTAGAACAAAAACAAAAAACAAAAAAAAAATTATTTCTATCACCGCCCGCAGCGGCGCAACTAGCTTGGGCTTTATCCCCCTCACGAGAGGAGGAGTTTGAATCCCAGAGGCGTCGTTACGGATTCTTAGTGGTGGGTCCTGTAGTCGCTCTCCCAGGATTTGCTCGCCGGCTGTCGGTTTACGGAGTTCCCGAGTTATAAAAAAAAAACTTATTTCTTGTTTCCGGAACAATTTGAATAAATAAATTTTATTTCTCTTCTTTCTTTTCTTCTCTTTCTTTTCTTCTTCTTTTTTCTTTGACTGGTCCTCAACCATGACCAGCGATCAGCCATCAAGGGCGGCGACACCATTGAGGGCCAGTGACCTCGCCAAAGTATCGCCAACCCCCGACGAGGCCGAGCTCACCAAGCCACCGGCGAGGCTCGGCCTCACCGGGCCACTACCAGGCAATCGTGGCTGGGCGAGCTCGGCCTCGCCGGGGCCGGCGAGCCTCACCGTGGCTGGCCGAGGCTGCTGGCCATGGCCGAGGCCGACGACCAGCCAAAAGAAGAAAAAAAGAAAGGAAAAAATAAAAATATTAAAATATTAAAAAAAAAAAAAAAAACCTAAATTTACTAAACATGTTTCGGTCCTTTTTTTTTATTATTTAGGAATAAATTTACCAAACATATTTTTCGATAAAAAATTATTTCTTATCTATTTCATTCCTTTGAACAATTTTTAAATAGGAATACAAACAAACGCACCTTTCGCATGTACCTACTTTCATCAACAGTTCGACCCCCGTGGCTCCAATTACACGCAGATTCATCTGGCCATAACTCGAATTACGAAACACACGGTCGTGATCGCGAGGAGATTTTCATGTTACGGTCCAATTACTCGTCTAATCTCATCGCGACTTCAGATTAAGAAAAGAAGCGTTGATACTCCGAAAAGGCAGCGCAGCGCAGCGCACGCACGCAATCCTCTCGACTTCACCCATTCTCTCTCGCAAGCACTCAAAAGCGCGCCACAACGAGAATCGCAAGCCCGACCGCTCGCTCCAGTACGGACCTCAAAATGCGCGACGAAAGACGCGCGACTCAACTTTTCCCCTCCGCTGACGTGAACTCGCCGTGCAGAAACCAAAATCGGTCGCCGACAAAAGCACGCACGATCGGACGACGCACCGCAGCGCAGGCGAAGGCGGACGGACGGACGACCTGAACGGAGACGACGACGGAGCTGCTGCTGCTGCTGCGGCGGCCGCGGCGGAGAAGACGCGATCGGGCGGAGGACGGAGAGGACGCTTTAAGAAGCGCGAGCGGCCGAGCGACGCGGCTCTCGATGGAGGCACGTGAAGGACGCGAGCGACGACGTGGCGCGAGCGACGATGAAGAAGCTTGCACGTGCTGGGACGGCTATGGTGCTAGTGCGACTGAGCAGTAGCAGGTCCTCCATTTTGTCCGCCACCAGGGGAGTGAGTATTTAAAGAAATTATTTATATATATATATATATATATATATATATATATATATTAGCAAAAAAAGGAAATGTATAAATTAAAATGAGAGAGAGAAAATGGTGGTGGAGGGGTGGGGACTTGACTTGATTTGAGTTGCCATTTGCTGCGAATCGCGTGCATGTGCAGCAGCAGTAGCAGCGCCTGGCTTGCTTTTTTAAGAGGCGGAAATGGAGACCGGAAGTTGCTCATTTGATATTCAAGAGATTTTGTGAAACTTGCGTGATTTGATATTTAATTATTTTAATATTCTTTATTATGTTTAATTTGATTTTTTTTGCTTAATATTTGAACTTACAACCTGTAATTTTTGAAATTAAGTAAAAATTTATAATACCACTACTAATGATTCTAAAAATTCAATAATCCTATCAAAATTCTCCCGAAAAAAAAATATATATATTTTTTCAATTTGATCCGGCATTACTCCCTTATTTTAGAAGGAGCCTATTATCATTAGCATGAATACAAGTTGGAGTAAAGTCAAAATTATTAGGAAAAAAGATTTCCTACAATTGAGAAACGATTGGAAAATTCACTCGGGACTATAGTTGCACCTACAAAAGTCGTCCTTCGTCCATGCAATTACTTTGCCCATTTGGCATTGGATAGTTCTATATACCACATTGTCATAGATATGATAAAACACCATAGGGACAAAAACAAAACGATCATTTAAATGTCATACTTGATATGACAAAACATCTTACAGTTACAAATGTGCTGTAAAACCATTCATTCTCAAATTTTTCATGCCCTTTTTTATTAGAGGAAATGGGACAATCGTTTTTGGACAATAAAGTGCTAACAAACCAATCATATCACATCTTTGTAACGTGTGAATCTCGTGATTATTATTTTAAACGAGAGTCATAGTCAAAGATGATTTCGTGCATTGGTTGGATGTGCGTAATATCAAATACTAAATTTAATCTCTATTAAAGTAATGCTTCTTTCGATACGAGCCAAAAAAACCAGATCAAGTGTTTGAACCCATCAGTCCGTAAGGATGCCGACATTGCCTGCACTTGCGGACATAAACAAAAGCAACCTAGCTCAAACCATATATTCATCCACTAGAAAGAGTGGCCATATCCAAATTTTCTATTTTTTAAGCGACATATCAACATATCATATCTTGTTTGTGTCACATGACGATGTCGGTACCTTTTAGATTAAGACTTTTATCAAAGGGGGAGGGGCCGTGACTGGCGGTTGGACAAAGAGCTGCTCTAATTCAAGCATCATTTCTAATCAGAACTCTTGCCGGCCCGCCCCTACCTTAACAAAACCACTACAAAGGGGGAGACCATTTGGGAATGTCGCCGTTCGTCGCATCCGAGTTATGGCAGAGTCGCTGCTCGGTCTCTTAAATATGAAACCTTTCAAGGTATCAAATTAAATCCACTCGCCCCTTCTAACAAGGGGTTGAGCAGAGCTAAAGGCAATACATGACTACCGGGAAGCCGGGAAGCAGCACTAGTTGGAAACAACGGGGAAAATGCAACCTCCGAGTCATCGAACCAGAGTCACAGCTAGGCCAGGAAAACAAGCGCGATATACAGGATATTCGCTGTGGACAAACTCGATGCACGTCCAGACTGAACGCTGGATAAAACCACGCCACAATGCTCGCAGAAGCAGATATTGTGTCTTGCACAGTGGAGGAAAATACAGCAAACCTCTTTTTCTCCTCTAGTAAAGGACCCTGGAAAAGAGACAGAAAAAAAGAGGCAAGAAGCTCTTCACTTCGATCACCTGGAATTAATCTGGACTAGTTACATAGCAGCCTGCAGTCTTCTCATTTTTATGGCAACCTGGATGTCAGTTGTGCTGATCAAAATCGGCTGAACATCCAACTTTTGATAAGAAGTTCCATCACGGAGCTACGCACACAAGTGAACTACGGAGAATTGTGGATGTTAAGATCCAAACACAGATGGCTCGATGAATATTTAGGAAGTATCTGTATCAAATCTTGGGTGGTCATCTGCTGCTCCTCGGAACATTTTAGGTGTTCAGCAAATGTTTGCCATGGCCCTGTGATTCAATTGCATCATATACCCATCCCTGAAGAGCAACTGATCCAATTCTCCATGAGAAAATACTAGCGAGAACCCTGATAATTGGATAAGAAGCGTAAGAAAAAAGTGGCGAGGTATGCAGAAAAGCAATAATGCGGCGAAAGTCAAGCACTGTGGGGAAAAAATTAATATAGGAAGGTAAGATGTAGACACTGGACAAAATCTGTAATTCCTTCCCTTGTTTCGATGCGTAATGGAGAAAACTATGCGGAGGAAAATAAAATTGACTGATAGACTTGAGTAGCCTTTTTCTCTCTCTTGCTTCTTGCTTCCCACTTTCACTAAGTATATTCTTGTGATTATATTTATATGTAATAGACACAAGTCAATTTCCATCCATTTACCTCTGACTTTGGAGAGACCTTTTTTGGGTCCACCAGTAAGTAAATTAATTTCCTTCCATTCCGTTGTAGTTACCCAGATAATAGAATCATTGCGAGCAGGTTCCCCCCCCCTTCTCGTCCTTTCAATGTCTTCCATTCAAGATAAAAGTTAGGGCAATACGCAAACACTCATGAGTAAGGAAGAAAAAGTGGGCACTAAAAATAGAGTTGAAATGCATTAATATCAATTTGTTTCAAGTGAACTTTAAAAAAAAACAGAATATCACATTTCGTGTTAACAAGGATGTTTATGGTTCGTGGGTCTGTTTTGGAGTATACTTTAAACCAAAAACAAAAAACAACGAATTTCAGTTAGAAATTTCTCCAAAATCAATTTAATAAGGTTAAAAGTCAAACCAAACCATGAAGTTAGTTCATTTAAGAGATATGGCTCTAAATCAATAACAGCTAAGAAGCTAAGTAGTGAGTTTCATTTAATTGCTAACATCAAGCTAGAAAATTATTTCCATTACAGAAAACCATAAAGGAAAAATGCAAGCTGCAAAGACATAGAAAATTCATTAGCTATGACAATTTTCATTAGGTGCAAGAAAGAGGGATCATAGTCTAACTGTTGATGACAAAATTATTTCCTTAACAAATACTATCAATTTGGTTAGGTTTATCAAGTTAACACAAGTAAGGGAACCCCAACAAATAAGTTTAACAGAAAACTTCTCTACAACCTGAGACCAAATAAAATCAGCCTTAACAAGATAGCAGCTTCATCAGTTTTTAAACTTTTCCCACTACTTCGACCCAAAAAAAAACTTTTGCCACCACTAGAGCTCATCAACCAAGCCAAAGAGTTACAAAATCCCAACTTAACAAACTAATTCATATGCCTATCTAGCAATGATTTGCCAGCCACCAAGCACATGGAGAAACTAATTGAATGGTTGATTGGTTCAATCCAGAGATACTAATTGATTGCACCAAATTCCCCAGCTAAGAGCAGACACGTTAAGAAATTCAGCATTGCCTCACTTAGTAAGCAGATCCTCTTGACTCAACTCATTAGTGCCTTTTGACGCAAATAAATAAAATCACGACCAAGGGATTGGAATTTAAATTTTGCTGTATAATGAAACTTTACTGCTTTTTTTTCATAAATTTGTATATTGACAATGATAAGACTGGGACAAGATATCATAAGTCAACCTGCACCATCTTCAGAAATCCACACTCTCGACTTCCACCATGCACAACATTTTGGAACCACTGCCACTGATCTGGTCCACTATCAAAGGGTATATCCATACATGTCCTTCCCAAACAATTTAAATTCAAAATTGTTTAAAGCAAAATGCTTTTGGAGTGTCATCAGAATAAGTTCCTGTTATGAGGTTGAGGTCTAACTAGTCAAGCCTGCAGTTCGTTGTTACGGCCATTACAGCTCAACATATGAACATCCAATTATTTAGTACATTTCAAAGTGAATTAATAAATGAACAAAAAACTGTTTTCTCCGTGCTCTATCTTCTTCTTTTGATCTCTGTTACTTCTCGACTTTTTTCCTTTCACTCTCATCAACTTTATGTAACTTAGCAATAAAATAGACCGACGACGAGAATAACAGAAGAATACTAAAACAAAACCTTAATATTCTTATTTGACAAAGGAATCGCTTCAGCTGGTAGAACTTACTTAATATCTCAAAATGTACATAACATGAATCTAATGGACAACAGAAAAATTTACTTAACGCCATCACCATCACCTCAAGCAACTGCTAATACCGAATGCGTCAATCAAATGTGACCTCAAGCTGCCTAATTACTAAATAGGAGACGTGTCAAACAGGAACACCTACCATCCTTTTTCACACTGTTGTGGCATGGAGCAAATCAATATCCAATTAAGCTTGGATCTCCAACGTACTCAGCAATTTGATCAAGCCGCACATTGAACAACTCCTGACTGTCAGCATCGCGGACTACACCAGTCTCTCTGTCAGAATCCCTGTCCACTAGACTCCCATGGACACCCTTATAACGACCAGACAAAACAAAAACCGGACCCCCACGCTTGGGTAATGCAGTCTCGAGATAATCTTGATCTACACCTTGAATAAGTTCTTTGCTCTCATCCATCAATATATCACAAATCTTCGGTCCAACGACATCAACCACCCTTCCCTTCTTCAGATACAATCTCCCAGCTTTCAAATTCTTGCTTATCACTCTAACTCTAATGTGACTCATCAGCCACCCAACTTTACCACTGTCACCCCTCTTATCTCCACCATTTCGAACATCTCTCTTCACTTCATCTCCACTCTTTCTACGACTTCCAGAGCTATCATTCTTAATACGAAGCTCCTTCATCTTCCTCAAAAACTTTTCTTCCTCAGCAGAACCCAACTCAGCGAGATCCTTGATCCTGACCTTGACTTCCTCTTCTCTCCTTGAGAGATTCAGAATCACCGATTCGCCGCCGCCCACTACTTCCACAATTGTCCCCTTCAATCCAAACAAGTCCTCTCTACTTCCCCCAACAATCCTCATCTCTTTACCCACTCGAAACCTCCCATCGCCTCCCCGACTATCCCTCCCTTTCGCCTCCACTTCTGGCACTGGCTTCTGGGGCTCAAACCCCAGCCCAAACCTCTCTCGGCCCCTCTTCTCAATCTGCCTAATCGGAACATCCTCCTTGGCATTCTTCCCCACCCCTTTCCCCTCTTGCCAACCATAACCCCTAAGATACGCCGCCGCAAATTCCTCCACAGGCATGTCCTCGTACCCCGGATCATCCCCCAACTTCGCCAGCTCCTCCCTCAGTTTCAGCCCGGAATCATCCAGCCTCCCAGATTTCTCGGGCGCATCGGGCTTGACCTCGACCTCACCCTCACCCTCACCCTCACCCTCACCCTCCACCGACATCTCGTCGCCGTTCTCTCTCCGACGGACGGTGAGGCCGTACGACACGGCGCCGGCGTTGGCCTCCTCCTCGAGGGACCTGGACTGGGACTGGAACCGGGAGAGATCGCCGGCGGCGCCCTCCTCGGGGCGGAAAGGCAGGTCGAGGTTCTTCATCTTCTTGGAGGGGCGCCACTCGTTGGGCTTCGGCGGGATGACCAGCCGGCTCCTGCCGTCCGCCGCGACATCGGAGGGATCGAACTGGGTGATCTCCTCGCGCCGCGCCGACGAGGACGGCGCCTCCCCGCGGCCGTCGCCGGCGTCGGCGAAGCCGAAGGGGGCGGAGAGGGGCTTGGCGGCGGGCTTCGGGGGCTTCTTGGAGGCGTTGAAGGAGAGCTTCATGGCGATCCCTAGAGCTTCGCCGGAAACCTAACCGGAGCAGAAAGAGGGGCGAGGGGAGCGGCGATGATGTAAATCGAAGGAAGACGATGGGAGAACGATCGAGGAAAGAGGGGGAAGCGGAAAATAGTTTTTAAAATTCTAGGATTTCGGTCAAAAATCTTAAATAGCGTGTTCGTGTTTCTTTGATTAATTTATGACTTAATGATTTCCACATCAGACTGCATTACAGAATTTCTCAAAAATATTACTTCCTTTTATTATATTAAAAATAGGCATGGCTTAATTAGATTTTGCTCAACCCCTTCTCATGTAGGAAGGAATAGGCCGAGAGTCCGAATTTTCACCTTCTTAATGATTTCAGGTGGGAATAATTTAGATTTATGTGTGGATTTTTAACTCTCATGCCTTATAAGGAAGCTAACCAAAAGTTTAAGAATGGGAATTAAAAAAAAAAAAAAAACAGATCTTGCTCATTGATTTACCTCAATTCTCCCTCTTCAAATAACAATGCGAGCCTATACAAAGTTCTTGAGCTAAAGACTTCTCGGGTAAAGATTTTATAATTTCGGATTTAATATCATTGAAAAACTTCAAATTATTATCAACTACGACACAAATATCTAAAACTTTTATTTGTATCATTAAAAATTCTTAAATACCCTAGACCCTTTTTTGTGTCATTAAAAAACTTAAATTTATACCAATACGACAAATATTATCTAAATAGAACTAAAATAAAGGGTGTCACATTATAATCCGGATATTATAATTAACACGAAACTCAGAACATCGCCCATTAACAGTTCCTCTCGTGTTGATTTTGGCGTTGCAATGAGTTTCACTTAATGGCCTGGAAATAGATTTCCTCTTTGATTTGGATAAGTTGTAGATTGTCATTGGAGTGAAAAACAAAACCGCCGGCTCCAAGGTAGACTCAACGGAACTTGCTAATGGAGTGCGGTAGTGAAGCCAAACCGGTTCCCTCCAGAACCAGATCGTCCATACCAATTTCAGTTGATTCGCAAGTTGAATCGAAGCCCCTGCTGGTCGGAAGAGGACCTTCGAGTTCCTTTTCGGATGTGTCGCATTGGACAATGATATTCATAGATGTAACCAGGCAAATGAAGCTTCTTTTCGGACTGCGAACCTGCATTTGATTCGAGTACATATGGAGGGGGGGATACAAATAGATTCAGAAGAAACGTATAGTTTTAAGGTAAGGAGGAGGACACATGAGATTTCTAGGTAAACAAGCTTGAATGAAAGCTCGATGAAATCTGCAAATATCGGTAGTTCACTTTACACCAAAAGAAAACTAAGTCCTTCGAGCAGCTGCTACGCATTTGCCATAATTTTGGAAGATCAAGCATTGGTGTCATTGGCCGTGCAATAAAACTATGTGACCCCAACTTCAGGATGATCATCGACCGTCAATATTAAGTACAGTACCGGAGAGAGAGAAGCGAGGCTAGCAAGCAAGAATTTTCCGGCGCATCCTTGACCAATTTGAAATTCCCTGAACAGCCAAGGAGTCACAATTTGAGCCCCAAAAAATACAACCAAGCTAAGTAAACTGATCCACCGCCTGCCCATCCTCCAAAAGAGGAGGACGAATATATATTGTATAGATCAAAATTCACCTGTTTGAGGCAAACTACAAACAGGACCATAGCGTGCGAATCTACTTCGCATATCAAATTCCCATCCGTGTGAATATATCAAATTCCCATCCGTTTTGAGTAAATTCACGGTACTTCAACAAAATGGCTCAAGAGATGCGAAAGAATTTATCATTCTTCATCTTCACTTGTCTCTATAAGAACAAGAGGTTTTGTCTTTGGTCTCTTGGATGCTCTACGATCAATGCTTTGGCATTTACGTGACGAATTCTTGTCAGGCTGATCAGAGCCTTCGTACTTCTCGACTTCTTCAAGAATTCTACTCCCATACTTCCCTGCCTTGAGCTTCCCAATTATGCTCTCCAGCTGCCAGAACAATTAATGGTGTGGTAAGTCCTCGTCCAAGTGACAACAAATACCCAAAAAGAGAAGCAGTGAAATTGTCTTATTCATTTTTTTGGCAGCACAAACCTCTTTTATACAATTAAGGAATTACCAACATTACTGGATTTAGTAAATTAGTTAAGAACTAAAACTGCTCTGAGCTATGTAGCGTGAATTTCAAAGGAGCTCTGAACAAATCATGTTTTCCCCAATCAATCGCACACAGGTCCATAAGCTGATTGTTTAGATTTGGATGCATTCAGAAAAATGAGCTCAGTTGATGTGATTAACACTTGACTTTCAAGATTTCCAAAATATATGTTCCATAGGCTTTCCTAATCTTCATGAAAACATAATCAAGTAAACTCTTCTTGACGAAGAAAGTAAGCATATTTATGCTACACTTTGAACCAGAAGATATTTATTCTCATTGCAAAAAATAGTCAACACTTGCCTCTTCTATTGAGCTGGGTTTTCTGGCGCTAATCATGCTTATATGTTGAGTTGTCAAGACTGAATGCGGTAATATCCCCCCATGGATAGAAGAGAGTTCCTTTCGCAGCTCATCAAGTTTAAACTCCAAACCAGAGGTGGTGAGGCCACGCTTAGTATGTTTGATATTGTCGTTCATTCTTTTCTGATCGCTTAAAACCTCAAGCTTAATCATCATCTTTCCTGCGTGAAAATAAGCATTGTTGGTGTTAGAATACATCCCATTCTCTCACACAAGCTGTTGGACCTACAACATAGGCATATCATTTGCAACCTTAAACTAAGATAGAGCAATAAGCAAATGTTCATGTGAAGGTTGAACGCAAAAGCTTAATAATTATTCAGACTAACAAGGAGTAAAAATTATCAGTGCACAAATCCCTTGTCATGAACCAGCATGAGAATAGTAGCCATGTCTGCAGTATGAACTCAAAAAGATTCACAAACAGAGGAAAAGCAAAGGTGTCAACTGCCCCCTTATCTTCGGTCATAAGCATGACTTCAGAATTATTCCTTTGTTCATACCTCAAAAGAAAGTCCTCAAATAATCTGAAATTGCAGTTACCTTTTACTTGATGGGTAAGCATTAGCTATTTCTAAGAAATGTGAAGCAGCATTCAGTATAAACATGCACTCCCTTCTCAAGTGTCTAAGTAGGGAGAGGTTTGACAAATGGACATTAATGCTTTTGTCAAGATGGACAGTGAGACCCATATGGATAGATTAGTACAAAATCAGGTCGACACAATTTTCGTGTCATCCAATTGCATGGAAAACCAGTGAATTATAAGAACAGAAATTCCTAGCCATAGTAAATGTAGGCCACCACTTATTCTCCTTTTAATTATCTGGACAGATTAGGAAGTTGACGACGCAGTGGTGGAAAAATATTGGCTTTAAAAAAATATGATGCCAATGGTCAAGCTCCCCAGAGCACTGGTGTATGGCCAATCTCAAGATCGGCATTGGAAAGCTCTGATCAGAATTTCACCAACCACTGACTTGCTTAGCAATAAAGAGGCACACTGATGGAATTTGCAAAACATGCTGCTCCACTGCCTGAGATATGTGAAGACATATCCATTGCAGGAAGATGAGATTAAAATGCCAATCTTAAAACACAACTACTTAATTTTTAGTGCTATCAACAATGGACAAGTGACTACTCCAAGGTGACTGCATTCACATTATCTCAAACAAAGAAACAATTTAATCAAGGATAAGTAATCTCAACAGGTGTCCGCTGCAATTTAAAATAATCGTAGGTTACATAAATCTCAAGAACTAGAAGAAGAATTCTTCATACTACAATGAAATGTGTGCGCATGATGCACAAGATACTACTAGTTTTGATTTCACAAGAAATATGCTAAGATATTCATAATCAATTAAACAGATTGAAAAATCAGCAAGTGAAAAATCCCCGAAAGATGAACCTCAAGGGTTTGCCCCTAAGGGAACTTCATTAATAAAAAAAGGCATGCCAAATGCAGATATTCCAGAAACAAGAGCATCCTGACCATTGCAAACCTCACTTAGTAGTATTTAGAACACAAGGGAATAAGATGTTAATGACATGCAATAAAACTAAAAAGTGACATGCTGTGAAGATAGAATCCTTGTACCTTGCAAAACTTGCTTTGTCAATGGTCCAAGTGTCACATAAGCATTTGTAGCATAAGCTGTATGCTGATATTCTTCTTTCTACACAATCAAAACAAGACTTAGAACTCACCAAGAGAGTTTGAACATTTGACTAGCAGGTGTATATATCAAGGAAGCTCTTCACAGGAAAAAAAAGGAACTCTAGAATGAGGAAATCACACAGGTGTAACATCTTATTTATAGTTCTAAAAAGATATAAAATAAAATTATAATTCAATTATGTCTTTGCCCTTGTGAAAATTAACCACATCAAAAGACCATTATTTGGCAAGAGTGATTAAGAATTTCTCTTGCATCCACCACGGACACAGATCCAAGTACTCATTCTCATCCCAGACAAACTGACAATAATACAGCAGAAAAATCACAGAAATAAGTTAAAAGGTCAGAAGAATCTAAGTTCTTACCAACACTCGATCCAGTATCAACTGTATCGCCAGTTGCTCTAATTGCTCCTTCTTAAGATCAGAACCTGGAGAAGATACACAGCAGAAAAGATAACATGAAAGAAAAATTAAAGTCGGAAGAAGGGACAATCGCAAAAGGAAGCTACAGACCCCTAGAGTGGCCTTATCAAGAAAGAAAAACAGATCATTCAAAATAAATGGATAGCATCTCATAATAGGAGATTTATCAGTATTAGAACAAAAGGAAAACCCATTTACAGAAACCTGCCACAAATTTGGAGACAATTGGGTACAAATAACATAGCTGGACTACTCTATTTATTTGCTGTCTGACTATCATGTTAAACTAGAGGATGAAGCCATCAGCCAAAGAACTACATTACAGGTTCTATACCACAAAATGGATATTTACAAGAGAAGCAATCAAATCACTAGAGAATTTCACAAACAAACCCAACAAGTAGCGTTCATTTTAATGTTACATGCATTTATTATATAATATTAATGTGCACAAAAAGCAACCTAACTCCTTTTGCATTGTCTTTATCTTATCAACCAGCTGCAACATGGTCAATCTCTGATCCTTCTCCCGTACATCTTGAAGCAAAGAAATGACAAGCTTTGCATGGCCTGCAGACAAGATCAGTCAAAGCTGAATTATTGATCATCCTAAAAAGAAAAGAAAGCTTTAAACTACTGCAAAGAATGGACATGAGAGTGGTGGGAAAATTTTGTAGAGGATATATTCTAGTGCACGATATTTAAGCCATTGCACTTCCATTTCTAAAGGAATGGCCTTGGGAAGGAGCTTTGGATGTCCAAAGCCCATTTGACCAAACACTGGGTGTTTGGTAAAATTTTTGAAAACCACCCTGAGGGAAAGTTTGCCTTTGAAAGGCGAAAGCCCAAGGTAAGTCCTAGGCTGCCTTGGGCTTTTAGCATTCTCGGAAGGCCCTCTCTAGGGTTTAGTATAAAAATTTTGTTCCAAAACTATCCTCACTCAATTTTTGTTTTTCTGTTTTTGCCCTCGTGATTCACTGTTCATCTTCTTCAACCTTACATGTCAGCCGGCGTGGTTGCAATGGGTCGGCGACAGGTTGGAGAGAGACCGGCGTGGTCATGGCTACACTGGCAACTATCACTAGTCAGTCGCACAACCTCGGCGAGCCATGGCGACCCCCCACAAGTTGCGTTGCTGCGACCCAAATTTGGTGCGCAAACTCCATGAAGGGCCACCTGGGGTCGCGCGATTGTATCTAAGGGCCGCCTGAGGTCTTGTAACCTCAAATGTTGGCCGCCGGCAACAAATTTCGATCACCGGCGGCCGCCTTCCCTTGCCAGTCAACTTCTTTATTTTTTCTTTCGACGAATTTATTTTTCTTTTTCTTCTTTTAATCACAAAAATCCTCTATAAATATAATCCCTCCAAATACTATTTTGCTCAAAGGTATTTCACAATGGACTTTCAAATTACAATTTGCATTTTGGAAAACCCTTTAAACTTAAAGTCCTCTGCATTTTCCCTAATATTTTCCCCATAAGTCCAACCAAACGCACCCTAAGTCTATCCACTCCAATTATTTGGATGCACTTTATTCTAAGTGAGGCCTTAGTTCCACACCACATTGGTTAACATTAACAAATTTGACCAGAGCCAAGATTTAATAATCAGAAAGGGAAAATTTACATCTAAAAAATGAACTCACAAATAAGGGACGTGTATGGCCATAGAAAGGAAAAGAAAAACATAAGAGAAAAAAGATAAAATCCAATGCCTTAATCTTTATCAAATTTTTGTTAAAAGCTAAATGCACATATCAGATGAAGATTGAAAGTCGAAGGTAATGTACCAGATACGTCTATCTCTTTGATCTCATTAGAGAAGGCACAGTTGTCGCACATTCCTATGGCAGGGAAATCATGATTTAGTCATTAAACAATTTTAAGACATTGAACTAAAACAATGCCAGTTATAAAGAGAAAATCTACTAAAATCAATTTACTGAGTGAAGTGACAAACTGCAATGGAAGCTCAACAAGCAAGACCTCTACAGGAGATAATTTGCTTGTGCAAACATATGATTCACCTCACCCAGTAAACAATCTTACTAGAAATTTATAGCATCTCTAGCATTATATATTGAAAAAACTATCATAATAAATAGATATACCATTGCAGTCTTGCACTGCTTCAGCAAAATGCCTGAAAAAAGCACTTCGGCGACATTGTCTTTTACTCTGTAACACCAGAAACAACTTAGAAAGAGTTTCATGAAAATGACAAATTAAATGATCTTTAAGGCTATAATAGAAGAAAAAGGTTATTCAGGTAGAAGATTTTATTCTCTTAAACATCCACAATGTCACAAATAATGGTAATTAAGGACAGAGCAGAAAAAATGTTAGAGCTTTTAGTCTGCCCATGGACAGCATAAAGCAATTAATTATTAAGGACAAAAATGAAAAATTCTAGAAGAATGAGTAAGAAATTTGAAATTTATTTAGCAAACATACATTACCACATCCACCAATGGAATGTGTGAATGCAGAGGGAACTTATCCATTTACTTATGTTAATACACTAGGGAACAAGTGCTGGGTGAGGTACGATTCTGATGTCTGCTTTGGCGATTTATAAACATTAAGTACGTGGGACCTTGGCAAAGAGTGCAAACTTTGCACCATGAGTTAGAGGACACTTTCATGTAGTAAGGATTGGAGCGTAACATTTCAATATGATTACAGATACCTGTAATGCGGCATTTCCAATTGTAGTAAGAGTAGGAATAATCCAGCACACTGGATATTAAACTCCATAGTCTTATGGGCACATACTCTTAGCATCATAATTTGTCATTCTTAAATTGATTTTTCCACCAAAATTACCAAAACCAGCAATGCGGTGCCCTTCTATGCAGGAACACCCCATTTAAATGACATGTATACTGCATGGCTGTACAAGGCACCCTATATTTAAAACTGAAAACTGCTAAGATCATCAACCTGTGCAGTGCTAGGAGGGCAAAAAAAGGACAGTACCTGACAGTACCGTACTATGTCATATAGGTTTTGCAACCCAGAGTTCTCGTAGAAGACCATTGAACTCTGTCAAGAAAGAATGACATCTCATGGATGAACAGTACAATAGAATATAAAACTTAGTAACCAAAAGAAAATTTATACCTGCCTAGGAACATCTGCAGCCCTATAATATAGTAAACATTCTGAAGGAAGTCCATCTCTTCCAGCCCGCCCACTTTCCTGAAGTAATTGGTGTTACAGAAAGAAAGATTTTTATTGAAAACAGTTCAGAAGGAAAAGTGTGAAAACCTGGTAGTATGTTTCCATTGATTTACTCAGACTGTGATGGATGACAAACCTGACTACGAGAAATAATGATGTTAAGTACACAACCAGACAGAAATAGCAGTAACACTTGACATTAGATTAAAAATAGAAGTGCTTCGACAGGTATATGCATAAACCGAAAAATTAAATATTTTGGCCGCTAAGGGTTCCACAAATAAGGCCACATACAGGAGAGCCTCTCCACACAGGCACAGTAAAGCACGCACACAGGAGACAGGCATGGCACTCCAGTACTGATAATCTATAATGCATTCGAGGGTTGGGATTATTTCCTCTTCACAAATTCAGAAATTCAGATGTGACACAAGGTACTCAATCTTGAATGTCCATTCTTGCACAGACCGTGCATTAATTCCGGCGGTAGATCTCTTCAATGTGTTTCATTTAGTAAGAAGCTAAATTTAGTTAACCCTGGGAATAATAGAAGGTGATGACGACAGGTTTTACTTTCCCTGAAGGGTAAAAAAGGAATTACTAGCCTTCTCACAAGTCCATCAACATCAGATGCTCTATCAGATGAATTACATAGCAACCTAAATTAGTGAAAAGAACTCTAAAATGAGGCAAATCTGGCAGATGACATTATCAAAGAGTATGTTTAGTTAAAAATTTCTAATGCTCAGAAATGGAGCTATGAATGTAAAGACTGCTTTAGATTAATAAGCATGACCAACTAATTCCTATTCAAAGAGTAAGAGACATTTGAGAAAGAAATCCGCACATATGCTAGCATTTTGCAATACTAACCATCAGGTTTGTTAATTCCCATTCCAAATGCCACCTACAACCATGAGAAAAAAGAATGGTAAAGTGACTTGACTTAGATAAAAGCATATAATTTATTTGCATACACATACCGTCCCTATAATTACTTGTAGCTTGCCATTGCTCCACCTGCAACAGACAAACATTAAAGGGTCAAGCACATCTATGCAGGAAGAAAAATGTCCAAGAGTGCGTAAATGGACCTTTAGCTAACTATCTCTCTCCGTGGCAGGGGAATGGGCATTGAAGCATAGTTGAGAGCTGTGTATGCCTGTGCGTATCTGTGTGCTCCACCATTTCTTTCTTATCAATGTTTGAGCATTTTGAAATCTTCTTTCTGTAGTGTGATTAAATATGCATACCACAACTTTGCAGGCCGAACACATTGTCAAGATATCACACTAGTTCAGCTACAGTCAAAAGATTGCTCTACTTCAGGTTAATGTTCTTTTAGCAGCAGATAAAGCTCATGTAAAACTTAGAGACCCTCCGTTTGATTAAGATAATGAAATAGCACAGTTGGACAGAACAAGACTGATTTATCACAAATACATAAGGCAGCCATCATCATTAGTAATTCTGCTGGTGATTATGCCATTGGTCTCTGTTTCAGTCAAACCTAGGGTAGAATGGCACCAAAATCTTGCAAGTGAACAGTCACGGAGAGAGAGAGAGAGAGTCATGGAACTTATTGACATACAAAGTGAGCATGCAAAAGCCATGTTTACCTCAGATGAACTTTCTCACGAGCATTTACATCCATATCTGCATGATAATAATCTGCTGAAATTCCTCTATCACGTAACTCCTTTGCAACCTGTTCTACACCATACATGTCAGAAATGAGTGTATAATATTAGTTACAAAGAAAGTACAGATATGTAAGCATAGAAAAGTAATTCAGTGACTTCACCAATTGTTGTAGTAAAAACAAAAATAAATGTGATTCTAAGAACAAATGGTATGTGGCATCCTCAACAGAAAATAACATTGCCCTTTTCACTAAATCAACACAAAGACCTATTTATTACTATGAAGCCAGCAATCCTAGCAACTTTAGAAAATTTCCCGGACTTTGTTCCTATGGGTGCACCATATCACAGTATATTAGATATATTCGATCCATTCTGTCAATTCTGTGACATTATTGTCAATACTATCATTTTCACTTGTGAGCCAAAAATGTGAGCTGACACCTAAGGAGAAATTAAGAAATGCCCCACATATATTCTTGACCTTCTTTTTCTAATCAACTGTTACAAGGAGATATAGTCTAACAAGTAACAATTTAGTGAATTAGTCATGCAAATTAGTTAGTGAATTTATAATACTGAACCACGAATAACTTGACAAAAATTGAAAATTTTAAAAAGAGCACATAATGGCGAAAGTAAAAGAATTGATGAAAGGATGTTATGAGTCAATGATCTAAAACACTAGTATGAGATATTAAAATTAATCTCAGTTTGCAGCCCCACTTGCACTCGAATTGGAAGAATGTCATCTAATGAAAAACACCACACCAGCTGAAAAAGAGAATGCAAAGGAGTTGATGGATGGACTTAACCTGTTCACACTCCTTCCTAGAGAAGCAATAAACTATCCCAGATTCATTATTGGGATAAGATTCCAGTATAAATTCAGCAATTTCGTCAATAACCACTTTAGCAACAGATGACTTCTCTCGTACCTGCAGTGCATCCATAATAGACATTGGCTATCTGGTATGCAGCATATAAATTAAAGATTCAATAAATCAATCAATGGCATACCATATAAAAGAGATTTGGCCTGTTAACAGTGCTGACGAACTTAACGCACTTGGGGATCTGCAGCATTTCCATCAGATCGTTTTGTACTTTCCAAGTAGCAGTTGCCTGTAAAAATAAGATGACCGATTCATGAGATCGCAAATTCTTTAAATTAGTACATTTAACTACATAAGTAGCCATGTCATCCACAAAATCAATAGAAAGAAGATAAGAGAAGACATACAGTTAAAGCAACCACGGGAACACTGGGAAACTGAGTCTTCAAGATACCAAGGTTTTTATAGTCGGGCCGAAAGTCGTGACCCCACTGACTACAGCAGTGTGCCTCCTGCAGTTTACAGACAAGCAAGGACTTAGTACAACCAACCACATGACCATATTCGGCCTTACCAAGATGGGCATTGACGTCAAGATTCAATTAGTTGAAGTGGCATTTATTAGTTTGTAAAAGCATGTTTAACCTAATGGTCCATAGGTTATGATCATGAAAGACAAGTGCCTAAAAGGCAGCGTTGATGTGCACGATTAAGGGGAAGAAGACACAATGACATTTCCTTCTACTTCTTCCTCTTTTATCGCCCACTATAGATAAGCAAAGTCACATCTTGACAAATCTATGATGTTTTTTTTTGCTGTGACAAGTCTAAGATGTTGACCAACTATAATTTCGCTAAAATTACTATCTTTCTAAGTTTTTCTACTTAATAAACAATCCTGAGCAAGCAGTTGTCAAGACTAAACCTACTTTAAAGACGATCAACAGAAAGGAAGCAGCAGAAGAAAACAAATCAAAGTTGGACAGTGCTATCCAGTAACTTCTGCAACTACTCATCACACCTTCGAAAAGCTCATTGTATCCAAAATATGATAATTGTACATCATGTTTCCAGCTTTTAACGTAAGTCACACGTAAACTAGATCAAACATCCTTGATCATTTGACCTTCATAATGAAGTCCTCAATTTGAATCCTAGGTGCTGCTCCATAAACAATGTAATACAGAAACTAGTTAGCTGATTCTTCGAGGTTAGTCAAAACCAGTTTTAAATGCTAAGCCTTAGGTGCAGTTTCAACTTAAGGCAGCACAACTGGCAACCAAACTCAGATCAACAGATCAGTGTAACTACATTTCTTAAGCTTGTTATCACTTGAAGCAGTCTAATTGGTCCACCATCCTTGGTTTAAGACATTATGATAATCTTGTCTATCTATCATTATGAAGTAGCACAACTTTCAAGTTCGAAGTGGAAAGTTATATCACCTTGCTACATACACAGAAACATAGGCTGCTCAAAACCAAAATTTACCAACACTAACCAACACTGAAGCTTAGAAATCACTTAAGACCAAAACCAGAAAGAAAATTCAGATATTTACATCAATTGCTATCAAAGAAAGACGCCCTGCATGGTGGCATTTCTCCAGCTTTGACATGAACCTCTTGCTCTTGGATATCTTTTCTGGAGTAACATATAGTATTTTCAGCTCTCCTTCACCCTTTTCAAGCGCCTTGTATATAAACTTTTCATTGTCCTTGCCAGTCGTTGATGTCAACATATGTGCTGGAATGCCCAATGCAGCCAGACCCATCACCTAAGCAATGGTAATATTGCATAAGTTTATGTCACTAACAAACTTCACAAAGTATAACATATTCTCAAGAGAACAGAAGATAGGAAAACACCTGATCCTGAATCAAAGAAAGCAAAGGACTGACAACAAGGGCAACTCCTTCCTGAAGAATGGCAGGAAGCTGGTAGCAGAGGCTTTTGCCACCACCAGCAGCCATGATGACCAGGACATCCCTTCGACTCATAATGGCATTTATGATCTGGAAACAAGGAACAGGCAATTCTCAGAAACACGTTGGGTTAAGGCAATAAATGGAAGACATGCCCATTACAAATACATCAAGCTAGGCAGATATTTGTATGAAAGTAATGACAGGAACCCCAGTCGATAGATTTAAAAGAAAACATGGCAATGAGTCTGACTTTCAGCAGACGGAGTCAGAATAGTAGTATGTGAAACTTTCAATTCATTGCTATCACTTTGAAGAAATAATTATGTGGATAAATACATTTGGCAATTACTCTGCTATGATTTTAAAAACTTACATTAACAAAGGGAGTGCATTTATATGATTTCAAATGGGAAGGCATATCACAGTGTGAACATGAAGTATACAGAGCAAAATACCAATTTAAAAGATCCCAAAATTAGGCAAGAACTTCAGCTCCACCTATTAACCTCCAGCATAACAACTAAAACTGCAACAGGGATATTTCCAGCGCTAACCTCCCGCTGATTCGCGCGATACTTGCGTATCCCAAAAATGTTGAATTTGACATCGTCAGCTCGAGCATCCCAGTCGAAAGTGCCCGACCAATCTTCCCCCGACATCGAAGCGCCATCCCTCACTGGGCTGCCAACATCCTCGCATGCCTCCAACAAAGACTTCAGCTCAGACTGCCGCTCATACAGCTTCTCTTGCCGATCAAGCAAGACCTTTATCTGGTCTGCACAACAGTCGGCAAAGAATCAAAACAAACGGCAACCCCAAAACGCGGCCGACGAAATCGACCCCCGAGCTAATTAAACGAGCAAAATGCACAAAGCCGGGGACTTTCACAGGCCCCATTTTGGTTCTTTTCTGAAACGAAATTCTCAGCATAAGCACAGAACGATTCAGTTCCTGCAAAACGATCACAGCATACTCAAGCCGTTCCTGATTTACTATATCGAAAACTTCACTCCCGACATCAATCGCAGTCGTCGCGCAACAAGGAACAGCTAATGGCGACCATCGTAGATAGAGAGACAGAGACGGAGACAGAGACCTTGGACGTCCTGAAGCTCGACCTCCACGCCCAACAGCTCCTGCAACACGTCGCCGACTTCCATCGCCTCCCGAACCGGCGACCACGATCGCGACTCCGATTGCTCCCCCGGCGCCGGAAATCCTCCCGCCGGAATGGGGACCGCGAAACCCTAGAAGGACGTCGGTGCCGAATATCGCGCCGGCGATCCGCTCCTCCTTCGTTCCTTTCTTTCTTCCCGCCGGAGGAAGCGAAGAGCTCCCTCCGCTTCGCACCTTCGCGCCGCCGTCGGGCTCACCAGCGGCCCAGCGATGTTGGGCCTAAATGGGCCTAAAGCGAAAAGGCCCATCAACTTCCGCTTGCAAAATGGGCCCACGCAATCAGACGCAATGATTGATCTTGAAGTTAATTTGGATTTATGCAACTTAGGTTTCTAGTTCTAAAGCTTATGATTTGACATCTTTACTTCTTTTTATCATTATTTTTGGCGAAGCCATGGCTTCCGCACGTATCTGCCGAAGATCGTGATTTCAACAGAGATCGACTCGCTTATTATTGGAAATTAAGTTTCGAGATGCTTCCGAGGTTGACTCGAGGTCAAGGGACGTATTCAATATCTCACCAACCAAAACCAAAAATTGGAGACTTTTTATTGTCCTCTGTCGTAACGAGAGCGAGAATGGTACTTAACCTATCATCGTACATGCTGCAAATACTATTCCAAGTCATGAATAAATATTATTTTGCCTTAGTTTTTAGGTTGGGAAAAGAATAGCTGACTCACTCCGTTTACTTATAGAGTGCTTTAACTATGTATCTAAATGGAGAGTATAGATCAAATGAAAAGTTGGTAATCCCTAGTGCACTAGATTATTTTGTGACATTCGAAAGTTGGATATTTTCTTATTGAAAATATTCAATCGATGTTCCAAGAATGCCCGATAAATGCGAACTTTTCAATGTTCGATGGCCAAAATTTGGATACACTCTCTCAATTTGCTTATTGAAACACATATAGCTAGCCCATGTACGATTTGTCTATAGACTCTTAGGCTGCGTTTGACATTCAAGATAAAATTAAAATATGATAATTTTATCCTATCTAACATTTGGTACCTATTCAAAATAGGATAAAATTGGATATAAGAGGATATAGACCGGATAAAATTATCTCATGGGGAGGTAAAATAAAGGTGGATAAGATTTCTAACATTCATAATAGGAAAGTAATTTTTCTTGAATAATAAATTTCTTAAATTAACAAATTAAAATTATATTTCAATATAAATAATATTTGAATTCCAGTATAAAAAAATTCAAAATAAAAAAATAACACTTTAGTTATTCCAATTTAATCTTATTTTTATTTATTTATTATAATTTAATCTATTTTGTAATATAAATATATATAATTGTTTATATAATTACATATTTTAGGTTTATGAGTATAGTTTACTATTTAATAAAATTTTATTAGAGAATGATGGAATGAGAAGAAAGAGATAAAAAAAAAAAAGAGGAAAATAAAATGAAAAGGCAAATAAAAATAAAGTAAAGCAAAAGTCTCACAATGGATTTTTATCATCTCCCTTTATAAAATTTTAATATTATACTAATATACTGTTTATACTAAACAATATACTATTTATGATGTAAATATATCCAAATTAATCACAACAACCACCAAATAATTGATAACATATTGCAAAATTCATAAATTTCGCGTATTATTATATCCAGTCTTATTTTAATTTAAAATTCGAATGACCCAACGTAATCCGTAGGGTCAGCTCGGTTTGATTGGGGAGTTGAGAGATTTCTTCCGTCTCGGAACCGTAAGCCGGATCCCGCTGACCGCAGCTACCGCACACAGATCGACCTTTCCACGAGCCTCCGGAAAAGGCCTTTCCAAATATACATAACGAATAGGGAAGTCGTCATTCACCCATTTTGCATCAGCCAGCCGACACGAAGACAGAGATGAAGCTGGTCTTCCTTTCTCCCATCACCGTCTCTCTCTCTCTCTCTCTCTCTCTCAATAAATGCAGAGCTGCCCATAGAGTCGGGACCGCTCGACAGCGTGAAAGGTCCGCGAGGCCAAAACCGCTGGCGAGCGACAGGCGGACAGAGAGAGAGAAAGAAAGAGGGAGATACGTTGAATTTAGGACAGGAGCTGGTTTTGGCTCCTGGGAAGAGGGAGAAGCTAAGGGGCCGTTGCATAAAGTATGGGGCCATTCAAACTTTGCAGGGAGAGGTTTTGGAGATTAGAGAGAGAGAGAGGGAACAGGAAAAGGGAGGAGACATTGAATGCGTAAAGGTGGGGCGTGTCCTTGTCCTCCTCCTCTCTTCAGCTTTGCCATGTTTGCTTGTGGGAGATGCCTTCTTGTCTTCCACCCAGCAACTTGCTTTTTTCTTTTCTTGAATGCTGGAGAGAGACTTTCCTCTAATTTTTTCCTGTTTTATAATATTCATGATAAGGGATTGGGGGAACTCATGTTCTTGACAACTACATCGACTATTTTGATGCACGATGATCATGCCATCGATTGTGATGGTAAGTAAATGTGCAAATGTAATGATCCTGACTCGAGCCGTAAGTGAGTAAGAGGGTTTCACCATAATGTTTTGGGGGGCAGGGTGATAATTATGGTGTATTAATTGGAAATGAGTGAACGAACCAATTCAATCCAAGGACAAGCCTTAACCAGCTGAGATTGGTTCTAAGGAAAGTAGTGCAGTTTCTAGTTCCAAAAATTAAAAATTGAGACGTGGAATTGAACTGATTTCAAATCACTTTACCCATAACTCTAAGCAAATTCTTTCACTCATTATTTGTCAAAATTTAATACATTTGATAAAACATCCTCAAGTGAAAATAATTGTATTCATGTTTCACACATGCATATTATATCAATAAGAATACCAAACAAAAGAAGACAAAAGAAAAAGATCTATTTATTTCAACGTCAAGAGAGCTTCTTTGAGAACCAACTATAACAAATTATTAGCTTTCAAGTCCCGTCCAATCACCCTCGATATTAACTTGGTAAGAAAGTGATTTGTGCATTTAACTTTTTTCGTAATGTATGAAACGGTTGCTCTTTAATCCCATGGTTCCTATTTATTTTCACCTATAATCAAGAACAGAGATCTATTGAAAGAATTTAAAAAAAGAAAAAAAGAAAAAAGAAGAAGGGGATTAATGCCGTTGCAAGCCCAATAGTAATTTAGAGATGGATAACGCAACTTACATATCACACGATCTACGACAAAATCATTTATCAATGTCCTTTTCGTGCTCCAAGAACTTTATCTTGAACGTCTACTTTCTACTTTTTCACGGTGAGAAGCAAAAGCAGACGCACGGGTTTCATCATTTCTATCACATCAGGCGCAACAAAAAGAAAAAGCATTCAGAGCCAGGACAATGATGAAATGCCTTTTTGTATTTAAAGTGATCTATTATGATTGTAACGACACGAGTAGCTAATCAATTACATGAATTGACGCATCATCCATCATCGTACATTATTTCGCACGAGAAGCGAGAGATGCAAGCGTGGCCTCACCTCGATCACGAGCATGCTGCCTACGTGAGTGCATGACCCTTATCTTTTAAGAGCACAGTTGAGTCAAGACAATTCAAACGCTTGAATTAGGGTTTTGAGCAAGTGGGTTTTCATCTATGGATAAGTTTGAATAATGGGAAGGACCCATGCAAAAGGAAAACAGCAAATTTATTTATAGAGCCAGACTCGAGGTGCAACTAGAGAATGCCAATTGTATATTTCCAACAACGAAAATGCAAGTGGATGAGCACGGAAAATGTGAGAATGCTTTTTGATAATTTCCCATTAAAATATGAACAATCCTACGTGGTTGTTTGTTCATACCAATTTATCTTAATAGATCTATAAACGATTAAAATAAATAAAACATGTATTTATTAGAAGTGCGTGCTAATAATCAAACCGATCGCTTGAGTGTATGCATCGATCGAGGGAACGGGTGGAGTTCCAACGAAGATCGGCGGATGCGGGCCCCACGTGATCAGCAGGACACGACAAAATTGCCTTTTTCGGCCATTCGCCCGCCACGTGCTATGTCTGCGCGCGTGGCGTGGCGCGGGTCGGGTCGGGGGAGGAAGTGGAGAAAAGAGCTCGGGACCGCACGCGAGTATTTGCGGCTTTTTATTTTTATTTATTTTTAATTTACGCCATTTTTCGATTCCACCTACTGCATTTAATAATGACGACGGTCGGCTTTTCGCGTGGGGCCCGCCTAGAAAAACCCCAAATTTTTATTTTTTTTTATATTTATGGTGCGATTTGTTTGGGAATGAATTTCTTCCTTTTTCTTTCTTTCTTTTTCCTTTTTTTCATGATGGCTAGATGGGGTCTTGATTGATCATCGTAAGTCGTTTGTAGGTAGCTTTGGCTTTAAATTTGATGCTGATGAGACACGTCTTAATCATACCAAGGGATTTGTACACGTGAAAATTATGGCTTATAACGATAGTCTGCCAATTCCATTTTCGAGCATAAAAGAGCTAGGAGCATAAGTTCCAAAAGCCCCACTCTAGAGAAAGTATCATATACATCATTCACACGATTGATTTGTCGGTTGCCTTGCATGGTCGATGCGCATCTTGAATCGACTTTTGAGGCTTATAATTAGAAGGTCTCTCTTGAAGTTCATTCGGGTTTATATAACTTACGTTTCTAACTTTTAAGCTTATAATTTGGTGTCTTTAGTTCTTTTCTTTAGGCTGCTTTTACCTTTGGTGAAGCCATGATTTCGTTACATCCACTTAATATTATGATTATCGTCATATATCTACTCGCTCAGCATAAGAAATAAAGCATTGAGATTTTCCAAAGTTGACTTGAGTTTTAATGGGACGTTTTCCATATCTAACCTACCAAAACCAATATTTTGAGACTTTTCTCACTTCTTCTTATAAAATGAGTGCAAGAACAGTACTTAACCCATTTAGGTCAAACCGCTGACCCAACCTAATTTTTGGGGGTCTGGATTAGAATTTTCAGTTGGTAGAAAAGAAGAAAGTATACGCATCTCCCGTTGTTTTTCGACAAGATCACCAGCATTGTCAAGGTAAATTTACCTTCTTTATTTTTTTCTTACCAAGTAAGTTTTATAATTAAACAGAAGTTAAAATTAAGAAGTCAAATCAAGCTCCTCACAAATTCAAAACCGGTCAAATTCGTATTTTACAATATTTTTGTAGTTGGAAAAAGAAATATACAGTTACAGTGTGCTTTGACCATGTATCTTAGTTGAGAATTACCGAAAAACACTCATCAAGCAATCAAACGAAAAAGTTTGTAATCTCTAATGCACTGAGTTATCTTGCGACACACGTAATTAACATTTTGAAAGTCGAATATTACTAGTATTGCAAGAACACCCAATGAAAGCGAAGCTTTTCAATCTTTTTGGTACAAAAATTTTGGATATACTCTAACTCTTATCAATTTGCCCATTAAAATGCATACATATTGCCGAGCCATATATGGTTTGCCTATTAACCCCGGGCAAGCTCGATTGATTGGGGGCGATGGTTTCCAGAGTGGGAGTCGAAAGTCCAAATTCCAATGCCGCATGCGAAATATTGATGAGTCAGGATCAGTTGTACAGATGGACCTCAACTGACTCATCAAAATTGCACTACGTTTCGTGAGTCTTTCGGTAGCGTGATCTCCACATCTACGTTAAATAGAAGATGATGAAACTAGGAAGCTGTCATCACCTTCTCTCTCTCTCATGCACGTTTCTTCATTTATTGAGAGAGAGAGAGAGAGAGAGAGAGAGAGGAGCTCATGTTTGCTCTTGGGAGATGAGTGGGGGTGTGCATGAAGTAAAGCTGGAGAGAGAGAGAGGGGAAGGGAAAAGGCTTCTAATTTTGAAGCTTATAATTTGATAGGACTGATCGGTTTCGGTCTGGTCTGGTTTCAAGGTGGAGTTGAGAACTGGATTGACAGGACTGGTTTTCAAGTTTTCCAGTGGAATTGATAAATTTGTTTTTCTGGGCAAAAAATAAAATGAAAAATGGGAGAAATTGGAAGGAATTAGGGTTTTTCTTAAGAAATTTAAAAATACATTGTATATATAAAATTAACCGGTTTGGTCGGTCCGGTTCCCACCTTGAAACCGGGAATCGGACCAATCGGCCACTTGTTTCAAAAATGGGAATCGGGAACCAGACCGTGCTCTTTGAGAACAACCCAAAATCGGCCAATCTAGTCTGGTCTGAGCAATTCTTGGTTTGGGCAGTTCCCTGTGCACATTCCTATAGTTCGATGTCTTTAAATCTTTTCTTTAGGACTTTTACATCTCCAGCGAAAGCCACGATTTCGCGACATGTGTCTGCTTAATATTATGATTATCTCCGTAAATCTACTAGCTTAGCATGAGAAATAAAGCATCGAGATTTTTCCAAAGTTGACTCGAGTTTAATGGTACATTTTCAATATCTAACCTACCAAAACTAATGTTTGAAGACTTTTATCATTTCTTCTCATTAAACGGGTGCAAGAATAGTGCTGAACCCAATTGGGTCAAACCGCTAACACGACCCAAATTTTTGGGGGTCCGGATTAAAATTTTCAGTTGATAGAAAAAAGTTTGTGCATCTCCCGTTGTTTTCCGATAAGATTACCTGCGTTGTCAAGGTCAGGTTACATTTTTCTTTTTGTACTAATTAAGTTTTATAATTAAACAGAAGCTAAAAGTAAGAAGTGAAATGAAGTTCCTCACAAATTCAAAGCCAGTCGAATTCGTATTTTACAATATTTTTCCCGTTGGGAAAAGAAATATACAATTATAGTGTGCTTTAATCATGTACCTTGGTGAAGAATTATCAAAGAGCACTCATCAAGCTGTCGACAAAGAGCTTGTAATCTCTGATGCAATGAGTTATCTTGCGGCATATGTAATTAACACTTTGAAAGTCAAATATTTTTCGCATTGAACATATTCTACTAATATTGCAAGAACACCCAATGAATGCGAACCTTTTCACTCTTTTTGGTGCACAATTTGTGGATATACTCTAACTCTATCGATTTGCCCCGTTAAAATACATACAAATTGCCGAGCCATATATGGCTTTGCCTATTAAGCCCCGGCCAGCTCGATTGATTGGGGGCGATGGAGGGTTCCCTAGATTGGGAGTTGAAAGTCAAAATTCCACTGCCGCGTGTGAAACATTGATGAGTCATGGCCCCTTGTACAGATCAAGATCAAGACCCCGACCTCAACTGACTCACGAAAATCGCAACGCGTTTCATCAGTCTTCAGATAGCATGGTCTCCGTGTCTGCATTAAAAAGCAGCAGATGAAATTGGGAAATTGTATCACCTTCTCTCTCGTGAACGGTTCTTCATTTATTGAGAGAGAGAGAGAGAGAGAGAGGAGCTCCTGTTGGCTCTTGGGAAATGAGTGGGGGTGTGGATGAAGTAAAGCAGAGAGAGAGAGAGAGAGAGAGAGAGAGAGAGGGGGAAAAGGGCAGAGAAGCATTGAATGCGTAAAGATGGTAGATGTCCTCCGCTCTCCATCTTGCCACTCCTCGTGGGAACCTTTCTCTCTTCCCAGCAACTTCTTCTCCTTCTTATTTATTCTTTTGACAAGTCTTTTCTCCTTTTTATTCTGTTTTAATAATAACAATAATAATAATAATAATAGTAGGGCCCTCTAATTCTTTTTTCTTGGCCTTTATTTTTTGAGCTCTTCGAACACGGTTGGAGCCAAGCCAACTGCGAGACGCGGAGATCAGGGGATCTCGTCTCCTCACACATTACATGATTATCTCGATGGACAATATTGATACCTTAGGACGTGATAATGATGGATGAGGATCATTGGTATTCGGTTAATAGGTAACCCCACCAAGACCCGAGGACTTCTCCCTATGAGAGCTTCTACAACTATTCGTTTGATATACAAGGACAACAAACTATCAAGATGTGGTCCTGCACGCCTTGTACCCCTAATTCCATTTATATCTTTTTCTTTCTTGGTGAGAGGGAATAACATTTGTGCGTTTTTACATCCCAAGAATCTTGAAGTCCAGATGAGGCCTAAAATGAAGCATTTCAAGGGCTTGTTTAGGTCCAACTTCTTCTCCTTTTTATTTATTCTTTTGGCAAGACTTTTCTTTTTTTAATTATGTTTTATTAATGATAACGGACCCTCGTTTTCTTTTTCTTTCTTTTTGCGAGCTCTTTGGATATGGCTAGAGCCAATCGCGGGAAGCAAGGATTGGGGATCTCGTGTTCTCACACATTACATAGATTATCTCGATCCGCAATATTGATGCCTTAGGCCTTGATAATGAGATGGTACCCACATACAATTATTTAACTTGACCCCCTTAGTGAGGATGATAAATTAAAATCTTGAATGAAGACTTGCTGCTGCTCGCTGTCACGGCGAGGTGGATTATTTAAGGAGTTCTTTCTTTTCAGAAATTTGTTTGAGAGCATTTCACTGTGATAATTGACAAGTTATAATTACAAGGTATTGACTCGTTATAGTATGATTTGCATGTTCAATTTTCTTGTAATGAGTGAAACGATGGCACTTTAAGCCATTAATTCCCCTCTTTTACCCTATAATTCATAGAGTTTTGCTGAAAAAAAGTCGAGTAGTGGATTAATCCGGCTACCAACCTATTAATAATTTAGACGTCCAAAACCCAACTGTATATCACATGGTTTATGACAAAGTCATTTGACATTCTCCTGTCACATGCAGCATGGGGTTACATCATTTCTATCCCAGCAGGGGCGATAAAAGAAAGCATCCAAAGCCTGAACTTCAATGGAAGTTACCTTTTTTTATTTATAGTTACCTGTGGTCGAAGCAAAACTTTACCAACATAGAGCATCAGATGTGAATGAAAACCGCATTTGACAATGACACTTCAGTATAATATTGATCAATTGCATGAATTTTCAAGATGCATCGGTCATTGTGCTCTCTCTTGCGCTGGGAAGCGAGAGACGTGAGCGATGGCTGCACATCGGTCACGGTGTCCAGGCGAGGTTCACGAACATCATCTTTGAGGAAATGATTGAGTCGAGTCGAGTGTTTGAGTTTGACTGAACTTGAATATTCAAGATTGGATACTCGAGTGAGTTTGATTGAAGCTGATTTTGGAGTTCGACCTCAGATTAAAATGGGTTTTTCCAGCTTGACTCACCTTGTTCAGTTAATAAGGATTAGTTGAAGCTTAGATGGCACTATAAACTCGAGCTATGATGATTCAATATAAGTTAAAAAGAAAAAAATTTCAAAAGCAATCTCCGCTTTTCATGTCAATAACGATTTCCATTTTAGATTTTATACAATAGCAAATAGGGGTGAGCATGAGCATCGGTCTAGGGTTGACCCTAGGCCGACTCTAGACCGGCCCAACCTTGTCGGTCCTGATTCAATTCATAGGGAGATTGGATCAGTCCTTGGTCCTAAGACCCTTGGATTCCGTACTGTGCAAGTTGGTGCTCGATCCTAGAAATTTAAGATTGATCTAACCCGGACCAACCTTGTAGATATTGTACATTATATATAATAATATATTTTTAATATGTTATATATAATATTCTTTTATCTATTATAAATTCTATAACCCTAACTTAACTTTAATAGCGTTAACGAGTCCTCCTCTGACATTCTGTTCTATCATCTTCTTTCTTTTTTGTCTTTGCCAAGTAAATCCAAAAGAATAAAGCCCTAATTAGAAATTTAGAAACCCTCTTCATGAGCAACACTGGACGCTCACCCTGCTCTCGCTTGTTGCTCACCACTAGCTCCGCTTCTGCTCGTCGCTCACCCCTTGCCTAGCTCGCCCTATTACTTTGAAAATCATAGGCTATAAAAGGTCAATCAGCATCACGTTAGCCCGAAAAGAACCCTTCTCAACTGCTACTTCAAGTCGTTAGTGTCATTCATGACTTGGATGCTTATTTTTGTTTTAAGTATGATTTCCACAAATCTTTTCGTGGAGTATTAGTAGTGTGAATCCAGTATAGAATTCTATATTTGAGAAGTAGTACTTCCTTAATAATGGTAAATTTTTTCTAGTGATGCAGAGAATACTAGATAGGGGTTCCTTTCTCTAATTGAAAGAAAAAAGCAATGTATAGATAATTATGTTCATCAAACTTTTTTGCTCCACTGCAATTTTGCTTTGAAATACTCTTTGAACTGTAGAATTGCCATGCTGAGTTTTGGATGAAGGTGCATGGTTTAAACTCATGTTGCTTTTCACCTTTTTAAGTTTTTCACTTTACGTTCTCTTTTTTTTTTCAAATAGAAATTCATGAAACAGTGCTAGTTGGGCTATGTGAAATTATATTATTATATTATCTAAAATTTATATTGGATATGTACCGGTGTTTATAGTTTGGTTGATCAACTATGCATTGTTGATGGATATAAAATTTCAAATAATAGGTTTGTCTTTCAAGGAATACGAAAAGTGAAACGAAAAATTTGTTGGATGGTTCTAGGTTAACCTTGGAACCGGACCAGACCCATAGGGTCAGTTCGGTCCTCGATTCCAGGCTCAATAGGGTTGGTCTTTGGTATAAAAAATTGAGAACCAACACTATGCGGGTTGGTCATTGGATTAGGTGTTGGACCGACCCAATCCGGGCCATGTTCACTTCTAATAGCAAATCACATTCCAAGCATAATCCCAAATTCAAAAATACCAATCTACCCTCAAACTCCTTTAAACCCTAAACCATCTCTCTATTTCTCTCTAGATCTAACTCAAGTTTGATGGCGGTGGAGCCTGACGGGTTGCGACTTGACAGGGGTGGCAACCCACGATGATTGGCAATAATGGGCCTATCTGTTAACGTTTCCATTTCTTTGTTTTTTTGCTCTTTTGTTCCCTGAAATAAAAACAAAAAATGGCAAAAAATTTTTTGGTAATATCAACTAATTTTTTTTTATTCTAGGAATAGATTAGTAGTTGGGGAATGAATTTGAAACAAAAAATAAGAAATAGAAAAAGTAGATTCTTATTCATAGGAATAATTATTAGAAATAAATCTATTTTTTTCTTTTCATTTTTTTTCTTTTCTTCTTCTTCCTTATTGCTGGTGGTTACCTACCATCGTTCGCCACCTATCGTTGTCATCCATTGTCTCCTGCCATCCGCCATTCGTTGGCCACCGTCAACCACCTGCCGTTCACCACTGTCGTCTTGCCGTCCGCCACCATCGCCAACCATTGGCGGTAGCGGTAGGCAGATGGCGAAGAAAAGAAAATTAATTCTTAAAAATATCAAAAATTAAAGGAAATATTACGTTAGAAAAAAAAAATTATGAATTGTACCAAATGTTTTCCTGTACTTTTTCTATTCCAATAATAAATTATTTTTTTTTCTAGTTACCAAATGCGTTCTTTTACTTACAAATCATTATAGAGAATATGAATAGAAAAAGATTATTTCTAAAAAAAATAATTGTTTGTTAGAACATAAACTTTACTAAACGGACCCAATGCAGCTGGTGTCAATATCACCAAGAGGGAAAGGGCATAGTAGTGGATAGTCAAGGCTTCGAGCAAGCGAGTTTTAAACGCTGCCGAAAGAGTGGAAGGACAAAATTGGAAGGAAAATAAAAAAAAAAAAAATCCACAAATAGGACCACATGCTAGACGTGACTCGAAATATTAATTAAGGATCTTCAAAACTTAATGTGCAAATTGATATGGAGATAAAGCACGAGAATGTTTTTTCGGGAATCTTCTCATTATTTCAAAATCAACAACCTCATGCGTTCGCTTAGTCTCATCCAGACCTCGGACATACTTACTATTTAAACATAAAGCATGCATAATATGCATCCATTACAAACGCAAGCTAATAGTCAAATAATCAACCGATCATCCAGATCAGCGACACGGGAGATATCCGGCGCGTTCCGGCAGGAGCAAAGCGCGGACCGCACGTGATCGGAGACAGAACGCGACAAGACCGCCTTTTTGCGCGACGGCCGCGCCACCGGCTTTGTCCGGGCGCGCGCGCGCGGGAGTGGGAGCAGGCGTTAACAGACAAAAGCAGCTCGCGACCACCGCGCGCATGCGCTGTCTGCTTTTCCTTTTCTTTTTGAATTACGTAATTCCTTTACCTACTGCATTTAATATTGACGACAAACGGCTTTTCGCGTGGGGCCCGGCCGGCGCACCCACCCCTACTTCCATTTTCTAGGTGCGGTTCGTTTTCGGGGTTAGAATTTCCTCCTCCTCTCCTTTCTTCCTTTGGCCGGTCAAAAGGGGATTTTGGCCAAGTATTTTGGCCGAGCATAGAGGCGTCGCATGATTAGATGTGGATTCCCTGATGAAGGATCATTTAAAGTTGTCTTCATAGGTTGCTTTGGCCTAAGGTCGAGGGTAAACATTGCCTATCGCACGAGACGAGAAGTCAAACAGTTATGGCAAGTCACACGTCTGATCAGCTTTAATAAAAGATAGTTCGAGAATCGGCTCTTGTGATCCTCGGCCCCTCCTCGGAGTGCACTATGGTCTTTGTCAGGATCTTAATAGCCTATGGACAAAGGCAGTATCTTGTGAGATGATGTGTCGATTCGATTTTTTCCGATATTAAAGGATATTTTATAGATACAGATTACACGGTCGATATAGTGTGATTCTGTTCATTGTTGTGTTGCATGATGAATGCACATCTCAAATCAACTTGAAATTGAAAGGGTCCTTGTTTCTTTATGACGAGAGAAAATAAATCGATCCAATAAGAGTTGCATGGAAGCGAAAGTAGTGAAACATGTATATTTCTTGTCTTATGTTTAATTAAAATTAGGAGGAAAAATGCAATAGAAAAATTGAAGGGAAGGAAAATTATTACTATTTTGTTAAGAGAAATGACCTGTGGTGTTTCTTTTCATCTTCCTTCACTTCGGTCTGGACATCCACACAATAAATGGATTTTCCTTGCTTTTTATTTATAGTGGAATTTGCTGTATAGAGACCCAACTCTTAAAAGTGAGGTATTGAAACTCTTTTTTAGTCAGCTCGATAACATATTAGCCCATTTCAAAAAGACTTTTGAGATATGTCTACTATTCACACATGTCAATCTAATTGCAATAATGGCACGTTAGATTTGGTGTAGACCTGAGCAGGTCTATAAACTGCTCCACCCTCAATAGGACATCCCAGGGTGTCTCCCCCCACAACCCATTTACAGGGAAATGAGGGGAGAAGCACGGGATAAGGTCCCCACCGGGCTCTCCGGCCACAGTGCTTCTAGCACTGGGATCCCACCTGGAGGGAGGTCACTGCCTTCTCCTAGCATACTAGGCTGGTAAACCCCCAATGAAAGGTCCCGGAGGAGAGCAACTCCTCTGGGGTGGCCGGCCCTACAAGCAAAACATTTTATAGTAAGATATATAAAGTCTCCATTCTGACATGTAGGAGAGACGGTTAAATTGACCATCGTTCTCACCGCTCTTTGTTAAGAATAAAGAGAACACTACATATAGATTATTTTGCACGAGTCACTTTTAACATTGATGGAAGGGTATTTTTGGATCAAAAGTCAACTAAAAAATGACTTAATAATTAAATTAATACATGTTTAAGAAAACCTAAATCCGGTCAGCATCTTCACTCAATCATAAATAGAATTTAAGTTTTATTTTGAATCCACACTTGTTGTCACGTCATACTACAAATAGGCGAAAAAAAAAAAAAACTATCTTCATTGAAGTGGCTACGAGCCTATAACCCCAATCATGCTCACAAGGGATGACCAGGTCAGGATTTATTCACATAAAATTGAAAAGATTCACAATTTGATTGAAATTCACATTAAGAGAAGATTTATGGTATACAATTTCCGAATGATAGTTACTGTGAACCCAACTTAAATCACAAATTTTCGGCTACCCTTTCTATCCATTATGAAATCATGGTAATGCCCTCTTCAAGCAAATTGCCTAATAATGCCTTCAGATAGCAACCAAAATTTTCCTTATCGTTCAAAGGAAGCAAAGCAGCTCCTTCCCAAACAAAATCGTTCTCAAATGGTCCCCCATCAAAGAAAAAAAAATGAAAAAAAGAAAAAGAAAACGGAAAACACCATTATAAAATGCCTCACAATCTCAGCCATCCTTCCTTCCGCCCTGCCCTACACATGGCGAACGCCGTCGCTCCCGTCACCAACTCAACCCACTCCACCGCCCATGCCTCCGCCTCCTCCTCCGCCTCCAAGCGCCGCAAAGTGGCCGACCACCGCGACGGGGACCGCCCCCACCAGCCGCCCTTGCTGCCGGGGCTCCCGGACCACATTGCCCGCCTCTGCCTCGCCGGCGTCCCGCCTTCCCTCCTCTTCTCCGTCTGCAGCTCGTGGCGGCGCGTCATCTACACCCCCTCTTTCCCTCCCTTCCTCTCCCTCTACGCCCTCCTCTCGCCCTCCTCGCCCCAGGACGCGCACCCCCCGTCCTCCCTCTCGCCGCCGTCTCGCTCGCTCCGGACCGATCCGCACCACCTGAGCAACGTCGAGTTCGCGACCTTCGACCCGATCGCCGCCCGGTGGCGCGCGCTCCCCCCGCCGGCCCCGGGCGCGCCCCTCCGCCTCCTCGTCAGCCACCCCTCCTTCCTCTCGTGGCGCTTCCCCATCCAGACCGTCTCCGTCGCGGGCAAGCTCGTCCTCCTCGCCGCCACAGCCCGCGACTTCTTCCCGGCGATATCGCGCCCCCTCATCTTCGACCCGATCGCCAGGAGGTGGGCCTCGGGCCCGCCGTTCACCGCCCCCCGACGGTGGTGCGCCGCGGGGGTCCTCGGCGCCGCCGTCTACGTGGCGAGCGGGATCGGGTCCCAGTTCAGCAACGACGTGGCGAGGTCGCTCGAGAGATGGGATCTTAGCACGTCCGGCAGCAGATACCCCGGCACGAGAAGGAAAGACGAAAGCGCGAATTGGGAGTGGAGGAAACTGAACGGGCTCAAAGACGGGCGGTTCTGCAGGGACGCCATCGAGGCCGTCGGGTGGAGAGGCAAGCTGTGCATGGTCAACGTGAAGGGCCACGCCGCGAAGCAGGGCGTCGTCTACGACGTCGCAGCCGACGCGTGGCGGGACATGCCGGAGGGGATGATCAGGGGCTGGCGCGGCCCCGTCGCCGCCATGGACGAGGACGTCATCTACGTCGTCGACGAGGTCCAGGGCGCCCTCAGGCGGTACGACGAGGCGCGCGACCGCTGGGAGGAGGTCATGGCCTCAGACCGGCTCCGCGGCGCCCAGCACGCCGCCGCCGGGGGCGGCCGGGTCTGCGTCGTGTGCGGCGGCGACGGCAGGATCGCGGTGGTCGACGTCACCGCCGCCCCGGTGAGGCTCTGGGTGGTGGACCCCCCGCCGGCGGCGCAGGCAGTGGCCGTCCACGTCTTGCCCCGGATGAGCAGCAGCGGCGATGAGCCGGAAGATCTGTGAATCAATCGAGGACCGGCGACCGGCGATCGGCGACCGGCCTTGCCTTTTCCCTGTGTTACCGGGGCAAAACGGTAATTCCAGGTCATAGTTTCTTTTCTTTTTTCCCTCTTTTTTCGCCTTTCTTTTCCTGTTATAGAGTTTTCTTCAATTTTAGAAAAACATATTTGGTGCCCCTTTTCTTAGGTCAAAAAAAGGAAGATATTTTGTAAAGCCGAAAGTGAATATTTGTCGTCTTCCCGAGCGCGTCCCAGAGAAGGAAAATGTATAGTATATGTAGCAAAGATGCGATGCGACATGATATTGATGTTTTCGAATTCTTCAATGGTCGGGTTCTTTTTTTTTTCTTTTCTTTTGACGTGGCAGTTTTGATTTTGTCGAGAATCCAGCGCTTTCGGATTAACAAAAAGAGAAAAACGAGTAAATACCGTAAATGAAATTTTAAATTATGCTCACCGTAATTTTAATTTTTTCTTGCGTCGCTGAAAATTGTAAATTTGTACTGGCATGGCAAGTGGCCGGCAACCGTCTGCAACTTTGCGGTTGAAATCTGGATAACTACCTGCGGTCGGTCCGTGAAAGCTACTTTTTCAGGATTTGAGTGGGGTAAAAGCGAGCGTACAATGACATGAATTATTATTCGAATTTAAAGTTTTTTTTATCGGTTAATTGTTTCAAATTATATAAATTATGTATTTTTTTGAAAAAAATTTAAGTCGTTTATTGTAAAAGGTGCAAAATAGTTGGAAGAGGGAGAGGGTAAAGTACTAGTGGTGGAGCAGTTGGTTGCGTGCTTGCGAAGGATAATGCTGTGTGGCAGGGATGATGCGGGGTGTGAATGGCGCGGGACAAAATTAGGGCTCTTTTTTCTTTTTAAAATAAGAAAAGGCCACGCATTATTTTGATTTAAAAAATGTTTCCCCTTCTTTTGACTTGGATAAGGGTCGAAAGATGGAGAATGTTTATAGGACATAAATCTTTATCTTTTTTGGTTGGAAAGACATAAATCTAATTTTAGCAATACATCATCAGCATCTTATAAATGCCATAATTTTTTTTATCCAGCGTCTACTTTAATGCCGTTACTTTTCAGTCGATCATATGTAACATCCACACAACTTTCGCTTCGGTACTGTAAATTTTCGACTAATCACTTAAATGTTGAAATATTTGAGACGGCATTAAAACTTATCACACTTTCGATGGACCTTTTTTGGAAAATTATGGCATCCAAATGATCAATTGAAAAGTTATGATACCAAAGTAAAGCAAGTCGTGCAAAAATTAGAATATTTTTAATATTTTCCCCATGTGCCTATAAATATTTATCTTTATGGTGGAAGATTCTAGTTTTTATCGTTGGATTCTTTATATATATATTTGCTTTACTATAAGGACGCATCTGTTCACGAAAAATAAATGATCTCGAAAGTATTTTCCAACAAGAGATCGCTAGAATCACTTATAAAAATAATTGAACAAAAATATATTCGTCATCGTTTATGAAATTGTTTAGACATATATTATTATTATCGATAGTAAAAATATTATTTATTGACTAATTACTTTAAATAATACAAGCGATCATTTTTTGCTAAATGTTTTTCAACATTCAACATCTACAAAACAAAGGAAACCCGACACCTAAACATGCTCACCCTTAGGTCTCCTGAGAAGGCGAGAAAAAAGTTTTGATTCCCCACCTCTCTCTTTCTATGTGAAAAGGGTGATCACTAGGACAATTCCATGTGCATCATTTAATTCAGCATCTTGGAAGTCGCTCATCTTCAAAGACGCGCAACATTTATGTGACTCGACTTCTACTCTAGATTCATGAAATCACATTGATGTATTGTCCTATCTTACTTCAAAATTTCACTCTATTTTTTCTCAGTAGGAGGGAAAAATCCCCTCTAATATTTCACTTTTTTTTTTTTGAACAGAATATTTCACTTCTTCAATCGCCTCGAGTTGCTTTTAGCAATGTTTTCCTACACCGCACGGTTCGTATAATTAAAAATAAAAAATACGCAAAAAAAAATGTTGAACAAAAAAGTCGAGAAAAAAAAAAGAGACTGAATAGGAAGTAAATAGCTAGGCATGGGCCACAGTTTTCCGAAGTAGTTCAGAAGGCCGATATTTTTCCTGACTTAGATACCGTTCTATTGAATTGGAGGGTCACATGTTTCAAGCGACAGAGCATTTATAGCTTAGTGGTTGAAGACTCTTCCACAACCAATGGGCGTAGAAACTAGAATGTTCGTTTATTCTAATAATGACGTCATTATTAGGGTCGAGATTGGACTGCACCGTGGGATGGAGAAAATCAGATGGAGCTAATTTCGCATCGGATGGAAAATCGCGCGGCCTTGGCCGTGCAATACCAGTAATTACGACCAGATGACGTAATTAAAAGCGACGTGAAAATTACAAGCGCACCATGAGAGGGCGACATTCAACTGCCCTAATCCGGTCAAATCACTTTGTCAAACCAGTTTAGTCAATCGATTCTGTCAATGGAACCGCTGCCGATTTATTAGCTCATGTGAAGACGGGCAATAATTGGAAGATGTGCTTCCTTTTGTTATTCGCATCATTCATGTGTAAATTGGTGTGGGCGTGTTCAATTAAACTTAGCTACTATTCGAGCATGATCCGTGAAAATGACATGGAGCTTTCTAGTATTGAATTCATAACATAAGTTTTAAGCTACAGTAGACACATCAAACGGTCGGATCTGGGTCGATTCGAAAATGGTATGACTAGAAGCGACATTTGACCTATTTTAACCTATTTCCGTGCAATACAAATTTAATTATCCATATCTGACCCAAATCTATACTCGACTTGACTCATATTGCTAACATACTTCCATTATAACCTAATCTAGAAAAACTCATATCCAAATAAAGACGAGAGTATGTAGTGAGCAAGTGCAAAATTAAATGAGGACGAAAGAGAGAGAGAGTCATCAAGGTAAGTTGAGAATTTATTTAATGATAATATTTTTGGCTTTATCATTTGTAACTCATTTATAATTCATATAATAACTATATGAATTAAAAAAATGGATTCACAATTCATTTCGATAGGTATAATCCATAGAATTTTCTTTTCCTCTCTAATACATAGGAACCGTCAAAACCCCCGATGATCCTTATCGTCTAAGGTCAATTATTGTGGCCTGACTGACTAGTGAGCCCAAACGTCATTTTGGACCGTACTACAAAAGTTGGCTTCAATTCAACAGAAGATGTTCGTGAAGCCCGAGGCCTCAATTCACGTCTCCTATTGCAAAAAGCCTCTCGACAGAGACTCGCGAGCGTTTTACATCGAAAATCTTTTATTCTTTGATGACAATTTCGCTAAAAGACGATAAGTTCACTCAAAAAGAGAGAATCGGAGAAAACGATGATTGACTTGGGGCCCGTTTAGTAATGTTACGATTTTTCTATTTTTTTTTCTAGAATACAAATAGCGCAAATATCTATTTGTGCATATTTTTATTCTTGAAAATAGATTTAAAACATGAACAAGAAACCAAAAAAAAAAAAAGAATCACTTATTTGTTCCCAAAAACAATTTAAAAAACACGGCTAATTTTTTTCTCCCTCATTTTCTTCCCCAAGTCGATCATCAGCCTTGGCGATGGCTGGCGCCTAGCTAGTAAACGCTTGGTGAGGCTTGACCTCACCCAGCCACCGCAACGTCATTGCAACGTCAACGTCGCTTGGTTGGGGGAGGTTGACCTTGTGGTGGCTGAGCGAGGTCAAGCCTTGCTCGTGGCTAGGCAAGGTTGCCTTGCCCAGCCAAGGCGAGGCTTGAGGGGACCTCACCGATGGTCGACAAGGCTCCTCCGAGATTGGCAACATTGCCATCTCTTGTCTGGCCGGTCGTTGGTTGGCCATGGCCGAGGTCAACGATTGTCCAGAGCAAGAAGAAGAAAAGGGGAAAAAGAAAATTATAATAAAAATATTACAAAATTAAAAAAAAATTCTAAATCGCAAAAATATTTGGGGGTCATACCAAATGCATTTCTATTTTGAGAATATAAATTTTATATAATTACCAAACACGTTTAAATGCTCAGAAACTCATCCAAAGAATAAAAATAGAAAAAAATGTTTTTGAATAGAAATTATTCTTGAGAATAGAAACATTATCATATGCTCCCTTTGTGGCCAAGAGTGAGCAATTTCAAAGTCAATTTAAGTTCCCCTCGAAGCCTATCTTGTTTGAATTGGTTTTTTGGTTTTTGAAACTTAGAACTTACCATGTCAATACGTTTTATGGTTGGTTCCACAATCTATTCATGAATCGGCTAATTTGTTTCTTTTTTTTTTTTTTCGTTTCATTTTTAGTTAAGAAAAATAAAAGCAAACTTAACAACAAAAATCCTCATTTGTCAATAGCAAATTCATAAAGTATGAACACAAAAAAAAAAAAAAATTTCAAAACATGTAACAGAAATATGAAATAAACCAGCATTGACGAGGAAAGACCTATTTGGTGGTATGCTGACAGTGACTGGTTGAGAGCTACTATTTATGATGCGGTGGTCATCCTACCGAGTAAAGGGTTGGGCTTTCATTTCCCAGAGGTAGGTGACGAAGGCATCATCGTGCTTGGTATGTATTTCAAAAATTTATATTTGTTAGAAAATATATTAACTATGGTCCTCAAATTATTCTCTAATAGCCTAACTTTTTTTGAACAATTTGTACCCTAAACGCCAGCTTCAAAGCATTCAACTAATTTTAGGTCGGCGTCATGCTTTAGTCATTGTTTCTCATTTTGAAACAGGCAAATGTTGTGACATTTTCTGACCACACTAGGGCAATTACTACCATATCTTTTTTTTTTTGGGAATGGATACTTCCTTGAGGTATATGTTCTTGGTTTGGTTCTTACGTAGTAACCAGAAAAACAAAACCACACAATACCAATTTTACTTTTTTTGGAATTGAGGATCGAATCAATGACTACAGAAACTAAGAATTGGACAGGTTCCTATGGTTGGTTCGGTTCAATTCTTGATTCTACCTTGAACTCATGTTTATTCCTATTGGTGGCGATTGTTGTAATGATGGTAAGGACTAGAGAGGGTGACGGTGAAAAATGGGTGGCAATAGAGGTCGATTACAATTGGCGGTTGATGACAGCAATAGCCACGGGGAAATATCAATGGTTGTTGGTGGTAATCGATGCATCTCAACCATGGTGGTGATCGTCAGTGACGGTGGGAGGAGCCGGTCAAAATGGGAGGTGGGGACAATCAGTGGTGGTAATGATCACGCAATGACTCGCGATGGTGTTCGCTTCGAGCGAAAGAGCTGTCCAGGTGGTGCGGGCCCAGAGAAAGTCGTCTTAGGAAACATTCGGCACGACTTTAAATCAACTTTAGGCCTCCCAAATCCTTTCAGCGAAAGTTGTGTTTTTTTTTGTCAAAAGTTCTAGTGTTACTGTTTAGTATAACCTTTTGGACTATTTTGAGTCAAAGCTAGCATCGGTAATGCTTAGGGTAGATTCTCCCTGACTTTGGCTTTGCAGCATTTTCGGAAAATTCACTCCAAAAATTAAAGAAAATTTGCAGTTCCTTTCTTGCCCTCAGAAATTCAACACAATTCCGCTTTTACCCCCGAATGCCTTTATGGTCGGTCGTCACCGCCCAGGCGGTCGTCGACTTGGCCATGAATTATCCACCGGCCGGGCTTGACAATATGTGTGTGTGTGTGTGAGAGAGAGAGAGAGAGAGAGAGAGAGAGAATCGCCGGCGATGGCGATGCCGTGGTTGCGCAACCTCAAGCAACTTCAAGCGACCCAATCGCCGGCGGTGGAGCATTCCAGGCAGAGTCGCGACTCTCTTTCACAGCCATCATACTCTCATCCTCCCGTCGTCTTCTTCAAAGCGTTCTCGTACGCGTCGTGAGCTTGACTTCGCGCTCGAGCGAAGGCTGCGGCAACAGTTGCAAGGAGATAACGAAGTGCCACCACGGTTGGAATGACGATGGACCGACGAGGCAGAGAGCAAGGGGGTTTGGAGAGTCCCTCGGACTGCTTTGTTCGGTCCAAAAATTCTACGAGGACGAATAAACAAAATCGTCCGTGAAGTCGAACGATGGCTTGGCCGTGGAGCGAGAGTTTAGGGCTTCCAAAGATCATTTCCGGCCGCCGGTTCTCGTCCCTTCTTCCCTTCATGCGAAGGTAGCCACGCTCCGTGACGTCCGCCAGGTGTTTGTGATTTTGCCCAGCTGAATCCAGCTTCAGACCGCCCTCCTCCTCCCGAAAATAAAGGACAACCCATTGTTTATTTCACTGGTTTAATCCTACAGCTTCATTAATTACGGTTGAAAAAATTATCCAAATTTCAACTTCAGTAAGTCCATCCATAATAATATATCGTATAACAAACATAAATTGACCATAATTGAAAGACTTGCAATGGCAAATTTATCTAATGACAGTCACATGAAAAATCTTTAATATGAATCGCTAAATATCTTTTTGATTCTCATAAAATCACTTTGAGTGGAGGTCCTTTATCCCGACGGAAAAGTCAAATTCCCCCGAAATTCTCCCAAATGGCATGTTGGCCACTTCGAATCCATTGACATTTTCTCATGTGCTGTCGATCTCTTCCGAAAGTTAGGAGGGGGAGGGAAGGTGCCACCGCAAAAAAGTCTAATTCGCTGAACCAATCTTTGCCATCGGGCGCCCAAAAAGTCAACCCCTACCGACCTCTTTGACCTTTGAGGCCTCTCCCGACCAAGACCACCACCATGGCTGCCCTCGCGTTTTCACCGTTCTGGCCCCCGCCACGTGTCGTTTCGGCCCCCACAAAACGACAGCCCGTCGCCTAGGCTGAAAGCGTAGAGAGGGAGTTAATACGAGAGAGAGCCAGTGGCATAACTATAAATAAGCGCGAAACCGCCTGGGCTTTCCGACAAATCCCCCTCTCCACGCGCAAAACCAACGGGAATTTCCCCCGGAAGCCGCGAAAAACCCTAACAACCCCCGCGATCGGCGACGGCGACGGCGACGGCGGCGAGCTCCGATTTCCCGGCGATGTTCGCCGGCGAGGACGACGACGGAGAGTCCCTCGGCCGGATCAGCATGATGGCGTCGTCGCTACTCATCCCGGCGGAGGCGGCGGCGGCGGCGGCGGCGGCGGCGCCCCAGCAGCAGCGGCCGCGGCCGCCGCAGCAGCTGCAGCAGCATCAGCCGCAGTGGAGCCAGGAGGAGACGAGGGAGTTCATAAGGATACGGGCCGAGCTGGAGAGGGACTTCACGGCGGCGAAGCGGAACAAGAACCTGTGGGAGATCGTGAGCGGGCGGATGAAGGAGAGGGGCTACCGCAGGACGCCGGAGCAGTGCAAGTGCAAGTGGAAGAACCTGTTGAACCGCTACAAGGTAGCTTTTGCCTGTTGTTCGTGGTCGTGGAGGTGCGCGGCGCTATAATTTAGTTGAATCTGTTGAATCCTTGCGGATTTCCATGATATGCGAAGTTCAATTGGCGAAAAAAGATGCTTTTTGAGACTTGATAATGGGAGTTTTGCTTGCCCTGTACCTCTCAAATGAATCAATTTCTCAGCTTCCTGTGATGCATCTCTAGTTTTGAGAGTTTGAGAATTTGGCTTGTCTTTGTGTGATCTTCCCCTAGTACCAGTCTGATCGTTCTGCAATATTAGCTAATCAAGCAGGGCTTTAGAACTACAACTGAATTAATCATGCTTCTTGGAAATGACTATGTCAGCTAAGCTGTGCATTCTTTCTCTGTAGCTCGTGTTTTCAAGTTCTTGTCTTGCCCTCTGCTTTTAGGTCATCCTATGAATGTGGGTTTCGATTAATTATTAATTTGTTGAAGGTGATCGAATGAGTGAGTAGCCCTTTGGATAGAGTTTTCAGCTCATTGTATTAAGTGCCTGCTTGACTGTTATTTCAGGGGAAGGAGACGTCGGATCCTGACAATGAACGGAAATGTCCCTTTTTCGAGGAACTGCATGCGTTATTCATTGAAAGAGCGAAGAACATGCAGCGGCTTCATCTTGAGTCCGAAGGGACTTCTGTCCAAGCGAAGAAAAAATTGAAAAGATACGGTGGCAATCAGTCTTCTGATGAGCTTTTGGAGGCTGATGATGAAGATGAGGATGATAGTGACGAGGAGAGGCCTTCGAAAGTCGGTTCTCGTAAGAGGAAGGCCAAAGAGGTCACGATCAACAAGCATATGGGGGGGACCAGCGGAGTATCTGGCAGGAGTGGTGGTGCTGAGACTTTGGAAATGCTCAGGGAATTCTTCAATCAGCAACAGGAGATGGAGATGCAGTGGAGGGACATGATGGAGAGGCGTGCCCGTGAACGCCTTTTGTTCGAGCAGGAATGGAGACAGTCGATGGAGAAGCTTGAGAGGGAGAGGCTGATGGTTGAGCAGGCTTGGCGGGAGCAGGAAGAGCAAAGGAGGTCGCGAGAAGAGCACCGGGCTGAAAGAAGGGATGCTCTATTAACCACCCTCTTGAACAAGCTTCTTCACGACAGCGACTTATGAAGTGGCTGGATGGATAGTTTACTGACCTAATTTTGTTTGCAACGATGTTCACATCTCTGGCGTGGATAGGCTGGAGAGATTACTAAAGGTTCTCATTGATTTGGAGGTACGTTTTGCACAGATGACGATAAACATTTTGAAGAGAAAGGATGGCAATGCAAAATTACATGTAGAAATCTTAGTCTGGTGTTTGTGTAGAGAGAAAAGGGTTTTCCTTTATTGATTTGTAATGGCTGTAATTGTATGTATTTATTATACATTTGTTCAAATGCTTGTCCTCTGAAGTTTGTTCTACATATTCTAGTTGAAATATAATACAAGCTCATTACTTCAAACGATGAAGAGTCAGTGTAGATGGCACCATGTGTTCAAGATCTGGTTTGCACAATGTCTATAATGGATTGCCTCATCTTTCTGATCCAGTTTATGCTCGTTGCTCGTCTCAACTTCGTTCGGCACTTTTTCTCTTATCTTCTTCCATTGTTACTGAGTAATGTTTATACCAGAATTAGCTCCCATCTTTGTAGACATCAAACTGTTCTCTTAACTAGGTTTAAGGTAGTACCACGGACCATAATACTTCAATTACACAATTTGTTACTTGGGTTTATGTAATAACCATTATGCAGAACTCAACAAAAAGAAAACATTGAATTTAACAGAACTCAACAAAAAGAAAACATTGAATTTAATTTTTAGTACATCGTAATTTCGCCTGTGAGTCTATTGTGGCACTTGAAAAGCTATCTGTGGTCTGACGTCATGCGCACAGCAAACTCAACCGGGATAAAGGTTACCATTAGCTATCAAATATACTGGTTGCCACAACAACCTGGCAAGGATAGACTGAAGCAAGGTGTGCATTTTCAGGAAGAGGGCTAGAGCTCGAGCCAGTCAGCTACCCCGCCTTTCATGATTCATGTTCTAACAACCAGGTCTTTGAGCAGCAGATAAGTTGTTAAGAGATTAAATGTACCTACAGTTTCTCCAGAGATCATCACTTCAAAAGTCTTACATATGAAATTACCGTTGTAGATTACACAAATACCGATTCGAAGCAACCAGGAAGAAGTGACAATGTGAGAGTACAAATGCAGTTGCAATACAGACTTGCTGAAGCAGCACCGAATTACACGAGTCAAATTATTGTGCTTCACATAAAGCCTTAATACATGCGGATCAATTTTTTCTCCACGGTTTCAGAATTCTCTACAAATGAAAGGTGCCGTCAGCTCGAGTCACTAGGTGGCTTTTCCTTTGGATGTTTGGAGGTATAATGATCCCCAAGTTGATTCTGATTTGCTAGTTGCACCTGGTAAAGAGACAAAAAGAACAATGAAAATAATTCGCTTCATTGTAGTTAACCATTGCCATATAAAGAATACGGCTAAACAAAAGGTACAAGAACAGGTACCATGGAAAACAAACAAAGAAGCTTGTGGAATTGAAGGCTTGAATTGACATAACATTGATCCCCAAATGTGGGACGACAAACATACACGTACGACTATCAAAGGAACGACACAGAGAGAGAGAGAGAGAGAGGGAGAGAGAGAGAGAGTTTTCATGCAGGGAAAATTAAGATGTCATCCTTATCTTCTAAATAATCATGCAAATATAAAGTTTGTGAAAACTTATCCTAGCAGCTTATAAACTATAGAAGATGCATCAAAACTATCTTCTCCACTTAAGTAGCCATAGATCTGAATTACAACCAGACATTCCAACAAATCAGTGTCAAATGCCCAATGTTTAGAAACTGGGGCAGATGAACAGGAAGCTCCTAAGAACCCTGACGAGAAAATGGGAGTTTTTAAGAACTCGCTCTCTAGTCTGGTCTCAACATGCTGGGCCAAGGAAGTGTCTGATTTCCAACATCCCCCTACCATCACTACAATGAATGCTTTTAATACCATATTTCTTTGTAAGATCTGGATCATCATGACCCCTACGAATAGGATAACCTTAAACTAAAGTGATTCTTTTACTCATATTATGCAAACATTGGGACCAACATATCCAGCTAACTTCATTATTTCATTTCAAACAGTTACACTAAAATGAAAATAACATTCCTCCAAGAAAAAGTGATATGGGAGGCAGAACTTGGAAGTTTTTTACTTCTAGGGGCCCCTTGAATCCATAAAACCAAGTACAGTAGACAAAGCCTTCTGTTCCCTCATTCACTAGGATTGAATATGGGGAAAAGTCTTACGTAATTGAAAGGTCCATATATTTCAGGGTCCTCATGGAACCTGCTGCATCAAGTCTTCTCAAGTCACCTATTCCTTTTTGATTGGCATCCCACCATAAGTTTTCCGTAACATATTCACTCAGTTTACTCCAAAATTTTGTCTACCCAAGATTTTACCTTTCCCTTGTCCTAACACAGCATGTAGTATCTGATTCGCATTCTTCATCTGGGGGAGAGATCAAGCTTCAAGAGATAGCGAATGGTCTTATCAATACCCAAATGTGTAACTCCCCAGGAATTTTAAGCAAAGATCAAAATTTCAGCAACCCAAGAATTGAATATGCTACAGAAGAGTAATTAATCTTTGCTACGCCAGCAAAAGGACATTAGACATTTTCAATGTATATCCTAAGTGAACCTCATAATATGTCAAAATGATGCAAGTACAAAATGCCAACTATCAAGGTAATTAATCAGGAAGAAAAACCATACTAGGTGCGAACTTAGAACTGTTCATCCCCGAAAAAAGCTGTCATTTTTAGCAAAAAGCAGCAGAACTATAACACCTAAAACCAATGATCTTCACCCCATGCAAATGGAGTGTCCATCTACTGCCGCGAGAACACCCCTAAATTGCATTTCTCAAGCGTGCATTCCTCAGCTACCGCCATATTGTTCCACCACATCCAACCACTAAAAGTCCTCCAATTCATCCAAATCATCATCCTCTCAGCTTGACGATGGCCAACAAGCTCCGATCAGCGTTCTCCAGCGAGGATGCCATAGATTCTCACGACACCTCGTTCACGAGGTAAAAGGATGGGAATCCCACCAGAGTCAAAAACTCTACCTCCTCATATCTCCAAGATCACGCTCGAACACCCTCTCTAAAGAAACTTCCGAAACACTCACTCACTCACATACCCAACACTCTAACCGTCAAGACAGCAACAAACGATTTAGTTTTCTTATCAAAATTCGCACAGCAACCCAATTCGTACTCCCAACTCAAACGCTTCCAACTCACGAAGACAATCCATACCCATAATAAAGCCGGAACCTTGGACAAAAGGGAACGAACGGTAAAACAAAACCCGGAAACCCGGGTCGACAACGCGATAAAAAACGACGCCGCCGCCCCCCCCCGCCCGATCCGATCGAACCGAGATCCGTCCCCACGCGCGCGGAGAAATTTCAAAGCGGGGGGGGAGAAGAAAAGAGGAGGAGGAGAGCTAAGAGGAGAGACCTTGCAAATGGGGCAGGTGACCTTGAGGCCGACGACCCGGGCCTCGAGCTGGGACCCCTTGCCCTTCTGGTTCCGCTCCGCGTTCCTCTTCTGCGCCTCGATCTTCTGCTTTCCCCTCGTCATCTCTCTCTCTCTCTCTCTCTTTCTGTCTGCGTGCGAAAGGAACGATGAAGAAGGAAGACGAGGAGGATCAAAAGACGATGTCGGGGCTGCTACTGGTTGCGTGGGCGGTGTAAGTAAAAGCGTGCGGAGGGGGGTGTACGGTCGCGATTGATTGGTCGGTTTTTCCTTTTCCTCTCTCTCTTTCTTTCTTTTGGTGATGTAGATATATATACGTCCGTACGCCTTTAAGCGTCGACTTCTCTCTCTCTCTCTCTCACGCCCGGTTGGCGATAAAAAATTCTGCTGGTCTCTCTATTGCATCTTTTGCAGTTGAATGAAATTTGAGAGATGCATTCACATGTTAGAGGGATTCAATCCATCGTTGCATTTGATTGCTTTAGCATTTCACATTTGTTATCGAATTCATCCGAGTAATTTGCTACTTTTAGCATGTTGAAAGAAAATTAACAAAAAATAATTTCAAATCTTTTACATATATGTCAATTCCGTTCTAAACATTTTAATTTAGCCAATCGAGTTTTAAAAACATTTTAAAATTTTGGTAACCGATCAATTTAGCCAATTTTAATTAGAAATCACTGATGTGGATGCATTGTCGATGCTAACTAGGCATTTTTTGCAACTTTTGAATTATTTACCAACAAAAAAGGTTTTTGCATTTTTTGCAATTTTCTTAAATTCAGCACAAATTCTTAACTAGAAAGGTTTCTTGAAATAAAGGCATATTAAGTGTTTTTTTTTTTTTTTTCGGTAAAGGGTAAGAGATATATTGACTTTTAAATTAAGAAGCTATATAGCTGTATAGCAAGGGTTCTCGGCACCAAAAAAGTTACACTCATGATGACAAAACAAGTCAAGACGAGTGGAACGGTGTCGAGAGCGAGAAACACATATTAAGTTACCAACTAGTAACACCAAAAATGAGTATTAGTCTCCCTAGCAATAAGCTGCTGGCTAAAAGCGGAAAACATTGACATCACATACATCAAGCTTTCCCTTCTTCCCAAGGGAACTCTCACAAAAGGAGCTCCAAGAGTAGCTCAATTATAAACACGTCATTTCTTAACATTTACAGTATCCCGTACACATGGTATTGCCCAGATAATAATTGGTAAGTCGACAAAGTTTGAATCCAAATAGAAGCATTTTCTTATGCATATGACTAAACATAAGATTATCTATTGCATTTTTCAGAGAATCAACTTCCATTTCCTTAAAGTGGCCTTCAAGTCAAAGGCCACTCCTTCCTAAACAAAATTTGTAAGGAAGAGAAAACTACTTCACTTATTAGCTGATTACATAGGCATCTTACGACTCAGCATCGTCTCAACTTATCTTGGCATGTAGCTTGAGCTGAAGAACCTGGATCACCATAGACATCTTATGCTGCAAACGCTCAATAAAGCCAGGACCAGATTTCTGCATACTTCTTATCAGCCACTCATAATCAGAGACTGTAGCATCAGGCAGTGGTTCCAAAAATTCGCACCTGTCAAGTATGTGAGGTGGAGGTACTCCAGCCACAAGGTTTGTATCTAGCTTCGGCCTATTAACCTTGATGAGCTCTTTTGGAATTTCAATGATTGGACTATCAAGGGCCTGAGGAACAGCACCTGGAAGTACTCCCTGTTGGAAAGGCAGTGCTCTTGCAGATTGCAAGCAGAATTCAATCCATTGATGGATTAATGGAGATGGGCCTCTAATGCGGCCTCCAATTTGGTCGGAGCCTATCTTAGAGGCAGCAGGGACGGCCTATCACAAGAAGAAAGTACCATCAGGACATGATGCTGATGGTGACGGAGAAAGATCCTAGAGCTACATTCAACAGTGTATTACTCTTTCTAGTACAGTAGCTTCCATACATTGCTAGTGCTCAGTCACTAACAAGTGAAATCACATGAATATGGAGAGATAAGGCTCCACAAATACATACCCACAGATCTGCCCATAAGCTTGCTCCTGATTTTGGCACAATGACTGCAACATTGCGCATCTTTATGGCAACAGGAAGGACGTCACTGCTCCACCCAACAGCCACCCATACATCATCCACCCCCAATGCTTTTAAATAGTGTGTATTGTCAAAGAGTCGAACCTGCATGAAGTAAGACCTAAGCCTTAAACTTTTGAAAGATAAGAACCTATACAAGACGCGTCAAGTTGTTCCCTTTCCCATACGAAAAATTGAAAGATCAGACGTTTTCAATAATTGCTGGAAGATCCATTCATGGCCATAAACAAATAATGGAAATGTAAGATGATTCTCACCATCTTCAGAAAATTACCAAGCTACCCCATCCTCACAAGCAATCGAACAAGTGTCACTTTAGTTTTGGAAAATCAGGTTGAGTTCTCACCTTATAGTTTCTTAAAAGATTAGGCTAGCTCATTATGAGGGAATGGGTGTAGTAACCGTACTTTACCATACCTGCTTCACAAGTGATGCCAGATTTTGCTTGACAGCATTCTTTCCACCAACTACTTTTGAGTCAATGTCATCTGTGTTGTATGATGCTCCCATGTACTTCAGAACAGCACCGATAACCTCTCTAGGACTATCAACCATTGAAATTCTCCCAGCAAGCTCAGGCCTCCACAAATCCTCCCAGTCCTGCAATACCCCAATGATTGTTAATCCTACAATCTTACATGACAGCTAAAATAATTCTATGCAATTAATATACGCAAAAAGTTTGTAGATGATGACAGTTCAACATATCTTATGATTATCTAACTCATGCGACTTCAAGTTGAGCAAAATGGAAGCTAGTTTTGCCTGCTTGGTTTTTGGGGGAGTCCAGGAATGCTCCCAAATCTTAAGAACACGATCCGTCCAAGTCATTCAGCAGTTTGATTGAAAGAGAACCCTACTAGATTAGTTTTACAGTGGTCAGATTTCATGAATTTGATGGAATTTTTGACTAAAAAGATATGCGCTAGGTAGAAAATCCTTCACCTAAGGAAAAACTGGAGAGGTACTTTAAGAAAAGCCCTTGTTTTTTCACTAGAAAATTTCTACTGCTTACTTTCTTCTCATAGATCAACACAGTCTCACAAAGTATAGACATGAAATGAGAGGCACAGGGTGTTAAATCTGAAAGAGTCCATCTTTATTGAAACACAAGCTGGAAAGATAGATAGCACTCATATCCTATTCAGGGTCGCTTGTGATTGTGAGTTGTCTTATGTCCTTTGGTATTTCTAAAATTGCATACTCTATTCAATTGGTTGCTTGGACATCATGAGCCCAAAGATGATTAAGGCAGTTGATCAATACAAAAAAAAATAAAAATAAATTTATATTATATTATCCTTCGTGAGAATTTCCAATTTATACATTGATACCTGCAAGCTCCATCCAAAGTTTTGTCTTCATTGGTTTTTGCCCATGAACAGGAAAGAAACCAATTTACACAGAAGAAAACCATAAATTCTTTTTCCAGTTTGAAATGAATTTTTCATAGATCACATACCATATTGAATCATTTCTAAATTTGATTCATGAGGTGCAAGAGCAGCCTTTATAGTTTGTGTAGGTTCCTTTTTCCTTATCTGGACTAACCAAGTTGTTGACTGTCTAGATTTTGAGAAGACAAGCTTGATCTACTTCATTGCAAGGAATTTAAGACAATACGTATAAAATTTTCCTCTACTATATTAATTGGGTCAGCACTTTGCTATTCTCTGCCACAGGTTTCAACATGAGCTTGGCCCATTGGTATGGTATAGATCTAAGATGAGATACTTGATTTAAAGGGCTATGCTATCAAATTACAGTTAAGGAATCTATACTAGACTATTAAAAAAATGCGCTCACGTCTTATCGTGCGCATGCCTTATCGATCTTCACCACCTCCTTATTATTGGCTTCTATTTATGATCCTTGCTAAGCACAAATTCACAACCTAATATAAATTAGGACTGATATTGTAGGACTTCTTACCTGTCCAATTCACTTAAGAAGGAGATCCACGCAGGCCGTCAAGCCCAATACTAGAAACAAATGGGTCTCTAAAACCACCAGAAAGTTTGGAGGTACATTTATTTAATAGGAAAATCCCATCTACGATTTTTGAGTTCTCCATGAACTTAGTTTCCATAACGGGGCCTTGGTGCAATGGTATGTTCTCACTGTGTAACCTGGAGGTCATGGGTTCGAGCCAAGGAAATAGCCTTTAGGAAACATTGCAAGGTAAGGCTGCATACCTTAGACCTAAGGGACCTGACCACAGTTGCAGCTTAAATATTGCAGTAGCAGTTACCGTTACCAAACTAACCATAACATACACCGTTACAGAGTGATCAGGACCATTCCATGATTTACCCAATCTTTTAAACAAATCAACATCGACCTGCAAGTGATTACCTCTATCGGAGCCATATTAAGCTTTTTGAATTTGCTTTTTTTGTAAGCTATCACCATACTTCCCCAGCGATAGGGAGCTGCCCATACTTTACCACCTGTATCAGTTGCCCCCTCAGAATTCCTGCGTAAATGTACCTGAGATCTTTTCAGTGAAAGTGAAAATTATTAAACTACAAACACATCAAATCAATGGCTCAGGTAAGAAGCAAGCGCAGTTATCATATCAAACTCAAATCACGCACAGAAATTCAGCAAGTAGTTGTTTGACTAATTACAGCATTGTCACACTTCAATAACACTATTTTCTAAGTTTTATCGGCTTGTTATCAATGCAAATTAGCACTTTTTCACAAATGTTTGATGTTTCCAAGCTCAAGAATGCCGCCCATGATCTTGAACTTTTAACTTCAGTTTCGACCAAAATCTTCTAAGCTTGTCTGCAATAAACCACGCTGTCTGTCTTCTTGAGAGCAACAAACCCCCTAGCATTTTTGCCCTTCGCTTATAATGCATCAACATTGCATTTGCATTTTTGCATTTCCATCCCCACTTGCTCCTACATTAACCACATGACATGCCCAGCCCTCATCTAAATCTTTTGTAATTCAAAATTCACCAATTAAGTGGTTTAGAATAAAAACAATGGACTTAATGGACAAATGTATTGTCTTCAAACTTGTTGATTGGATTCTGCATCTCACAACTAGGAAGAGAATATTTTGCGAAACTTCCCAAGTATTTACTTATTCGGTTGCAAGATTACATTGACATGAACATAGAGGCATTAGAGTGTATTCACAGCACAAAATTCTAGAAAGGACTGCAGTGCACGACTGTCTGCATCTACTATTTCATGTTTACCTTCCATTTGTCATTTAAGCCAGAAAACCAATCCTGCTCTTCTGCCCTTTCTATAGGCTCGATCAAGCCTTTCTTTATAGCTAGATCAAGCCATGAGTCACCAACAGTGACAATATCAGCTGCAGCAGTAGACGAGGGCTTGACATTGCCTTTAGCAAAAGCAGTCGATACATCCGAAAATATGCTGTCAAGACTCTCGCGCAACTTAAGTTGTAGCCTCGCTCTCTTCCCTTGGGACTGCATAAATTCCTACACATCAAGCAAGAAATTCTTCACAACACTATACACACTAGGCAAATTCGCCCCCATCATCAGGAAGAATACAGTATCAATTTCCATTTCCCCAGATTTGCACCCGAGAAATCGAAAAGGTAAGTCCAAAACAGGAGACCTTAATCCAAGGAGGAGGCACGGAGCCGCGAAGAGCGACGACCCTCAGCGGAACGGTCAGAGCGTACGACTTCGACTTCCATTTCTCAAACGCTTCCTCCAATTCCTTATCTTCCTCTTCTTCTTCAGCTACATCTCTCGTTCCTCGTCGCCGCCAGCACCATCTGCGCTCACATTTTCAAGCATAAAAACAACAAATCACTCGCAAATCAACCAATCAACGATCCAGCAATACAGCAAAAGTGACAGAATCAGTTCACTCCTCATTCATGCTCGAACGACAAAATCACCATCCCTCAACAAACAAAACGTACGGCACTGCACGAACGAGAAAACGATAATCATCATAACATCAAAATAGAAAAAAAAAAAAAAAAAAAGGACCTCGAGTTTGGCCTTCCTCTCGCTGAACTGCGGTGGAAGCGCGGGAATCGGCGGCGAGAGCGACGGGAGGGAGCGAGAGAGCGACGGAGGCGAAGCCGAAGCCGAGAGCCGAGAAGACGGCGGCGCAGCCGAGCGATTCGAGCGCGTCGCGACGCGGAGGCTCCGGCCGGAGCTCGAGAGAGCGGCGGCGCGAGCAGAGAGTGCGCGCCGCGCGACGGAGCCCATTCCGGTCGGGGAGGCGACGGCGGAGGCGAGGGAAGCTGGGAGGCCGGTTCTTCGGAGCCGGACGGGAGTCCAGCGGCGGAACTGAGAAAGGGGACGAGAGAGAAGACGAGCTCATTGCTAGAGATAGAGAGAGAAGAGAGAGGAGAGAGAGAGGACTGGCATGCGTCCTTCTGGTTGGAGAGAGATTTTTATTTATTTATTTTTGCTCCATAAATGAGGAAGAGGAATTCGGAAGTACTTTTTGGTTTTCTAGAATAAGAGTTACGTTACAGGATTCTCAATAATGTGGGAATATACTTGTAGTATAAATGCTTGCCACACCATAATGTCATACTAGCGAGACTTGGGATGCGTTTGATTTAGGGAAAATTTTGTTTTTGAGAAAAATACTCTTAAAGAAATCATTTCATTGAAAAATGTTTTTCTCGATTTGGAAATTTTCTCACTTCAATAATTGAAAGACACTTCTCAAGACTAATCTCCAATTTTAACGAAATTAGATCAAAAGCAAATTTGAATGTAATAGAAGTTAATGGGGCCTTGAGGGTTGTTGGCCATTGAATGGGGTTTGGCGACCCTTGCTGACCACTTATGAAGCACCGACACTCTCTAAGAGCCATTGTGTCGTGTTGGACACTTCGATACGTGTCCGATACTCTTCGACACTCTTGGACACTCTCTGATACTCGGTCAACACGTGTCGAAAAATCCGACACCTGATTAACTTTTTCGACACTCTTTGACACTCGAGTCGGAATTCTGACATACAAATTTTCTACGTGTGATTCAAATATTGATATCAATTTTAAAAATTCAATAAATAAGAGATCCAAATATATATATGAAAAAATAAAACACAATAATAAAAATAATAAATGGAGAAAGAAGAAAAACTCAGTATTCTCTTTTCTCTTGATTTCCACTTCACGTGATAGGCAATTCATCCTTTAAAGTTTTTTTTCCCTCCTCTTCCAACATATCTAATATATGAGTCCATAATATGGATCGCTTGTTTTTTCTCCAAGTTTTATGAATTATTGAAATAAAGTTGAATTTGTCAAATTGAAATAATTAATGATATTAATAAATGGAGAATTAATATTTTTTTGTGTATATTCATTCTAGGCTTTTTAAATTATTTATTTATGAATTTGATTCAAATTAATTTGATTGAAATAATCATAAAAATGATAATTTATTGTATATATATAAAAATACATATTTAATATACAATGTGTTTTAACATGTCGAAATTGTTTGTTTTCTTTATAAACGATGTGTTGGCGTGTCGTGTCGTGTGTCAGTGTTGGTGCTACTTAGTTGATCACTAGTTGGCCATCCCCATTTGTTGCTAGCCCTTTTTCAAAATGATGGGGCAGCCATAGCAAAGGCTCTTCATTCATTTTTCTTTTTTAAAGGTAATATAAAAAAAATTAATATTTGAACCAAAACACCTCATTCACTTTTCTTTTTTAAATGTAATATAAAAAATTAATATTTAACCACCGCCTGCGTTGACTTAGTTGGATAAGGCTTCCATGATCCGTTATGAGGAGTAGAGGAGTTTGAATCCAGCTGGCCGCACGGGATCTTAAGTGCAACATTGGGGTAGTGGATCCTCCGCTAGTGTCGCCCCAGGGTTTACCCCCCGTTACCCCCCAGGGTTTACCTCCGGTTACCCCGAGCCTGTCGGGCTGTCCGTGTTAGTACGGTGCGCGGGTTCCCTAGGTCATCAAAAAAAAAAAATTAATATTTAAACCAAAACACCGTTATGTTAGTCTTATTCTTTATGCTTTAGTCACGTCAGCATAATGAATAGGTCACGTTGACATTTTCAATAAAATTAAGATAATAAGTTAATTCCATCAATTTGACAAGTTTTAATATTTATTTACATATTTTATAAATTTTAGAACTCAAACTGTATTTTAATGACAGGCTTTAAGACTCCAATGAATTTGTCCCTTCATATTCTAATACAAATGTGTTGATGGCCCGGCAATTATTTTAAGGGGAGAGCACGCTTTCGAAAAGCAAAGACTAACTTCCACAATTTTTTATTTGATAAATTCATGCAATCGGTTCAAGTCGGTAGCCGTCAAGCTTCGACGATCGATCATCCGATGCATGCTTATTCTCAAAGAGGAACATGTGATTCTGTCATTATTACAGCAATCAGCTATTCAAGCTGACCAAGTCACGCTTTATCGGATGCGATTTACTTTCCTTCAATAATTCGAATAGACAGAACAACCAAAAGGGCAACAAATTTATTCACCAATAAATAATTTACAAAAATGAAATAACAATTTATTCAACTAAACCCAACCCAACAATAATTAGGCACCACATTATACAAGGTAAAACGGCATTAACAATTTCCTCCAGATTCTATTTCACAAGATTGTTTTGCATCAGATTCTTGAGCTCTTGTTTTGCATCAGATTCTCGAGCTCGTCGTTTCCAGTACTTTTTTAGCCGGCGCTTTCTCTTGACGTTCCACATAAGCAGAAGGAAACCACCCAGCATTTCCATTACATTCACCTTCCGACCATCCGTTGGGAGCGACCTTGTGAAAACCCCGAAAAAGAGAGATGGAATAGCAAAATTATGATGGGAATGAAAAAGTGTAATTGCTATTAATAGATAGAGAACCGAGATCGTTTTTCTTTTTCTCCTCACATCCATGACAAAAGATAGGGCCGACAGAGCGAGATTGTTGGACGTCGCTCAGTTTAACAGAGTGCCAAAAATGATAGATGGCAAAATCCATTTCATCAGAAATGTGCAAACTTGTTCCAATGTAGCTGTTGATTGGTAGCAAATAGAAATTGCAGAGATGAAAAGAGGAGTACCTGCCGGACAATGACATAATCATCAACAGATAGACTCAACTCTCCTTCTGCTTGAGCATCAAATGAGTGTATGACCTGAAGCATGAAGTATTAGGCTATCAGCTAGAAAAGAAAAAGGAAAGAGAAGACGAGGAAGTGAAAATGGTAGCTAATATAACAAGAGAAACTCCAATTAAATGGGTCCTCCCCCCCCAAAAAAAAAAAAAAAAATAGTGGTGTCAGTAATGGACTTATGAAGCACAAAGTACTCTGGTTAAAGCAAAGTCAAATCTGAAATGCAAATGATGGCACACGAAAAAAAAAATGCGATCACATGAAAGTATGTGAGGACTGAAAAGAGAAACTGAAAAGGTTTATGACCAGCTTAGATGACAAAGCAATCTGTTCCCATCTGCAAATATTCTAAAATTTCCAGTAATTTTAGAGCATGGAGACCTTACTTTTCCAATGAAGTAGCTCTCATACTGATCAATGTGTCCATGATCATCTGATATGCTTGATTTGTCATCCTCATGAGCAAGTGGAACTTCCCCATCTCGCTGCAACGTCGTTGATGTCACTGAAGGCTCGCTTGATTGCTCTTCCTCTATCATCTACTCCAGGAGACAACATATTCAGCCTCACCATAGGAGCACAACAACTCAAAATACTAAGAAATAAAATGAAAGATAGAGCACTATTATTGGTTAAATGTAGAATTTTGGAAGAAGTCTAAAGGTGGTTTTCTGAGAGCATGAGAAAGTACGTCGATAAGCTACCTACCTCAGAATGTAACTTCTCTAAGATGGCAACAACTCTTCGGTGATAGTCTCTCTCCACATCCACCTGCATGGAAAGTTCACTACCAATTCAACAACTAACGCAAGCAAATGGAAGCAGGAAAATGCAATCTCTGCATTTAAATCTTACAACCAATCTAAAGCAGTTGCACTTGCACAATCCGCTATAGAATATGTCACATACTAAAATTCCTCTGCTCAAACTGATTTGCTAATTTGCTATAGTTGGTTCTTTTTTTGCCAAATTTTTTTATAGTTGGTAGATTAGGAAGAAGTGTTGCCTCAATCTTTGTTGAACCATAACATAGAAGGGTATGCCAAGTACTCAAAAGAAGCTGCACCCATAATCCGAGGAATTGTAATGTCATGAACTATGGAAACTAAGGCATACTTCAAATTGGCTACGACAAACTGCACCTAAAGCTACATTACACAGCCAACTTTCCTATCACTAACTGAAAGAACAGTATTGGCATAAAGTCATTGCCATAATCTTCCAGGTCTTTAGTTGACAATTTTGCTTGACTTTTATAATTTAGCCAGGAAATTTAGAATGGCCAGAAAAATAATTAATTTTAGGGGAACATATTTTAGACCTAAAGGATCAAAGAATTACTACCGTACATGCCTCTACAAAAATACTGCCCAGAAAAAAATTCCCTGATTGGTCCATCTAAGTCAGCTAAATCCTAAAGTATGTTCAGACAGTAGCTAGCAAATTTGTTCAAGCTATATCGAACTCCCAATTAAGAGAAATGCAATGGTGTAAAGGGATCCATGAAGTAGAGTTGCATCAGTAGGAAAGCTGCATTGCTAATTTTTTTTCATAATATGCAACCCAAAACTGGAAGCCAACCCAATAAAACCAGTTCAGCAAAGGTGAAAATACCAAAAATTGACACTAAAATAGTCACGATATAACCAAAATCCCATCTGCCAATTGTTGAACAACCTCCTCCTCCATTTAGAGTTTCACTATTCAACATACATAATCAAACTGCATCACCATGACATAGGGAAATAGGTATGTAAAGAGCACAAACCAGAAAACTGCTTAATCATCAACTCTAAAACAATAAAAATACAAAGGAAGTATGCAGACTACCATTTTAAGGAGACGCTGGAAAGTGATCTGCTGCTGTTGATTCTCAACTGATAACATAGCATCAGTTGCTTCTCTACCGAGTGCCATCATAGCCGATTTAAGCTCAGTCAATCTTGCTTCTGCACTTTTAAGCTTCAGGGTACTTTCTGCAGATTGAGTCGAATCTCTAGATCTTGATCGCCTTCTCAGAACTTCAGCCGCCTGAGAGGAGAAAAAACAATTTTACCTTGCACTTACTATATCTCTAACAACATCTTGATGAAGATGTGACCTAAATGATTACCTGGTTTTCCACCTCTTGCCGGAGCTTGTCATAGCGGCGAGTTAAGTGGCGTGCATCTTCCAAAGGAGCTCCATTTATAACTACCCGTAGAGGCTCGGAAACCTATAAATAATATCTGTAACATGATTAGATGAAACCTAAAATTACTAAAACAGCAGGTTAAACTCGATTAAAACTTTCTAGCAGCAATTAGTGTAAAGGACCATTTATCATCACAAAGGATGAAAGACTTAAATAGAATTACCTGATCACCTAGGGTTCCAAGCAAGTTTGCTCGCTCGCTTTCCATTGAATTATGCGAAGTACCAAATGAAAGAGCAGCTCTCGAAAGAGCAGAACCAGAGCGCTGGTTCTCAACTCCATAATTGCGGCAGTCATCAGCCAACTTCCTTACTACCACATAGAAACAATAAACAGACGTCAGCAGTGGAAAGGGCATGGAGAATGAGAAAGAAAATCTATCTTCACCTATCTCCATTTGCTTTGAGCTTATGGATATGAAACCTTCGACGCCTCGAACAATATTCCTCTGTAGATGCTGTGCAAGATAACATAGTTTTAGATTTTTCTCAAGCAAAATCATCATCTCCATATTGCTTGCATCAGTCCCCTCTTAGTGAGAAAATATACCCCATTGGAAGACATGAGATTAGTCAAAGACACTCAGTAATCTCACCTTGGCTACCCTGGTAGAATTGTACAAATTCTGGAGTTGCCGGTAACACTGAAGCTCGTCTTCATCAACCATCAGTGCATCAGCATCAAAGTGCCCCAGTTGTTTCAATATTGCCTGCCGAAACATGAAAACACAATGTTGCAGGATTCCTCAATCACTACACAGTCTTCGGTTCACTTAACTCGACGAAGAGATTGATCAATGCCTTTCCTACTAATTCTCACGCAGACCAAGCCCAATGGCTAGTAGAGCCGGTTCTTTAGATTCATAGTCCCACAGACACCACACATGTTCGCTGCCGCGAACATTCACAACCAAACGTTCAAACATAATCGACGAGAAGACGAAGCTAATCGAGTAACTCCAGATAACTGCATTATCTCGATTTCCGCAGCATAACCAATCAACGCACACGAACAGAACCGTTCCAAGTCCACAATTCAAAACACACACTAACAAATCCCGGATCATCCAACCAAAACAGGACCAACGACAGCAGCAGCAACGACAACAACAGAAGCCGCACGGAAAAACTCGAACATCAGACGATTTCGCCACAGGAGCGGCGACAATGCCCAAGGCGAGCTCAGTCGAGAGAACAATCGGAATCACCTGCTGCTGCTTGGCGACTTGCTCCCGCAGCTTGCTGGCCTGCTTCTTGATGGCCTCCATGCTCCCGACGCGCGCACGCACGGGCCGGAAAGCCCGATTCGCCGCCTCTCTCTCGGGACTGCGATCGCCGATCGCGAGGAACCGCCGGAAGCGGCGGCGGCGGGAGCAATGGCGGGGGAGGGGCGGCGGCGGCTGCGGCGGCGGCGGTTGGAGGAGGGAGGCGGGGAGAGGAGGAGGAGGAGGGGGAGGAGGGGGTGGGTTTTTGCGGTTATCTTTACAGGTAACGACAGAAACGAGAGAAAGAAGAGAGAGAAAGAGGGGCTGGCAGGAATGATGAAAAGCTGGGGGGAAGAGAACGGAAATGAAAAGTGGGGAGAGAAAGTGGAGGGGAATCGACAGGGAAAGGCGAGAAGAAGGAGGAGGAAGAATTTCGGAGAAAGTGTCTTGACTCTATTCATCGCGTAATTGAGGGCGCACGTGGCCCTCCGCATGTGGTCGGTCGGGCCCTTCTTCCTCTTCTTCGATTAAATTAAGGTAGAAAACAAAACTAGGATTTAAAAAAGAGGATATAACACCGATAGTCCACTAACTTTGCCATTATTATGTATAATATAATCCGTAAATTTTAATTTATTTAATGAGATTTTTGAGTTTTACTCAACGTGAATTTTTAGTTTGTTCAATTTGATCATTGAATTTTTGATACATATTCAATAGAGACTAAATTGAATTTAAAAATAATAATAATTTAGTGACTATATTGAATATTTATTAAAAGCTCAGTGATCATTATATATTGAGTTAAAATTCAAAAATCACCCCATTAAACAAATTAAAGTTTGGAAATTAAATTACATATCGAGTTAAAGTTCATAGGTCGTTTGTGTAATTATACTATTAAAAAATTTAAAAGAGTAAGCTTTTTGAAAAAAACTGATTGTAATTTAAATTCATTTTTAAATAATTTTTTTTCTAGCGACTAATTTGTAATTATCATTGAACATCTTTAGATTTAATTCTCAGCAATTGAAATCGTCATATTTTAAGATTGATTAAAATTGTCAACGATTTAATTTTTCAATCTCATAAGTAAGCTCTTGGGCTTCTCAATTTGCGTCGCAAAGCGGAAAGTTCGTCGGAAAATTATATGAACTTATTTCTGGAAAAAAGAAAACGAAACGCAACTCGGTCGGTGTGGTTCTTGATTTGTGTGTTTTTAGATAACAAACATACATATTAAAGTCCAGAAAAATAAGAAAATGTCAAACTTGCCGGTTCTCGAAGCAAAACCCCAATTAAGAAGCAGCCCTTTTTCGTAAAAATGAAAAAAATAAAAATAAATTGAAAGAATGTATTGAAAAAGAGAGCACGAAAGAAGCCTCCGGAGTCAAAGGGGCAACTAAACCTTATGAAATTAAAGCAGTGGCGGCCACCGAATATTTGAATGTTTTACTTTGCCTTTCGCAAGCGAGAGCGATGTTTTCTCGTGGTGTTTTACATGTCTAATTACAGGATTCCTGATGTCACGTGCCACGGCACGAGGCATCTCTTCCATAAGATCAACCCGCATGAAGGGAAGGATGGCATAGTACCAGAAGAAACGATGATTACGATAAGGTAATCGATGCCGTTTCGATTCGCCATGGCACTAAGAAGTCGATCCGAATCGTGTAAAAACAACCGGCGGGAGGTGCCTAAGTCGAAGGAAATAAGCGGAGCGATGAAAACATTGAGTACATGGAATTTCGGCTTGAATTAGCGGCGGCTAGGAAGAAACCCGCATCGAGGGCATGCCGTCGTTCTCCTTGGAAAAGTAACGGTCGGGATGAACGGATCCGATCGTCTGCTAAGCCATGAATGTCGAAGACCCCCTTCTCTGGCCTCCAGGGTGCAGAACAGGATGAACTGGCGCTCGTGCACGGCCACGACCTCGCAGGGCAAGGGGGCGGCTGTGGAGTTGGCGGGAGGCAGGCGGAGGATGGAGGACCGATCGGCCAGCGGGGGGATGGCAAGGACGAGAAGATCATGTGAAATCCAAATGACCTGACCGCCGCAATCTCAGCTGCAGACACAACAATGGCTCGCCACTAAGGTGTCGCCTCCTCTAGTTAAGGCCAATTACTATTGCCTGCTCAACTTGGCTGAGGACAAGGTCCTTGACGCGCCCACGCCCGGGGGCGACAATGACGATGACTTGCCCACCTTTCAAACCCGGAAAAATAATGTAAGGTAGAGGAAGGTGGATGAGATAGGTCTCGTCTATTGACTATTACCAGATCACTACTCGAAGATCAGCGCAACTCCACGAGGAGAGAGAGGCGTAAGGACTTTGGGCCGGGGCTTGACAGCAGCATCTAGCAACTCAGACGTGGCCTAACGACGATGATTAGGCGACAACGGGTGGACAAGCCTTTTGGCCCACGATCTTGCGTGAGATCAATGTTTGCGTGTCGCAACCCCCGAAGGGCTAACCTGGCACGAATTGTCCTCTTGTAGGGGGCGCTTATGCTTCGTATAAGCTTTCTTATGTTTCTCATTCATTAATCAATTTTAACTAATCAAGTTTAACTAAAATTGCCACTAACATATTCTGGTCCGTTATGAGATTTCTGCAAATTAGGGATATTATGGATTTGGGGACTTGGTTATATTAATTTTACCTAACGTTCATTACCTCACTCTACTTCTCTCTTTTATTAAAATGCTTCATCTAGGTTTGATTGCGTGCATTATCTTCTATCCATATTTATATAACAGAAGAATCTTAAATATGATATCATCAAATAGTTTTTGCATCTAACTTGAGTATTTTGTGAAAAATTGTTATCAACCTATTCACCCTCTTTAGGCACTATGCATAAGTGCGCAAAAAAAGAAAAAAGATGAAACAAGCGATAGCTAAAGAAAGCAAAGCAAAGCAACACAAGCCATAGAGGCTAAATTTACACCTGTCCTTGTTATAAAGCCTTGCGACAGGACCTCAGTGATTCATAAAGATGTACGTGCGCGAGTCTAGTAAAAGAAAATTATCTCAATTTTTGTGATGAAGAATAAATTCCCTCGATCTTGATTTTATGCTCCCTAATTTAGAATGACGCATGCACTGTAGATGCAAATTTTTGCTAGGCCTAGGAAAAGAGAGTGCAGACAAATTTCTTAGAGGGGTTGCGCTCAATTGGGCTAAGTTTTGAGAGTCCATTGAGTTTAGAGCCCAATTTGAATGAAATGCACTGTATCGCCTATGTTTAAATTTAATGTAAACACACAATGCCTAAACAAAAATGTCCCCAATTTCTAAACATAGATAAACACAATAAAGAATGATAATGTAAGATTATGCAACATTGATTCCTAATGTTTATGAAATGCATGAAAAATCCCTAGGTGCAAATTTATGTGTCAACATTATGGGTGAGGAATTATCCTATTGACTAATGGGAAGCAAGCTAGTCCCTGAAAATGCAATTCCATTGGAGTTGGGGCTCCAAATCGGACTTGCTTGTTAGGATGTAAAGTAAAGGGTCGTACTTTTCTTTCTATTGGAAACTAACTCAATAGTCTCATAAAATCTAAGCCCCGTCAGGTATATAAGAAATGAGACAATCAGAATAAGATATAAGGAATCGGAATAAATTATGAGGTACCGGAACAGTAAATAATATCATAGTGCTTCATGTGATGACACATTGGAATTAAAATGTATATATATAAATTTTTTTTTTTGGTCAAATTACTTCATGCAGTATTTTTGGTCTCAAGACATAAAGAGTCTGAAAGCGCATCCGACAACGCACGATTCCTCATCGAATTTGAACTGGGATCCGTCTGGTCGTAAGAGGCATAGAGAATGGTTCTTTTGACGGTTGTTAAAGGCGAACCAACAGAGGGGGACACGTCTCGGCCTCTTTCACTTCTCTTTCTCTTTCTCGCTTGTGCTTTCCTTTTCCCGGAAAACAGTGAAGGGGTCTCTCTCTGTGGACGAGACTCGTCGGCTGGGAAAAATATTTTACAGCTACATTGCGCAGAAAAGAGAACAAAAGACACAGGCTCTGTTAGAATCTCGTGTCTTTCGCTCGAGCACAGTGGCTCCAGGAAAGCGGCTGACTTAATAGTGAATACTGAGGAGTCGAAGTCTTCCTGAAACGACAATACTTGTTGGGTCACGAGGTTTGGATCTCTTCATTGTCTTGGTGCACTTACTTGGGTGTGGAAAAGACTCAGTGCCGCAGGATTTCTTTCTTGCTGAACGCAAGAAAGAGAGGAGTTTATAAAGGGCATCCATCGACGAATTGGGACGAATAAGTCGGACTTTATTGGTGATCTTTTGTTGTCTGCTTGCCTCTTTTATTAGCATATTTCCAATTGATGTTACTCAATTCCATCCTCGCCTATAATAATAGAAATGGATAATAACACAAATAATTTTTAAACTTTGACTCAACGTGTAATGTGGTTTTTAAACTTTTAATTTGTTCAATATGGTATTCAAACCTTAGCTCAACATGAAATGCGATTCTTGAACTTTTAATTTGTTTAATATGGTATATGAACTTTTTGCACATGTTCAACTTAATCCCCAAACTATGTGAAAATGTTCAATATTATAAAAATTCATGGATTACATTGCACATTGGACTAAATTTTAGGGCTCATTTGTATCATTTTCTCTCTGTTTCTACTTCTCATTTACATTCCGTGTCATTTGAATTTGAAAGATGATATCAAGAAAGTGAATGACGGTGTCATTCTCGTTCCAATGGCTTCACTCACTCCTGATAGTCAAACATGCCCTAAAGTCTTATTCAGTCACAGGGAAGGGACTTGCAAGGGCCACAGCCTCACCCTTTCGCCAAAATATTTTCTTATATACAATATAGATACAAATGAACAAACATTTCAATTATAAATAATTTACCCTCCCAAATTTATTATTAGTTTAGGTAAGATAAGTATTTTTGGTCTTAGAGCTACATAGAGTCTAATTTGATATTACCACAATATAACTCTATTTTCGAAAGATCAAATTAATAACAAAATCAAATTACATCAGTCATCTCTACTATATAAAAATAAATTCTCTCTCTCTGATTGATATAATCATTCAATCGTTGAAAAATAGAAACCAAAATCAATTGAATATTTTAGTGAAAAAACTCTTGATGAAAAATGGCCTTTGATATGCTATATAATAATCAATGGTTATCAAGAAAATGCTGTTTCTCTTGTCCAAATAATAATTCATCTTTATATGGAAAAGTTCAAGAAAACAATTTTACATAATATTAAATTGAACTCTCTACTTTTTTTTAAACTTAATACCGACTAACTAATATACACTTCGCCTAATGTAAAGTTGTTCAAAATTTCTTACGCAAAGAAGTTTTCTTTTGACTCCACCTATCCTCATTGAATCTCGCCAGGTCAACCCAAATCATGGCTCCATCACTGTGTCGCGAGACACGCTCGCTGGTCCTTGACCAGTGGCCGGCCGCCCCATAGGCCCTGCGAAGATGGCAAGAAAAAACAGAAAGATAAAAAAGAAAAAAAAATTAAAAATAATCCACATTAGCAGTGGTTGCGCTACATCGGATGGCTATTGTTAATTGGACTATCACGTTAGTGCTTTCCAATCAAAATTAGCAAAAAGGACCATAATTCGTCAAAAGGTTAAAACAAAATCGACAAATCGTCAAAATATTTAGAATTGAATTGACATAATTAAAATGTTTAAGATATAATTAGCTACCGTATAATAATTTAAGGATTTTCCAAACAATTTTTCCTGGCTTCGTCACTAGTCTCATCTTGATGCTTCCGATTAGATAGCACTGTTAGTCGTTCCATTCGATTGTTTGCCGATTTCCAAGAGTTGAGAATATTTTTCAGTATCTTTCAAGTTGGGTCTTCATTTTGGCATGGATATATAACGCGGTCTCAGAGGACCATGCAATACGACTAGAAACTCCCAGACAAACCCGTGCTTCATGCATCGAAGAAAACTTTTCCATCTTCCGAGTTATTATAAATAATATTGCCACATTGTCCTTAGATCGTCTCTCGTAAGGAAATAATGGTAGTGCATATATGAAGGTCTCCGTAAGAAAACAGAAAACAGATTTTTTATGAACGCCAACGGGACATGTACCTAGCAAGACTCCGGGTCTTAAGATTTGACTTTAGGGTTCATATCTTTTGACTTTGATAAGGGACGAGTTTATCAATATTGAGGACTGTTGTTCAAGTAAGCATTTTTCTAGATGATCTACGTTTTTCAACAGAAGTGACAGGACAAGGCCCAATGATATTCACACAAACTCACTTTTTCCTCACTTTATCTTAAGGCTTGCGACTCAAATCATGCATTGGACTTATCAAGCGATATGGGGTAATATTTCAACACTCCTTTAATAGATAAGCTGGATTAAGACTTTTGCCAAGTAATGTGGGACCATATTTCAACACCCCTTTCACACAAGCCGGATTGTGATAATTTGGTTTGACTTTATTGTCCAAGGAAATTTGGGGAAAATGTTTCTCTGTATTACTTTTTGTATGCTAGTACATTGTACATTTATAATGTAAGAATGAAAGAATAAAATAGGAAAAATAATATACATGAGTCAGTATTTCCTATTTACTGTATTAATCAAAAATCTACTAGAATCAATTATAATCAGAATCGACTCTAAGATCTTCCAATAGAATAGGGTGTGGTTGAGTCCATAGGTGCACAATAAGAACACCAATGGACAAGTGATGCTGCTTGTGTGTTTGTGGTTGAGTCCATAGGTGCATATGCTCGTAATAATCATACTTAATTCTCGATAAACTCGTCAAGTACCGGTGTAAATGAATAAGAACCTAAAGCCCCGTTAGGTGCATAAAAATTGAGGCAATCCAAATAAAATAAGAGGAATCGAAACGAGCTATGAGGTATCTGAATAGTAATTAATTTAATAGTACTTCATGTGATGATACATCAAATTTGGGATGCACCCTTTCTACGGTTCAATATTTATTTTGGTCGAATTACTTCACGTAGTATTTTTGATCTCAAAACTAAATGGAGTCTAAAAGCGCATTTGATCAAGTCTCGTAGTCCCATCCCACGACATAACACGACGCACCATTCCTCATCGAAATTGGAATGGGTCTGTCGTAAAAGACTTAGAAAATGATTCTTCTGATGGCGGCGAAACGTGAACCAACAGGGGGGACAGGCGTCCTTCACTTCTATTTCTTCTTCTCGTTTGTGCTTTTCTTTTCCCGGAAAATAATGAAGGGGTTCGGTGGGGACGCGTCGGCACTTTTCCTGGGAAAATATTTTACAGCTGCAGCCTGCGGTTGCGCAGAAAGGGAGAAGAAAAGACACGGGGTCTGATGGAATCTCATGTCTTTCGGTGGTTCTTGTAAATGCTAAAAAATCGAAAGTCTTCTTGAAACGACAATACTTGGGTCGCAGGTATTGGTGGTTCTTGCTTGCCTACTTGTCTTTTCTATTAACCTATTCCCATTCATTCCCACTTCATACGGAAAGAGAAATGATTGGGTGACTGTCTTTAATTTATTCCTTAATTTATTATAAAAATCAAATAATAAATAATTATAATTTTTTTTAACCCGAGCGTAGGGAATTATAAGTCGCGCAAAAATTAAATGAACTCTGGCCTTGCAAGTGGCTACGTGCAATAGTGGTAAATAATTATAAATTGTTGTGAAATTCAATTTTTAAAAATTTATGATTCACAATAAGTTGTTATTTTAATAATAACCCAAAACAGTTATATTAACAAAATCCATGCGGTAATTCAAAACTTTTCAGTTCTGCTTTTCGCTTATGTTTTGCTTCGTTCAAATTTTGCGGAACAATATCGGGAAAGTGAATTGGGTTTCCATTCCCGGCTTCATTCCCGATAACCAAACGTGCCCTCAAGGTCTTATTTGGCGACCAATAATTCATCCTGACCCCCAAAATTATTGGTATTAGTTATGATAGAGTCTTTGGTCTCAAAGCTACATAGAGTCTAATTTGATATTACCACAACATGTATCTAATTTTCGAAAGATGAAACTAATAATAAATCAAACTGCTATATTAAAATGAAGTCTCTCCCTCCACATATTTATCCTTTTATGTGTTCCTTAAACACTCGAGCACGTGGTGCTCTTTTACTAGTACCTTAGTGAGATAATCGTCTAATTATATTTTTTAGATCATATTTTATATGTATTGATGATTATATTCACTTATCTTTTTTCTTATGATATTTTCGATAAGGAAATGTGATTTTTTTTATAAAAATTTTTGACTTTACGTATGCGCCTTCCTCCATAAGAAAACCTATGTGATTGAGGTGAATTTTTCAATCGTTCAATAATGTTGCATAAATATAAGGGAAGCCAAAAGTTAATTGAATATTATTGTGAAAAAGCACTGATGATAAATTAACTTTGGTATCCGATAAAATTATCACTAGTTAGCAAGAGACTCTTGTTTCTCTTGTGCAAATAACAAATCATCTTTATATGGAAAAGTTCAAGAAAACAATTTTACAAAATAAATTGAACTCTCTGTTTTTTTAAACTTAGTACCGACTAATATACACTCCACCTAGTGTAAGGTTGTTCAGAATTCTCACGCAAAGAAGAGTTTTCTGATTCCACCTATCGTCACTGAATTTCACCAGCTCAACTCAAATCATGACTCCGTGACTAGTCCCACAACACCCTCACTTACCCTCGACCGGTGGCCAGTGGCCCCGTCGGCCTAGTGAAGATGAAAAGGAAAAAAAAATTAATAAAAAGAAAAAAAATCAATAAAAACTGATGAAAATATTAATAATCCATGTCAGTATTGGTTGTGTCATGTTGATTTCCAGAAAATTAGTCAAAATGATTATATTGGTAATTTATTAAAAGATTTATGATTATATTGGCAAATCGTCAAGGAGTAAATGGGCACAATTGAAATGTTCATGACTGAATTTGACACTGTACAAAAAGTTTAGGACTTTTCAGATTTTTTTTTTTTTTCGCTTTATTATTGATCTCATTTTGATGCTTCCCATTAGCTAACATTGTTAGTCTATCTATTTAATTGTTAGCCGATTTCAAAGACTATTTCTTCTTCTTTTTTCATAGCATTTTTCAAGTTTGGTCTTCGTTTTTTATTTTTCTTTTTGGCATAGATGTATAACGCCGTCTCAGTGGACCCTGCAGATACGACTAGAAACTAGCAGACAAACTTGTGCTACACGCGTCAAGAAAACTTTTCCACCTTTCAACTTATTATAAGTTATATCATTTACTAATAGGCTTGATCTCCGGAGAATATTTGCCACATTGTCCTTAGATCGTCTCTCGTAAGGAAAAACCGTCAGTGCATATGTAAAGGTCTCCGTAGGAAAACGAAAACGATTCTAGAATTCAAAGATTTGAAAGATGGCTATGGAGAGAAAAGTGTATTAGGTACCTCCTGGGATCTCGACGACTCTTGCATTGTCGGCACTTTCGACGTTAGTGTCTGGAAAGTGACATTTAACTCTATTGTAAGCTGACCATCCGATTTTCTTCGAGTCGTGTCAACAATTAGGTTTTTTATTAGCTCGAGATGTGGGGATACAGTAAATTGCTCTTTTCCTATATACCATGCGATGCAAGTAGCGCGAACTTTCATTGAATGTGACTGGTTATTGCTGTCTATAAAAGCTTCTCAGTTGCACTTCATCTGGCGCACATTTACATACGCCAGTAACCAAAAAAAAGAAAAAAAAATCATGGCATCCTTACTCTTTGCGCTTCTTACTTGGACCATGCTTCTCAGGATGGTTCACACTTCACTTGCTAAGCCACTATGCCATTCGGATGAGAGCTATGCCTTGATGGAATTCAAGGGAAGTTTTCAAACCAATAAATCAGATTACCACTGTTTTCATCCGAAGGTTGAATCATGGTCACTTGATGGACATGGAGATTGCTGCTCGTGGGAAGGGGTAGAGTGCGACGAGGCCACCGGTCATGTGATAGTCCTTGACCTTAGCGACAGCTGTCTCTTTGGTACCATAAATTCCAACTCCAGCATCTTTCGCTTACTCCACTTAGAATCTCTCAATCTTGCTTTGAATAACTTCAACTTTTCCTCAATCCCACATGGTTTCAGCAATCTTTCTAAGTTACAGTACCTTAATCTCTCAAATTCAGACTTCATTGGGAAAGTTCCATTGGATATCTCACAGCTCTCGAGATTAATTTCTCTTGACTTGTCTTCTGAGTTGTCCACTCTTGAGTTGAGCGATGTAGACAACTTCGTTAAAAACTTAACTATGCTTAGAGAACTTGATCTCTCTCATGTAGCCATGCTATCGCCATTCCCCCATGCACTCACAAACTTCTCTTCTTTGAAGTTGCTTAGACTTGTGGGATGTGGATTGTTTGGAGAATTTCCAGTAAGCATCTTTCAATTACCATATTTGGAAGTCCTTAACATCAGTAGCAATTTCAACCTTCTTGGTTTTTTTCCAGAACATCAGTGGGGTCGTTCCCTGAAATCATTGTCTCTTCAGCGCACAAATTTTTCAGGGGAAATACCCATGTCGATAGGAAACTTTGTTTTGTTGAATGAATTATCAATTAGGAGTTGTTATTTCTCGGGTTCACTTCCCACTTCACTAGGTAATCTTTCTCAACTTGTTGGTATGGATATATCACACAACAAATTTCAAGGTGAAATCCCCACTTCCTTCGCCAACCTAACCGGGTTGTCATATCTAGATCTCTCTTACAATAATTTCACAGATGATCATAATTGGCATTGGCTAGTCAACTTGGCAAAACTCACCCATTTGAAGCTTTCAGGTAATATTTAGATAGCAAGGTTTGTTTTGTCAAACAGAAAAGGAAATGATAAGATTCAAATAGTTACCAAACTAACAAGTGTGGTCTGTTACATTTGGCAGGTATTCAGATAAGTGGTCGAATTCCATCTTCAATTATGAATCAGACGCGGTGGATTGAGCTTCACCTTCAATCCAACAATTTGCAAGGTGAAATTCCAAACTCATTATGGGAACTCAAGGATCTTGAAATTCTGAATCTTTATGGGAATAATTTGAGCGGCACTGTGGATTTGCACAAACTCAAGAACTTGAAATATTTATTTTTGGACTTCAACCACATATCTTTTGTTAGTAAGACTGAGATCAATGTCACTCTTCCAAATCTAATTCGGTTAAGATTAGAGTCATGTAATTTACATGAGTTCCCAAAGTTTTTAGGCTACCAAACCAGATTAGAGATGGTAACTCTAGCACACAATAAAATCAAAGGAAGTATTCCTACATGGTTATGGAATGGTAGCAGAGAATCCTTGACCTATATGGATCTTTCTCACAATTTTCTAACTGGTTGTGAAAACAATCATATCAATTTGCCACTACCCAAGTTGAGATATCTTGACATTAGTTCTAACTTGCTTGAAACAACACTTCCCGCTCCACCTCCATTTGTCAGTTATTACAATATCTCCAATAACTTCCTCATTGGAGATATTCAATCTATTTGTAAAGGAAGATCCCTCATCATTCTTGATTTGTCCATCAATAGTCTCAATGGCACAATTCCTTCATGTTTGGGAAACATTGAGTCTTTGTCAATTTTGGATCTCGGGAAAAATAAACTTGAGGGTATGATTCCTCAAGCTTATCCAAAAGGTTGTGCATTGAAGCTTATTGATCTCACAGAGAATCAATTGCAAGGGCCTATCCCAAGATCTTTGGCAAATTGTACGATGCTGGAATATTTGAACCTTGGTTACAATCAAATTCTCGACGAGTTCCCTCTTGGGTTATCAGAATTGACAGAATTGACAGAGCTGAAAGCTATTATATTGAAGTCCAATAAGTTCCATGGTCCAATAGAAGCATATCAAAGCCAGTTCAACTTCAGCAATTTGCATATCATGGACCTTTCCAACAATAAATTCAATGGTGAACTTCCTTCCAAGTTGATGCAGAGTTTCCATGCCATGAAAGTTATTGTTGGTCAAGATCATTTGGATTATATAGGTATTCGGCAAACTTATGGTATCTCCCAAAGATCAATATTTGCAAAATATGAAATGAGATTGATGAATAAAGGCATAGAGAGGGAATACTCAAAGGTTCCGAATGCCCTTATGGGAATTGACCTCTCCAATAATAAATTTGAAGGACACATACCTAATCTCGTTGGAGATTTGAAGTCACTTCTTTTGCTTAACCTTTCAAACAACATTCTCACCGGTTGCATTCCACCTTCCTTAGCAAACTTGACAATGCTCGAATGTTTAGATCTTTCTCAAAACAAGCTATCAGGAGAGATCCCTCAACAACTAGCCCATCTTACATTCCTTTCATCTTTTAATGTCTCTTATAATCAACTGTCGGGATGAATTCCACAAGGGAGTCAGTTCAATACATTTGAGATAGATTCATATGCCATGAATGAGGGGTTATGTGGAAGTCCTTTGTCAAAAAACTGCATAAGGACCAAGGATACGTCATCATCATCACCGCCTCTCGATGAAGAAAAAGGCGAAGAGTCTCTATTCGACTTGGATTGGAAAGTTGTGCTAATTGGCATTGGAGTCGGGTTTATGATTGGTGTTGTGCTAGGGAACTTGATCATTGACGAGAAGAGTAGATGGTTCTTGCACCATGCCAAGAGAATGGAAAAAAGATGGAAAAGATCGGGAAGATGCTGAACAATAAGGAGTTGTGCATGTAGTCAATTACTTTTTTGGCACTTATCAGTAATTGTCGTGTGTCTGGCTTGTATTATCTATTTTTACGAATTTCTCTGATTCGGATTTATGTTTGCTTCACGTGAACTTGTGTTTTTGGCAAGTTTATATATGTAGACGTTATTTTCTTGTTCACTATTGTATCTTTCTGACTGTTTTCCCTAGAAGATCATGTTATATCATCAGATAACGTAACGTGTAGTATTTTCTAATGGAACCAATCACGTTCACTTCTTGGCTGTGATTGAGGGACTAATTTAGGACATTTGCTACTTCCAAAAAATTAATTGTGGAAAGCTCCTAAATATTGAACCCATTGACATGGAAGAGACAGGGAGATAAAACATGAAACTCAATAATTTGCAATTTAACCGTTAAAGTACAATAAAAAATGATGAATTGTTATCCTTTGCCACCAAAAGATGAGAAAAACCTAATAAAAAAAGTTGTTGATGTGACAAAATTGGAAAAATTATTTGACCACTCCTAAACATATTATACGGATGTCAATTTAGTTCTATACTTTTTAATTTTACCAATTCAATGTTAAAGTTTAGTACAAAATTCTAATATAGTCATTCCGGCCAATTTTCACCCAAAATTACTACTTGTTTGTCTTGTGGGATGGTTGGCGACGACTGAATTGCCACATTAGTGATTTCCGGTGAAACTTGATTGAAAGAAGTCAATTGGAATCTCACAAAAAAATTTAGGACTAAATTGATAAAATTGAAAAATTTAAAACTGAATTGATATTTGTATAATGTGTTTAGGACTGATTAGATATTTTACCCTAATAAAATTCACTGTTCAAAGTACTTATAAAAGGTAAATGGGAGAGAATATGAACTGCTAGTAAAACTTTGTTTTGAAAAGAAGGTTATCTACAATTGGCTTTGACAGGATCTTCCCTGATGTGTTGAAACTTGAAAATACTTCACTATGCAACAGCCCATCAAACCATCTCTACATGTTAAATGCTTCTGCCAGACTTGCTTTCAAAATGCTTTCATTCCTATCAAAAACAAAATATATAATAATTTAAGCTTGTTAAATGCTTTTTTTTTCCTTCTTGGGTATCGATTTCAATAGTTTTCTAGAGGAGAATTGACTTTTATTTTACCGTCCATTTGATCAGTAGTTTTAATCTACACACACACACACACACACACACTCCTGCTCATTAATTAACCTATTAACTATTAAACAACCCAAAATAAAACGCACATATTAATTATTTTCGTTATATTAACTTAGATATACTTCAATCTATAGCCTATTAACTAAAATGATCCAAAATAAAGAACGTATATTAAATATTTTAGTTTTAAGTGAAGATAATACAATTGGACTCATTGATTGAGAAACTCAAGCGTGACGAAGGAGTTTCGTGTTCATCTTTCTTGGGAGACTCATCCCATTTCTCGAGAAAAAAGTTCCAAGAGGAAAAAACACACAAAGAGAAAGACTCCTTAACTGATGCAATTAATTTTCTATGTTCACGATATCTCGCCTAAGTAACACGAGTGATATAAAATGAGGTTCAAGCGTTAAGACTCCTCAGATTCCAACGAAATCAGCATAGTCAACCTTAAATGCCCGTCAACTTTGTCATCCGACAATATCTCAACATTGCTTTCCCTAATTCTCTTTGCTTTTGTCTTCTTCTTTTTTTTTTTCTTTCCGTAGGGATAGTTTCAGTCATTGAGGAAAGATCTCAATTTGAAACATTTATCTCTCGTAATTCAATCGGTTGATTTTCTAATATATACTAATCATGTCCCTCTTTTCAAAGGTATGGCTTAAGTTTTGTATGCTTCTTTCATGGCGCTTTCAAGTTACAGCCCTCACGCTTTTATGGACATGTGGTGTTCGGACCATTATACTAATTGGCACTATGTATTTCTCCGATCAAGCGAGGTAAACATATAAATGATTGAACTTAATATCCATTTTGCCTCCTGTGACCTTAAATTAGTATTGATTTATATTGTACTATGCAAACATCAATGAAAAGTGACCTGAAAAATCTTAGAGACGTTGAATAGAAACTTTTTCATGATCTTTGATCATAAATATGAGGTTCAATCAATTAGAAAGTCTAAAATATATGACATCGTAGTTATTAAGTTTTAGTATACATAAACTGACTCCTTATTAAAGAGGCCAATTAGTTATCATATATAAAACCTACTAGATTATTATTTTTTAGTTGCAATTATAAAAAAAAAAAATTTATACACCGATAATTTCAAACACAAGTGCATAAACAAAATAACTTAACCGGGAAAGCTAAAGTTTGACAATCTCGAATACTTGCTACAGCACTCCATTACCATATATTTGGGTGTACATGTGATTATTGTCACCCTTTTCCTTCACTAATTCATAATCACATCATTAAAAATAGAATTGACCACTACTCAGAGCGTTGTAGATAGTTTTAGATATTTCACCAAGATGGACTCTTAGAGTATTATTGGTAATTCATAGTATATAAAATCGACCAATTCAAGTTGTATTTGTCATTCCATCTCAGTTTCTTAGGCATATATCGGTAAATCTATGGTTTCTGTCAATCTCATGATGGGTCCTCGAGAATCACTTGACACTTCATGTTAATATCCCTTAGTTGATCCTAGCTTTGCTTTACATGCGTTTGAGACTCGCTGAAGTTTGCGCATGGTTGAAATTGGCGACTGATGGTTTTAATTATTAATGTGATGGGCCTAAGTTGGCCCGTCCGCTCATGTTGGGCCTAAAAGCCCGGCCCACAAGATTAGGGCCCATGGATGGAGGGATATGATGAAGGGACACGTTTCTTTTTGGAGGGGACGTATATAAGGGAGAAAAGAGAGGGAGGAACGTACCTTTTGGCATAACGTACGTTTCCTCCTCTCTCTCTCCCTTGAAACACCTCCAAAAGAAAAACAATAAGCAAAAAGGCGATGCTCTTTTCCCTTCAAGGCAAATTCGCGTCATCGGATCGAACGGGATCAGTTTCTCTTCCTCATATCGGCGTCAGTGTTTAATCTGTGGCTAACAAGGTACGTTCGTTTCTGTGATGTGCCTTAGGATCGGTGATGCATGTGTTTTTCCCGGGCTCGTCTTCCGCACAAGTTTAGGGGTTCGATTTAGTGTCGAATCCGGTTTTTGGGAATCCGACAAACCCAACATTGGTATTAGAGTCGTAGTTCTTATTTCCCGATCCTTTTCCATGTTTTTCCCGACCCCTTTCATGTTTATAGATGATTTCTTATTGATTTTTCGCGAAATTAATCGGCCGACACCGATCGGGGTCGAAAAATCCCGACACCCGAGCATTGTTCATCCATTTTTTCGAGTTTCTGTAAGTCGAAATCGATTTCTGATGGCGTTGGATGGAAGGTCTTATTGAGATGAGCGCGATGAGTGGCGGAACGCCGCCAAAGGCCGCTGGACGCGCCCCCACGCGCAGCCGGAACGAACCGGCACCTTCGGCGCGTGCGTCGCAAGCACGCGCGGGGCCGACGCGTGCACGTGCGACGCATGTGCGCAGGGGCTGCCGATGGCGCGTGCGCAGCACGTGCCAGCTGACGTCATCGTGACGTCAGCTGCTCACGCGTGCCGCACGTGCCGGTCGGTTTGTCCGACCGGTCCGACCGGCCCGCCTGACCCGGCGACCCGACCTGGCTGACCGTTGACCGTTGACGACCGTTGACTAGCTGACCGTTGATCGTTGACTTTGACCGTTGACCATTGACAAAAAAAAAAAGAAAAATGAACGTATTTCTTTTTCCAATTAAGTTTATGTGGATTATATGTGATCCCTTATTTGTTCTGCATTTGTTGCAGGACCAATGCCTCCCCTTAAGTTGTGCACACCTATTCGCGCAATTACCGATGAACAAAAGGATAGGCTTTCTAAGTTGATAGCTGAGTTGACTGATCATCGATGGGAGAGTGGTGACTTAATTGATCATGTCCTTGAAGTCAATGGGAAAATTCAAAAGGTCATATGGAATGGTCGTCCCATGCCACAGTCTGAGATGGTGCGATTTTTCATGAGCACTCTTCCACTAGAATGGTAAGGAGTGTTGAATCGCATATGGGATGTCAACAGAGCCGCTTCATATAGGAAAATAGTGATGGATTTTATAGATGATTATTACTGGATTGTTACAAGGGAAAAGATCAAGAAATTGAACAAAAGAGGATCTTTCTCAGTTCGTATATTGACTTGGTGTTAGATGTATTGACTGGTCTTTGTTTAGTGTGCTTTGTGGACATCTCATGTAATGCTTTTCTACTTAGTTATTGTTGGTGTGGCAACTGATATGTTAGTTCTATTGTGTGAAAGCATTATTATTCTATTGGATGTCAAATATTATTTGCTTTCTGTTATTGTTGATTGCTGTGGGTAGTTTATAGAATTTTTTGTAGCTTCATAGAATTTATTTTGCATAAGACAATTATATTAATGATAGTTTTAAGTTAGGATTTTTGGAGGATGATTGGAAATATAGTGACCTTTTGATTCTGAAATCTTATTTGAAATTGTTCATTAATATGATGGGTCTGTGCAAAATGGATGCATAAATGATAGGCATTAATAATTCGTGCATATATGTACGATATGTTCGGATCAATGGCTTTGACCACAAAGAGCATAGTTGCTGAGCTAAACAAAGGTGAGAAGCTCAATGGCGACAACTATGAAATATGGCACATGAAAATTCAATATGTGCTGGAAGAGCAAGAGGCACTAGAAACTCTTAACCTGAAGAAGAAAACACTGCACAACACAAGAGAGATAAGGAAGCATTTGCTGCATGGAAAAGAAAGAACTCTCTTGCTCGCATTACGTTGCTGAGTAGCATGGAAAATGACGTCATGCAAGAGTTTAGGCGTTTTGAGAATGCCAAGGAAATGTGGGAAGCATTGGTAGCAAGATTTGGTCATACTTCGGTGACCAGACTGAGGCAGCTCACTATTAGATTTGACTCTTATAAGGAGCCTCATGGTCAGACCATGAAGCAACATCTTAGAAAAATGTCAAACATGATTAATGAGCTGAAAGATGCTATCCATGTCCTGACAGATGAGCAGCAAGTGCAAGCAGTGATTCATTCCTTGCCTCAGAGTTGGGAGCATATGAAGGTGCACCTGACCAATAATGAAAATATCAAAACCTTTGAGGATGCATTGCGTCATCTTGAGCTGGAAGAAGACCGCCTCTTGGCGGCTAAGCCGGAAGCTAAAATCTATCATGCTGGTTCTAGCTCACATGGAGCTTCGAGCTCCAAGCGCAAACGTCCTAACTGGTTTGATAAAGGGAAAGGTAAGGAAGCAGGTCCTTCAGGGAAGAAACCTAAGCTTAACCAACATGAAAGAGGAAAGCGTCCTCGAATGAAGAAGCTTACAAGAGTGAAGTGTTACAATTGTGACAAGAAGGGTCACTATGCTCGCGACTGTCGTGAGCCAAAGAAGGTATACACTCCCTGTACTTTTCAGAACTTTACATTTGTGTCGAGTTCTGTATTCTTAACTAAGTCTAATCCTTTGTGGACTGTAGATTCAGGAGCGACAAACCATGTAGCGAAGGATAGAGAATCCTTCGTGGAATTCCGATGAGTACCAACTGGAACTAAGTGGATCTATGTGGGAAACAACTCCAGAGCTGAAGTGAAAGGAATTGGCACCTGCCAACTGAACATGCGTGGTGGACGCACTTTGTTCCTACATGATGTATTGTATGTTCCGGAGATTCGTCGGAATTTAGTGTTTGTTTTAGTGTTGCTTAAACTAGGTTTTAATATGAACTTCCATAATAGAGGTGTGGATTTGTTTTTGGATACAAATTTCTATGGTTGTGGTTATTTTCTAAATTGTTTCATTGTATTAGATATTGACTATGTTAATGTAAATGTTTGTTAGTCCCTTCTCACGTCTCCTAATTCATATGATAATGATGTGAATGTGTGGCATACTAGACTTGGTCATATTGGCCAACAACGTATGAATAGACTAGCCAAAGAGGGCTTGTTAGGCAACATTGAAAAAGTCGATTTGCCCATATGTAAGCATTGCCTAGAAGGGAAAACGACAAGGAAACCATTTGGAAAAGGTAAAAGAGCTGAATTTCCTCTGCATTTAATCCATTTTGATGTCTGTGGTCCAATGAATGTGAGAGGAAGGCATGGGGCTGTTTATTTCATCACTTTTATAGATGATTATACTCGATTCGGATATGTCTATTTGATTTCTCATAAATCTGAAGCATTAAGTTGTTTCAAAAGGTTTATGAACTTGGTAGAAAATCAATTAGACAAGAAAATAAAAGCATTGCGATTCGATCGAGGTCGAGAATATTTATCTGATGAGTTCAGAAAATTATGTGATGAAAAAGAAATAGAAAGACAGTTGTCTATTTCATATACTCCTCAACAAAATGGTGTTGCGGAGAAAAAAAACAGAACTCTACTGGAAATGGTTAGGTCCATGATGGCGCATGCTAACTTACCTATCACTTTTTGGAGTGATGCGTTGTTAACTGCTGCCTATATACTTAACCGGGTGCCTTCCAAATCAGTTACTTCCACTCCATATGAGTTATGGATAGGTAGAAAACCAGACTTAAGTTTTCTTAAGCCATGGGGTTGTGCTGCCTATACTCATTAGTCCTTTCACAAGTTTGGGAAATTGGATCCCAGAGGAAAGAAGAGTATTTTCATAAGATACTCCGAACACTCGAAAGGGTATGTGTTCATAGGTGAGTAGGAAAGTGGGAGTATAACTGAATTTGAATTACGAGATGTCACATTCTTAAAGGATGAATTTCCTAAGAAGGGCGAAATAGGGGAAGATTATTTCCTATTTGAAACCTTGGATCAAGATAATGATATTAGTGGAGTTCGTCCAAGTGGGAGTAATATGAGAAGTGATGAATTGAATTCAACTCATTCTCAATTGCAACCACATGATGAGACAACGTCATCATTATCTAATCCTAGTGGGAGCATGATGGGGAATGATGTGCAAAGTGTACAATCTCCCATACGGCGAACAAGTCGCCAAAGTATTCCCCGTCGACGTTTTGACATTGAAGGAGAGACTTTTATGATTGCTCCGCAAGATGAGGATGAGCCAAAAAATATTAATGATGCTCTAAATTGCCCTAGTAAGGAAAAATAGATTCATGCAATGGAAGAGGAGATTGAGTCAATGAAGTCAAACCAAGTTTGGGAACTGGTTGATTTTCTAAAGGGACACAAAGCTATTAGGAACAAGTGGGTTCTCAAAATAAAGCGAAAAGCTGATGGCTCGATAGAAAGGCATAAGGCTCGCCTTGTGGTGAAGGGGTATAATCAACAGGAATGAATTGATTATGAAGAAACATTTTTTCCTATAGTGAGATTTACCTCGATTCGCATTATTCTAGCAATAGTGGCTAGTATGGATCTTGAGTTATATCAAATGGATGTAAAGACTGCTTTCCTCAATGGAGAATTAGAGGAAGAAATATATTTGGAACAACCTGCTGGTTTCATTAAAGAAGGCCAAGAAGGAAATGTATGTCGACTTTTGAGATCGATATACGGCCTTAAGCAGTCATCGAGACAATGATATATACGTTTTCATAATGCCATAATGGCATATGACTTTACAATGATTGATGAGGATCATTGTGTATATATCAAAAGATCCAATGATCAATTTGTGATCATATCATTATATGTTGATGATATATTAATTGCCGGAAGCAATAGAGAGTTTGTAAATACTGTGAAGATTTGGTTATCTTCCAACTTTGAGATGAAAGATATGGGTGAGGCTGCATACATTCTTGGAGTTAAGATTTTAAGAGATCGTTCGAAGAGGTCGTTATCTCTTTCGCAAGAAACATATATAAATAAGATTCTTGAACGATTTCGTATGCAAGATTGTAAACCCATAGACACTCCTATTGCAAAAGGTGAAGGATTGAGCCATGGACTGTGTCCAAGGACTCTACAAGAGAAGGAACAAATGAAACATGTTCCTTATGCTAGTGCTGTTGGGAGCTTGATGTATGCTATGATGTGTACAAGACCTGACATATGTTTTGCAGTTGGAATGGTGAGTAGATACCAATCCAACCCAGATCAAGCGCATTGGAAGGCTGTTAAGAGAATACTGAGGTATCTGAAGGGAACTGCTGATTATAAGTTGAATTACCAAGGAAAGGATCTGTGACTTGAAGGCTATTTAGATGCTGATTGGGGAGGAGATTTAGATGAAAGAAAATCTACCTATGGATTTACTTTTTTACTGAACAATGGCGCCATATCATGGAGCAGTAAGAAGCAAACGTGTATAGTCTTGTCCACGATGGAAGTTGAGTTCGTGGCATTATCAGCAGCGGTACAAGAACGAGTTTGGCTTAAGAGATTTTTGGATCATTTAGGTGTTATTGAGAAAGCTGCAAATCTATTATTGGTTAATTGTGATAGCCAAGCAGTTATAGCATACACCAAAGATCCAAAATATCATGGCAAGACCAAACATATAGATACCGAGTATAACTTTGTCAAAGATATGATTGCACGAAAGAATGTGAACTTACAGTACATATATACGCATAAAATGGTAGTAGATCCTATGACAAAGCCAATACCTAGAGATGTGTTTTGTGGTCATGTAAAATCTTTAGGATTGTGTAGAGTATGATATACTGTATTGTAATTTCCCTGATTTGTTCACATTTATGAACTTGTGTTTTTCATTATTAATGTCTATGAATCTTTGTTTGATCTTTATGCATCTTAATGCTCAGTGCATTACATTAAGTTGAGAAAGTATGTCGGACAGATAAAAGATTAGTTCACTCACACAGGTAATCGCCTCTATTTACTGTGTGATAAATAGATATAAGACTGTTTTTAAGCTTATTATCTAGGTGATAATCAAGAGTTCAAGCTTAAAAATATATTTGTCGCCTTAACTAGGTGTTAAGATGAGGACATAATATTTACTATGTCCGAAAGTAAAATAACTCACATATTTTACTTTATCTGTCTATGATGCCAGATGTGAGTTCTGATGAATTTTGTGAATGAGTAGATACGTGAACTCAAGTTAGACATTGGGTATGTCTGAACTATCATCTGTACGGTATTGAAGGTGTAGACACATGCTCCATGGGAAATGAGTTAATACCGTAATACGTATTTCATACTACGTATGCATGAGACGACCAATAAGAGTGGCAAAAGTTTGATCTCAACTTTTATGCCGTGTGAGACTATTGAGGAAAAGAGTTCATCAATTTTTAGTGCCCTCATGACTTTTACTTATTCTCAAGATTTCTATTTAGTGTTTGCTATCTTAGGATGTTGCCAATGGTCATGAGTTGATTTGATCTAATGGGACATTTCTAGAAAAGCAAGCTAAACTGAAATTGAGAGTTTGAAGGAAAGAGGAAGATCGAATTTGGAGAATCACATTGTAGTTTTGTATTCACTGGTCGACCAATTATGACCGTCTTTGGGATAATCATAATTGTGAATACAATATATATATATCATTGTTTAAAAGAGATCAAGAGAGATATAAATGTGATTGATCGATCTATATACTAAATCTATATATGCCCATTATGAGCTGCTATATATTCCTAACAATATATCATTGTTTAAAAGAGAACGTGGACATCTTTTATTAATATTTTAATATTTTTGAAATTTTTTTTTTATTTTTTTTTTTTTTATTTTTATTTTTATTTTTATTTTTTTATTCCTCCAGAGTCGCCGAGAGATATAAATGACCTGATTGATCGCGGATCGGGGCGGCGGGCTCGCCCTCATACTAGGGTCGAGCCTCGCCCATGGCCGGCGAGGCTCGACCTGCGTGCGGCCGTCGGCCTACGGCCGCGCTTGGTTTCAAGCGCCGAAGCTCCGGTCCTTTTTGTGCCTTGCGTTGGTCGGACCGGGCGGAGCTCGCGGCCAAGCCGAGGAAACCCGGCCACGTGAGACCACCGCCGCAATGCCGCCGCCCGATGCCGTCCACCGCTGCTCGCCGACCCGCCGCCATATCCGGCGAGCTGGCGCGGCTCGCCCTCGCCGCCCAGGCCTCGAGGGCGGCCTCGCGCGGGGCGGGCGAGCGCCCTCGACCTCGCCAGTGGCCGCGGGGGCGGCCTCGCGCGGAGGGCGAGCGCCCTCGACCTCGCCAGATCCGGCGAGGGCGATCCTCGCCCGCCCGCGCGAGGCCGCCCCGCGGCCCGGCGAGGTGGCCGGCGAGGTCGACCTCGACCTCGCCGGCCGTCGGCTCGGCCGGTCGCCGGACCTCGGCGGCCGGCTGGAGGAAGAAGAACAAAAAAAAATAATAAAAATAAAAATAAAAAATAAAAAATAAAAAATAAAAAATAAAAAATAAAAGTAAAAAATTCAAAAAAATTAAAATATTAATAAAATGTGTCCACGTCAGCCGTCCGGCGTCCGTCGACAAAATCCGGCGTCCGTGAAAATCCCCCATTATGGCACAACTTAAAAAGGTTTAGGACTAAATCGGCACCAAAAAAGGTTTAGGACTAAATTAACAATGACAAATGTATGGCACTTTTCCCTCCTAACAAATGTATGGCAAGCTCTCAAAGTATCTGGTCGCACGGATTATTCACCGGTATGAATGTTGAAGAGAGGTAAAGAGGATCCTGTTTGGCCCACCATGTGCGAGTGGGAGATGATGGTTTTAATTATTAATGTGATGGGCCTAAGTTGGCTCGTCCGCCCATGTTGGGCCTAAAAGCCCAGCCCACAAGATTAGGGCCCATGGATGGAGGGATATGATGAAGGGACATGTTTCTTTTTGGAGGGGACGTATATAAGGGAGAAAAGAGAGGGAGGAACGTACCTTTTGACATAACGTACGTTTCCTCCTCCCTCTCTCCCTTGAAACACCTCCAAAAGAAAAACAGTAAGCAAAAAGGCGACGCTCTTTTCCCTTCAAGGCAAATTCGCGTCATCGGATCGAACGGGATCAGTTTCTCTTCCTCATATTGGCGTCGGTGTTTAATCTGTGGCTAACAAGGTACGTTCGTTTCTGTGATGTGCCTTAGGATCGATGATGCATGTGTTTTTCCCGGGCTCGTCTTCCGCACAAGTTTAGGGGTTCGATTTAGTATCGAATCCGGTTTTTGGGAATCCAACAAACCCAACCGACTTGCGTGATACGGTTTGAGATTCAGCAAAGGATTGATGGTCTCATTCACTGAATTAGTGAGCATTTTTCCATACGTAAGTGCTCTTATGGTTACCCTGGCAAAAGTGTTATTCGGATTGCATCGACCTGCATTTTCAAATAATTGCAACCTCGTATAATACTACGTCAAGCGAAATGATTAGCCGACATGGCTAAAAAGCACGTTGGAATCAACCTTCGTAATCTATTCAGATGTTGAGTAAAAGGCCGAGCATAAAACCAGAAAAATAGACACAAGCCCTTATTTTTCAAATGCAAACTCCTCCTCAAATCATGTCATTGCGCTGCGCTGTGCAATCAGTGATGGGCATGAACGACGCCATCCTCTTCCGCAGATCGAACCCGACCTTGAACCCCACTTGCGCGAGGTTCCCGAGTATCAGCACACTATGAAGCACTGACACAACATGACACTCTCCGGAAATGTTCGTATCACGTTGGACACTTCAACACATGTTCGACATCTTCCGACACTTTTCGACACTCGGTCAACACATATCGGAAAATCCGATGTCTGATTAACTTTCCTGACAATCTCTAACACTCGAGTCCAAAATTCCAATGTGCGAGTTCGGAATTCCGACACGTAATTCCAACACCTAGTCACTCTTCGACACTTGAGTCCAGAATTTCGACACGCGAGTTCGGAATTTTGACATGTACGGGTCATTTCTAATAAATGATTCGTCAAAATGTAAATATGTAAAAAAATAAAAAAAAAAGGGGAAAGAAAACATGTCTTCTCTTTTCTTCCGACTCTCACTTCTCGTGACACACTATCCACTTCCAAGTTTTTTTTCTCTTCTCTTCCGACACACTTTAACAACAAGTCCAAAATGTAGATTGCTTATTTTTTTTTTCCCACAAAATTTTATGGATTATTGGAATAGAGTTAAATTTATCGAACTGAAACAATAAATGATATTGACAAATGATGAATTAATATTTTTAGTATAATATCATTCTAGACTCTTTTATTATCATTTATTTATTTGTGAATTTAAATCAAATTAATTTGACTAAAATAATCATAAAAAAGATAATTTATTATGTACATATAAAAATATATATTTAATACATAATGTGTCCTGATGTGTATGAATTTTCTATTTTTCTAGAAATGACATATTGACGTGTCGTGTCATATCATACCGTGTCACATAATGGTATCGATGCTACTTAGTTGGCACGCTGTCCATCGGCTTTATTGCAAGCACACCAAATTATCCTCCGTGAACGGCGTGAATGTGTTAAATATGTTCAGGGCCACATCAGTGCCGCTTGCGAAATGCAGCATCACAACCGGCACATCGATCTCACTGCCTAAGCTCGCGTAACAGAGGCCGAGCTTGCCTTTGGGGTCTGGGACTAAGGGCAAGGGGATGGCCTCGGCTACGGCACTCACCAGGTTGTGGAAGAATTAAGACGGCATGTACGTCAGGAACGTTGCGGAGTCGATCACCACTTTCATGACATTGATGGACTCCTTGGCTTCCGAGTTGGCGGAGTTGTCACCACATGAGAACCTCGTTTTTCCTATGCTGAAGCCTTCTAACTTTACAACGTAGTATGGGTAGGGACCTATCGAGACAAGAAGTATTGAGACAGCACCCGGACCAGAGATCATGGCATCCTCGCTGAAGCTGATTTTGCTCAGGCCTTTCCAAACTCCAGGACAAGGCAATAGCCGAATTGGCCAACGATGGAATGCTCTATCTCGGAGATAAGCGAGAAGGGACTAATGCCGGCCAGACCGACAATGCCGAGCCGGTGTTGTCGAAGATCCCATCGTTGTCATGGCTGCACCTGAACGCCATCCTCTGGAGGGTGATCGAGCTGCCGGGGGTGTTCCGATCGTTAAGTTCTCCACGGTCACGTCACCACTTGTGTAGGACTCGTCATTGTATTGGTAAGAGTACTTGCAATCACGTCCATTGTCACCGCCACGCCAGGTTTTGTAGGGGAACTCGCACAACATCGTGCGGCACTGGACGGTTTCGTACGTGAGGGAGATCCTGGGTTGAAGATCGGCGGTTTCTGGTCGTAGCATTTAATGCAAGCCTCGCAAGGTGTCCACGAGAAGTCGCCCCCCATGTTGACCATCACGTGGTGAAAGAAACGGATTCCAAAATACCGAAACTCGAACAATCGAGAAACGCGTCCAAGAAATTCTACAAAGGCTAATTGAATAGGTATGTCACACAATGAAAGAAACGGATTCCAAAATACCGAAACTCGAACAATTGGGAAACACGTCCAAGAAATTCTACAAACGCTAATTGACTAGGTATGCCACACGATGAACATACCTTGTCTTCTGTTGCAACACTCCTTTTTCATCAAGGGGAAGAAAAACGGGTTTATAGGTATTGCCTATAGAGGTGGGCTAATGGGCTGAAATCAATCTCATGTTCATATCTCACGCGATGTTGAATTTCGATTTCAGTTCGATTTAACCTAGAAGGTTCTATGTGAGATAGGAGTCACCCCTAGTCATTTGGATTCAGCTAGAAACCAAATAAAATGTGGGAGGATCATCTCATTTCCTATGCAATAGAGATTCTAATTTCGAAAACTTGATTATGCTAAGAACTATCTAAAGATATGGAATAATAACCATCTACTCCACTGGGGGGTTAATTGAGAAGGGTGCCTTCCGAGGCTTTAAGCTGCGAACCATTGGATGGCGAGAGTCCAAAGCTACAAACCTGCGTATGCTTGGAGAGACTATTAAAATCGCCAATTAAAAAAGATTCCGAGATTGCGAATTGCGAATCAAACATAAAGGTTTCTAAAGGAGCTCCGAGATTGCGTGAGCAAATTAAGCGGAGATTTCAAATGGTATCAATTTCAAATAACGTACAAAGACTTTGGATGTCGTTCAATGTTTGGCAAATGTTAACAAAATTCCTTTGGAGGAAAGTTTTCAACAAGATGATTTTGGTTAACTCAAAAAGTTTTGTTAACACTGCTAAGTTGGAGCACCCTAATCAGAAAGGTTTTCTCAATCCCTCACAAAGGGTTTATTATCCCATCCATTGGCGTGGAAAGTCAATTTTTTGACTACTGGAAATGTCTCACATAATTGGGGAGAATTACCAAAAAAGTCTTAAACCTATTGCAATTGTGCCAATTCAGTCATAAACTTTTTTTTTTTTTGTCAATTTAGTCTTAAACCTTTTACAATTGTGCCAATTCAGTCCATCTGGCCAAAATTGGCCGGCCAGCACTGACGTGGATGCCGGCCGGGGACGGAGTTGACCGGCAAATGCTGATGTGGCAATTTTATAATATTTTATAATATTTTTTTCGAATTTTTTTTTTTTGAATTTTTGAATTTTTTTTTTTGTCATCTTCTTCTTCCTTTGGCCGGCGAGGTCGGCCTCACCGGCCACTGGCGAAGGCGAGCCTCACCCAGCGATGGCGAGGCCACCGTCGCCACATCTGGCGAGGCTTGGCCTTGCCCAGCCGAGCCTCGCCATCCCTGGGTGAGGAGCCTTGCCGGCCACTGGCAAGGTCAACCCTTGCCTTGGCTGGACGAGGCGTTCCCCTCCATCTCCTCTGCTCCGTCCGCTTGCATATAAAGGCGTGCACATTGGGCTGCCGGATTCGATTGAATCGGAGAGAAAACCCCAATCGCAAACCAGTAGAGAGAGAGAGAGAGAGAGAGAGAGAGAGAGAGAGTAGAGAGAGAATGTCTATGACGGGCGGCGGCGGCAGCGGTCAGGAGGAGGACAAGAAGCCCTCACACAGCCAAGGTGAGGGTCGATCTTGTCGGTGGCCGACGAGGCTCCTTGCTCGGGGACGGCGAGGCTCGACCTCGCCATGGCTGGGCGAGGCCGAGCCTCGCCAGATGTGGCGACGGCGGCCTCGCCGTCGCTGGGCGAGGCTTGCTTTCGCTAGTGGCCGGCGGGGGCGAGCCTCGCTAGTGGCCGGTGAGGTTGACCTCGCTGGCCCTCGCCTCTGGCCGGCCAGCCGGCGCCGGCTAGAGGAAGAATAAACAGAAAAAAAAAAAAACGAAGAAAAAAATTAAAAAAAAAAAAAAAAAAAAAAAAAAAAAAAATAAAAAAAAAAAAAAATTATTAAAAATCATTCCCGGTCGGCCAGCATCCATGTCAGCGTCGACCAGCCAATTTTGGCCGGATGGACTGAATTAACATAATTGTAAAATGTTTAGGATTAAATTGGCAAAAAAAAAATTTAGAACTGAATTGGCACAATTACAATAGGTTTAAGACTTTTTTGGTAATTCTCCCCACATAACTACGTCCAAGGCACTTGAAAATACTCACAATGAATACATTTTGGTCAATTGATAAGGTCTTTTAAGGACCATAAATGTAGGTTTGATCCCAAGCTTACGAAAAGGATAGTCACTTTGAGGACAAGAAAGAATATTCAACAAAATCTTCGCCGGGTTTACAAGTCCATAACCTTGAAGATAAATATCAATGCAAGGGTGAACAAGATGTGTGCACGAGCCTGTGTTCAGGGATCGTAACTCGAAAGACTAACATAAAACCTTTGAATTAAACATTCTAAGCACAACTCAATTGCTTCCAAGTTTTGAAAAGATAAAAGAATGCCATAATTTATGGGTCGGAAGTAAAGCTATACAGACTATTAACCGGAGGCCTTCCGCAGCCCTTTTAAAAATGTACCTACTGTTTATCTTGTCATATTATATCGGCAGGGTCCTCCGGGCATTCGCGTATGTTGGTGCCATAATACTGTTCTATGTCTCTAAGAATCTGGATCTCGTTGTCTTTGACAAAATTCACCACAACACCCTGCAAAAGCAGATGCAGATTGGCATTTGCAAATTGCGATGTCGATGAGATTTGTTGTTATACCCACAGGAAGAACAAAAAACTGAATTGCCATTGCCTCCACTTCAAGGTTCAAAAAAGTTACCTTCCGCCCAAAACGGCCTACTCGACCGGCCCGATGGACATACAGCTCTCTGCTGTTGGGAAGATCATAGTTGACAACGAGACAAACCTACAGAGTGTATTGAGAACGATTCAGTTGTCCACTCATGCAACTAAATGGTCGTGGTGCAACAGGGAAACTGAAAATTTGGCCTTCCGTAAAAGCAAGCGTCCGACATATGAATGAGTTGATGCACGCAGCAGACAAAACAGTAGAATGTCATCATCTGCATTATTGCGACGTTAATTTTCAGAACTAACCTGCTCAACATCAATCCCTCGAGCCCACACATCGGTGGTGATCATAAACTGAGTCGCCCCAGATCGGAATCCAGCCATTACTGCATGTCCCCGTGCATGAAAGACACAGTGAAGTTAGAATCACGCATCTTTTCAGCAAGCCACTCCACCTGCTCGACAAATATAAGGAAGAAATGAAAAGCCACAGCACAAAATATAAGATCAAAGAGAAATAGAGCAGTAGAGGTCTTCACAATCTCTAAGTCGTCGAGGTGTTGATGTTCGACCTCAAGTGTGGAACCCGACATGGTTGGAGTCGTACCTTTCGCTTAGTGTTGCAGAATACAACTCCTTGGCTTATGGGGCAGTTGTCGTATATATCGCACAGAGTGTCAAATTTCCAGTCTTCTCTTTCCACTGGCACCATGTACTGGTCGACGCGCTGCAACCATACGAAGTAAAGGAAGGATTGTGTCAGAAGAATCTCATGATCCCTAGCCGCCATCAAATGCAACTAACCCAATGTAGCTCACCTCCAGCATCAACTCATCACGCTTCACAACAATCCTTATGGGATCGGTCATGAATCTTCCTGTCATCTCTAATATCTCAGTGGGGAAGGTTGCTGAAACTAAGACAACCTGCAGAGAATGCCACTCATGCATTAGCCAGTTGCGAACATGAACGTGTATGAGCGACTCCCTAACCACTGATTTAATTTAGAACGAAGCAAATCATAGCAATGTGCTGAAAAATTATGAAGCGCACATCACGGGGAGAGAAGCATGTCTCGTCGTAGTAAAAAATCTACTACTCATCAGACAAGACAAGGAGAAAAAGAAAAGAACAAGTGCCCTACTCATAGTAGAACTATGAAGCCAAAAGACAAGCGTTTTATCCACCTTGTGCATGCTCTAATGTCCAAATCATTTACTTATTAAGGAGGCTGAAGGAGGAAATAAAATTCCAGATCTCTCATCAAATTTTGAATTCCATAAAAATTAAATGCTCCATCTTGCAACGTGTTGACTAATGCAGAAAGACCTTTTGGAAATTCTAGGAATCAGCTGAGGAGGAGAAGGGATGACTATCTAGATTGATAATGATCGAAAAGTGAAGAGCATTTCTTAGATTGGACTTAAAAAGAAGTAATGGCATTCGGTTTTATTAGGATAATGCAATGGAATTAAGCCAAGGGCTGGGAATACTAGGGACTATTACTGGGGTTATTGCGTAAAAGAAGTCATCTTTACTACTACTACTACATTGATTCAACATGAAGGACAGGCAACCTGAAGGTCTGGAGGAAGGAATCTGTAAACATCATAGATTTGATCCTTAAATCCTCTGCTCAGCATCTCATCAGCTTCGTCCTGGAAAAAATATAATTAAGTAAAAAGAGAGAACTTGTTTTGCAGCAAGCAAAAAAGAATTCTAATATGATCCAGAGTCGAAGGAGGTGATGCAGTGCATCCACAAGGACTAGGACTTTGATGGCTCTGGTGCAAAGAGTTCTCCTCTTTATCATGTCGAGCACCCTGCCTGGAGTTCCGGACACAACATGAACTCCATGCTCCAATTTCCGGATATCTTCGCCCATGCTCTTGCCTCCAACACATGAATGGGCTAGCACGTTCCTGTAATAACCGATAGCCAGCACAACTCTCTCCGTCTGACTCGCCAATCCCTCGTAGGTGACAAAATCAGCACTTGCACGCTGAACAGAACATGAAGGAAGCAATTTAGCTAAGACAAAATCGATGGCCACAAGGCAGCAACCAAATTCAAATTGCAACTTTCGGAGAGCCAAATAGAAAAGGGTAGCTTGAAAAATCAACATAAGACAAGCAACAGAGTCAAGGATACTTAATAATAGGAGCTTGTTGATGAGTGCATCCAGGATGTTTGCTACACAAATAAGCAAAGCCACATCGCAGTTTCAATTATACTAATGCTCGTTTTATATAGAATCAATAATGTAAGAATAAAACTATTCGTTTTCCTTGATAATGAAGAAAACCTTTCATGCCTTGCAAGTGCCTAAAATACTCAATTAAGAGAACCCACTCAAACATTCTGAGTTATCTATATATTATGTATGTCTACGTACGTCACCTGAATAAGTGCATAAACTCAGGCTACGCTTAATTCCATAGAAAGCTTCTCAAAACAAAGTTCAAGAACAAAATTGAATTTCGTTACGCTAGAAATTCTCTCTCTCTCGAGAGAAGGTTTGCCAATTTTATCTTATTTTTGTATTATTATTAATCTGTGGTGTCATAGTTTGAGCTCTATAATGTTAATGACTCATCTTACCCTCCAAAGCAAAACGCATAACATGCCTCAACCTAATTCTACTAGAAAACCGATAGTTACAGAAGGGTCTTCGCTCAAACAGGGCCAAATGGACTTTGTGTCAAATTAGGACATCAAGGATTATGTCAATCTCAAATCAGGATCTGTCTAAAGTATCCTGATTTAATCAAACAAGATCATGAAATGAACATTGTCTCAAATAAAGTTTGAAGTGACGATATCAAGTTAATTAAGAGAAATTACTTTGATCTTGGACATTTGCATTTAAAAATCGCATACGATTTTGCACCTTGATTTTGGATTTTCTAAATTTTGAAAATATCTTTGACTGAGAAAAGTTAAAAAAAAAAAAATCAAGTCACTTCAAAACAGTTAAACTATGAGTATTGCAAATTTTTCCAAAATGACTTTATTAAAAAAATAAACTAGACACTTGTTACCATATTAGAAAAATTGTAATTTCATTCCATCGTGTTATGTGTGATTGGTATCTCTAAAAATTAAAATTTTCTTTATTAGTACCATAAAAAGCCCCAATCTAATTTTTGACTATCAAATTAATTTTTTTAGTATCAAAAACTCTTATTTAGTGCATCTATAACAAATTTACCACCCGTTAATATTTACTAAATTGTATCAATATTGTAAAAAAGTACAAAATATTGTACATATGACAAACGAAGGGTAAAACCCTAAATTGCTAACTTGTCACGCCCCGAACCCCGAGACACGTGAACAACCCGCCATGGTCATGTAAATGTGACATTCCTAGGTAGTGTCGCCGACCCCATTCAATTATTATGCGCATGCAGAATGTACTAAGAAACCCCGGACAAAACTTACGGGATAGGACAGCAGGAAAAATCAATTCAAAATCAAACCAACATACTATCATATATCATCATTCCAGGGTTTACATACACCAACGGGATCCAGAGACTATATGCACCAAAAATGAGTCAGAGTTTATGTGCATAAAAAAGGGGTCAGTCTACACAACATGGATCGGTCCACCAAAAAAAGGAACAGTCCTATGACTACTAGTCAGACTTGATCGTCGATCCCACATCTTCCACATCCGACTGCACTGGGTCCGGAGACGATGGGTTGTCCACCCTATCATTAAGAAGGTCAGCTACGCCTTCACCCAAAATAGCATCCATCACAGCTAGTGAAATATCAAAACTATCGAGTGGACCAATCCTAAAGCCATTAATCCCAAAACAGAACCATGCCCTAAACCTATGTGGTACCCTAACATCCTCGGTCTCCTGAATCCATACGGTGGTCTTGATCAACTCGTAGACCCAATGGCTCCCAGGATCAAGAAAGCTGTGCACCTGCTCGATAATCTGCATTGGGATGCCATTTTTCTCCGGAGGTCCCGCCATCTACGGCCCTGTAATATTTTCCCCAAACCGGGATGAGACATTGTTTCAGCAAGTTCGCCCCTCCTAAACCCCTATTAGAAAAAAAATACGCCCTAGAGTGGTCTAGCCACACAACACAGAAGACTTACCTCGTCTTATTTTCTTCCTGCATGTTAGTACAATTCATATCACTCAGTCACAGGTAATAATAGGAACTTAAACCATTGGAACACAATCAATTTCACATAATTCGCAATCACAGCAAGCGTTCCAATTATTATTCACTGTCACACAGGGGCATAGCCAACTTGCAGTTCGACTATCTACTGACATTAAAGCCAGGCATCGCCTCCCTCCCTTGGAGCGCGGCTTCGTCACCATGTTGACGGCATTCCCAAAGCAGCATGGATCTAGTTGGCCTAGCCTGTACTGTGACTCGAGCCACGTCACTCTATTGACGGCGTTTCTAGAAGAATAAAGGTCCAGTTAGCCTAGCCATTACTGCGATCGAGTCCTTCAACCAGCACATGACAATCCAATACTAATCCCTGGATACTTTACATTTCACTCACATACTCCAATTACAATATTAACCATTCAAAATCCAATTTCGGTGCCAAATTCGACACTTGGGAATTTCTGAATAAAATCCCTATTTTTCACAATCAATACTTATTTTGTAATATTCACTCATCAAATTCAAATTCTAAATACACAGCGGCGATCGGCACAAAATTCTGAGCAATTGAGGTCAAAAATAAATTTTTTGAATTTTTTTATAAATAATAATATTTTAATAATTTTCGGAATATAATATATTATTAAATAATCCATTAATTTCGAACATTTATTTAAATCAGAAATAAATTCCCTTAAGTCACATCAATGCTTATATTAAAAATAAACCTACTTAACTTTAAACTAAACATACTTTAACTTAATTAAACACCTTAATCTAATCCACAACTAAATAAACTAATCTAACCACCTAATCTCAATCAACCTAAGCTAAACATACTTAAATTATCATTAACCATCTAATCAAGGCTTAGTGAGCTAAACTCAACGGAATCACTTTCCGACGAGTCTCCGGCGAAGAGCACGACGATGCCGACGACAAACCTACACGGAGCAACACCAAATGAGAACCGAAAGATGACCAAATCAAGCCTTGAAGAACCAGATCTTGTTGGAACTTCCAGCCACTGACCAAGCTCGGAGGAAGGCAGCACGGCGGTTGGTTGGACGTGAAACTGGCAGAAGAGAGAGGTGGCAGCTTGAGCAACGACTCACGGTGGCTAGGCGGGGCCTCCGGCGGCCTTGGCGACGACAAACGGATGGTTGGGACGGCTTGGCCGACGGGATGGAGGCTCGGGCGGACGAAGGGGAAGCGGCGAAGAGGTGGCGAGGCGCGCACGCGGGCGTGCGGACGAACAACGACCGTGACGGCTTCGGCGACGGCGACGAATGGTGGACGACGAGCGACGAAGGAGGCGGACGAAGGGGAGGTCGAGCTGCTCGTTCTCCACCAGTTCTTTCTCTCTCCTCCAAGTTCAAAAGCCAAGCCAAGGTTGAAGATGATGGAGACAAGGGGGAAGTGACATCCTACTTTTTTGGGATTCAATCTCCACCCTCAAAGTGTCACCACCCTGGCCAATCTTGCCCCACCCCATGACATCACTTGTGATGTCACAATCCACTAACTCTAACCTCCCACAACCTTAGTCCAATAGGTTCAATTTCATTTTCCGCCGGGACATAGAATCTTGTGTGCCAATTTCTTCAATTCCATTCAATTCTCTTCCAATTGAGTCCAATTAAAGTCCATAAATTAATCCAATGCTCCTAATAAGATTTGTGACACACCATAACTTCCAATTTCATAATTCGATCTCAATTTCACGGTTAATTTCACTTTAACACGATACTAGAGTGTCCTGATCTACCGGACAGCTTTTAGAAACTTTCATGCATTTGACCTGTGGTTGATCAATTCAAGTCACAACATATATCTTTGACACATTTGCAACTTTTGGTTGTCGGAGTAATCTCAAGGTTTCAAGTACGGACATAGGGTACCCAATTGACAGAAAAGTTGGTCTAGTGCCGATCGACAAGAATTGTGCAATCTAGTGGTATCACCCACACCCGATCACATGCCTCTGTCGAGTCAACCTATCTCCGGTCTCTAATCGATTTTTATTTGTGCCGTAATGACCCATGTAGATTAGCTCGGTTGAAAGGTTGCTTTTAGGTCAAATTCTCGAGTCCGATGCATTAGAATCTCTTAACGGCTTCACCTGATAAACTAGCTTTCATATGACTGGCCGACTCAAGGAAAGGAACTATATGCATGCCAACAAAATGCCCGTCTCAATTTATTGAAAATAGAATTGGAAAATCGGGATGTCACATAACTTGTCAACTACCATGTCTTGTCTAATTTGGTAATTTGACTGTAGAATTTTAAAAAAATTAATGGAGGGTAAAATTGTCACATGTGTATTAATTTTGAGGTTTTCTATTGTAAAAAAAAAAAATAGTTTAGTTTAAATTTGTCACATGCTTATGGGTTTGAGATTTTTCATGACATTAATCCTATTATTTTCGGTTAAGACCTTGAAAATCAAATTATGCAAAATGACAGCATGGGAAATTACATGTTTTTGACCTTGGAGATCTCATTGTTGGGCCTTTCACTTATAATCCTAATTTCCAACGAAAATTTTGATAATTTCATCAAATTTCAATTCGAAATATGCCCAAAATTGTTGAGTTAGCATTAATAATTGACTTGCCCCATGTATGAACTGCTAAAGCGAATTTCACTACTGATCCTGTACTTTAAATGTTTCCCTTGGATTCTAAATGAGTGTTAATGATCTAGCTAATTAGATTGATATGTTTTGATGATTTTAAGCATTGGTTGGAATGGTTGTACGAAAAAAACATTTTCTTAGGTCAATTTAGCCACTTGAAAATGTACTATAAAAAAATCAAAACTTATTTCTTTCATTATTTTCATTTCATTAATACTGTCTCGCAAAATGAAATGAGTACAAAAATATGTAGAAATAAGCGTATTGGGGGTCTTAAAACTTATCATGAAAGTGCAATTAAGTCGTAAGACTTACCGCGAAAGTGCGGTCGAAACATTAAACTTTCAAAACGTACAATTGAGTTATAAAGCTTGTCAAATTGATTGAGTTGAGTCCTTTCGTTAGCTGTACTTTTTGAAAATTGTATGACTCGATTACATTTTCATGACAAATTCTAAAATTTGATTATACTTTTTGAAAGTTATATGATTTGATTATACATTCATGACAAGTTTTAAAACTTGATTGCACTTTTTGACAGTTTTAAAATATAATTACACTTTCTTGATAAGTATAATATTTTTGAATATACTTATCCCAAATATGCATTAATATAATCACAACGGAATTATTTAATTCTTACTATTCTCTGTCGAAAGTTTTGTCTAAGTATTTTCCTTCTATTCATCTTCACATTTTTGTTTGAATGTCAATCTTATGTTTCCTATATTCTCAGTTTATTGATATGTTTTTGTCATTTTATTACAATTATCTAAGCATCGGTCAGAATGGTTGTACGAAAAACAAACCTTTTCTTAAGTCAATTTAACCACTTGAAAATGTACTATAAAAACTCCGAAGTTATTTCTTTCATTATTTAAATATCGTTAATTTTGTCTCGCAATATGAAATGAGTATGAAAATATGTAGAAATAAGTGTATTAGGGTCCTACAACTCATCGCAAAAATTCAATCGAGTCATAACAAGAAATGCAATTAAGTCTTAAAACTTACCGTGAAAGTGCAATCGAAGTTTAAAACTTTCGAAAAGTGCAATTAAGTTATGAAGCTTGTCAAATTGGTCAAATCGAATTCTTTCATTAGCTGTACTTTTTGAAAATTTTATGACTAGATTGCATTTTTGTGACAAATTTTAAAACTTGATTACACTTTTTGAAATCTTTATAACTTGATTATACATTAGTGGCAAGTTTTAAGACTTGATTGCACTTTTTGAAATTTTTAAAATATAATTGCACTTTCTTGACAAGTTTAAAAATTTTCAACAAACTTATCGCAAATATGTTTAAATACAATCTCGACGAGAATTATTTAATTCTTACTATTCCCTGTTGAAAGTTTTGTCTGAGTATTTTCCTTTTATTCAGCTTCATATTTTTGTTTGAATATCAATGTTATGTTTTCTATAGTCTGAGTCAATTGATGTGTTTGGTGGTTTGATTACAATTAACTAATCGTCAGTTGGGATGGTTGTACGAAAAATAAACATTTTCTTAAGTCAATTTAACTACTTGGAAATGTACTATAAAAACTCCAAAGTTATTTCCTTTATTATTTAAATATCATTAATTTTGTCTCACAATATGAAATCAATATGGAAATATGTAGAAATAAACATATTGGGGCTCCTAAAACTTATCGCAAAAGTATAATCAAGTTATAAAACTTTCAAAAAGTGCAATAAAATCGTAAAACTTACTCGAAAGTGCAATCAAGGCATAAAATTTTCAAAAAATACAATCGAGTTATAAAACTTGTCAAATTAGTTGAATCGAATCCTTTTGTTAACTTCACTTTTTGAAAATTTTATGACTCGGTTGCATATTTGTGAATGATTTTAGAACTTGATTACACTTTTGGAAAGTTTTACAACTTGATTGTACATTCTTGATAAGTTCTAAGACTTAACTGCACTTTTTGAAAGTTTTAAAACATAATTGTACTTTCTTGACAAGTTAAAAATTTTTCAATGTACTTATCCCAGATATATATTAATACAATTATATTGGACTTATTTAATTCTTCCTATTCTCAGTGAAAGTTTTGTTTGACTATTTTCCTTTTATTCAGCTTCACATTTTTTTTTTTTTGAATATCAATGTTGTGTTTCCTCTATTGGGTTGAGTCTCTATTTTTGCTACTCTAGAAATTGGTCATTGGACATGTACACTTTTCTAAGAAGGCTGCCTATAAAATATATACTATATTTTTTTCCATTAACTTTCGCTTTGCAATAAATTGAAAACCTAAGATAACACACGAATAAATGGTATACTGTCACGAATCTTAAATAATATAACACGCAAGACTCTAGAACCTTTCTTACCGTGGATGACACTAAAACGATTATGTCGTTGGGCATGTCTGAACTCTAAACTAAAGCTTGTCTCTCTGCTTTTGTTTTGGATTTTGTCACTCAATTATGAATCGGAGAATGAAATGGTAAATTGAATGGAACGTGACCATTTTTTATTTATTTATTTATGTAATTTGAAGTTGGATTTCGTTCCTTCGTCTGTTTTGACCAATGCGTGACCATGTTACCAGTCCAATTTTGGAGGCTTAGGAGCTGATTTAGGCGGTTCACCATTGAATTTTACTGAATCGGACTGGGTGAAGGCTTGCCGATTATTGAACGCGTGTGGAGCTTTCCTAGAATCAACGGATTGTGCGAGACCAAGAGAGGAAATTGGGATGATTTAGCTTAATTTGTTTCATGGCATCGATAGGAGATTCCTTTCATGAATAGAAGCATAGTTGGTGTGCGAGCTGCTATGGTGTTTCAAGAATGGGTTGAAAAGTTCAAGAATATCTTTAAGATTCCCGTCACTCTCTATTATCATTTTTCCTGTACTGTTATGGTAGTTAAAGGATTTCTTCAAAAATTCTTGATTTTTTTTCCCTGGCTAGTGTGTTATGTGGATTTAGCATTTCATTGTTTTTCTGTTGGACAGTGAGGGATAGAGCATGCATAATTGAAAATATATCCTTAGGGCTTTAATTTTTTTGAAATTAAAAAGCTACTAAAGGTATATTTGTTCTTGGTTTTGGGCTTAGATCTCCTAATTTATCTTGTTATCTCCACAAAAGCTCTATTCAATTAGCTTTGTTGGATCAGTGCAGTTCATTATACAGCTATGTATTATCCCTAGGATATTTCTTTGATAAAGCATAATCGTGGATCCATTAGAACTTATCTAAATGGATCTTACTTGGACATTGATATTTACCTGTATTGATCATGTAGAGTTTTTCCTTTGATTAGCATAAGGAGATGGTAGATGCCGAAGACATTCAGCCTCTTGGTGTTGATAATGGATTTGGCGTGCACCGGTCAATTGCTATGTGCTTTCCTGGAGTGCATGGTGGTATTTGTGTTCACGTAATAACCTGAATTTGACAAGCTGGTTTTACTGGAGATGATGCTCCAAGGGTTGTCTTCCCCAGCATGGTTTGTTGATCGAGGCACCCCGCTGACATGGTTAGTATGGGCCACAGGGTTGCTCATGTTGGAGATGAGGCCCAATCTAAAAGGGGCATGCTTACTTTGAAGTACCCTATGGAGAGTGGAATTGCCAGCAATTGGGACGATATGGAAAAGATCTGGCATCACACTTTCTACATCGAGCTACGTGGGGCTCCCGAAGAACGTCCGATGCTCCTTATTTAAGCAACCCTCAACCCAAAAAGCAACCGGGGAGAAGATGCCACTGATCATATTTGAAATGTTTGTCCATGATAGTGTTGTCAAAGTTAACATGAAGACATAGTGAGAGAGTTGATTTAATAAATGCAAGGTGTATAAATGGGGATGAACTTTCACATGGAAACTTAGCAAGAGAGTTGATTTAATAAATGCAAGGTGTATAGATGGTGATGAACTTTCACCCGGAAGCTTATTAAGAGAGTTGATTTACTAAATGCAAGATGTATATATAGGGATGGGTTCTTCAATGCGGGTTTTTTTGATTTGATTTGATTTGATTTGATTTTTCTTTTTTTCTAACCACATTCCGACCTTAATAGCACACTTGACGTGTAACCTAAAGATTTATCCTTTTGAAGGTCCAAAGCGAACATGACATGAACCATAGTCGGCAAAAATCAAACAAGAAGGTTGCATCTCAGAAAAAAGCAAATGAATATAACCTCTCAACTTCCCACGTTGACCAAATTTCAGCTTTAACATAGGATTGGGACATTCGGAAGGTCCAAAGTGTACGTGACATGAACCATAGCCGAGAAAAATTCTACATGAGGGTTGCAGCTCGAAAAAGACAAATGAATATAATCTCTTGAGGGTTTTCTCAGCTAATTCTCTGTTCCTCTCTCCAGAACATTGCTCCTCAATCACATAAATCCATTCCACCAAAGAAAAAAGAAAATCACATGAATCCACTCTCAGAAACCCCAATCCAGCATACAAAAGATCAAAAAAATGCGACTTCTGAAGTTGGTCAGTTTCTCTCTTAATTTTCAACATCTCGTCCGGAATAAGAAGGTCCGCTCTAAAATTACAGCAGTCTGAAAATGGTAAGTGGAGACATTCTTCGAACATGGGACGCACTTCTTCCCCATTAAACGTCTCCCACAGGACTTATGTCCATCTAATTGTAGTGATCATCACACCTCTCTCTAAATAAGGTCCATTCACGAAATTTAGAGTGGAATAATGTTTTCTTTTTCTAGTTGGCTATAATATGTAGTCGGTCAACTATGCAAGAAATATTACGTAATATTTCTAGCGGAATAATGTTTTATTTTTTTTTATTGGTTTTGAAGTTTCCCGTAATCATTTAAGTGACCGCAAGTATAAATTGTTGAAATAAAATAAAATTGATTATCAATTGTTGGATGAGAAACTTGCAAGCATTGAAGGAGTCATAAAAACTCTATGGTAGGTTACATGGATTTGAAGAATGGAAGTTATTAAAGATTTCTGTTACTTTTTTGTGCGTTTTGTTTGTATTTATGATTACTTGTATGAGGCTGTTTTGTTTTAGTCATTAAATTTGTGGGTTGTTATGTAATCCTCAACATTTGTAAACTTCAATTCCTATATAAATGGATAAAGTCGTGAGTTATAAATCAAGCCACAAGTCATAGTCCACGAAGACACAAATAAGAGCATGCATTCTCAATACAAATTTCTCCCTCAAATTTCTAGTGTTCTTATTCCAAGTTTCCAAATTTTATTGTCATTCTTTTGGTTCCAACATAAATAAGGTCCATTCTTGAAGTCGGAGGGGGAAAGTTCCTGTTAACCATCTCAAACTGATTCTTGCTTCTGCCTTCTTATCTTGAACACTAAGAGAGACTGAGAGAGGGAGATAAAATGTCAAGGACTGTGCAAGTTGTTTTACGGGAGATTGACGAAGTGGAGAGGAGGATAGGGCGTCTCAGATCGGAGCTCGACACTATCGAGAATGCCTTTTTGCGTGATAGGCGGGCCGAGAATATCAAACACCCGGAAGCCCACATGGCAGCGACGCGAGCCAGAGTGCAGGAAATTCGAGAAGACATCACCCGGGCAGCCCACATGGCAGCGACGCGAGCCAGAATGCGGAAAATTCGAGAAGAGATCACCCGGGCTGAATATGAGCGTGATGCGCTCATCATAGAATCCATGGACTTAATGGCGGAACGATCTTCTCCTCTCAAATAGAGAATACGTTTTGCTTTTATGGGCATCCGAACGTTAAGAGAAGCATAGTGGGGTCTGGGGTTTTACTGGATAAGGTTGTAAGAATGGTATACTTATGTAGTTGGGAGAATAATTGTTTCTTGGATATGGTTCTTGAACTTCAAGATTGATAATAGCGTTTTCTTGTTTCTTGGCCGTCCAGAAAATAAGAAATAAAGATATATAGAAGTGTTTCTTGGATCCCACATTGAATATGTTTGGAGTTTCTTTGTTTACAATGCTCACAGCTCATAGGTTTAAAGTGTACGGGGCTGTCATACGATTGGAAATATCTTTCATCCATTTCTTTTTATATAATGGTTCTATATAATTCTTAAGTGTAGGATCATTTTCATATTTGCCGGTCATTTAGTTGCAATGAGTATGACCGGCAAATATGAAAATGAAGAGAAAAGCTAGGAGAGTAAAATTCGTGAAGAAGTCCCTTAATTCTTAGATTCATCCAACATCTGCTTTTATAAATTTGTGCACTTGAGATCTTTGATGATACACACCTACTGGACATTACATATCCTTCAATCTTCCCCAAAGAAAAGCATAATAATAGCTGAGTATGTCATAGAAAAGAAATGTATATAGACGAACTTCAAATATATGCAATTATATAATTACATATTCTCTATTGTCTCGAAAGTCCAAATACAGTTTCCGTGTGAAAAATTGTCTTTGCTGGTGCGGTGGGAAAAAATGTTATATGATCTAATAATTAATTCATCCAACATGGAACTCACATAATTAATTGTCGAGACTGCATTGGTCCACAAGCTCCGAAATCTTTTGCTAGAGATCATTTAGGTGATCGCCCCCATCTTTAGTCTTGACCGCCAAATCATCCACATAACATTCGATGATATAGTGGAGCAAAGTCCCCAGGGAGGAAAGTCATGAACGTTGCGCCCGCTTTCTTTGAACCTAAAATGTTTAACTTTGTATCGGAATATTCCCTTGGGAATTATAAAGGCTGTCGTTTCCTCTCCACCATTTGGATCCATTCTTGTATTGATTGCTGCCGGAATATCCATCCTATCCGTAGCTCACCGATAGGCAAAAGGAATGTGTCCTTTGGACTGGTGTAAGTCTATAAAGTTAAGAAAACACTCTAACATTGGTCATTCTTCTTTTTCGCTGGCAAAATATTTCCAAGCCGAGCAGGGTATTCATTTCAGTAACTTTGATAAGTTACTTGGACATTGATATTTACCTGTATTAATCATGTAGAGTTTTTCCTTTGATTAGCATAAGGAGATGGCAGATGCCGAAGACATTCAGCCTCTTGGTGTTGATAATGGATTTGGCGTGGTTAAGGTGAGAATATTGATGTACCGGTCCATTGCTATGGGCTTTCTTGGAGTGCATGGTGGTATTTGTGCTCACATAATAACCTGAATTTGATAGGCTGGTTTTGTTGGAGATGATGCTCCAAGGGTTGTCTTCCCCAGTATGGTTTGTCGATTGAGGCACCCCGCTGACATGATTAGTATGGGCCACAGGGTTGCTTATGTTGGAGATGAGGCCCAATCTAAAAGGGGCATGCTTACTTTGAAGTACCCTATGGAGAGTGGAATTGCCAGCAATTGGGACGATATGGAAAAGATCTGGCATCACACTTTCTACATCGAGCTACGCGGGGCTCCCGAAGAACGTCCGATGCTCCTTATTTAAGCAACCCTCAACCCAAAAAGCAATCAGGGAGAAGATGCCACTGATCATATTTGAAACGTTTTGTCCCTGATAGTGTTGTCAAAGTTAACATGAAGACATAGTGAGAGAGTTGATTTAATAAATGTAAGGTGTATAGATGGGGATGAACTTTCACGAGGAAACTTATTAAGAGAGTTGATTTAATAAATGCAAGGTGTATATATAGGGATGGCTTCTTCAACGTGGGTTTTTTGATTTGATTTGATTTGATTTTTCTTTTTTCTAACCACATCCCGACCTTAATAGCATACTTGACGTGTAACCTAAAGATTTATCCTTTTGAAGGTCCAAAGCGAACATGACATGAACCATAATCGGCAAAAATCAAAAAAGAAGGTTGCATCTCAGAAAAAGGCAAATGAATATAACCTCTCAACTTCCCACGTTGACCAAATTTCAGCTTTAACATGGGATTGGGAGATTCGGAAGGTCCAAAGCGAACATGACATGAACCATAGTCGAGAAAAATTCTACATGAGGGTTGTAGCTCAAAAAAGACAAATGAATATAATTTCTTGAGGGTTTTCTCAGCTAAGGACATGCATGGTAACGTTTATATTTCTCTCGATTTATGTTCTTTTGTTCCCCTGAACAAAAAAGGAATAGAAATCTGTTTGGTAATGCCAACTTATTTTTCTATTCCCCGGAATAGAAAAGTGAAAAGTGGCTGGGGAATAGATTTGGAACAAAAACAAGAAACAAAAAAAAGTAATTTCTTATTCCTAGGAACAATTTCTAGAAATAAGTTTTTTTTTCTTTTATATTTTACTTTTGTGCTTCTTCCTTGTTGCGGCCACCGTCGGCCGCCTCCCAAACGTCGGCCACCTCTCGCTGCCCACAGCCAGCATTGGCTATGAAGCATGGACACGTTGCTCGTGCTTCTGTGTCGTGTCCGACACATGTCGGAGCATGTCGGACACATCGACACACTCGGACACGGTCGGAACGCTGTCAACTTTTCTAGACACGCGTGTCGACACGTGTCTAGAAGACTGATGGAGGGTGGAGGCGAGGGAGTAGAGGTCGCGAGCGTCGGCGAGATGAAGCCACGAACGGACCACCGCGATGGCGAGAGATGGCTAGAGAAAGAGTTGAACAGAGAGAAAGAAGAGAGAGAAGGCAAACTCCCGCCGGCGAGATGAAGCCACGAACAGACCACTGTGACGGCGAGAGACGGCTAGAGAGAGCGGCGAGGGCCACCACTATTGCGATGGATCGGCAACGAGGAGGAGGAGGAGAAGAATCAAGAGGAAGAGGAGAGGAAGGGGGTTGTGCGGAGAGGAGGAGGAGGAGAAGGGTCGAGAGGAAGAGGAGAGGAGGGAAGGGGGTTGTGTGGCGAGCGGCAAGGATGAATAGGAAAAGGAGGGCTCGCTAGGGTTTTTCATAAAGAAACCCAAAAAAAATATGAAAGGAGATCGATGGCGTGAGGGGGAGGGGAAGTGACAGCTTACTTGTTAGTGTCAAGTGGTAGGGGAGGGAAAAAAGTAAAATAAATTTGGGGCGGAGGGAAAAGGACGAACGAAAGAAGGAGTGGATTTTGGGGATTTTTTTAACCGGAAAATTAAATAAATGAAATTGAAAAATAATTTCGAAAAATAAAAGTATTGAATTTTTAATAATGATAAGTTTTGGTCATTGTAGAAATTCATGGATTTATTTAAATAAATTGATTCTAATTTCTTATTAATTATTAGTTTCATTAATAGCTTTTGTTAAAATTAAAAACATATTTCGCATTAACTATGAATATATCTTTCGAATTCCAAATGAATTGATTTATTAATATTATTAGTGTAAATTTATTATAGGCTACTTTTTTAATTAATTATTTATTTATGAATTTGAATCAAATTAATTAAAAATAAAAATATTAATTTAATATACAACGTGTCGCAGCGTGTTGGAATTCTCTATTTTTTAGAAATAACGTGTTGACATGTCATGTCGTGTCATGTCGTGTCGCGTGTCCGTGTCGTGTGTCGGTGCTACTTAGACCGTCGGCAGCCGATTGCTGGCGACTGTCAATGACGGTTGCCACTGCCCGTAGCCCACAACCCACCGGCTGACGACCGCCACTGTTTGTCGGCAGCCTGCCGTCGCCAACTGCCGCATGATCACCACCTGCCGCCGCACGACCGCTGACCGTCGCTGTCGACCGCTGCTGTAGGACCGCCGCCCACAGTTCATCGGCCACCACCCCCTCCCGTGGCTAGTGGGTTGTGGGCGGCAATCCTGCGGCAGGGGTTGGTGGCCTCATGCGGCAGTTGTGTGGTGGTCATGCGACTTTCATGCGGCGGTTGTGCGATGGTTGTGCAGTGGTTGTGCGGCGGCGGTCCATGAGTAAGAAGAAAAGAACAAATAAATACAAAAATTAATAAATTTTTACCAAATGCATTTCTATTCTTTTTCTATTCCAAGAATAGAAATTTTGTATAATTACCAAACACCTTATTTTACTCAAAAATTATTCCCGAAGTAGAAATAGAAAAAAAATATTTTTGAAAAGAAATTGTTCTCTGGAATAGAAACGTTGCCATGCGCACCCTAATTCTCTGTTCCTCTCTCCAGAACATTGCTCCTCAATCACATGAATTCATTCCACCAAAGAAAAAAGAAAATCACATGAATCCACTCTCAGAAACCCCAATCCAGCATACAAAAGACCAAAAAAATGCGACTTCTGAAGTTGGTCGGTTTCTCTCTTAATTTTCAACATCTACTCCGGAATAAGAAGGCCCGCTCTAAAATTACAGCAGTCTGAAAATGGTAAGTGGAGACATTCTTCGAACATGGGACGCACTTCTTCCCCATTAAACGTCTCCCACAGGACTTATGTCCATCTAATTGTAGTGCTCATCACAGCTCTCTCTAAATAAGGTCCATCCACGAAATTTCAAGTGGAATAATGTTTTCTTTTTCTAGTTGGCTATAATATGTAGTCGGTCAACTATGCAACAAATATTACGTAATATTTCTAGCGGAATAATGTTTTATTCTTTTATTGGTTGTGAAGTTTCTCGTAATCATTTAAGTGATTGCAAGTATAAATTGTTGAAATAAAATAAAATTGATTATTGGATGATGATTGCTGGATGAGAAACCTGCAAGCATTGAAGGAGCCATAAAAACTCTATGGTAGGTTACATGGATTTGAAGAATGGAAGTTATTGAAGACTTCTACTACTTTATTGTACGTTTTGATTGTGTTTATGACTACATGTATGAGGTTGTTTTGTTTTAGTCATTAAATTTGTGGGTTGTTATGTAATCCTTGGCGTTTGTAAACTTCAATTCGTATATAAAGGGATGAAGTTGTGAGTTGTAAATCAAGCCACAAGCCATAGTCCACGAAGACACAAATAAGAGAAAGCATTCTTAATACAAATTTCTCCCTCAAATTTCTAGTGTTTTTATTCCAAGTTTCCAAAGTTTATTGTCATTCTTTTGGTTCCAACATAAATAAGGTCCATTCTTGAAGTCTGAGGGGAAAGTTCCTGTTAACCATCTCAAACTGATTCTTGCTTCTTCCTTCTTATCTTGAACCAGGAAAACACTAAGAGAGACTGAGAGAAGGAGAGAAAATGTCAAGGACTGTGCAAGTTGTTTTCCGGGAGATTGACGAAGTGGAGAGGAGGATAGGGCGTCTCAGATCGGAGTTCGACACTATCGAGAATGCCTTTTTGCGTGATAGGCGGGCCGAGAATATCAGTCACCCGGAAGCCCACATGGCAGCGACGCGAGCCAGAGTGCAGGAAATTCGAGAAGACATCACCCGGGCAGCCCACATGGCAGCGACGCAAGCCAGAATGCGGGAAATTCGAAAAGAGATCACCCGGGCTGAATATGAGCGTGATGCGCTCACCGTAGAAGCCATTGACTTAATGGCGTAACGATCTTCTTCTCTAAAATCAAGTATACGTTTGCCCTTATGGGCATCCGAACGTTAAGGGAAGCATAGTGGGGTCTGGGGTTCTATTGGATAAGGTTGTAAGAATGGTATGCTTATGTAGTTGGAAGAATAATTGTTTCTTGGATATGGTTCTTGAACTTCAAGATTGATAATAGTATTTTCTTGTTTTCTGGTCGTTCGGAGAATATGAAATAAAGATATATAGAAGTGTTTCTTGGATCCCGCATTGAATATGTTTGGAGAATCTTTGTTTACAATGCTCACAGCTTTTAAATTTGTAGGTTTAAAGTTTACGGGGCTGTCATACGATTGAAATTATCTTTCATCCATTTTTTTTTTTTTTTATATATGATTCTATCTAATTCTTAAGTGTCAGATAATTTTCATATTTGCCAGTCATTTAGTCGCAATGAGTGATGCTAGTGAATAGGTGGGACTAAACGAGGAAGAGAAATGGGCATGCACAAGCGGGAAAAAAAAAAAATACTGAAGAGAAAAGCTAGGAGAGTAAAATTCGTGAAGAGGTCCCTTAATTCTTAGATTCATCCAACATCTGCTTTTATAAATTTGTGCCCTTGAGATCTTTGATGATACACACCTACGGGAGATTACATATCCTTCGATCTTCCCCAAAGAAAACCATAATGATACCTGAGTATGTCATAGAAAAGAAGTGTATACAGACGAACTTCAAGTATATGCAATTATATAATTATGTATTCTCTATTGTCTTGAAAATCCAAATACAATTTCCGCATGAAAAATTGTCTTTGCTGGTGTGGTGGGAAAAAATGTTGTATGATCTAATAATTAATTCATCCAATATGGAACTCACATAATTAATTGTTGAGACAGCATTGATCCACAAGCTCCGAAATCTTTTGCTAGAGATCATTTAGGTGATCGCCCCCGTCTTTAGTCTTGACCGCCAAATCGTCCACATAACATTAGATGATATAGTGGAGCAAAGTCCCCAGGGAGGAAAGTCATGACCGTTGCGCCCGCTTTCTTTGAACCTCAAATGTATAACTTTGTATCGAAATATTCCCCTGGGAATTATAAAGGCCGTCGTTTCCTCTCCACCATTTGGATCCATTCTTGTATTGATTGCTGCCGGAATATCCATTCTATCCGTAGCTCGGCGATAGGCAAAAGGAATTCTTTTTCGCTGGCAAAATATTTCCAAGCCGAGCAGGGTATTCATTTCAGTAACTTTGATAAGTTAGTCGAATTCAGCTACTTGGTCCGGATGAAAAGAATTTGGTTTCTGCACGAATATTCAACTAAGATAACATCTGTTTCTCTCGTCAGCCGGTGACTAGGCATATAAAAGTAGATAACATGCACATGCACGCGCCCATAGACGTGCAGATTCCCCTCTTTTATCAACACAGGTAATAAATCCATGATGTATAAATAAGGATGAGTTCTTCTATTGCTCACGAAAAGGTCAAAAGCCCATATATATCCGCATTGAACAGGAATGCCTTGGATTAGAAGTACGTAGTTTTGTGAAAGTTAACGTGGAAACTTGATAAGAGCGTTGATTTAATACGTGCGAGATTTATAAATAAGGATGGGTCCTTCATCAGAGGTTTTTCTATTTGATTTGATTTTCCATTTTTCTAACCACTTCTTGATCCCACTCGTTTTCTTTTGTATGGCCAAGAACGGAAGTCCCTTGCCTTTGCAAGACTCCTTCAAGTCATACCCACAAGCACTAGAGACTCGTCGATTTAATTTTTTTGCTGACAACTTGTGAACTTAATTCTATGTACCGCAATTGTTATCCCTGTCCACAATGTGAAGAGGATTAATCTGTGAGTTCTTAATATGTTTTCATTCTAGGAAATGACACCTTCATCTAAATTGCCTATGCCAAAATCAAACAACAGTCAATTCTTATTATAAGAGGATTAATCTGTGAGTTCTTAATATGTTTTCATTTCAACAAACCCTTTATCATATATTCCAGCCGATTCAAATTCTTTGAATCAAGAAATTGAAGCACCTACATCATCATTTGACAAAGATGATCTGCCTGCTTCTTCAATGACACCTGCATCTTCAGTGGGATCCCCGCATCCATGCCTTGATGATTCTTGCTCACTAGTTCCAAGACAAAGGCATATTGAGCAGCCACATTTGTCCTTTGGCATGGACCAAAGAGTACAAATGTCCCACATTGGTTTCTCCATGTACATGTCGTCCTATCTCCTCTTATGTTTTATTTAGCCGACTATCATCAGAACATATATGTTGTATTTGTTGCATATCAGAGGAACAAGAATTGTCATCTTTTGATGAAGCAATGCGTAACCCACAATGGCAAGCCCATGGAAGCTTAACTACATTCTCTCATTGAGAACCACACTTGGGATATTGTCAATCTACCTTTGCATTGAAAACCAAATTGGTTGCAAATGGGTATGCAAATTTAAGTACAATGCAAATGGCTCTATTGAACGTAACAAGGCTTGCTTGGTTGCCAAATGATTGACTCAAAGGGAAGGTTTCGATTATCATGGGACTTTTCTAGTGGCGGCTCTTGCATTGACAACTTACTATTATACACTGGTGAGTCTTTTGGGGCAGCAGCTCTACATTGTCATCGTGACAAACTAGTTCACACCGCACAATAAACTTCTTGTGGTGTTGATGGTGCGCTCAATGAAACCACCAATTTCGATGGTTCTTTTAGTGTCAACTATAGCCCAGTGGTCACCAGCTTAGGTTTCTCCAGAGATGCCAACACCGCCAATGGAGAATTCCTTCCCATGGTCGGGCCTTCAAGTTACAACTCACACTGATCTCGGAGCCTTACCAATTGCTGTCCTGGTCTTTCCACCATCACAAGTGTCGCAATTCAATCCGATAGAGATTCCTCGCATTGCCATGGCACTCCCCCACTTGCGGCATACCACTTGTCCTTGGTCACCCCTCGGGAATAGCTACAGCCGTCCGCCATCAAGCATCGTGTAACCGGCCACATCGTTCGTCATTCATCCGAGCCACCTTTGTCAATCCAATTTGGAAACGTAATATTCAAATTTAGTTAATAATCTTCATTTGATTTTGGTGAATATTTTATGGCCTAATTTGATTATTCAATATCTCATGTCTTCCTTATATTTGTTGAGCAGGTGGAGTGGCTTGCTGAAAACATGCGTGATTCTAACTTCACTGTGTCTTTCATGCACGGGGAAATGCCTCAAAAGGAGAGAGATGCAGTAATGGCTGGATTTCGATCTGGGGCAACTCGGTTGATGATCACCACCGATGTGTGGGCTCGAGGGACTGAGGTTGAGCAGGTTAGTCCTGAAAATTAACATCGCAATAATGCAGATGATGACATTCTACCGTTTTTATCTGCCGTGTTCGTACGTCGGATGCTTGCTTTTACGGAAGGCCAAATTTCTTCTTTCCCTGTTGCACCACGACCATTTAGTTGTGCAAGTGGACGACTGAATCATTCTCAATACACTCTGTAGGTTTGTCTCGTTGTCAACTATGATTTTCCCAACAGCAGAGAGCTGTACGTCCATCGGGCCGGTCGAGTAGGCCGTTTTGGGCGGAAGGTAACTATTATGAACCTTGAAGTGGACGCAACAGCAATCCTATTTTCAGTTTTTTGTTCTTGCCGTGGGTATAGCAACAAATCTCATCGACATTGCAATTTACGAATGCCAATCCGTGTCTGCTTTTGCAGGATGTTGTGGTTAATTTTGTCAAAGGCAAAGAGATCCAGATTCTTAGAGACATAGAGCAGTATTATGGCACCAACATATGCGAATGTCCGGAGGACCCTGCCGATATAATATGACAAGATAACAGTGGGTACACTTAGAAAGGCCGCGAGAGGTCCGGTTATTAGTCTATAGCTTTTACTCCCGACCCATATATTATCGCATTGTTTGATCTTTTCAAAACTTGGAAGCAATTGGGTTGTGTTTGGAATGTTTAATTGGAGGGTTTTATGTTAGTCTTTCGAGTTCCGATCCTTGAACACGGGCTCCTACACACATTTTGTCCACCTTCGCATTGATATTTAAGTTCCCTTAAGATGAAGTGGCGCTCGACAATCTCCCAAAAACCAGACCTCATCAATTTCCTCACCCTTTCCCAAAGAAATAAGTCCAAGGCGTTTGACTTCTGGGTGTTCACTAACCTTCAATTTTCACCGAGGCGTCTAAAACTCTGCTAAACTCGCACCAAAAATATCACGTCTTTCACCCCTACTTAGCATGAAAACCTAACGCTCCAAAGTTTCCATCCAAAGTTGGAGTTTCTGGTTAATAAAAGGTATTCTTCTTGGTGCTTTTTGATCTCCATTTTTCACCAAGGTATCATCGGGACTTCTGCTATTGCTAAGCTGGCGCCAACTCTATCATCTTTAAGCTACTCAGCAGAAAACCCTTGAGATTCAAAAAGTTTTTAGCGAAAGTTGGATATGAACAAATGTCTTTGACCCACTCAACACCGTGAATTTCATGAGAGATTTGCGTTGCCCAGTCAAGCCATGACGAGATTTCTCATTTTATGCCCTTGTCTAAGCCCATATGCTGGGCCCCTAATTGGGTTTAATAACCTTACGTGATTTGGAGATACAAAATATTGTGCGCATTGTTACTTGAGCCCATCGCCGTAGAATTTTCTTAATTTTTAAGTTGAAATCTGAGATAGGAAAAGAGTTAACCTTGTGTTGAGGGGTAAGTACAGCAAGAGCTCACTGGAGTGTTACTAGTTTCTTCTTAGTCTTCTTCTTCTTCTTCGGTAAAAAATGTTACTAGTTTCTTCTTGCTCACTTAAGTGCAAAAATTTTGAAAAATCGATCACTTAAGTGCCATCAGCGATTTGTTTCGTTGGCAAATTCAACGTAGACGCCAGTCGTCCTACGTGACATTATTGTCATGACGTTACCTCGAGTGGACCAACTATGGTTCGACTAATGATTTATTAAGTCTATACTTAGCTCTCCCAAACCCTTATCGATTTGCGACTTAGAGTTCAAGTTATTAACATGCAAATGATTTTTTTTATATAGAAGTCGCGACTAATCGATTTATCATGGGTTGATTTGATACCAAAGTAAAGTATTGTGAGAAATACCTTACTACTACAAACTAAAGATTGAATAAATTTAGGGACTTGATTACGCTTGATTACTCTAATGCTCTTTCAATACGTTTTCTCATATATTTTTAAAAATATTTTGCAGCAGTCTAAGTTGATTTTAACTCTATCATTTAACATGTAAGAAAATCATGCGGGTGCGCAACTATTATTAAACACTAAATAAAGCATGGCAACCAATAAATTGCAAATGTAGGGAGTAAATACTTACCTTGATGCAACGCAAGCATTTGCAACAAATACTAATTAGAAACAAATGTTCAACTTAAATATGACTTCTAATTATCACGCAATTCACTTGACTTTTTTTTTAATAGGATTTTCGCTTATTTAAATGAAGGCTAAGCTACATGATGTACAAAAATAGTTTATATTAACATGACACGTGACTTTCAATTAACATGCAAACTATATGACACTCGATTTTAATTTAATGACCTAATTCTAATGACGCACAATGATTAATACGTAACTATTATACATGACATGCACATGATATTCACTTAATTAAATGAAAGGTAAACTACGTGCAATGCATGCAATGACGTACAAAAATAGTTTATATAGCATACACGAGATTTTAAAAAAATAATAATAATCCTAACACACAAACTATACACACAATTTAAATTTAATGACCTAACTCTATTGACGGGGAATGATTTATATGTGACTACTCTACATGACATGCATGTGATTTTTTTTAATTAAAATTTGTAACTAAAAATGAGGGAAATTAACTATTTGGAAGAAAGATAATATCTAATTCAATTTAAGTATTAAATTGTGTCAATTCCTAATTTCAATTTGAATCTTATCATGAATATTATAGAATCTACTTAGACATGCAATGTTATCGAATAGAGCTAATTAATCTACAAGCAATCTGTTTTTCTTTTTTAATTTTGATGCAAGCCTAGGGGAGGCTTTCTCAAACAATAGGATCGGGAGAGTAACTCGCGCACAAGAAACGGGACGAACAGAAATTTCTGTACTGCGCGAGCTCAGGAGAACAGCCGTATCTTTGTCGATACAGATCGGATCGACCTGATTTCAAAGCCAAATGAACAAAGACTTCTGGATCTACAATTTCTCTGTTTTGGGTTTTCTGAAATAAGCACTGTAGGATAGTCGAAATTGGGTTGGAAGTAACGAACAAAACAGGAAAAGATAGAGACTCCGTTGGTTGCTCTTCTAGGCCTCCAAGGAATTTGAGGGGGCACCGATTCTTCTAGATCGATGACAGCAACTCTTCAAGAATGCAGATTTCGAAAGCTCTGACTCTTCAAGGACGGAGTGAAAACTCTTCTAGGTTTTCAAAAGGATGAACTCTACAAGGTTCACGATACTTGCTTTAAAGCAAAGCTTTTCATTCATCAAAAGTTGTCTGTCTTCTACCAGGAATTGGATGGCTTATATCGTCAAAGAAATAAAGATAGAGCATAGAAACTTGAAAGCATTAAAGAGCCTAGGAACTAGAAACTAGTAAAAGCATAACGCCTTCATGGCTCCCAAGGTGTCTTCTTTCAAACTTCTGGAATGGACTCAAGATATCATTATGGCTTCTCGGTTTCGTCGAGCTTGAATGCGGGCCGATCTTCTTGGTCGAGAGAGCCGGTCTTCAATGTGGGCTGCATCAAATTTTCATATAAGGACAACCAAAACAATCACACAAATTACAAAATATCAACGAATTGCCAAAGATATCATCCATAACTCAAATTAGAGAATAATATCTAATTAACTTGATTATTCCGCTAATAAAATCAATAAATTGATCTTAAATCTTAAAGATCAACATTTCAATTTTAAAGATTACCGCGCAATTAATTATTCCATCTAAAACCTTATAAATATAATAAAAAATCAATGTGTGGTTGCGGATTAGAAAACAAATCCTAGTGGATATTGTCTATCACTCAAATATGTACAAAGAGCCACAGCACAAAATATAGATCAAAGAGAAATAGAGCAGTAGAGGTCTTCACAATCTCTAAGTCATCGAGATGTTTATGTTCCACCTCAAGTGTGGAACCCAACGTGGTTGGGGTCGTACCTTCCGCTTAGTGTTGCAGAATACAACTCCTTGGCTTATGGAGCAGTTGTCGTATAGATCGCACAGAGTGTCAAATTTCCAGTCTACTATTTCCACTGGCACCATGTACTGGTCGACCCGCTGCGACCATACGAAGAAAAGGAAGGATGGCGTCAGAAGAATCTCATGATCCCTAGCCGCCATCAAATGCAACTAACCCAATGTAGCTCACCTCCAGCATCAACTCATCGCGCGTCACAACAATCCTTACGGGATCGGTCATGAATCTTCCTGTCATCTCTAATATCTCAGTGGGGAGGGTCGCTGAAACTAAGACAACCTGCAGAGAATGCCACTCATGCCTTAGCCAGTTGCGTACATGAACGTGTAAGAGCGACTCCCTAAAAACTGATTTAATTTAGAACGAAGCAAATCATAGCAATGTGCTGAAAATTACAAAGTGCGCTTTATGGGGAGAGAAGCACGTCTCGTCGTGGCAAAAAATCCGCTACTCATCAGACAAGACGAGGAAAAAAGCAAGTGTCCTAATCATAGTAGAAGCGTGAAGCCAAAAGACGACCGTTTTATTCACCTCGTACATGCTCTAATGTCCAAATCATGTAGAAATTAAGGAGCAGAAAGGAGGAAAGAAAATTCCAGATCTCCCGTCAAATTTTGAATCCCATAAAACTTAGACGCTTCATCTCGCAGCATGTTGACTAAAGCAGAAAGACCTTTTGGAAATTCTAAGAATCAGCTGAGGTGGAGAAGGGATGACTATCTAGATTGATGATGATCGAAAAGTGAAGAGCATTCCATTGCCAATCATGAAAGAGAAAGCTGAAATTGGATCCCACCCTTTCTTAGATTGGACTTAAAAAGAAGTAATGGCATTCGGTTTTTATTAGGATAACGCAATGGAATTAGGCCAAGGGGTGAGAATACTAGGGACCATTACTGGGGTTATTGCGTAAAAGAAGTCATCTTTACTACCACTACATTGATTCAACATGAAGGACTGGCAACCTGAATCTCCGGAGGAATGAATCTGTAAACATTGTAGATTTGATCCTTAAATCCTCGGCTCAGCAACTCATCAGCTTCGTCCTGGCAAAAATATAGGTAAGTGAATAGAGAGAACTTGTTTCGCAGAAAGCAGAAGGAAACCTAACAGGATCCGGAGTCGAAGGAGGTGATGCAGTGCACTCACAAGGACTAGGAGTTTGATGGCTCTGGTGCGAAGAGTTCTCCTCTTTATCATGTCAAGCACCCTGCCTGGAGTTCCGGACACAACATGAACTCCGTGCTCCAATTTCCGGATATCTTCACCCATGCTCTTGCCTCCAACGCATGCTTGGGCTAGCACGTTCCTGTAAGAACCAATAGCCAGCACAACTGTCTCCGTCCGACTCGCCAAATCCCTCGTAGGTGACAAAATCAGCACTTGCACACAGAACAGACCGTGAAGGAAGCAAATTAGCTAAGATAAAATCGATGGCCACAAGGCAGCAACCAAATTCAAATTGCAACTTTCAGAGAGCCAAATAAATGAGGGTAGCTTGAAAAATCAACAAAATACAAGCAACAGAGTCACGGATACTTAATAATAGGAGCTTGTTGACGAGTGCATCCAGGATATTTGCAATACAAATAAGCAAACCCACATTGCAGTTTCAATTATACTAATGCTCCTGTTATATAGATAAAAAATGTAACAATAAAACTACTCGTTTTCCTTGATAATGAAGAAAACCTTTCATGCCTTGCAAGTGCCTAAAATACTCAGTTAAGAGGACCCACTTAAGCATTCCCGAGTTCATAAACAAATTGAAGATATATATAATGTCACCTGAAGAAGTGCATAAACTCAGGCTACGCTTAATTCCAAAGAAAGCTTCTCAAAACAAAGTTCATGAACAAATTCCTTAGACTATAGCTCGAACTTCTTTCAGGGCCATCCGCCGGGTGATCGTAAAACTAAAAGCCAGCATCCCTCCGTCTCAACATCATGAACATCTCAAATTGAATTTTGTTACGCCAGAATTTCGGGAGAGAGGGTTCGCCAATTTTTATTTTTATTTTTTAAATTAATCTTTGGTGTCATAGTTTGAGCTCTATAATGTTTATGACTCATTTTACCCTCCAAAGCAAAACGCATAACATGCCTCGAACTAATTCCAGTAGAAAACCGATAGTAAAAGAAGGGTCTTCGCTCAAGAAGAGGATCGCGTACTCTCTTGTGGAGGTGTCCACGATCTGGCAAGACGCGAGAGCAAAGGTGGAGGTCTTGACCGTGCCGGACTGCGCCTGAGCGATCACGTCTCTGCCTCGCTGTTGAATCGCCGAGGGCTTGTCGAACCCGTGGTCGTAGATCCACGGAGAACATCGTCGCTCAGGCCCATGCGGTCGAAGCTCGACACGGACTCCACGCCTGTCGCCGTCTCGAATGCCGCCGCCGGCGGGCGCGATCGGGTCGCCAGAACTGGCCTTGCCATCAAGGACGTCGCCATTACCGAATCCAAAGAGATGAGGAAAGGGCAAGAGAGCAGTCTCGTCTCTCTCTGGAATTGATGAGTGAGCGGGAGTGTGGAAGCGCTCGTCTCAAACAGGGCCAAATGGACTTTCTGTCAAATTAGGACACGATCAGTCTAAAGTATCCTTGATTTTAACAAATCAGATCATGAAATGAACATTGTCTCAAATAACATTTGCATTTAAAAATCGCATACGATTTTGCACCTTGATTTTGGATTTTCTAAATTTTGAAAATATCTTTGACTGAGAAAAACTAAAATAAAAAAATCAAGTCACTTCAAAACAGTTAAACTATGGGTATTGCAATTTTTTCCAGAATGACTTCATTCAAAAAATAAACTAGACACTTGTTACCATATTAGAAAAATTGTAATTTCATTCCATCGTGTTATGTGTGATTGGTATCTCTAAAAATTAAATTTTTTCTTTATTAGTACTATAAAAAGCCCCAATATAATTTTTGACTATTAAACTAATTTTTTTAGCATAAAAAACTCTTATTCAATGCATCTATGACAAATTTACCATCCGTTAATATTTACTAAATTGTATCAATACTGTAAAAAGTACAAAATATTGTACATATGACAAACAAAGGGTAAAACCCTAAATCGCTAACTCGTTAACTGCCATGTCTTGTCTAATTCGGTAATTTGACTATAGAATTTAAAAGAAATTAGTGGAGGGTAAAATTGTCACATGTGTATTAATTGTGAGGTTTTCTATGGTAAAAAAAAAAAATAGTTTAGTTTAAATTTTTCACATACGTATGGTTTTAAGATTTTTCATGATATTAATCCTATTTTTTTCGGTCAAGATCTTGAAAATCAAATTATGCAAAATGACAGCATGGGAAATTACATGTTTTTGACCTTGGACATCTCATCACTGGGCCTTTCACTTATAATCCTAATTTCCAACGAAAATTTTGATAATTTCATCAAATTTCAATGCAAAATATGCCCAAAATTTGTTGAGTTAGCATTAATAATAGACGTGCCCCATGTATGAACTACTAAAGTAATTTCACTACTGATCTTGTACTTTAAATGTTTCCCTTGGATTCTAAATGCGTGTTAATAATCTAGCTAATTAGATCGATATGTTTTGGTGATTTTATTACAATTATTTAAGCATTAGTTGGAATGGTTGTACAAAAAAAAAAAAAAACACTTTCTTAGGTCAATTTAACCACTTGAAAATGTACTATAAAAAAATCAAAAGTTATTTCTTTCATTATTTAAATTTCATTAATATTGTCTCACAAAATGAAATGAGTATGAAAATATGTAGAAATAAGCGTATTGGGGTCTTAAAACTTATTGCGAAAGTGCAATCGAGTCATAAAACTTTCAAGAAGTGCAATTAAGTCGTAAGACTTACCGCGAAAGTGCGGTCGAAACATAAAACTTTCAAAAAGTGCAATCGAGTTATAAGCTTGTCAAATTGATCAAATCAAGTCCTTTTGTTAACTGTACTTTTGAAAATTTTATGACTCAATTGCATTTTCATGACCAATTTTAGAATTTGATTATACTTTTGAAAGTTTTATGATTTGATTATACATTCGTGACAAGTTTTAAAACTTCATTGCATTTTTGAAAATTTTAAAATATAATTGCACTTTCTTGATAAGTTTAAAAATTTTCAATATACTTATCCCAAATATGTATTAATATAATCACAACAGGAATTATTTAATTCTTACTATTCTCTGTCGAAAGTTTTGTTTGAGTATTTTCCTTCTATTCAGCTTCACATTTTTGTTTGAATGTCAATCTTATGTTTCCTATATTCTCAGTTTATTGATATGCTTTTATCATTTTATTACAATTATCTAAGCATCATTCGGAATGGTTGTACGAAAAACAAACCTTTTCTTAAGTCAATTTAACCACTTGAAAATGTACTAAAAAAACTCCAAAGTTATTTCTTTCATTATTTAAATATCGTTAATTTTGTCTCGCAATATTAAATGATTATGAAAATATGTAGAAATAAGTGTATTGGGGTCCTAAAACTCATCGCGAATATACAATCGAGTCATAACAAGAAATGCAATTAAGTCTTAAAACTTACCTGTGAAAATGCAATCGAAGCCTAAAATTTTTGAAAAGTGCAATCAAATTATGAAGCTTGTCAAATTGGTCAAATCGAATTCTTTCGTTTGCTGTACTTTTTGAAAATTTTATGACTATATTGTATTTTTGTGACAAATTTTAAAACTTGATTACACTTTTTGAAAAATTTTACAACTTGAGTATACATTAATGATAAATTTTAAGACTTGATTGCACTTTTTGAAAATTTTAAAATGTAATTGCACTTTTTGGACAAGTTTAAAAATTTTCAACATACTTATCCCAAATATGTTTTAATACAATCCCGGTGAGAATTATTTAATTCTTACTATTCTCTGTTGAAAGTTTTGTCGAGTATTTTCCTTTTATGCAGCTTCATATTTTTGTTTGAATATCAATCTTATGTTTTCTATAGTCTGAGTTGATTGATATGTTTGGTGATTTTATTACAATTATCTAATCATCGGTTGGGATGGTTGTGCGAAAAATAAACCTTTTCTTAAGTCTTTAACCACTTGAAAATGTACTATAAAAACTCCAAAGTTATTTCCTTTATTATTTAAATATCGTTATTTTGTCTCACAATATGAAATGAATATGGAAATATGTAGAAATAAAGATATTGGGGCTCCTAAAACTTATCGTGAAAGTATAATCAAGTCATAAAATTTTCAAAAAGTGCAATAAAATCGTAAAACTTAATGCGAAAGTTCAATCAAAGCATAAAACTTTCAAAAAATACAATCGACTTATAAAACCTGTCAAATTAGTTGAATTGAATCCTTTCGTTAACTGCACTTTTTGAAAATTTTATGACTCGGTTGCATTTTTGTAAATGATTTTAGAACTTGATTACACTTTTGGAAAGTTTTACAACTTGATTGTACATTCTTGATAAGTTTTAAGACTTAATTGCACTTTTTAAAAGTTTTAAAACGTAATTGTACTTTCTTGACAAGTTTAAAAATTTTCAATGTACTTATCCCAGATATATATTAATACAATTCTAGCGAACTTATTTAATTCTTCCTATTCTCAGTGAAAGTTTCGTTTGACTATTTTCCTTTTATTCAGCTTCACATTTTTGTTTGAATATCAATGTTGTGTTTCCTCTATTGGGTTGAGTCTTTATTTTTGCTGCTCTAAAATTGGTCATTGGACATGTACACTTTTCTAAGAAGGCCGCCTATAAAATATATACTATATATTTTTCCATTAACTTGTTTTTTTTTTTTTTTTTTTTTTTTGTGAAAAATTTTTCCATTAACTTTCGCTTTGCAATAAATTGAAAACCTAAGATAACACACGAATAAATAGTATACTGTCACAAATCTTAAATAATATAACACGTAAGACTCTAGAACCTTTCTTACCGTGGATGACACTAAAATGATTATGTCGTTGGGCGTGTCTGAACTCTGAACTAAAGCTTGTCTCTCTGCTTCTGTTTTTGGATTTTGTCACTCAATTCTGAATCGGAGAATGAAATGGTAAATTGAACGGACTGCGACCATTTTTTTTATTATGTAATTTGAAGTTGGATTTCGTTCCTTCGTCTGTTTTGACCAATGCGCGGCCATGTTACCAGTCGAATTTTGGAGGCTTAGGAGCTGATTTAGGCAGTTCGCCATTTAATTTTACCTAATCGAATTGGGTGAAGGCTTGCCGATTGTTGAACGCGCGTGGAGCTTTCCCAGAATCAACGGATTGTGCGTGACCAAGAGTGGAAATTGGGATGATTTAGCTTAATTTGTTTCAAGGCATTGAGAGGAGATTCCTTTCATGAACAGATGCATAGTTGGTGTGCGAGCTGCTGTGGTGTTTCAAGTTAAGGCGTGATCAACAATTAAAGCATGATTGTTGAACTTGACGACCGTAATTCAAGAATATCTTTAAGATTCCTGTCACTCTATTATCCTTTTTCCTGTACTGTTATGGTAGTTAAAGGATTTCTTCAAAAATTCTTGATTTTTTTTCCTGGCCAGTGTGTTATTTGGATTTAGCATTTCATTGTTTTTCTATTGGACAGTGAGGGATAGAGCCGGCGTAATTGAAAATATATCCTTAAGGCTTTAATTTTTCTGAAATTAAAAAGCTACTAAAGGTATCTTTGTTCTTGGTTTTGGGCTTAGATCTCTTGATTTATCTTGGTATCTCCACAAGACCTCTATTCAATTAGCTTTGTTGGATCGTTCAGTGCAATTCATTATACAGCTATGTATTATCCCCAAGATATTTCTATGATAAAACATAATCGTGGATCCATTAGAACTTACCTACGTGGATCTTACTTGGACATTGATATTTACCTGTATTAATCATGTAGAGTTTTTCCTTTGATTAGCATAAGGAGATGGCAGATGCTGAAGACATTCAGCCTCTTGGTGTTGATAATGGATTTGGATGGTTAAGGTGAGAATATTGATGCACCGGTCCATTGTTATGGGCTTTCCTAGAGTGCATGGTGGTATTTGTGCTCAAGTAATATCTGAATTTGATAGGCCGGTTTTGCAGGAGATGATGCTTCAAGAATTGTCTTCCCCAGTATGGTTTGTCGATCGAGTCACCCCGTTGACATGGTTAGTATGGGCCACAGGGTTGCTTATGTTGGAGATGAGGCCCAATCTAAAAGGGGCATGCTTACTTTGAAGTACCCTATGGAGAGTGGAATTGTCAGCAATTGGGACAATATGGAAAAGATCTGGCATCACACTTTCTACATCGAGCTATGCGGGGCTCTCGAAGAACGTCCGATGCTCCTTATTTAAGCAACCCTCAACCCAAAAAGCAACCAGGAGAAGATGCCACTGATCATATATGAAACGTTTGTCCCTGATAGTGTTGTCAAAGTTAACATGAAGACAGAGTGAGAGAGTTGATTTAATAAATGCAAGGTGTATAAATGGGGATGAACTTTCACATGGAAACTTAGTAAGAGAGTTGATTTGATAAATGCAAGCTGTATAGATGGGGATGAACTTTCACACGGAAACTTATTAAGAGAGTTGATTTAATAAATGCAAGATGTATACATAGGGATGGGTTCTTCAACGCGGATTTCTTTTTTGATTTGATTTGATTTGATTTGATTTTTTCTAACCACATCCCGACCTTAATAGCATACTTGACGTGTAACCTAAAGATTTATCCTTTTGAAGGTCTAAAGCGAACATGATATGAGCCATAGTCGGCAAAAATCAAACAAGAGGGTTGCATCTCAGAAAAAGGCAAATGAATATAACCTCTCAACTTCCCGCGTTGACCAAATTTCAGCTTTAACATGGGATTGGGACATTCGGAAGGTCCAAAGCGAACATGACATGAACCATAGTCGAGAAAAATTCTACACGAGGGTTGCAGCTCGAAAAAGACAAATAAATATAATTTCTTGAGGGTTTTCTCAGCTAATTCTCTGTTCCTCTCTCCAGAACATTTCTCCTCAATCACATGAATCCATTCCACCAAAGAAAATAGAAAGTCACATGAATCCACTCTCAGATACCCCAATCCAGCATACAAAAGACCAAAAAAATGCGACTTCTGAAGTTGGTCGGTTTCTCTCTTAATTTTCAACATCTACTCCGGAATAAGAAGGCCCGCTCTAAAATTACAGCAGTCTGAAAATGGTAACTGGAGACATTCTTCGAACAGGGGACGCACTTCTTCCCCATTAAACGTCTCCCACACGGCTTATGTCCATCTAATTGTAGTGCTCATCACAGCTCTCTCTAAATAAGGTCCATTCACGAAATTTCGAGTGGAATAATGTTTTCTTTTTCTAGTTGGCTATAATATGTCGGTCAACTATGCAACAAATATTACGTAATATTTCTAGCAGAATAATGTTTTCTTCTTTTATTGGTTTTGAAGTTTCCCGTAATCATTTAAGTGACCGCGAGTATAAATAAGGTCCATTCTTGAAGTCTGAGGGGAAAGTTCCTGTTAACCATCTCAAACTGATTCTTGCTTCTTCCTTCTTATCTTGAACCAGGAAAACACTAAGAGAGACTGAGAGAGGGAGAGAAAATGCCAAGGACTGAGGAAGTTGTTTTAGAGGAGCTTGTGGAAGTGGAGAGGAGGTTAAGGCGTCTCAGATGGGAGCTCGACCTTAAAGAGAGTGCCTTGTTGTTGCATGCTAGGCGGGCCGTGAATATCAATCTCCCGGAAGCCCGCATTGCAGCGATGCGAGCCAGAGTGCAGGAAATTCGAGAAGAGATCATCCGGGCTGATGAGGAGCATGCTGCGCTCTTCGTAGAATTCATTGAAGCCTTCCTGGCGTAACGATCTTCTCCTCTAAAATCGAGTAAACGTTTGCTTTTATGGGCATCCGAAGGTTAAGAGAAGCATAGTGGGGTAAGAATGGTATACTTATGTAGCTGGGAGAATAAGAATGGTATACTTATGTAGTTGGGAGAATAATTGTTTCTTGGATATGGTTCTTGAACTTCAAGATTGATAATAGTGTCTTCTTGTTTCCTGGTCATCCGGAGAATAAGAAATAAAGATATATAGAAGTGTTTCTTGGATCCAGCATTGAATACGTTTGGAGTTTCTTTGTTTACAAAGCTCACAGCTTTTAAACTCGTAGGTTTAAAGTGTATGGGGCTGTCATACGATTGGAAATATCTTTCATCCATTTCCTTTTATATATGATTCTATATAATTTTTATGTGTCAGATCATTTTCATATTTGCCAGTCATTTAGTTGTAATGAGTATGATGCCGGTGAATAGGTGGGAGTAGACGAGGAAGAGAAATGGCCATGCCAAAGCGGGAAAAAAAAATACTGAAGAGAAAAGCTAGGAGAGTAAAATTCGTGAAGAAGTCCCTTAATTCTTAGATTCATCCAACATCTGCTTTTATAAATTTGTGCACTTGAGATCTTTGATGATACACACCTACGGGAGATTACATATCCTTCAATCTTCCCCAAAGAAAAGCATAATAATACCTGAGTATCTCATAGAAAAGAAATGTATACAGACGAACTTCAAGTATATGCAATTGTATAATTACGTATTCTCTATTGCCTCGAAAGTCAAAATACAGTTTCCGCGTGAAAAATTGTCTTTGCTGGTGTGGTGGGAAAAAATATTGTATGATCTAATAATTAATTCATCCAACATGGAACTCACATAATTAATTGTCGAGAAGACATTGGTCCACAAGCTCCGAAATCTTTTGCTAGAGATCATTTAGGTGATCGCCCCCGTCTTTAGTCTTGACCGCCAAATCGTCCACATAACATTAGATGATATAGTGGAGCAAAGTCCCTAGGAAGGAAAGTCATGAACGTTGCGCCCGCTTTCTTTGAACCTAAAATGTATAACTTTGTATCGGAATATTCCCTGGAACTATAAAGGCCGTCGTTTCCTCGCCACCATTTGGATCCATTCTTGTATTGATTGCTGCTGGAATATCCATTCTATCCGTAGCTCGGCGATAGGCAAAAGGAATGTGTCCTTTGGACTGGCATTGTTTAAGTCTATAAAGTTAACAAAACACTCTAACATTGGTCATTCTTCTTTTTCGCTGGCAAAATATTTCCTAGCCGAGCAAGGTATTCATTTTGGTAACTTTGATAAGTTAGTCGAATTCAGCTACTAGGTCCGGATGAAAAGAATTTGGTTTCTGCAAGAATATTCAACTAAGATAACATCTGTTTCTCTCGTCAGCCGGTGACTAGGCATATAAAAGTAGATAACAAGCACATGCACGTGCCCATAAACGTGCAGATTCCCCTCTTTTATCAACACAGGTAATAAATCCAAGATGTATAATTAAGAATGAGTTATTCTAGTGCTCACGGAAAGGTCAAAAGCCCATATATATCCGCATTGAACAAGAATGCCTTGGATTAGAAGTACGTAGTTTTGTGAAAGTTAACGTGGAAACTTGATAAGAGCGTTGATTTATTATGTGTGAGATTTATAAATAAGGATGGGTCCTTCAACAGAGGTTTTTCTATGTGGTTTGATTTTCCATTTTTCTAACCACTTCTTGATCTCACTCGTTTTCTTATGTATGGCCAAGAACGGAAGTCCTTTGCCTTTGCAAGACTCCTTCAAGTCATACCCACAAGCACTAGAGACTTGTTGATTTAATTTTTTTGCTGACAACTTTTTAATTCAATTCTATATACCGCAACTGCTATCCCTGTCCACAATGTTGCGTGCTAGGCGGGCCGTGTATATCAATCACCCGGAAGCCCGCATTGACCCTTGGGGATCTCAACGCTGGTCCTTTCGCTTTTAATCCTAATTTGCGACGAAAATTTATGATAATTCCATCGAATTTCAATTCAAAATATGCCCAAAATTGTTGAGTTAGCATTAACAACTGTTGTGCCCCATGTATGAACTGCTAATGCGAATTTCCCTATTGATCTTGTACTTTAAATGTTTCCCTTGGATTCTAAGTGTGTGTTGATGATCTAGCTAATTAGATTGATATGTTTTGGTGATTTTACTACAATTATCTAAGCATCATTTGGAATGGTTGTACGAAAAACAAGCCTTTTCTTAAGTCAATTTAACCCTTGGGGATCTCAACGCCGGGCCTTTTCCTCCTTGCTCTGGATTGCAGCCAATGCTGCACTTGCAATGGATTTTTCTTGTAGAAAAGATGTATTTGATGGGACTGTGATTATTTGATTTTTCTGGCTATTTAACCATGTCTTAACCGCAGTCTCGGATCCTTGTTCAAGGCGTTTGAATCCGTCCCACCATTTTGTCTTGTATTTTCGGACAAGTACAGGTACTAAGTTGGAGGATGCATTATATTCGAACTCCCAGGCTGTTACCCATGAGACTTTGAATATTATGAAAAAATGCATAAGGCATAGGAACCTTAAATCATGTTGGGTTGGTACAAAGTGTTTCCGAAATATTTTGTATCCTTGACTAATTGTACTAATTGTGGGATGTAGTATAATGTCCAAAAGACCAAAGAAATCCCACCAGGAGTTAAACCAGTTTGATAGGCTTTGTCTTGGGAAGTTGTCTTTGAAGAATACTAGCCAAGTATCCGAAGGCAAAGGCCATAGCTTTGTAATGGATTCTATAGACAAGAGTTAGAGGAATGGATCCATCTGCTACTTTGTAATTATGGGTTTTGATTTAGAGTGTGAGGCTTTAAGAATATTTTTATCCTTAAGAGAAACGAGAAATTGGGGTACCAGTCAAAATGTATTGGTCATTTGCAAAGACTTTTTTTACTGTACCAAGGATAGATTCATCATAGTTTAAGTGATGTATTTGATGGGACTGTGGTTATTTGATTTTATATATAATTCGGCGGGACTTATTTAATTCTTCCTATTCTCAATTGAAAGTTTTGTCCGAGTATTTTCATTTTATTCAGCTTCACATTTTTGTTTGAATATCAATCTTATGTTTCCTATATTGGGGTGTTTATTTATTTTTGCTGCTCTAGAAATTGGTCACTGGACATGTACACTTTTCTAAGAAGGCCGCCTATGAGATATATATTATATTGTTTTCCATTAACTTTCGCTTTGTAATAAATTTAAAACCTAAGATAACACGCAAATAAATGGTATACTGTCACGAATCTTTAATAATACAACACGTAAGACTCTAGGACCTTTCTTACCGTAGATGACACTCAAACGATTATGTCGTTGGGCGTGCCTGAACTCTCAACCAAAGCTTGTCTCCTGCTTCTGTTTTGGATTTTGTCGTTCGGTTCTGAATCGGAGAATGAAACGGTGAATCGAATGGAATCTGACCCTTTTATATGTAATTCGAAGTTGGGTTTCGTTCTCTCGTTTGTATTGCCCGATGCACGGCCATGTTAACCGTCGAATTTTAGAGGCTTAGGAACTGATTTAGGCGGTTCGCCATTGAATTTTACCGAATCTGAATGGGTGATGGCTTGCCGATTGTTAAACGCGTGTAGAGCTTTCCGAGAATCAACGGATTGTGCGAGACCAAGAGAGGAAATTGGGATGATTTAGCTTAATCTGTTTCAAGGCATCGAGAGGAGATTCCTTTCATGAATAGATGCATAGTTGGTGTGCGAGCTGCTGTCGTGTTTCGAGTTAAAGCGAGATCAACAATTAAAGCATGATTGTTGAACTGGACGACCGTAATGGGTTGAAAAGTCCGTAATATCTTTAAGATTCTCGTCACTCTCTTTTATCCTTTTTTCCCGTATTGTTATGGTAGTTAAAGGATTTCTTCAAAAATTCTTGATTTTCTTTTTCCTGGCCAGTGTATTATTTGGAATTAGCATTTGATTGTTTTGTTGTTGGATAGTGAGGGATGGAGCCTGCGTAATTGAAAATATATCCTTAAGGCTTTAATTTTTCTAAAATTAAAAAGCTACTGAAGGTATCTTTGTTCTTGGTTTTGGGCTTAGATCTCTTGATTTATCTTGGTATCTCCACAAAAGCTCTATTCAATTAGCTTTGTTGGATCGTTTAGTGCAGTTCATTATACAGCTATGTATTATCCCCCAGGTATTTCTATGATAAAACGTAACCGTGGATCCATTAGAACTTACCTACGTGGATCTTACTTGGACATTGATATTTACCTGTATTAATCATGTAGAGTTTTTCCTTTGATTAGCATAAGGAGATGGCAGACGCCGAAGACGTTCCACCTCTCGTTGTTGATAATGGATTTGGCATGGTCAAGGTGAGAATATCGATGCACCAGTCCATTGCTATGGGCTTTCCTCGAGTGCATGGTGGTATCTGTGCTGAATTTGACAGGTTGGTTTTGCTGGAGATGATGCTCCAAGGGTTGTCTTCCCCAGTATGGTTGGTCGATCGAGGCACCCCGCTGACATGGTTAGTATGGGCCACAGGGTTGCTTATGTTGGAGCTGAGGCCCAATCTAAAAGGGGCAGACTTACTTTGAAGTACCCTATAGAGAGTGGAATTGATAGCAATTGGGACGATATGGAAAAGATCCGGCATCACACTTTCCAGATTGAGCTACGCGGGGCTCCCGAAGAACATCCGATGCTCCTTATTTAAGCAACCCTCATCCCAAAAGCAAACGGGGAGAAGATGCCGCTGATTATATTTGAAACGTTTGCCCCTAATAGTGTTGTCAAAGTTAACGTGAAGACATAGTCAGAGAGTTGATTTAATAAATGCAAGGTGTATAAATGGGGATGAACTTTCACATGGAAACTTACTAAGAGAGTTTATTTAATAAATGCAAGGTGTATAAATGGGGATGAACTTTCACGCGCAAACTTATCAAGAGCATTGATTTAATAAATGCAAGATGTATATATAGGTAGGGATGGGTTCTTCAACGCGGGTTTTTGATTTGATTTGATTTGATTTTTCTCTTTTCTAAGCACGTCCCGACCTTAATAGCATACTTGACGTGTAACCTAAAAATTTATCCTTTTGAAGGTCTAAAGTGAACATGATATAAACCATAATCGGCAAAAATCAAACAAGAAGGTTGCATCTCAGAGAAAGGCAAATGAATATAACCTCTCAACTTCCCACGTTGACCAAATTTCAGCTTTAACATGGGATTGGGACATTCGGAAGGTCCAAAGCAAACATGACATGAACCATAGTCGAGAAAAATTATACATGAGGGTTGCAGCTCGAAAAAGACAAATGAATATAATTTCTTGAGGGTTTTCTCAGCTAATTCTCTGTTCCTCTCTCCAGAACATTGCTCCTCAATCACATAAATCCATTCAACCAAAGAAAAAAGAAAATCACATGAATCCACTCTCAGAAACCCCAATCCAGCATACAAAAGACCAAAAAAAATGCGACTTCTGAAGTTGGTCGGTTTCTCTCTTAATGTTCAACATATACTCCGGAATAAGAAGGCCCGCTCTAAAATTACAGCAGTCTGAAAATGGTAAGTGGAGAGATTCTTCGAACATGGGACGCGCTTCTTCCCCATTAAATGTCTCCCACACGACTTATGTCCATCTAATTGTAGTGCTCATCACAGCTCTCTCTAAATAAGGTCCATTCACGAAATTTCGAGTGGAATAATGTTTTCTTTTTCTAGTTGGCTATAATATGTAGTCGGTCAACTATGCAACAAATATTACGTAATATTTCTAGCAGAATAATGTTTTCTTCTTTTATTGGTTTTGAAGTTTCCCGTAATCATTTAAGTGACCGCGAGTATAAATAAGGTCCATTCTTGAAGTCTGAGGGGAAAGTTCCTGTTAACCATCTCAAACTGATTCTTGCTTCTGCCTTCTTATCTTGAACCAGGAAAACACTAAGAGAGACTGAGAGAGGGAGAGAAAATGCCAAGGACTGAGCAAGTTGTTTTAGACGAGCTTGAGGCAGTGGAGAGGAGGTTAAGGCGTCTCAGATGGGAGCTCGACCTTAAAGAGAATGCCTTGTTGTTGCATGCTAGGCGGACCGTGAATATCAATCACCCGGAAGCCCGCATTGCAGCGATGCGAGCCAGAGTGCAGGAAATTCGAGAAGAGATCACCCGGGCTGATGAGGAGCATGCTGCGCTCTTCGTAGAATTCATTGAAGCCTTCCTGGCGTAACGATCTTCTCCTCTAAAATCGAGTATACGTTTGCTTTTATGGGCATCCGAAGGTTAAGAGAAGCATAGTGGGGTAAGAATGGTATACTTATGTAGCTGGGAGAATAAGAATGGTATACTTATGTAGTTGGGAGAATAATTGTTTCTTGGATATGGTTCTTGAACTTCAAGATTGATAATAGTGTCTTCTTGTTTCCTGGTCATCCGGAGAATAAGAAATAAAGATATATAGAAGTGTTTCTTGGATCCAGCATTGAATACGTTTGGAGTTTCTTTGTTTACAAAGCTCACAGCTTTTAAACTCGTAGGTTTAAAGTGTATGGGGCTGTCATACGATTGGAAATATCTTTCATCCATTTCCTTTTATATATGATTCTATATAATTTTTATGTGTCAGATCATTTTCATATTTGCCAGTCATTTAGTTGTAATGAGTATGATGCCGGTGAATAGGTGGGAGTAGACGAGGAAGAGAAATGGCCATGCCAAAGCGGGAAAAAAATACTGAAGAGAAAAGCTAGGAGAGTAAAATTCGTGAAGAAGTCCCTTAATTCTTAGATTCATCCAACATCTGCTTTTATAAATTTGTGCACTTGAGATCTTTGATGATACACACCTACGGGAGATTACATATCCTTCAATCTTCCCCAAAGAAAAGCATAATAATACCTGAGTATCTCATAGAAAAGAAATGTATACAGACGAACTTCAAGTATATGCAATTGTATAATTACGTATTCTCTATTGCCTCGAAAGTCAAAATACAGTTTCCGCGTGAAAAATTGTCTTTGCTGGTGTGGTGGGAAAAAATATTGTATGATCTAATAATTAATTCATCCAACATGGAACTCACATAATTAATTGTCGAGAAGACATTGGTCCACAAGCTCCGAAATCTTTTGCTAGAGATCATTTAGGTGATCGCCCCCGTCTTTAGTCTTGACCGCCAAATCGTCCACATAACATTAGATGATATAGTGGAGCAAAGTCCCTAGGAAGGAAAGTCATGAACGTTGCGCCCGCTTTCTTTGAACCTAAAATGTATAACTTTGTATCGGAATATTCCCCTGGAACTATAAAGGCCGTCGTTTCCTCGCCACCATTTGGATCCATTCTTGTATTGATTGCTGCTGGAATATCCATTCTATCCGTAGCTCGGCGATAGGCAAAAGGAATGTGTCCTTTGGACTGGCATTGTTTAAGTCTATAAAGTTAACAAAACACTCTAACATTGGTCATTCTTCTCTTTCGCTGGCAAAATATTTCCAAGCCGAGCAGGGTATTCATTTCAGTAACTTTGATAAGTTAGTCGAATTCAGCTACTAGGTCCGGATGAAAAGAATTTGGTTTCTGCACGAATATTCAACTAAGATAACATCTGTTTCTCTCGTCAGCCGGTGACTAGGCATATAAAAGTAGATAATATGCACATGCACGTGCCCATAGACGTGCAGATTCCCCTCTTTTATCAACACAGGTAATAAATCCATGATGTATAAATAAGGATGAGTTATTCTAGTGCTCACGAAAAGGTCAAAAGCCCATATATATCCGCATTGAACAGGAATGCCTTGGATTAGAAGTACGTAGTTTTGTGAAAGTTAACGTGGAAACTTGATAAGAGCGTTGATTTAATACGTGCGAGATTTATAAATAAGGATGAGTCCTTCAACAGAGGTTTTTCTATTTGATTTGATTTTCCATTTTTCTAACCACTTCTTGATCCCACTCGTTTTCTTTCGTATGGCCAAGAACGGAAGTCCCTTGCCTTTGCAAGACTCCTTCAAGTCATACCCACAAGCACTAGAGACTCGTTGATTTAATTTTTTTGCTGACAACTTGTGAACTTAATTCTATGTACCGCAATTGTTATCCCTGTCCACAATGTGAAGAGGATTAATCTGTGAGTTCTTAATATGTTTTCATTTCAGCAAACCCTATATCATATATTCCAACCGATTCAAATTCTTTGAATCAAGAAATTGAATCACCTACATCATCATCTGACAAAGATGATCTGCCTGCTTCTTCAATGACACCTGCATCTTCAGTGGGATCCCCGCATCCATGCCTTGATGATTCTTGCTCACTAATTCCAAGACAAAGGCATATTGAGCAGCCACATTTGTCCTTCGGCATGGACCAAAGAGTAAAAATGTCCCACACTGATTTCTCCATGTACATGTTGTCCTATCTCCTCTTATGTTTCATTTAGCCGGCTATCATTAGAACATATATGTTGTATTAGTTGCATATAAGAGGAACAAGAATCATCATCTTTTGATGAAGCAATGGGTAACCCACAATGGCAAGCCCATGGAAGCTTAACTACATTCTCTCATTGAGAACCACACTTGGGATATTGTCAATCTACCTTTGCATTGAAAACCAAATTGGTTGCAAATGGGTATGCAAATTTAAGTACAACGCAAATGGCTCTGTTGAACGTAACAAGGCTCGCTTGGTTGCCAAATGATTGACTCAAAGGGAAGGTTTCGATTATCATGGGACTTTTCCAGTGGCGGCTCTTGCGTTGACAACTTACTATTACACACTGGTGAGTCTTTTGGGGTGGCGGCTCTACATTGTCATCATGACAAACTAGTTCACACCGCACGGTAAACTTCCTGTGGCGTTGATGGTGCGCTCAATGAAACCACCAATTTCGATGGTTCTTTTAGTGTCAACTATAGCCCAATGGTCACCGGCTTAGGTTTCTCCAGAGACGCCAACACCGCCAATGGATAATTCCTTCCCATGGTCGTGCCTTCAAGTTACAACTCACACTGATCTCGGAGCCTTACCAATTGTTGTCCTCGTCTTTCCACCATCACAAGTGTCGCAATTCAGTCCGATAGAGCTTCCTCGCATTACCACGGCACTCCCCCACCTGCGGCATACCACTTGTCCTTGGTCACCCCTCGGGAATAGCTACAGCTGTCCGCCATCAAGCATCGTGTCACCAGCCACATCGTTCGTCATTCATCTGGGCCACCTTTGTCGATCCAATTTGGAAATGTAATATTCAAATTTAGGTAATAATCTTCATCTGATTTTGGTGAATATTTTATGGCCTAATTTGATTATTCAATATCTAATGTACATATTTGAGTGATAGACAATATCCATGAGGATTTGTTTTCTAATCCGCAACCGCACATCGATTTTTTATTCTATCCATAAAGTTTTAGATGGAATAATTAATTACGCGATAATCTTTAAAATTGAAATTTTGATCTTTAAGATTTAAGATCAATTTATTGATTTTATTAGCGGAATAATCAAGTTAATTAGATATTATTCTCTAATTTAAGTTATGGATGATATCTTTGGCAATTCGTTGATATTTTGTAATTTGTGTGATTGTTTTGGTTGTCCTTATTTGAAAATTAAAAAAGAAAAAAAGATTGGTTGTAGATTAATTAGCTCTATTCTATAACATTGCATGTCTAAGTAGATTCTATAATATTCATGATAAGATTCTAATTGAAATTAGGAATTGACACAATTTAATACTTAAATTGAACTAGATATCATCTTTCTTCCAAATAGTTAATTTCCCTCATTTTTAGTTACGAATTTTAATATAAAAAAATCACATGCATGTCATGTAGAGTAGTCACATATAAATCATTGTCCGTCAATAGAGTTAGGTCATTAAATTTAAATTGTGTGTATAGTTTGTGTGTTAGGATTATTATTATTTTTTAAAGTCTCGTGTATGTTATATAAACTATTTTTGTACGACATTGCACTTAAGCGAGCAAGAAGAAACTGGTAACACTCCAGATGAGCTCTTGCTGTACTTATCCCCCAACACAAAGTTAACTCTTTTCCTATCTCAGATTTCAACTTAAAAATTAAGAAAATTCTATGGCGATGGGCTCAAGTAACAACGCGCACAAGTGTTTGTATCTCCAAATCACGTAAGGGTATTAAACCCGATTAGGGGCCCAGCATATGGGCTTAGACAAGGGCATCAAGTGAGAAATCTCGTCACGGCTTTGACTGGGCAACGCAAATCTCTCATGACATTCACGGTGTTGAGTGGGTCAAAGACATTTTTTCATATCTAACTTTCGCTAAAAACTTTTAGAATCTCAAGGGTTTTCTGCTGAGTAGCTTAAAGATGGTAGAGTTGGCGCCGGCTTAGCAATAGCAGAAGTCCCGACGATACCTTGGTGAAAAATGGAGATCAAAAAGCACCAAGAAGAATACTTTTTTATTAACCAGAAACTCCAACTTTGGATGGAAACTTTGGAGCGTAAGGTTTACATGTTAAGTAGGGGTGAAAGACGTGATATTATCGGTGCGAGTTTAGCAAAGAGTTTTAGACGCCTCGGTGAGAATTGAAGGTTAGTGAACACCCAGAAGTCAACGCCTTGGACTTACTTATTTGGGAAAGGGTGAGGAAATTGATGACGTCTGGTTTTTGGGAGATTGTCGAGCACCACTTCATCTTAAGGGAACTTAAATATCAACGCGAAGGTGGACAAAATGTGTGTAGGAGCCCGCGTTCACGGATCGGAACTCGAAAGACTAACATAAAACCCTCCAATTAAACATTCCAAACACAACCCAATTGCTTTCAAGTTTTGAAAAGATCAAACAATGCGATAATATATGGGTCGGCAGTAAAGCTATAGACTAATAACCGAACCTCACGCGGCCTTTTTAAGTGTACCCACTGTTATCTTGTCATATTATATCGGCAGGGTCCTCCGGACATTCGCATATGTTGATGCCATAATACTGCTCTATGTCTCTAAGAATCTGGATCTCCTTGTCTTTGACAAAATTTACCACAACACCCTGCAAAAGCACATGCGGATTGGCATTTGTAAATTGCAATGTCGATGAGAGATTTGTCGTTATACCCACGGCAAGAACGAAAAACTGAAAATAGGATTGTCGTTGCCTCCAGTTCAAGGTTCATAATAGTTACCTTCCGCCCAAAACGGCCTACTCGACCGGCCCGATGGACGTACAGCTCCCTGCTGTTGGGAAGATCATAGTTGACAACGAGACAAACCTACAGAGTGTATTGAGAACGATTCAGTCGTCCACTCGCGCAACTAAATGGTCGTGGCACAACGGGAAAATAAGAAATTTGGCCTTCCGAAAAAGCAAGCATCCGACCTACGAATGAGTTGATGCACACAGCAGACAAAAACAGTAGAATGTCATCATCTGCATTATTGCAATGTTAATTTTCGGGACTAACCTGCTCAACATCAATCCCTCGAGCCCACACATCGGTGGTGATCATCAACCGAGTCGCCCCAGATCGAAATCCAGCCATTACTGCATCTCTCTCCTTTTGAGGCATGTCCCCGTGCATGAAAGACACAGTGAAGTTAGAATCACGCATCTTTTCTGCAAGCCACTCCACCTGCTCGACAAATATAAGGAAGACATGAAGAGCCACAGCACAAAAATATAGATCAAAGAGAAATAGAGCAGTAGAGGTCTTCACGATCTCTAAGTCATCGAGATGTTTATGTTCCACCTCAAGTGTGTAACCCAACGTGGTTGGGGTCGTACCTTCCGCTTAGTGTTGCAGAATACAACTCCTTGGCTTATGGGGCAGTTGTCGTATAGATCGCACAGAGTGTCAAATTTCCAGTCTTCTCTTTCCACTGGCACCATGTACTGGTCGATGCGCTACAACCATACGAAGTAAAGGAAGGATTGTGTCAGAAGAATCTCATGATCCCTAGCCGCCATCAAATGCAACTAACCCAATGTAGCTCACCTCCAGCATCAACTCATCACGCTTCACAACAATCCTTATGGGATCGGTCATGAATCTTCCTGTCATCTCTAATATCTCAGTGGGGAAGGTTGCTGAAACTAAGACAACCTGCACAGAATGCCACTCATGCATTAGCCAGTTGTGAACATGAACGTGTATGAGCGACTCCCTAACAACTGACTTTACTTAGAACGAAGCAAATCATAGCAATGTGCTGAAAAATTACGAAGCGCACATCATGGGGAGAGAAGCATGTCTCGTCGTAATAAAGAATCTAATACTCATCAGACAAGACAAGGAGAAAAAGAAAAGAACAAGTGCCCTATTCATAGTAGAACTATGAAGCCAAAAGACAACCGTTTTATCCACCTTGTACATGCTCTAATGTCCGAATCTCTCATCAAATTTTGAATTTTATAAAAATTAAATGCTCCATCTTGCAGCATGTTGACTAATGCAGAAAGACCTTTTGGAAATTCTAGGAACCAACTGAGGAGGAGAAGGGATGACTATCTAGATTGATAATGATCGAAAAGTGAAGAGCATTTCTTAGATTGGACTTAAAAAGAAGTAATGGCATTCGGTTTTATTAGGATAATGCAATGGAATTAAGCCAAGGGCTGGGAATACTAGGGACTATTACTGGGGTTATTGCGTAAAAGAAGTCATCTTTACTACTACTACTACTACTACTACATTGATTCAACATGAAGGACAGGCAACCTGAAGTTCTGGAGGAAGGAATCTGTAAACATCATAGATTTGATCCTTGAATCCTCTGCTCAGCATCTCATCAGCTTCGTCCTGGGAAAAATATAGGTAAGTGAATAGAGAGAACTTGTTTTGCAGAAAGCAGAAGGAAACTTAACAGGATCTGAAGTCGAAGGAGGTGATGCAGTGCACTCACAAGGACTAGGAGTTTGATGGCTCTGGTGCGAAGAGTTCTCCTCTTTATCATGTCGAGCACCCTGCCCGGAGTTCCGGACACAACATGAATTCCGTGCTCCAATTTCCGGATATCTTCACCTATGCTCTTGCCTCCAACGCATGCATGGGCTAGCACGTTCCTGTAATAACCAATAGCCAGCACAACTCTCTCCGTCTGACTCGCCAAATCCCTCGTAGGTGACAAAATCAGCACTTGCACGCTGAACAGAACATGAAGGAAGCAAATTAGCTAAGACAAAATCGATGGCCACAAGGCAGCAACCAAATTCAAATTGCAACTTTCAGAGAGCAAAATAAACAGGGGTAACTTGAAAAATCAACAAAATACAAGCAACAGAGTCGCGGATACTTAATAATAGGATCTTGTTGACGAGTGCATCCAGGATATTTGCTACACAAATAAGCAAACCCAGATTGCAGTTTCAATTATACTAATGCTCCTGTTATATAGAATCAATAATGTAAGAATAAAACTATTCGTTTTCCTTGATAATGAAGAAAGCCTTTCATGCCTTGCAAGTGCCTAAAATACTCAGTTAAGAGGACCCACTTAAACATTCTGATATAATATACATATATAACCTGAATAAGTGCATAAACTCAGGCTACGCTTAATTCCAAGAAAGCTTCTCAAAACAAAGTTCATGAACAAATTCCATAGACTAAGGCTTGAACTTCTTTCAGGGCCATCCGAGGGGCGATGGTAAAACTAAAAGCCAACATCCCTCTGCCTCAACAGCAGAACATCTCAAATTCTTTAGTTAACGAGGCCGAAAATCAAAAATTCTTCCTGTCAGAGCGATCGAATTTCGTTACGCTAGAAATTCGAGAGAGAGAGAGGGTTTGCCGATTATTTATTTATTTATTATTAATCCGTGGTGTCATAGTTTGAGCTCTATAATGTTAATAACTCGTCTTACCCTCCAAAGCAAAACGCATAACATGCCTCAACCTAATTCCACAAGAAAATCGATAGTAAAAGAAGGGTCTCCGCTCACGAAGAGGATCGCGTACTCTCTTCTGGAGGTGTCCACGATCTGGCAAGACGCGAGAGCAAAGGTGGAGGTCTTGCCCGTGCCGGATTGCGCCTGAGCGATCACGTCTCGGCCTCGGACAATGGGGACCACGGCTCGCTGTTGAATCGCCGAGGGCTTGTCGAACCCGTGGCCGTAGATCCCACGGAGGACATCGTCGCTCAGGCCCATGCTGTCGAAGCTCGACACGGCCTCCACGCCTGGCGCCGTCTCGAATGCCGCCGCCGCCGCCGGCGGGCGCGATCGGGTCGCCGGAACTGGCCTTGCCATCAAGGACGTCGCCATTACCGAATCCGAAGAGATGAGGAAAGGGCAAGAGAGCAATCTCGTCTCTCTCCCGAGTTGATAGAGAGCTCGAGAGAAGGAGCCATGCGAACGCGCGTTATATATATACAGGGAAAAATTTCAAATAAGGACAAGGAGTGCCCTAATTTTTCAAATAAGGGTCTGAATGGACTTTATATCAAATAAAACCTTGATGACTATCTTAATCTAAGGACCTCAAGACCAAAATTCCAAATACTAGCTCAAAATGCCTTTATTTTTCCAAATAAGAATTTGAAGTGAATGTTATCTCAAATGTGGACTAAGTGCGTTCATTTTCTCAAATAAAGGTCTAAAGTGATGATGTCGGTATGCTTAAGGGCATTTTGGTCCTTTATATTTTCTTGCTTTCCTCCTTTTTTTTTTTTCAACTTTCTCTTTTATTTGATAAAGAAAACAAATTAAAAAAGAAGACTAATTTTTAAAAAAATAATAATTGACCCTAAAAAAAAAACCCATAGAGAGGTTTGGCTGCTGCACTCCTGCATGTATTTTTATTTTCGTTTTTTCAGTTTTAGCCTTTCTTTTTAAAGAAAAAAATAAAAAGGAAAAAGAACGAAAAAATGGAAGAAAATAAGAAAAAGTAAAAAGGACGAAAATGCTCTTAACCAACTGGTGAGGATAGGTCATTCTTTGAAACCGATGCGGCTACTTCACATTTTATTTGAAAATAATGTTCACTTCAAATCTTCATTCAAAAAAATGATAACACTTTATACTTTTATTTGAAACAAGGTTCATTTTTCTTAAGTTCTTATTTAAAAAATTAAAGGCACTTCGGGCCCTTTAGAATTTTCCTTAGTTACGAGTAAGAGTCTATTCTTGCCGGTCAATAGCATTTTCATCAAACGAAAATTCTAATTTTAATTTTTAATTTTTAATTTTCTTTATTTTCTCTTCACCTAGCCATCCCTCACCTGTGGCCAACAAGGGTGACCCTAACTAGATTGGGCTCGCCCATCCCTCTTTGGGCATTGCCAATAGTTGGCCATTGCTGAAGACCAATGAAGAAGAATTAAAAACCAAAAAATAAAAATAAAAAAAATAAAAAAGAGGTAAGTCACAAAACTGCATTTGACCACTTGGAAAGTCAAACCTTTATTTGAAATTGACATAGTCACTCCAATCCCTTATTCGAAATAAAATCTATTTTAACTCTTATTTAAGAAAATGAGGATATTCAAGTTCTTATTTGAAATAAGGATCAATTCATGCTCTTATTTAGAATTTTTCTTATATATACATTGTGGAAGCATGGCTATTGACATGAACTTTGCTTTATTGGGATTCGGAAACTTTGCTCTTGAACATCAGCACTTAAAAATCATATACGATTTTGTGCCTTGATTTTGGATATTTTAAATTGTTGACACCTAATTTTTAGCAAACCTAGGGAAATAAGGAAAATAAAAATTGCATTTTGAACAAATAAAAGGAAAAAATGAAAGAAAATGAAAGCCAAACCCAAAATCGGTGAGGATAATGATTAGATTGATAAATCAAAGGTAAGTATTAAAAATTATACTCATCGGGTGAGCTGTTCGCAAAAATCAAAATGAACTTGGATGCGTTTCTGGTCACGTGAGTAAAAAACCGAAATATCAATTTGCGATGACAAATCAGTGCTGAAATTATGTAATTCCCGCAATCAAGGAAGCATAACTTTCTAAAAGATCAATAGAGGTTTCCACTGTAAAAGGGCTACAGTTTGTGAGAAATGGGGCGGATCCGAAAGCAAAAAAAATTCGAGAGAAAATACGCGTGAAAAAAGGTCTTTGTTCATTTTGGGCAAAAAGAAAAGCATTTCCTCTTTTCCTTCTCTGACAAAAAAGAAAAGTCAGCCAAAAGTTTGCAGAGAGGGAGCAGGAAGAGAAGACCTGTGAGGGGACGTGAGAGTGAATAGAGGAGAGAGAAAAAAAAGTATAAAAAGAGAAAAGAAGAAAGTTCTTCTTCTTCCTCACGAGGCTTCTGCCGCCGAACCCGCCGGCTGCTGTGCGGCACCGCCACTCTTCGCTCCGCCAGCCACCGTCGCGCCCCGCGACGCCAGCAGCCGCGCCTGAGTCCTCCACGATGCCCCCGCAGCACTCGAGCCCGTGCCGGTCATCACCTCTGCGAGCCTATACCGCCGGTCTCCGAGTAGCACCGCCGTTCCGTCAGCCCATTTGGCACCGTCCTCCTTCCAGCGACCTAGTGCACGACGCCCTACAACACCACCAGACGCCCGACTCCTCCGCCGCTGTTTCTGTCCTCTGTTCCCTTTGCAGGTCACTGTGCTGCCCTCTGATGCCTAACAACCCTCCGGTTGCGCTGTCCTCCGCCTGAGTGCCGCCCAGCCAACGTCTGCGGCAACCCGCGCCTCAACCTGCGCCACCTCTGCTGCTCTCCTTGCTTCGATTGTCGCTGTGTCTGCCTCACTTCCTTTCGGTGAAACCACAGCAGTTACCTCCGCTCCGTTCGAACGCCGCTGCCCTGTGACAACCAGCGCCCGACACCCACAGTAGCCCACCGTCCTGCAAATCGAGGCCACAAGCGACACTCGCGACATCCGCTTGCCGCGCCACCGCCGCTCTGCCGCTGCTGCCGATCAACCCCTGCGCCACCCTCCGCCCGGCGCGGACCAACCTGCTGCCCGAATCCCACACCCAGCTCTGTTGGTTGTCCCACGCATTGTCATTTGTTTATTCATTTTAAATTTTTTTATTATTGTTTAAGTTAGAATATGGTTTGTCAATGTTAATATTTGTGCATTTTGTAGGCATTATCCGTTAGGATTTTGTCCGGAATTAATATAATTATTAATTTAATCCGAGAGACATCGGATTATTTTTTAATTATATTAATTTTTGAGCTTTTTGGTAGAATTTTAATTGTTAAATCATTATAATTATTAATTTGATCCGTAAGACTTGAATCAGATTTTTAATTATTTTGATCTCTTTGTCATGATAATTAGGGTTAAGATAATCGGTAATTTGACCTGTGAGACAACAGGTTATTTTTCGATTATTTTAATCCTTTATTTTGTTGATAGCTTAGATTTAATATTTATTCAATAATTACTTATCTTTTAAAAAAACTAAAAATCAAAAAATCAAAAAAAAAAAAAAAATCAAAATTCTACATGAGCATATAGATTTAGTAAATCAGACATGTAGGTTTAGTAAATTAGAATTCCTTTTTTTAGGATTGCATTTTTAGGATTGCATTTTTAGGATTGCATTTTTAGAAATAAGTTAGGGTCGAACCTAAATAAATTCTTTAGGGTTTTAGATAGTGTTCGCACATTTTAATTATCTCATTTTTCCAAAAAATAGTTTTCCGAGAAAGGATAGGATTTAAGTCAAATTAATCCCTAGAATAAATTAGAAAATTATCCCTTTTTAGATAGATTAATTAGGGTTTTCATAAATTCTGAATTTCAATAAAAAAAAATGCAAAAATACTAGGTGCATGTTAACTAGTTTGCATAAGAGAATCATTTAATCAGAATTTGTTCATTAGTGAAATTAGGTTATGAGGTGCATGTTAATTAGTTTGCATAATAGACCCATTTAATTAGACTTTGCATATTAATAAGATTAAGTCATTATGTTAAAAAAATTCATTTTCATAAAAGAATTCTGATTTAAAAAAAAAAACCCCCAAAATTTGCTTTGTGTGATGCAATTTATTTATTGAATGTTTGAGTATCCATGTGATCACTTTTTCCGTGATAGTAATTTAGGTTAAAATAAATTGCAAAAAACATTTTTGAAAATTAAAAAGAAATAGTATCAAAAGGGCATTAGAGAGATCTAGTGTAACCAAGTCCCCGTACCCTTAATCTCTAGTTCGTAGGAGTAAAATAATTCTCCCATTATTTTACCTAGGTGTTTAATCGACCTACTATAAACCGATTAGTGGCGACTTCTAATTATTAATCATTTGCATATTAGATAATTGAACCTGAAGTCGCAATTTGGTATGGGCTTGGGAGAGCCTGAGCTAGATTTAAAAAACTTAGTAGTCCATTAACCTTATTTTAGGTGGTGCACCCGAAAATTAGATCGCAACAGTTTGGCAACTCCACTGGGAACTTGTGTTAAAACACTTAGTGGACTTATGCCAATTTTTCTTTTTCTTTTAAAATGTTTTTGTTTGGTAGCGAGGATTCCAAGTACGTCCCTACCTAACATTTCTAAGGTGTTAAATGTTCTTGCAGATGAGAGGTATAAGGGGAGTAGTCTATGCTAACCTTTGTCTTGCAGGTTGGAGTGTGGGGTTAATGATTTATTTTTCCATGATTAGAAATGTTGTTTGCATTTAAACCATTGTGCATGTTTTATTGTTTTTAGCATTACACTATTTCACACACAACCTGTGGCCGAACCTGGGCTGCGATAGGATTTTTAGGATGGTGTTGAGAATGATACTTCCTCCAAAGCGAGGCTGCTATGTAGAGGTTGACCTTCTCTTCCCCGAAAGTCTTTTCATGGTGTCAAATATGTTTGTCCATATCCGCGAGACTGCGTGATTATTGGGTATTCCATTCGACTAAGCCGGGGTTAGGAGGACCTGACACGTTAATGCGAGACTGCAACGGTAAGATCATCCTCTTAACTCCACTTTGTTAAGCCATCTAGATAGAAATCGAGCCTTACATTTTATACGAGTGTCTATGTGATTGTCATCCCTTTTCGGTGAAAGTAAATTGACTAAATTCTTCACAATTTATTTATTTTCTTGCAATTTTGTCGGTCCATGACAATAGGTTTTGTCGTCAGTCTTGTTTTATATGTTATGAGGAAAACCAACATACAATTCATTTCCACTCCCAAAAAGGAGCTCAAGAGGTGGTTAGACCAGTTAGATCAAGATGGCCAGAGATATGTGAAAGCCAGGATCGCCTGACTTCTCCCTCTATTAGAGATCAACATTCACTCTGATGTGATACAAGCACTCCCTCACTTCTGGTGTCCACAAACTTCCACCTTCATATTTGGTGAGTACGAATTAACTCCAACACTTGAAGAATATAGTGTTACCATTGGAATGCCCCTGGAAAATGAACTTGTTAGACCGCCTATCGGTATAGATTCTATCTCTGAATTATCACAGTTTTTAGAAATCGAAGCCGAAAGAGTAAGGAAAGTTGTCAAAACTAATTGTTTTGCATGCCCATTTTCGTTTTTGGAAGACTGTTTTGCAAATCAATCAATGATTTCAAAAACTAGGATCTTCTATGTTAACATTTTTCGGGCTAAGTGTTTTTCCTTATTGAAGAAATGCCATTAATCCTTCAATTTCATGGGTGGTCAATCGTGTTTGTGACGGCTTAAATTATGTTTATATGGTTTTAGCTGAAACATTTTTGTCATCAAACCGTTTCAAACAAAATGAAGAAAAGATCATGCATGCCCTCCTTGAACTTTTACAAATATGATTTTTCTCACACATAAAGGTTTTGGGCACCTCATGAAACAATTTAAGATTGACGATTTTAGGCACCCCATACAAAAATTTGAGGTCCTAGAACGTTTTTCTCCGAATAAACAGTACGCCCGTTGGATTAATTTTTTGAAAGATCCTAGGCATTCCTATGGCATACTAAGTGGTTCCAAATTGAGGAGGCTCGTTTCTCACACAAGCATGATGAGCTAATCCCATTGCTGGGCTTTTCTGGCGTGACTTCTTATTATCCATATAGGGTGGCCCGTCTATACAAAACTCTTCAGGAAGTTCCTCCACCACTCAAGACAGAGCTGTTCCAAGTTCGTTTTTTTTCAAACAGACTATAACTACTTCAACAAGATCCAGATGATCATTGCCGCATGGAATGAATGCCACCCAGAGAAGATTTTGGTGCCCAAGAGATTGAAAGGCGAAGAGGGAGTCCACCATGTGTCGGCATTCTACATTCAACAACACCGGATTCTGCGACCTTACGCCCAGTGGTCCCTGATGTGACTGAGAAGCCAACTCAAAGAGCACAAATTGAGCATCTTAAATGGAAAGTGGAAATGATTGAAGCTGAAAATAAGAAACTTCGCAAAGCGTTGGAATCACGAAAACATATAAAATGAGATGTTTTCAATGTTTTCAATTTTTAGTTCAATGTTTAGGGACTTGAATTTCAATACTTAGTTCATTGTTTGGTTTAATGTTTCTAGTGAATTTTGAATAAAATCAGGCGATTAGACCGTTGTCATGGGCCATTTTCTATCTTGTCATTGGTTCTTACATTACCTTTTTTTTTTTTTTTTTTTCATTAGGTGACAATGGATTCGCCACGCTCTCCCATTATTACGCGATCAAGGGCTAAAATGATCGACCAGAGCGAGATGTGCGATCGCATGTGCTCCATGGAAAATCAACTTCAACAGCTAGCTGTCTCTATGCAGCTTATAACAGCTCAACTTCAATCCGTTCAGTGAATCCAAATCCTACACCTGCTCTCCCCGAAATGTTAGCCCCAAGGCCAGCAAAGTAAGTTGGAAAATGACATGGTCCTTGTTGGAAAGGCCAAGCTTGACAGTGTTCCCAAGACAGATCAGGATGAGCGCGTTGCAAAGCTGGAAGAGAAAGTAAGATAGCTGCAGGAGTCTCAAAGCTCACTCCCGTTCGACCTCTCGGTCTATGAGAATGTCAAAATGCCAAGCAAGTTCAAAATGTCGGAATTCGAAAAGTATGACGGGATATCTTGTCCGAAATCTCATTTGCAAATATACCACGTGCGCATGGCCCAACACGTCAAAAATGAGCCCCTTATGATCCAATCATTTTATGCGAGTTTAACCGGGCCCGCACTAAATTGGTATGTTATGAAGAACGTAAACCTCCTCGAAACCTGGAATGAAGTGGCAGACGCGTTTTTCAAACAATACAAGTTCAACATGGATATCGCACCTTCCCGAGAAGACCTAGAGCGAATGGAAAAGAAAAGGAGTGAGTCATTTAAAAAGTATGCTGTGAGATGGAGAAACTCGACGGCTCAAATTACTCTTGAGCCTACCAACAATGAATTGATGAAATTGTTTGTGAAGACCCTTCCATCTGAGTTCCGTAACCGAATGGCCGGTACGTATGTCGAGAGCTTCAATCAGCTTATTCCTGTAGGAGAACAGATCGAAATGGGGATAAGGGAAGGATGGTTTTCTGAACCATCTATTAAAGATTCTCTGCCAAGAAAGAAAAGGAAGTTGTTGAGGATGTGAATGTGACCTATAGCCTAGAAGGTACTAATCACACCCCGGCTATACAAATGAATCAAAGGCAACAACAAACTGCTGGTCGTCAATCATTTGCCCAAGCAAATAATAGAAGGCAGTTCTCTCCTCTCCCTAGATCTCCATCTAAGGTGTTGGCGATTCTTCGAAAGAAAGCTTTGCTTTATAGTGAACTGAAGCATTCTAACCGCGAAAGCAATCGAGGTTACGACCCGATGAAGAAGTGTGATTACCATAGCGGTGAACTGGGGCATTCAACTGATGAATGTTTCACCCTCAAGCATAAGATCAAAAACCTCTTGGACACGAAGGCCTTTTCGTTTCAAACTGCTCAACTAAACGTTCAGAAAAATTCGCTATCAGAGCATGAGGATATGGTGAATGCTATCTTGAAACATGATGTTGGTCAAATCAATAGCTTGAAGGTGCATGTGATGGACACCCTGGGGCAGCCGAATGATGGATGGGGTGGCATGGACGGGTCGACTTCCCTGGAGACGGAGAACCCTGATGATGTGCTGGAAGGGGTTACGAACTTATTCGACGACCTCATCATAAGAGCTGTTGATGAAGGACCCCCTGAAGAGATGGGCCTTGGCCCACAAGAGTAACTTTTTTTACTGCTTTTACATATTCCCCTGCGTGAGAATTTCTATTATTTTCTGAGAGATGTTTTTAGTGATTAAGTGTTGCATTTTTTCCATCCAATAAATGTAATTGATTGATGAATTTCAATGAAATTACAAGTTTTATTTTGAGGGCATGATGAAGTACACCAAACTAGCCTGGTGATGATATCCAACCGATAAAAAAAAAGGAAAAATCTAAGGAGAATTCGAGGCCTTGTTCTTCATCATGCTTTTTCGTGTCAAAATATTTCAAAAAATGCTTTTCCAAATGCTTTAAAAAAATTTCAAAAAAATTTCAAAAAAATAAAACTTAATTTACTCTGTTTATCTTTTTGACCCATTTATTTTTTTTATTTCAAAGACAATCTTATAACATGTAAAGGTGTGGAAATGGTCCAATCCGATCCTGGGGCCAAGTTCACTCCGAATTACAGTGGCCCGTATGTGGTAAAGAAGATACTTCCTGAAGGTGCCTTGATCTTGGTAGAAATGCATGATCATGAGTTTTCCACTCTAGTTAATTCTAATGTTGCCAAGAAGTATTATCCGTGATAGAATTTGCCATGTCATGTTTTGAACTGCAAGCATTTCTATGATGAGTAAATTGCTTCAATAAATTGAATTGTTCAAATTTGTTGCAAATTTTGCATATTTTCCCTGATGAATTATGTGAGATGAATTGAATGTGTCAAATGAGGTACTTTAGAATAACGAAAGGCAAGCCTTGTTCCATACAATGTTTCATACACTAACCCCCAGTGAGTTGTGTGAAAAATTCCATGCCCGCAAGGAAGAGGGCTATCTCGCAAAGGGTACGTCAACCAAGGTGATGAGAGACATTCTTTTCTCTATCCCAAACATTATAGGTGATCCATTGCTCAACCCCTTTAAGCCCCATACACTTATGGAGATTCTTTTAAAATTACCCCTATCAAGGATCATCCCATACTGGGGAAAATTTAAAATGAATGGTAGGAGTCTTTTTACTCACACTTGCATCAATCTTCGAGCATCGCTTTTGTAGTGCAACTTATGCGGTAATTCAAGTGCCTTAGGATGATAAAGAGCAGTTCTTTCTTTATCCTGCACACTTTTGACTATTGCATAGCCCACTTGAGCCTATAAATTCATTTCATATCAAACCCAATTGGTGATCATCCCCCACACTGGGGCAAGATGAAAGACAATCATTTAAGTAGCATGGTCTAAAATGCTCATAAAAGAAGACTGTGTAAGTCCAAAGAGAAGAAGTGCAAAATAGGGGCATGAAAAAGCAGTATGCCTGGTAAAAGCAAGGCCAATATGCAAAAAGAAAAATCAAACACTCGAGTCGTATCCCCAACAAGGTGCTACCCAAAAAAAAAAAAAAAACTCTCAAATGTTGTTGCAATCAATGGAGTTGTGATAAAAAATCTTCGACGGTGAAGAAGGAAAGTGGTGGAAATGTCAAGATGATCACAAACTTTGACCCTCCCTTAACACTTTTTGAGCCTAATGATCATTTCATTTCTCAACCCGTAAACCAAGCCTATGTTACGTCTCTCGTAAAGTCTCTTTTGAATATGGCACTTGAATTAACCTAGGAGTTCACATGTTTTAAGGATCACTCGAAGAAGTGCGAGCAAGATTATTCTTTTCTCATTTTACAGGGTTCTTGACTTGTAAACCTAGAGATGATTACAGAATATCACTCATTCTTTCAAAAGCCTCGACTCAAAGAGTCCCTTTTGTTAAGCCATTGACCAGGCCCACATTACGATCCCTGTTAAAGACCTCTCAGATTGGTAAGGTCGTATTACTTGCGAGATTGCCCAAAACCTTGTTTGGCATGATGACAGTGAGATAGAGTGATTGTCAAAATACTGCATCAAAGGTCAGGATGAAACGACCATTTTTAATGAGGATGAGTGCAAAGTCCTTTCAGATCGAAAAATCCTTCATTTGACACATCCATGACACTCATGTGTTCAGATTGAAATATTCTTTTGAGATATCTCCAATAAAAATTAAGTGATGCAAGATTGATAGAAATCATCACACATGAACCTCATTTGAATTAATGCATGTTTGTGAATGCATATTGCTTTTCTTACAACTGTGTTTTGCAGGAAACGCATCCCCAAGAAACAGAGATGTCACCAGGTAAATATATCTCTGTCTATATCTTAAATACTTGTCATTGTACAGGTATTCATTTTCAAGCACCGACACTCAATGGAGTTTCCCCCCAAAGAATTTTCCCAGATTCATCAGGCGACCGTAGAATGGTACAAGTCTTGAAAAATTAATCTCAATTTAGGCGACTGTAGAATGGTACGGGTCCTAGACAACACTTATTCAAGCGACCGTAGAATGGTATGGGTCCTAAACAACACTTATTCAGGTGACCGTAGAATGGTACAGGTCCTAGACGACACCTATTCAAGCGACCGTAGAATAGTACGGGTCCTGAAAATGAATCCCAGTTTAGACGATCGTAGAGTGGTACGGGTCCTAGACGACACCTATTCAGGTGACCGTAGAATGGTATGGGTCCTGAAAAATGAATATCAGTTTAGGCAACCGTAGAATGATACGGGTCCTAGACAACCTCAGTTTAGGCGACCGTAGAATGATATGGAACCTAGACAGCATTCAGGCGACCGTAGAATGGTACGGGTTCTGGAAAATAAATCTCCGTTTAGGCGACCGTAGAATGGTACGGGTCCTAGACAACCTTAGTTCAGGCGACTATAGAATGGTACGAGTCCTGGAAAATAAATCATCGTTTAGGCGACCGTAGAATAGTACGGGTACTAGACAACCTCAGTTTAGGCGACCGTAGAATGGTATGGGTCCTGGAAAACAGATCCCTGTTTAGGCGATCGTAGAATGGTATGGGTCCTAGACAACCTCAGTTCAGGCGACTGTAAAATGGTACGGGTCCTGAAAAATCATTTCTCCTATTACTAAATTGAATTCCATAAGACTTGTCTTATCTGCAGCGGTTGCATACAATTTAAAGGTAGAGCAATTCGATGTGAAGATAGTATTTCTCCATGGTGACTTTGAGAAGGATATTTACCTGAAGTAACATGAAGGGTTTGTGGTCTAAAGAAAAGAAGATTTTGTTTGTGAACTGAATAATTCTTTATATGGCCTAAAACAATCTCCAAGGATATTGTACCAGAAGATCAACTCATATGTCTCAAAGTTGGCTTTGTTCATTGTGATGTTGACTATTGCGTCCATGTGAGCAAGTTAGAGAATGATTTTGTTATTTTAACCTTATATGTTGATGATATGCTGTTAGTAGGAAATAGTTCAAGAAAGATTACCAATGTGAAAAGATTGTTGACAAAACAATTTGAGAGAAAAGATTTAGGTCCAACAAACTTCATCTTGGGCATGGAGATAAAATGGGAGTGTGAGAATGGGAAGTTGTGACCAAATCAGAAAAATTATGTTGAAAGCGTTGAAAAAGTTCAACGTGGCTGGCTTTAAACCTATAAAGACTTTGATGTCTACAAGTTACAAGTAATTAGTGACTTAAGACTGAAGTGGAAGATAAGGAGATGTCAACAGTCTCAGATGCTAGTGCAATTAGAAGCTTGACATATGCCATGGTGTGTACTCATCCAGATATTGTTCAAACAAAGGGAGTATTGAACAAATATATGTCCAATCTGAGGAAAGAGTATAGGATGGCAGCAAAGCAAGTCCTTCGTTAATTTTGCAGTACATTTAACTTCGTGCTGTGCTACGAAGGCATGAAAAGCTCAAAGGGATAGTAAGCAACATAACTTAAGTGTCTTGTAGTTGCTGATTTGGGAGGTTACATCGATAGCAAGAGGTCAATCAATGGATATGTTGTTTCCTTATTCAATGGAGCTGTGAGTTGGTTAAGCAAGAGACCAAGCACGTTTGCTTTCTACAACTAAGGTAGAGTACATGGCCCTTAATCATGCTACTAAGGAAGTGATCTAACTGCACAACTTGTGTGAAGAGCTTTGTTTTGCACAAGGAGGAGGTAAGATTGGGTATCATAACTAGAGTGCTAATTCTTGGCGAAAAAAGTGGAACAAAAAACTGTATTATTGGAGAAAATTGACACATAGGTGAATAGTGCATTGTTTTTTATTTTATTTTATTTTATTAAGGGAGGAAGTGCAGAAAAGTTTGAATGGTTTATAATTGTGTTGGTTTTAAAGAAGCATGTAGAGTATTCATCAAGTGGGAGAATGTTCGGGTAGGTTCATGCTCCCCATCAACAGTGTGGGGACAACACCCTCACGACGCTAGCGGGTTTTTATAATTTGAGTTCATATTTTATTGGTACTTTGGGCTTGGGCAAAAAATTGATGAAATTAGGCAATATGTACCCCTTTTCCCAAAGGAACGTACACGTCTTGCTGGACTGACTATAATGAGAGCATGCATCAGCTATGGCTATGGAGTCTTGCTTCATGCTCAATGTTGATGCTCATAATTGACTCAGTTGGCATGTGCTTGTAATGGGATGAGAGAAATATAATATTTGGAGAGAAATAGGGTATAGTCACATGCATAAGCATGGGTGATATCTAATACATATCGAACTATCACAAGCATCTCTCCCAATTGGTATATCCTGAGCTACTAATGCATTCTCTGCACTCCATATAGATTTTTGGAGGCCTTATCATATCCCTCATTGCGATGGGTCACTTTTCTTTTTTACAGTGGTAGATGATTATACTCCTGCCACCTATGTCTTTCTTTTGCAATCAAAAGGTCAAACTTTTTCCTGTCTGTCGAATTTCTTCTCCCCAATTAAAAACAAGCTCAATAAATGTCCAAAGAATTTGTACATACAATGGATGTGAATTTTTTACTAATAAATGCATCTCTTTCCTCTCCTCCTATGGAATTCTCCATGAAAGCTCTTGCATATACGCTCCACCAAAAAATGGGATTATAGAGCATAGATATCGACATCTCCTAAAAGTGGCATGAGCACTCAAATATCAGGCATCTATTCCCAAAGTATTTTAGGGTGATTATGTGGTCACACAATAGTCTATTTAGTCAATCGTAGACCAATTCAAATTTTGGAAGGACGGACTCCATTTGAAATGCTTTTTGAAAAGATGTCAGATATTAACAACTTAAGAGTTTTTGACCACTTGTGCTATGCCATGAAAATGGGCCCTCAAAATAAGATGGATCCTCGTGCAATTTGGTGTATCTTTATGGGGTACTCCCATTTGCAAAAGGGTTATAGAGTTATGGATATGCTTATAGGGCGTTCCTTTGTTAGTCGAGACATTATTTTTTCATGAAGATATATTTACATTCTAGGAAATGACACCTTCATCTAAATCGCCTATGCCAAAATCAAATAACAGTCAATTCTTATTAGAAGAGGATTAATTTGTGAGTTCTTAATATGTTTTCATTTTAGCAAACCCTATATCATATATCCAGCCGATTCAAATTCTTTGAATCAAGAAATTGAATCACCTACATCATCATCTAACAAAGATGATCTGCCTGCTTCTTCAATGACACCTACATCTTCAGTGGGATCCCCGCATCCATGCCTTGATGATTCTTGCTCACTAGTTCCGAGACAAAGGCATATTGAGAAGCCACATTTGTCCTTCGGCATGGACCAAAGAGTACAAATGTCCCCCATTGAATTCTCCATGTACATGTAGTCCTATCTCCTCTTGTGTTTCATTTAGCTTACTATCACCAGAACATATATGTTGTATTAGTCACATATAAGAGGAACAAGAATCGTCATCTTTCCACAATAGCAAGGCCATGGAAGCTTAACTACATTCTCTCATTGAGAACCACACTTGGGATATTGTTAATCTACCTTTGCATTGAAAACCAAATCGGTTGTAAATGGGTATGCAAATTTAAGTACCAATGTAAATGGCTCTGTTGAACGTAACAAGGCTCGCTTGGTTGCCAAATGATTGACTCAAAGGGAAGGTTTTGATTATCATGGGACTTTTCCAGTGGTGGCTCTTGCTTTGACAACTTACTATTATACACTGGTGAGTCTTTTGGGGCGGCGGCTCTACATTGTCATCGTGACAAACTAGTTCACACCGCACGGTAAACACTTCCCGTGGCGTTGATGGTGCGCTCAATGAAACCACCAATTTCGATGGTTCTTTTAGTGTCAATTATAGCCCAATGGTCACCAGCTTAGGTTTCTCCAGAGATGCCAACACCGCCAATGGAGAATTCCTTCCCATGGTCGTGCCTTCAAGTTACAACTCACACTGATCTCGGAGCCTTACCAATTGCTGTCCTGGTCTTTCGACCATCACAACTATCGCAATTCAGTCCGATAGCGCTTCCTCACATTGCCACGGCACTCCCCCACCTGCGGCATGCCACTTGTCCTTGGTCACCCCTCGGGAATAGCTACAGCCGTACGCCATCAAGCATCGTGTCACCAGCCACATCGTTTGTCATTCATCTAGGCCACCTTTGTCGATCCAATTTGGAAACGTAATATTCAAATTTAGGTAATAATCTTCATCTAATTTCAGTGAATATTTTATGGCCTAATTTGATTATTCAATATCTAATGTACATATTTGAGTGAGACAATATCCATAAGGATTTGTTTTCTAATCCGCAGCCGCACAACGATTTTTTATTTTACCTATAAGGCTTTAGATGGAATAATTAATTGTGCGATAATCTTTAAAATTGAAATTTTGATCTTTAAGATTTAAGATCAATTTATTGATTTTATTAGCGGAATAATCGAGTTAATTACATATTATTCTCTAATTTGAGTTATGGATGATATCTTTGGCAATTTGTTGATGTTTTGTAATTTGTGTGATTGTTTTGGTTGTCCTTATTTGAAAATTAAAAAAGAAAAAAAGATCGCTTGTAGATTATTAATTAGCTCTATTCGATAACATTGCATGTTTAAGTAGATTCTATAATATTCATGATAAGATTCTAATTCAAATTAGGAATTGACACAATTTAATACTTAAATTGAATTAGATATTATCTTTATTCCAAATAGTTAATTTCTGTCATTTTTAGTTACGAATTTTAATAAATAAAAAAATATCACATGCATGTCATGTAGAGTAGTCACATATAAATCATTGCCTGTCAATAGAGTTAGGTCATTAAATTTAAATTGCACGTATAGTTTGTGAGTTAGGATTTTTTTTTTTTTAAAGTCTCGTGTATGTGTCGCGACCTAATTTTCGAGGGTGAATTATTCGAAAGGAAGGCTAATGGATTACTAAGTCTGAAGACTTGGCACGGACCCTCCCAAGTCCTATCAATCGCGACTTGATGTTAAGAAATTAATCTATTTAAACATGCAATTATATTCAATTTGGAGCCGCCACTAACCAATTAGGGTTGGTTAGAAACCCAAGTAAAGTATGGGAGAATACTTTACTATTGCGAACCAGAGATTCAGTAGGTCCGGGGACATGGTTACGCTAGATTAGTCTAACGCCCTTTCGGTACCTTTAATTTTAAAAATATTTTGCAGGCAATGTTGATTAATTTAAACTTAAGCTACTAACATGCAAATGGTGGTCATTCAGGTGCACAATCAATAAAATAACATTCAATAAAAAAATGCTAATAAAAATGCATGCCCTAAACATGATTTCTAAATGACATGACACCTAATTTTTCTTTTTCTTTCTTTTTTAAAAAATGTTAATTATATGCAATCTTAATCTAACTTAATATGCATGAATTTATTTTAATGACATGCGAGATGCAATTCATATGGTATGACTTAAACTTATCACTATATGTATGCAATCTAATTTATATAATCCTAAATATGTATGTGCTACGTGATATGGGATGAATGACATGATAATTCTATATGCATGCTCTTTATGATTTTTTTTTAATAATGATTTTTTTATGTATGCAACCTACACTAAACAATGATGACATAAAATGGGATTAATTATGAACTAACCTATTAGCTAACTAACTAAATGGCTTTTATGTTTTCTTTCTTTCTCTTTTTTTAAAATGACAATAATTCTTATTAAAAAAGAAAGCGACATAATGATGCAATGTTAATCTTAGGCCTTTTATTAAAAAAAAAACTACATGATGGGAATATTTAAACATTAACCTATGACCCACTAACTAGAGTGCAACATGTGGTGTGATTTATATGACCTAAATAACATTTTTTATTCTCTTTTTATTTTATTAAAGGAAAATTAACCTAATCCTATATGAATCTAAAAAATCAAAATGCGTTGCTTTAAACATGAGATATGTATGGACTTAAATACCTAAGTTATATAATGCATGATATATGATGAACAAATAACGATGACATGCCAAAAAAGAAAATCCATCAATGTAAATCAATGGCATATTATTTTAATGTGAATCAATGATGCAAAGCAATTCATGAATTTACCATGAAAAGTCAAAATAATCAAACATCTAAGCCGACGTCTCGCGGCTCAATATTTTTGATTATTATGACTTAATATGACAAATTTCATAATTGGATAATGATAAAAACAAAACAAATCAAGTCAATTCCACAAGCTAAAAAATCCAAATAATAGCTTAATTTAACCTAAAATTTTACCTAGCTTGGAAAATTACCTCCAAGATGGAAACCAGCAAGGAACCATTCCAAATTCACCCTTCTCAAGCCTCAAGTGACCTGCACAAGGAAAATGGTACCAACGGTACTGAACTTGCCTGACAACTTTGGATGAAGGATGGCCAGCGTCGGATCGAGCGAGGGAGACAACCGGCGTCGGGACTCCGGTGAAGGCAGGTGGTGGCGAGGCGAGCGTCGGTGGACGGCGAATGGAGCGGTGAGGTGCGCTGCGGGCGTCGGGCGCGCAGTAGCTCGGACCACCGGTGATGGGCGTCGCGGGCAAAGGATTCCGGGTGCGGAACTGGTTGGTGCGGTGGCACGGTGCTCGCTGGGCGTCAGAATCGCAATCGGGGCTGATCATAGGGGCTGCGGTGACTGGCGCAGGGGGGCTCGGTGAGCTTCGGGGAAGACCGACGAAACAGCGGTGGTGGAAACACGGCGATGGAGGCGTGCGGCGCTCTGGCAGTCGCAAGTCGCCGGTGCGGGGGCGTGGAGGTGGCGCGATGGTGCGGCGCGGAGCAACAGAGCGGGTGGAGACGGTGGTCGTGGCAACGGGAGGCACGATGAGCAGCACCGGAGTTAGGCGAGGACCTCTCGGAGTAGAAGCACAGTGACTTTTTTTTTACTTTCTCTCTCCTCAAGTCTCTCTCAACCGTCACTTTTTTTTTTTTTTTTTTTTTTTTTTTTTGGTCGAAAAGAACTGACATTTACTAAGATTAACTCGGAGTCTTACATAAGACCGATGGAGAAAGATCGGTGCATAATATATTCCGAGAGGAAAAGGAATAGAAAACAGCCAATTTGTTGGTAGAGTGTTGAGGCGATGATTCCGGACGATCCAATCCGCTGCGGCATTCGCACGTCGTGGGCAATGGATAACCGTGATGTTTTCATTTTGGGCTAGCCCATCCCTACATCGCTGGACAACTTCTTTTAGGTTCCATGGAGGTTCGGCTCGGCCCATCACCAAATCTACAACCCCAGAACTGTCGCTTTCGATACAACACTTAGCAGTTCGGCTTCCTGAGTTCTCCACGTGCGGCTTCTTTAGTTCGTGTGCGCTTCTAATCCCGTGTAAAATCGCCTCTGCCTCAGCTTCAGCTGCAGAAGAAACCCTAGCGGAAGCCGCGAAGCCGTTGAGGGTTCTTCCTTCGGAATCTCGCATCAAGCCCGCGACCGAGCAGATGAATTCACCTTCTCGCCAAGCCGCATCCACGTTGAGTTTCAGATCCGTCCCTACAGGAGGCTTCCAGTGAACGGGTTTGTCTCGGCTGGGTTTCGTTTTGCTGCGATTTAGTTTTCTTCTACTGAAAGAACGTTGCTGTTCTTGTGCTGTGATCAACAGATCTGCTGGTTTGGGTGCTTGCTGCCGAAAAATCCAGCAATTTCTCATCTTCCAGACGTTCCACAAGACCATACCCGTAAATTCTGGTTCAGGTGAGTCTTGATCTTTGCGAAAAGCGTTAACCAGCCACTGATCTGTTCGGTTAATTTGTTGTGTTGGTCTGATTGTGATAAAAGCCGGGTCTTCCCAGATTTTCTTGGTCCATTTACATAAAAACAGCAGATGCTCTGTGGTTTCGGGTCTTGTTCTGCAGAGTGGACATAGGGGATCGTTGACTATTTTCCTTGTGTACAGGTTTTCTCGCGTTGGGAGGGCGTTTTGACATATGCTCCAGAGGAAGGATCGTACCTTTGGCGGCACTTCAACCGTCACTTTCACTCTGCTCTCTTTCTGCACCTTTTTTCTTTTGACTTTTCTTCTTTTTCCTTCAAGAAACGAAGCCTATCTTTCTCTATTTTCACCTTTTTGGCTTTTGTCTTTTTTTTTTTCCGATGAAGAGAAAACCCCCACACTTTTCTTTTTTTCCTCTTCACTTTTCTATTTTTTCCTTGGACGAAAGATGAAGAGAAAACCCCCCACACTTTTCTTTTTTTCCTCTTCACTTTTCTATTTTTTCCTTGGACGAAAGATGAAGAGAAGCCCCCCACACTTTTCTTTTTTTCCTCTTCACTTTTCTATTTTTTCCTTAGACGAAAGATGAAGAGAAGCCCCCTTTGGTTCCGAAACCTCACCCTTTATTTATAGAGGAATGCTCGGAGTTGTTTTTGCGAGTGAGATATTCACTCAACAACTCCAACAATAAAAAAGCTCCAAAATCAAATAAAAACTGAATTTTTTTGAATTTTGAAAAGAAGATAAATTTTCAACAAAAAAATTTCCAAAACCGAATTTTTATTTTATTTATTATTTTCTAAAATATTAGGTGTCAACAGTATGTTATATAAACTATTTTTGCACGTCATTGCATGCATTGCACGTAGTTTACCTTTCATTTAAATAAGTGAATATCATGTGCATGTAAGGTATAATAGTTATGTATTAATCTTTGTCTGTCATTAGAATTAGGTCATTAAATTAAAATCGAGTGTCATATAGTTTGCATGTTAATTGAAATTCACATGTCATGGTAATATAAACTAGTTTGTACATTTTGTAGCTTAGCCTTCATTTAAATAAGCTAAAATCCTTTTAAAAAAAAAAATTGAGTGAATTGCATGATAATTAGAAGTCATATTTAAGTTGAACATGTGTTTCTAATGAGTATTTGTTGCAAATGCTTGCGTTACATCAAGGTAAGTATTTACTCCCTACATTTGCAATTTATTGGTTGCCACGTTTTTTTAGTGTTTAATAATAGTTGCGCACCCGCATGATTACCTTACATGTTAAATGATAGAGTTAAAATCAACTCAGACTGCTATAAAATATTTTTAAAAATATATGAGAAAACGTATCGAAAGAGCATTAGAGTAATCAAGTGTAATCAAATTCCTAAATTTATTTAATCTTTAGTTTGTAGTAGTAAGGTATTTCTCACAATACTTTACTTCAGTATCAAATCGACCAATCATAAATTGATTAGTGGCGACTTCTATATAAAAAAAATCATTTGAATGTTAATAACTTGAACTCTAAGTCACAAATTGATAAAGGTTTGAGAGTGCTTGAGTTAAGTCTAGACTCAATAAATCATTAGTCGAACCATAGTTGGTGCACTCGAGGTAACGTCATGACAGTAATGTCACGTATGACGACCGGCGTCCATGCTGAATTTTCCTACGAAACAAATCGCTGATGGCACTTAAGTAATCGATCTTTCAAAATTTTTGCACTTAAAAGTGAGCAAGAAGAAACTAGTAACACTCCAGTGAGCTCTTGTTGTACTTATCCCCCAACACAAGGTTAACTCTTTTCCTATCTCAGATTTCAACTTAAAAATTAAGAAAATTCTACGGTAATGGGCTTAAGTAAGAAAGCGCACAAGTGTTTGTATCTCCAAATCACGTAAGGGTATTAAACCCAATTAGGGGCCCAGCATATTGGCTTAGACAAGGGCATAAAGTGAGAAAGCTCGTCACGGTTTGACTGGGCAACGCAAATCTCTCGTGACATTCACGGTATTGAGTGGGTCAAAGACATTTGTTCATATCCAACTTTCGCTAAAAACTTTTAGAATCTCAAGGGTTTTCTGCTGAGTAGCTTAAAGATGATAGACTTGGCGCCGGCTTAGCAAGAGCAGAAGTCCCGATGATACCTTGGGGAAAAATGGAGATCAAAACGCACCAAGAAGAATACTTTTTATTAACCAGAAACTCCAACTTTGGATGGAAACTTTGGAGCGTTAGGTCTTCGTGTTAAGTAGGCGTGAAAGACGTGATATTTTTTGTGCGAGTTCAGCAAAGAGTTTTAGACGCCTCGGTGAGAATTGAAGGTTAGTGAACACCCAGAAGTCAACGCCTTGGACTTATTTATTTGGGAAGGGTGAGGAAATTGATGATATCTGGTTTTTTGGGAGATCGTCGAGCACCACTTCATCTTAAGGGAACTTAAATATCAATGCGACGGTGGACAAAATGTGTGTAGGAGCCCGTGTTCAAGGATCGGAACTCGAAAGACTAACATAAAACCCTCGATTTAAACATTCCAAACACAACCCAATTGCTTCCAAGTTTTGAAAAGATCAAACAATGCGATAATATATGGGTCGGGAGTAAAAGCTATAGACTAATAACCGGACCTCTCGCGGCCTTTCTAAGTGTACCCACTGTTATCTTGTCATATTATATCGGCAGGGTCCTCCGGACATTCGCATACGTTGGTGCCATAATACTGCTCTATGTCTCTAAGAATCTGGATCTCTTTGTCTTTGACAAAATTTACCACAACACCCTGCAAAAGCAGACACGGATTGGCATTTGTAAATTGCAATGTCGATGAGATTTGTCGTTATACCCACGGCAAGAACAAAAAACTGAAAATAGGATTGCCGTTGCCTCCACTTCAAGGTTCATAATAGTTACCTTCCGCCCAAAACGGCCTACTCGACCGGCCCGATGGACGTACAGCTCTCTGCTGTTGGGAAGATCATCGTTGACAACGAGACAAACCTACAGAGTGTATTGAGAATGATTCAGTCGTCCACTTGCACAACTAAATGGTCGTGGTGCAACAGGGAAGTAAGAAATTTGGCCTTCCGTAAAAGCAAGCATCTGACGTACAAATGAGTTGATGCACACGGCAGACAAAAACGGTAGAATGTCATCATCTGCATTATTGCGATGTTAATTTTCAGGACTAACCTGCTCAACATCAATCCCTCGAGCCCACACATCGGTGGTGATGATCAACCGAGTTGCCCCAGATCGAAATCCAGCCATTACTGCATCTCTCTCCTTTTGAGGCATTTCCCGGTGCATGAAGGACACAGTGAAGTTAGAATCACGCATCTTTTCAGCAAGCCACTCCACCTGCTCCACAAATATAAGAAAGACATGAAGAGCCACAGCACAAAATATAGATCAAAGAGAAATAGAGTAGAGGTCTTCACAATCTCTAAGTCATCGAGATGTTTATGTTCCACCTCAAGTGTGGAACCCAACGTGGTTGGGGTCGTACCTTCCGCTTAGTGTTGCAGAATACAACTCCTTGGCTTATGGGCCAGTTGTCGAATAGATCGCACAGAGTGTCAAATTTCCAGTCTACTATTTCCACTGGCACCATGTACTGGTCGACCCGCTGCAACCATACGAAGAAAAGGAAGGATGGCGTCAGAAGAATCTCATGATCCCTAGCCGCCATCAAATGCAACTAACCCAATGTAGCTCACCTCCAGCATCAACTCATCGCGCGTCACAACAATCCTTACGGGATCGGTCATGAATCTTCCTGTCATCTCTAATATCTCAGTGGGGAGGGTCGCTGAAACTAAGACAACCTGCAGAGAATGCCACTCATGCCTTAGCCAGTTGCGTACATGAACGTGTAAGAGCGACTCCCTAAAAACTGATTTAATTTAGAACGAAGCAAATCATAGCAATGTGCTGAAAATTACAAAGTGCGCTTTATGGGGAGAGAAGCACGTCTCGTCGTGGCAAAAAATCCGCTACTCATCAGACAAGACGAGGAAAAAGCAAGTGTCCTAATCATAGTAGAAGCGTGAAGCCAAAAGACGACCGTTTTATTCACCTCGTACATGCTCTAATGTCCAAATCATGTAGAAATTAAGGAGCAGAAAGGAGGAAAGAAAATTCCAGATCTCCCGTCAAATTTTGAATCCCATAAAACTTAGACGCTTCATCTCGCAGCATGTTGACTAAAGCAGAAAGACCTTTTGGAAATTCTAAGAATCAGCTGAGGTGGAGAAGGGATGACTATCTAGATTGATGATGATCGAAAAGTGAAGAGCATTCCATTGCCAATCATGAAAGAGAAAGCTGAAATTGATCCCACCCTTTCTTAGATTGGACTTAAAAAGAAGTAATGGCATTCGGTTTTTATTAGGATAACGCAATGGAATTAGGCCAAGGGGTGAGAATACTAGGGACCATTACTGGGGTTATTGCGTAAAAGAAGTCATCTTTACTACCACTACATTGATTCAACATGAAGGACTGGCAACCTGAATCTCCGGAGGAATGAATCTGTAAACATTGTAGATTTGATCCTTAAATCCTCGGCTCAGCAACTCATCAGCTTCGTCCTGGCAAAAATATAGGTAAGTGAATAGAGAGAACTTGTTTCGCAGAAAGCAGAAGGAAACCTAACAGGATCCGGAGTCGAAGGAGGTGATGCAGTGCACTCACAAGGACTAGGAGTTTGATGGCTCTGGTGCGAAGAGTTCTCCTCTTTATCATGTCAAGCACCCTGCCTGGAGTTCCGGACACAACATGAACTCCGTGCTCCAATTTCCGGATATCTTCACCCATGCTCTTGCCTCCAACGCATGCTTGGGCTAGCACGTTCCTGTAATAACCAATAGCCAGCACAACTGTCTCCGTCTGACTCGCCAAATCCCTCGTAGGTGACAAAATCAGCACTTGCACACAGAACAGACCGTGAAGGAAGCAAATTAGCTAAGATAAAATCGATGGCCACAAGGCAGCAACCAAATTCAAATTGCAACTTTCAGAGAGCCAAATAAATGAGGGTAGCTTGAAAAATCAACAAAATACAAGCAACAGAGTCACGGATACTTAATAATAGGAGCTTGTTGACGTGTGCATCCAGGATATTTGCAATACAAATAAGCAAACCCACATTGCAGTTTCAATTATACTAATGCTCCTGTTATATAGATAAAAAATGTAACAATAAAACTACTCGTTTTCCTTGATAATGAAGAAAACCTTTCATGCCTTGCAAGTGCCTAAAATACTCAGTTAAGAGGACCCACTTAAGCATTCCCGAGTTCATAAACAAATTGAAGATATATATAATGTCACCTGAAGAAGTGCATAAACTCAGGCTACGCTTAATTCCAAAGAAAGCTTCTCAAAACAAAGTTCATGAACAAATTCCTTAGACTATAGCTCGAACTTCTTTCAGGGCCATCCGCCGGGTGATCGTAAAACTAAAAGCCAGCATCCCTCCGTCTCAACATCATGAACATCTCAAATTGAATTTTGTTACGCCAGAATTTCGGGAGAGAGAGGGTTCGCCAATTTTTATTTTTATTTTTTAAATTAATCTTTGGTGTCATAGTTTGAGCTCTATAATGTTTATGACTCATTTTACCCTCCAAAGCAAAACGCATAACATGCCTCGAACTAATTCCAGTAGAAAACCGATAGTAAAAGAAGGGTCTTCGCTCAAGAAGAGGATCGCGTACTCTCTTGTGGAGGTGTCCACGATCTGGCAAGACGCGAGAGCAAAGGTGGAGGTCTTGACCGTGCCGGACTGCGCCTGAGCGATCACGTCTCTGCCTCGCTGTTGAATCGCCGAGGGCTTGTCGAACCCGTGGTCGTAGATCCACGGAGAACATCGTCGCTCAGGCCCATGCGGTTGAAGCTCGACACGGACTCCACGCCTGTCGCCGTCTCGAATGCCGCCGCCGGCGGGCGCGATCGGGTCGCCAGAACTGGCCTTGCCATCAAGGACGTCGCCATTACCGAATCCAAAGAGATGAGGAAAGGGCAAGAGAGCAGTCTCGTCTCTCTCTGGAATTGATGAGTGAGCGGGAGTGTGGAAGCGCTCGTCTCAAACAGGGCCAAATGGACTTTCTGTCAAATTAGGACACGATCAGTCTAAAGTATCCTTGATTTTAACAAATCAGATCATGAAATGAACATTGTCTCAAATAACATTTGCATTTAAAAATCGCATACGATTTTGCACCTTGATTTTGGATTTTCTAAATTTTGAAAATATCTTTGACTGAGAAAAACTAAAATAAAAAAATCAAGTCACTTCAAAACAGTTAAACTATGGGTATTGCAATTTTTTCCAGAATGACTTCATTCAAAAAATAAACTAGACACTTGTTACCATATTAGAAAAATTGTAATTTCATTCCATCGTGTTATGTGTGATTGGTATCTCTAAAAATTAAATTTTTCTTTATTAGTACTATAAAAAGCCCCAATATAATTTTTGACTATTAAACTAATTTTTTAGCATAAAAACTCTTATTCAATGCATCTATGACAAATTTACCATCCGTTAATATTTACTAAATTGTATCAATACTGTAAAAAGTACAAAATATTGTACATATGACAAACAAAGGGTAAAACCCTAAATCGCTAACTCGTTAACGCCATGTCTTGTCTAATTCGGTAATTTGACTATAGAATTTAAAAGAAATTAGTGGAGGGTAAAATTGTCACATGTGTATTAATTGTGAGGTTTTCTATGGTAAAAAAAAAAAAAAAATAGTTTAGTTTAAATTTTTCACATACGTATGGTTTTAAGATTTTTCATGATATTAATCCTATTTTTTTCGGTCAAGATCTTGAAAATCAAATTATGCAAAATGACAGCATGGGAAATTACATGTTTTTGACCTTGGAGATCTCATCACTGGGCCTTTCACTTATAATCCTAATTTCCAACGAAAATTTTGATAATTTCATCAAATTTCAATGCAAAATATGCCCAAAATTTGTTGAGTTAGCATTAATAATAGACGTGCCCCATGTATGAACTACTAAAGTAATTTCACTACTGATCTTGTACTTTAAATGTTTCCCTTGGATTCTAAATGCGTGTTAATAATCTAGCTAATTAGATCGATATGTTTTGGTGATTTTATTACAATTATTTAAGCATCAGTTGGAATGGTTGTAAAAAAAAAAAAAAAAAAAACACTTTCTTAGGTCAATTTAACCACTTGAAAATGTACTATAAAAAAATCAAAAGTTATTTCTTTCATTATTTAAATTTCATTAATATTGTCTCACAAAATGAAATGAGTATGAAAATATGTAGAAATAAGCGTATTGGGGGTCTTAAAACTTATTGCGAAAGTGCAATCGAGTCATAAAACTTTCAAGAAGTGCAATTAAGTCGTAAGACTTACCGCGAAAAGTGCGGTCGAAACATAAAACTTTCAAAAAGTGCAATCGAGTTATAAGCTTGTCAAATTGATCAAATCAAGTCCTTTTGTTAACTGTACTTTTGAAAATTTTATGACTCAATTGCATTTTCATGACCAATTTTAGAATTTGATTATACTTTTTGAAAGTTTTATGATTTGATTATACATTCGTGACAAGTTTTAAAACTTCATTGCATTTTTTGAAAATTTTAAAATATAATTGCACTTTCTTGATAAGTTTAAAAATTTTCAATATACTTATCCCAAATATGTATTAATATAATCACAACAGGAATTATTTAATTCTTACTATTCTCTGTCGAAAGTTTTGTTTGAGTATTTTCCTTCTATTCAGCTTCACATTTTTGTTTGAATGTCAATCTTATGTTTCCTATATTCTCAGTTTATTGATATGCTTTTATCATTTTATTACAATTATCTAAGCATCATTCGGAATGGTTGTACGAAAAACAAACCTTTTCTTAAGTCAATTTAACCACTTGAAAATGTACTAAAAAAACTCCAAAGTTATTTCTTTCATTATTTAAATATCGTTAATTTTGTCTCGCAATATTAAATGATTATGAAAATATGTAGAAATAAGTGTATTGGGGTCCTAAAACTCATCGCGAATATACAATCGAGTCATAACAAGAAATGCAATTAAGTCTTAAAACTTACTGTGAAAATGCAATCGAAGCCTAAAATTTTTGAAAAGTGCAATCAAATTATGAAGCTTGTCAAATTGGTCAAATCGAATTCTTTCGTTTGCTGTACTTTTTGAAAATTTTATGACTATATTGTATTTTTGTGACAAATTTTAAAACTTGATTACACTTTTTGAAAAATTTTACAACTTGAGTATACATTAATGATAAATTTTAAGACTTGATTGCACTTTTTGAAAATTTTAAAATGTAATTGCACTTTTTGGACAAGTTTAAAAATTTTCAACATACTTATCCCAAATATGTTTTAATACAATCCCGGTGAGAATTATTTAATTCTTACTATTCTCTGTTGAAAGTTTTGTCTGAGTATTTTCCTTTTATGCAGCTTCATATTTTTGTTTGAATATCAATCTTATGTTTTCTATAGTCTGAGTTGATTGATATGTTTGGTGATTTTATTACAATTATCTAATCATCAGTTGGGATGGTTGTGCGAAAAATAAACCTTTTCTTAAGTCTTTAACCACTTGAAAATGTACTATAAAAACTCCAAAGTTATTTCCTTTATTATTTAAATATCGTTATTTTGTCTCACAATATGAAATGAATATGGAAATATGTAGAAATAAAGATATTGGGGCTCCTAAAACTTATCGTGAAAGTATAATCAAGTCATAAAATTTTCAAAAAGTGCAATAAAATCGTAAAACTTAATGCGAAAGTTCAATCAAAGCATAAAACTTTCAAAAAATACAATCGACTTATAAAACCTGTCAAATTAGTTGAATTGAATCCTTTCGTTAACCGCACTTTTTGAAAATTTTATGACTCGGTTGCATTTTTGTAAATGATTTTAGAACTTGATTACACTTTTGGAAAGTTTTACAACTTGATTGTACATTCTTGATAAGTTTTAAGACTTAATTGCACTTTTTAAAAGTTTTAAAACGTAATTGTACTTTCTTGACAAGTTTAAAAATTTTCAATGTACTTATCCCGGATATATATTAATACAATTCTAGCGAACTTATTTAATTCTTCCTATTCTCAGTGAAAGTTTCGTTTGACTATTTTCCTTTTATTCAGCTTCAGATTTTTGTTTGAATAACAATGTTGTGTTTCCTCTATTGGGTTGAGTCTTTATTTTTGCTGCTCTAGAAATTGGTCATTGGACATGTACACTTTTCTAAGAAGGCCGCCTATAAAATATATACTATATATTTTTCCATTAACTTGTTTTTTTTTTTTTTTTTGTGAAAAATTTTTCCATTAACTTTCGCTTTGCAATAAATTGAAAACCTAAGATAACACACGAATAAATAGTATACTGTCACAAATCTTAAATAATATAACACGTAAGACTCTAGAACCTTTCTTACCGTGGATGACACTAAAATGATTATGTCGTTGGGCGTGTCTGAACTCTGAACTAAAGCTTGTCTCTCTGCTTCTGTTTTTGGATTTTGTCACTCAATTCTGAATCGGAGAATGAAATGGTAAATTGAACGGACTGCGACCATTTTTTTTATTATGTAATTTGAAGTTGGATTTCGTTCCTTCGTCTGTTTTGACCAATGCGCGGCCATGTTACCAGTCGAATTTTGGAGGCTTAGGAGCTGATTTAGGCAGTTCGCCATTTAATTTTACCTAATCGAATTGGGTGAAGGCTTGCCGATTGTTGAACGCGCGTGGAGCTTTCCCAGAATCAAAGGATTGTGCGTGACCAAGAGTGGAAATTGGGATGATTTAGCTTAATTTGTTTCAAGGCATTGAGAGGAGATTCCTTTCATGAACAGATGCATAGTTGGTGTGCGAGCTGCTGTGGTGTTTCAAGTTAAGGCGTGATCAACAATTAAAGCATGATTGTTGAACTTGACGACCGTAATTCAAGAATATCTTTAAGATTCCTGTCACTCTATTATCCTTTTTCCTGTACTGTTATGGTAGTTAAAGGATTTCTTCAAAAATTCTTGATTTTTTTTTCCTGGCCAGTGTGTTATTTGGATTTAGCATTTCATTGTTTTTCTATTGGACAGTGAGGGATAGAGCCGGCGTAATTGAAAATATATCCTTAAGGCTTTAATTTTTCTGAAATTAAAAAGCTACTAAAGGTATCTTTGTTCTTGGTTTTGGGCTTAGATCTCTTGATTTATCTTGGTATCTCCACAAGACCTCTATTCAATTAGCTTTGTTGGATCGTTCAGTGCAATTCATTATACAGCTATGTATTATCCCCAAGATATTTCTATGATAAAACATAATCGTGGATCCATTAGAACTTACCTACGTGGATCTTACTTGGACATTGATATTTACCTGTATTAATCATGTAGAGTTTTTCCTTTGATTAGCATAAGGAGATGGCAGATGCTGAAGACATTCAGCCTCTTGGTGTTGATAATGGATTTGGATGGTTAAGGTGAGAATATTGATGCACCGGTCCATTGTTATGGGCTTTCCTAGAGTGCATGGTGGTATTTGTGCTCAAGTAATATCTGAATTTGATAGGCCGGTTTTGCAGGAGATGATGCTTCAAGAATTGTCTTCCCCAGTATGGTTTGTCGATCGAGTCACCCCGTTGACATGGTTAGTATGGGCCACAGGGTTGCTTATGTTGGAGATGAGGCCCAATCTAAAAGGGGCATGCTTACTTTGAAGTACCCTATGGAGAGTGGAATTGTCAGCAATTGGGACAATATGGAAAAGATCTGGCATCACACTTTCTACATCGAGCTATGCGGGGCTCTCGAAGAACGTCCGATGCTCCTTATTTAAGCAACCCTCAACCCAAAAAGCAACCAGGGAGAAGATGCCACTGATCATATATGAAACGTTTGTCCCTGATAGTGTTGTCAAAGTTAACATGAAGACAGAGTGAGAGAGTTGATTTAATAAATGCAAGGTGTATAAATGGGGATGAGCTTTCACATGGAAACTTAGTAAGAGAGTTGATTTGATAAATGCAAGCTGTATAGATGGGGATGAACTTTCACACGGAAACTTATTAAGAGAGTTGATTTAATAAATGCAAGATGTATACATAGGGATGGGTTCTTCAACGCGGATTTCTTTTTTGATTTGATTTGATTTGATTTGATTTTTCTAACCACATCCCGACCTTAATAGCATACTTGACGTGTAACCTAAAGATTTATCCTTTTGAAGGTCTAAAGCGAACATGATATGAGCCATAGTCGGCAAAAATCAAACAAGAGGGTTGCATCTCAGAAAAGGCAAATGAATATAACCTCTCAACTTCCCGCGTTGACCAAATTTCAGCTTTAACATGGGATTGGGACATTCGGAAGGTCCAAAGCGAACATGACATGAACCATAGTCGAGAAAAATTCTACACGAGGGTTGCAGCTCGAAAAAGACAAATAAATATAATTTCTTGAGGGTTTTCTCAGCTAATTCTCTGTTCCTCTCTCCAGAACATTTCTCCTCAATCACATGAATCCATTCCACCAAAGAAAATAGAAAGTCACATGAATCCACTCTCAGATACCCCAATCCAGCATACAAAAGACCAAAAAATGCGACTTCTGAAGTTGGTCGGTTTCTCTCTTAATTTTCAACATCTACTCCGGAATAAGAAGGCCCGCTCTAAAATTACAGCAGTCTGAAAATGGTAACTGGAGACATTCTTCGAACAGGGGACGCACTTCTTCCCCATTAAACGTCTCCCACACGGCTTATGTCCATCTAATTGTAGTGCTCATCACAGCTCTCTCTAAATAAGGTCCATTCACGAAATTTCGAGTGGAATAATGTTTTCTTTTTCTAGTTGGCTATAATATGTCGGTCAACTATGCAACAAATATTACGTAATATTTCTAGCAGAATAATGTTTTCTTCTTTTATTGGTTTTGAAGTTTCCCGTAATCATTTAAGTGACCGCGAGTATAAATAAGGTCCATTCTTGAAGTCTGAGGGGAAAGTTCCTGTTAACCATCTCAAACTGATTCTTGCTTCTTCCTTCTTATCTTGAACCAGGAAAACACTAAGAGAGACTGAGAGAGGGAGAGAAAATGCCAAGGACTGAGGAAGTTGTTTTAGAGGAGCTTGTGGAAGTGGAGAGGAGGTTAAGGCGTCTCAGATGGGAGCTCGACCTTAAAGAGAGTGCCTTGTTGTTGCATGCTAGGCGGGCCGTGAATATCAATCTCCCGGAAGCCCGCATTGCAGCGATGCGAGCCAGAGTGCAGGAAATTCGAGAAGAGATCATCCGGGGTGATGAGGAGCATGCTGCGCTCTTCGTAGAATTCATTGAAGCCTTCCTGGCGTAACGATCTTCTCCTCTAAAATCGAGTACACGTTTGCTTTTATGGGCATCCGAAGGTTAAGAGAAGCATAGTGGGGTAAGAATGGTATACTTATGTAGCTGGGAGAATAAGAATGGTATACTTATGTAGTTGGGAGAATAATTGTTTCTTGGATATGGTTCTTGAACTTCAAGATTGATAATAGTGTCTTCTTGTTTCCTGGTCATCCGGAGAATAAGAAATAAAGATATATAGAAGTGTTTCTTGGATCGAGCATTGAATACGTTTGGAGTTTCTTTGTTTACAAAGCTCACAGCTTTTAAACTCGTAGGTTTAAAGTGTATGGGGCTGTCATACGATTGGAAATATCTTTCATCCATTTCCTTTTATATATGATTCTATATAATTTTTATGTGTCAGATCATTTTCATATTTGCCAGTCATTTAGTTGTAATGAGTATGATGCCGGTGAATAGGTGGGAGTAGACGAGGAAGAGAAATGGCCATGCCAAAGCGGGAAAAAAAAATACTGAAGAGAAAAGCTAGGAGAGTAAAATTCGTGAAGAAGTCCCTTAATTCTTAGATTCATCCAACATCTGCTTTTATAAATTTGTGCACTTGAGATCTTTGATGATACACACCTACGGGAGATTACATATCCTTCAATCTTCCCCAAAGAAAAGCATAATAATACCTGAGTATCTCATAGAAAAGAAATGTATACAGACGAACTTCAAGTATATGCAATTGTATAATTACGTATTCTCTATTGCCTCGAAAGTCAAAATACAGTTTCCGCGTGAAAAATTGTCTTTGCTGGTGTGGTGGGAAAAAAATATTGTATGATCTAATAATTAATTCATCCAACATGGAACTCACATAATTAATTGTCGAGAAGACATTGGTCCACAAGCTCCGAAATCTTTTGCTAGAGATCATTTAGGTGATCGCCCCGTCTTTAGTCTTGACCGCCAAATCGTCCACATAACATTAGATGATATAGTGGAGCAAAGTCCCTAGGAAGGAAAGTCATGAACGTTGCGCCCGCTTTCTTTGAACCTAAAATGTATAACTTTGTATCGGAATATTCCCCGGAACTATAAAGGCCGTCGTTTCCTCGCCACCATTTGGATCCATTCTTGTATTGATTGCTGCTGGAATATCCATTCTATCCGTAGCTCGGCGATAGGCAAAAGGAATGTGTCCTTTGACTGGCATTGTTTAAGTCTATAAAGTTAACAAAACACTCTAACATTGGTCATTCTTCTTTTTCGCTGGCAAAATATTTCCTAGCCGAGCAAGGTATTCATTTTGGTAACTTTGATAAGTTAGTCGAATTCAGCTACTAGGTCCGGATGAAAAGAATTTGGTTTCTGCAAGAATATTCAACTAAGATAACATCTGTTTTCTCGTCAGCCGGTGACTAGGCATATAAAAGTAGATAACAAGCACATGCACGTGCCCATAAACGTGCAGATTCCCCTCTTTTATCAACACAGGTAATAAATCCAAGATGTATAATTAAGAATGAGTTATTCTAGTGCTCACGGAAAGGTCAAAAGCCCATATATATCCGCATTGAACAAGAATGCCTTGGATTAGAAGTACGTAGTTTTGTGAAAGTTAACGTGGAAACTTGATAAGAGCGTTGATTTATTATGTGCGAGATTTATAAATAAGGATGGGTCCTTCAACAGAGGTTTTTCTATTTGGTTTGATTTTCCATTTTTCTAACCACTTCTTGATCTCACTCGTTTTCTTATGTATGGCCAAGAACGGAAGTCCTTTGCCTTTGCAAGACTCCTTCAAGTCATACCCACAAGCACTAGAGACTTGTTGATTTAATTCTTTTTGCTGACAACTTTTTAATTCAATTCTATATACCGCAACTGCTATCCCTGTCCACAATGTTGCGTGCTAGGCGGGCCGTGTATATCAATCACCCGGAAGCCCGCATTGACCCTTGGGGATCTCAACGCTGGTCCTTTCGCTTTTAATCCTAATTTGCGACGAAAATTTATGATAATTCCATCGAATTTCAATTCAAAATATGCCCAAAATTGTTGAGTTAGCATTAACAACTGTTGTGCCCCATGTATGAACTGCTAATGCGAATTTCCCTATTGATCTTGTACTTTAAATGTTTCCCTTGGATTCTAAGTGTGTGTTGATGATCTAGCTAATTAGATTGATATGTTTTGGTGATTTTACTACAATTATCTAAGCATCATTTGGAATGGTTGTACGAAAAACAAGCCTTTTCTTAAGTCAATTTAACCCTTGGGGATCTCAACGCCGGGCCTTTTCCTCCTTGCTCTGGATTGCAGCCAATGCTGCACTTGCAATGGATTTTTCTTGTAGAAAAGATGTATTTGATGGGACTGTGATTATTTGATTTTTCTGGCTATTTAACCATGTCTTAACCGCAGTCTCGGATCCTTGTTCAAGGCGTTTGAATCCGTCCCACCATTTTGTCTTGTATTTTCGGACAAGTACAGGTACTAAGTTGGAGGATGCATTATATTCGAACTCCCAGGCTGTTACCCATGAGACTTTGAATATTATGAAAAAATGCATAAGGCATAGGAACCTTAAATCATGTTGGGTTGGTACAAAGTGTTTCCGAAATATTTTGTATCCTTGACTAATTGTGGGATGTAGTATAATGTCCAAAAGACCAAAGAAATCCCACCAGGAGTTAAACCAGTTTGATAGGCTTTGTCTTGGGAAGTTGTCTTTGAAGAATACTAGCCAAGTATCCGAAGGCAAAGGCCATAGCTTTGTAATGGATTCTATAGACAAGAGTTAGAGGAATGGATCCATCTGCTACTTTGTAATTATGGGTTTTGATTTAGAGTGTGAGGCTTTAAGAATATTTTTATCCTTAAGAGAAACTGAGAAATTGGGGTACCAGTCAAAATGTATTGGTCATTTGCAAAGACTTGTTTTTACTGTACCAAGGATAGATTCATCATAGTTTAAGTGATGTATTTGATGGGACTGTGGTTATTTGATTTTATATATAATTCCGGCGGGACTTATTTAATTCTTCCTATTCTCAATTGAAAGTTTTGTCCGAGTATTTTCATTTTATTCAGCTTCACATTTTTGTTTGAATATCAATCTTATGTTTCCTATATTGGGGTGTTTATTTATTTTTGCTGCTCTAGAAATTGGTCACTGGACATGTACACTTTTCTAAGAAGGCCGCCTATGAGATATATATTATATTGTTTTCCATTAACTTTCGCTTTGTAATAAATTTAAAACCTAAGATAACACGCAAATAAATGGTATACTGTCACGAATCTTTAATAATACAACACGTAAGACTCTAGAACCTTTCTTACCGTAGATGACACTCAAACGATTATGTCGTTGGGCGTGCCTGAACTCTCAACCAAAGCTTGTCTCCTGCTTCTGTTTTGGATTTTGTCGTTCGGTTCTGAATCGGAGAATGAAACGGTGAATCGAATGGAATCTGACCCTTTTATATGTAATTCGAAGTTGGGTTTCGTTCTCTCGTTTGTATTGCCCGATGCACGGCCATGTTAACCGTCGAATTTTAGAGGCTTAGGAACTGATTTAGGCGGTTCGCCATTGAATTTTACCGAATCTGAATGGGTGATGGCTTGCCGACTGTTAAACGCGTGTAGAGCTTTCCGAGAATCAACGGATTGTGCGAGACCAAGAGAGGAAATTGGGATGATTTAGCTTAATCTGTTTCAAGGCATCGAGAGGAGATTCCTTTCATGAATAGATGCATAGTTGGTGTGCGAGCTGCTGTCGTGTTTCGAGTTAAAGCGAGATCAACAATTAAAGCATGATTGTTGAACTGGACGACCGTAATGGGTTGAAAAGTCCGTAATATCTTTAAGATTCTCGTCACTCTCTTTTATTTTTCCCGTATTGTTATGGTAGTTAAAGGATTTCTTCAAAAATTCTTGATTTTCTTTTTCCTGGCCAGTGTATTATTTGGAATTAGCATTTGATTGTTTTGTTGTTGGATAGTGAGGGATGGAGCCTGCGTAATTGAAAATATATCCTTAAGGCTTTAATTTTTCTAAAATTAAAAAGCTGCTGAAGGTATCTTTGTTCTTGGTTTTGGGCTTAGATCTCTTGATTTATCTTGGTATCTCCACAAAAGCTCTATTCAATTAGCTTTGTTGGATCGTTTAGTGCAGTTCATTATACAGCTATGTATTATCCCCAGGTATTTCTATGATAAAACGTAACCGTGGATCCATTAGAACTTACCTACGTGGATCTTACTTGGACATTGATATTTACCTGTATTAATCATGTAGAGTTTTTCCTTTGATTAGCATAAGGAGATGGCAGACGCCGAAGACGTTCCACCTCTCGTTGTTGATAATGGATTTGGCATGGTCAAGGTGAGAATATCGATGCACCAGTCCATTGCTATGGGCTTTCCTCGAGTGCATGGTGGTATCTGTGCTGAATTTGACAGGTTGGTTTTGCTGGAGATGATGCTCCAAGGGTTGTCTTCCCCAGTATGGTTGGTCGATCGAGGCACCCCGCTGACATGGTTAGTATGGGCCACAGGGTTGCTTATGTTGGAGCTGAGGCCCAATCTAAAAGGGGCAGACTTACTTTGAAGTACCCTATAGAGAGTGGAATTGATAGCAATTGGGACGATATGGAAAAGATCCGGCATCACACTTTCCAGATTGAGCTACGCGGGGCTCCCGAAGAACATCCGATGCTCCTTATTTAAGCAACCCTCATCCCAAAAAGCAAACGGGGAGAAGATGCCGCTGATTATATTTGAAACGTTTGCCCCTAATAGTGTTGTCAAAGTTAACGTGAAGACATAGTCAGAGAGTTGATTTAATAAATGCAAGGTGTATAAATGGGGATGAACTTTCACATGGAAACTTACTAAGAGAGTTTATTTAATAAATGCAAGGTGTATAAATGGGGATGAACTTTCACGCGCAAACTTATCAAGAGCATTGATTTAATAAATGCAAGATGTATATATAGGTAGGGATGGGTTCTTCAACGCGGGTTTTTGATTTGATTTGATTTGATTTTTCTCTTTTCTAAGCACGTCCCGACCTTAATAGCATACTTGACGTGTAACCTAAAAATTTATCCTTTTGAAGGTCTAAAGTGAACATGATATAAACCATAATCGGCAAAAATCAAACAAGAAGGTTGCATCTCAGAGAAAGGCAAATGAATATAACCTCTCAACTTCCCACGTTGACCAAATTTCAGCTTTAACATGGGATTGGGACATTCGGAAGGTCCAAAGCAAACATGACATGAACCATAGTCGAGAAAAATTATACATGAGGGTTGCAGCTCGAAAAAGACAAATGAATATAATTTCTTGAGGGTTTTCTCAGCTAATTCTCTGTTCCTCTCTCCAGAACATTGCTCCTCAATCACATAAATCCATTCCACCAAAGAAAAAAGAAAATCACATGAATCCACTCTCAGAAACCCCAATCCAGCATACAAAAGACCAAAAAAATGCGACTTCTGAAGTTGGTCGGTTTCTCTCTTAATGTTCAACATATACTCCGGAATAAGAAGGCCCGCTCTAAAATTACAGCAGTCTGAAAATGGTAAGTGGAGAGATTCTTCGAACATGGGACGCGCTTCTTCCCCATTAAATGTCTCCCACACGACTTATGTCCATCTAATTGTAGTGCTCATCACAGCTCTCTCTAAATAAGGTCCATTCACGAAATTTCGAGTGGAATAATGTTTTCTTTTTCTAGTTGGCTATAATATGTAGTCGGTCAACTATGCAACAAATATTACGTAATATTTCTAGCAGAATAATGTTTTCTTCTTTTATTGGTTTTGAAGTTTCCCGTAATCATTTAAGTGACCGCGAGTATAAATAAGGTCCATTCTTGAAGTCTGAGGGGAAAGTTCCTGTTAACCATCTCAAACTGATTCTTGCTTCTGCCTTCTTATCTTGAACCAGGAAAACACTAAGAGAGACTGAGAGAGGGAGAGAAAATGCCAAGGACTGAGCAAGTTGTTTTAGACGAGCTTGAGGCAGTGGAGAGGAGGTTAAGGCGTCTCAGATGGGAGCTCGACCTTAAAGAGAATGCCTTGTTGTTGCATGCTAGGCGGACCGTGAATATCAATCACCCGGAAGCCCGCATTGCAGCGATGCGAGCCAGAGTGCAGGAAATTCGAGAAGAGATCACCCGGGCTGATGAGGAGCATGCTGCGCTCTTCGTAGAATTCATTGAAGCCTTCCTGGCGTAACGATCTTCTCCTCTAAAATCGAGTATACGTTTGCTTTTATGGGCATCCGAAGGTTAAGAGAAGCATAGTGGGGTAAGAATGGTATACTTATGTAGCTGGGAGAATAAGAATGGTATACTTATGTAGTTGGGAGAATAATTGTTTCTTGGATATGGTTCTTGAACTTCAAGATTGATAATAGTGTCTTCTTGTTTCCTGGTCATCCGGAGAATAAGAAATAAAGATATATAGAAGTGTTTCTTGGATCCAACATTGAATACGTTTGGAGTTTCTTTGTTTACAAAGCTCACAGCTTTTAAACTCGTAGGTTTAAAGTGTATGGGGCTGTCATACGATTGGAAATATCTTTCATCCATTTCCTTTTATATATGATTCTATATAATTTTTATGTGTCAGATCATTTTCATAATTGCCAGTCATTTAGTTGTAATGAGTATGATGCCGGTGAATAGGTGGGAGTAGACGAGGAAGAGAAATGGCCATGCCAAAGCGGGAAAAAAAAATACTGAAGAGAAAAGCTAGGAGAGTAAAATTCGTGAAGAAGTCCCTTAATTCTTAGATTCATCCAACATCTGCTTTTATAAATTTGTGCACTTGAGATCTTTGATGATACACACCTACGGGAGATTACATATCCTTCAATCTTCCCCAAAGAAAAGCATAATAATACCTGAGTATCTCATAGAAAAGAAATGTATACAGACGAACTTCAAGTATATGCAATTGTATAATTACGTATTCTCTATTGCCTCGAAAGTCAAAATACAGTTTCCGCGTGAAAAATTGTCTTTGCTGGTGTGGTGGGAAAAATATTGTATGATCTAATAATTAATTCATCCAACATGGAACTCACATAATTAATTGTCGAGAAGACATTGGTCCACAAGCTCCGAAATCTTTTGCTAGAGATCATTTAGGTGATCGCCCCCGTCTTTAGTCTTGACCGCCAAATCGTCCACATAACATTAGATGATATAGTGGAGCAAAGTCCCTAGGAAGGAAAGTCATGAACGTTGCGCCCGCTTTCTTTGAACCTAAAATGTATAACTTTGTATCGGAATATTCCCTGGAACTACAAAGGCCGTCGTTTCCTCGCCACCATTTGGATCCATTCTTGTATTGATTGCTGCTGGAATATCCATTCTATCCGTAGCTCGGCGATAGGCAAAAGGAATGTGTCCTTTGGACTGGCATTGTTTAAGTCTATAAAGTTAACAAAACACTCTAACATTGGTCATTCTTCTCTTTCGCTGGCAAAATATTTCCAAGCCGAGCAGGGTATTCATTTCAGTAACTTTGATAAGTTAGTCGAATTCAGCTACTAGGTCCGGATGAAAAGAATTTGGTTTCTGCACGAATATTCAACTAAGATAACATCTGTTTCTCTCGTCAGCCGGTGACTAGGCATATAAAAGTAGATAATATGCACATGCACGTGCCCATAGACGTGCAGATTCCCCTCTTTTATCAACACAGGTAATAAATCCATGATGTATAAATAAGGATGAGTTCTTCTATTGCTCACGAAAAGGTCAAAAGCCCATATATATCCGCATTGAACAGGAATGCCTTGGATTAGAAGTACGTAGTTTTGTGAAAGTTAACGTGGAAACTTGATAAGAGCGTTGATTTAATACGTGCGAGATTTATAAATAAGGATGAGTCCTTCAACAGAGGTTTTTCTATTTGATTTGATTTTCCATTTTTCTAACCACTTCTTGATCCCACTCGTTTTCTTTCGTATGGCCAAGAACGGAAGTCCCTTGCCTTTGCAAGACTCCTTCAAGTCATACCCACAAGCACTAGAGACTCGTCGATTTAATTTTTTTGCTGACAACTTGTGAACTTAATTCTATGTACCGCAATTGTTATCCCTGTCCACAATGTGAAGAGGATTAATCTGTGAGTTCTTAATATGTTTTCATTTCAGCAAACCCTATATCATATATTCCAACCGATTCAAATTCTTTGAATCAAGAAATTGAATCACCTACATCATCATCTGACAAAGATGATCTGCCTGCTTCTTCAATGACACCTGCATCTTCAGTGGGATCCCCGCATCCATGCCTTGATGATTCTTGCTCACTAGTTCCAAGACAAAGGCATATTGAGCAGCCACATTTGTCCTTCGGCATGGACCAAAGAGTAAAAATGTCCCACACTGATTTCTCCATGTACATGTTGTCCTATCTCCTCTTATGTTTCATTTAGCCGGCTATCATTAGAACATATATGTTGTATTAGTTGCATATAAGAGGAACAAGAATCATCATCTTTTGATGAAGCAATGGGTAACCCACAATGGCAAGCCCATGGAAGCTTAACTACATTCTCTCATTGAGAACCACACTTGGGATATTGTCAATCTACCTTTGCATTGAAAACCAAATTGGTTGCAAATGGGTATGCAAATTTAAGTACAACGCAAATGGCTCTGTTGAACGTAACAAGGCTCGCTTGGTTGCCAAATGATTGACTCAAAGGGAAGGTTTCGATTATCATGGGACTTTTCCAAAGTGGCGGCTCTTGCGTTGACAACTTACTATTATACACTGGTGAGTCTTTTGGGGTGGCGGCTCTACATTGTCATCATGACAAACTAGTTCACACCGCACGGTAAACTTCCCTGTGGCGTTGATGGTGCGCTCAATGAAACCACCAATTTCGATGGTTCTTTTAGTGTCAACTATAGCCCAATGGTCACCGGCTTAGGTTTCTCCAGAGACGCCAACACCGCCAATGGATAATTCCTTCCCATGGTCGTGCCTTCAAGTTACAACTCACACTGATCTCGGAGCCTTACCAATTGTTGTCCTCGTCTTTCCACCATCACAAGTGTCGCAATTCAGTCCGATAGAGCTTCCTCGCATTACCACGGCACTCCCCCACCTGCGGCATACCACTTGTCCTTGGTCACCCCTCGGGAATAGCTACAGCTGTCCGCCATCAAGCATCGTGTCACCAGTGTCTGCCACATCGTTCGTCATTCATCTGGGCCACCTTTGTCGATCCAATTTGGAAATGTAATATTCAAATTTAGGTAATAATCTTCATCTGATTTTGGTGAATATTTTATGGCCTAATTTGATTATTCAATATCTAATGTACATATTTGAGTGATAGACAATATCCATGAGGATTTGTTTTCTAATCCGCAACCGCACATCGATTTTTTATTCTATCCATAAAGTTTTAGATGGAATAATTAATTACGCGATAATCTTTAAAATTGAAATTTTGATCTTTAAGATTTAAGATCAATTTATTGATTTTATTAGCGGAATAATCAAGTTAATTAGATATTATTCTCTAATTTAAGTTATGGATGATATCTTTGGCAATTCGTTGATATTTTGTAATTTGTGTGATTGTTTTGGTTGTCCTTATTTGAAAATTAAAAAAAAAAAAGATTGGTTGTAGATTAATTAGCTCTATTCTATAACATTGCATGTCTAAGTAGATTCTATAATATTCATGATAAGATTCTAATTGAAATTAGGAATTGACACAATTTAATACTTAAATTGAACTAGATATCATCTTTCTTCCAAATAGTTAATTTCCCTCATTTTTAGTTACGAATTTTAATATAAAAAAATCACATGCATGTCATGTAGAGTAGTCACATATAAATCATTGTCCGTCAATAGAGTTAGGTCATTAAATTTAAATTGTGTGTCTAGTTTGTGTGTTAGGATTATTATTATTTTTTAAAGTCTCGTGTATGTTATATAAACTATTTTTGTACGACATTGCACTTAAGCGAGCAAGAAGAAACTGGTAACACTCCAGATGAGCTCTTGCTGTACTTATCCCCCAACACAAAGTTAACTCTTTTCCTATCTCAGATTTCAACTTAAAAATTAAGAAAATTCTATGGCGATGGGCTCAAGTAACAACGCGCACAAGTGTTTGTATCTCCAAATCACGTAAGGGTATTAAACCCGATTAGGGGCCCAGCATATGGGCTTAGACAAGGGCATCAAGTGAGAAATCTCGTCACGGCTTTGACTGGGCAACGCAAATCTCTCATGACATTCACGGTGTTGAGTGGGTCAAAGACATTTTTTCATATCTAACTTTCGCTAAAAACTTTTAGAATCTCAAGGGTTTTCTGCTGAGTAGCTTAAAGATGGTAGAGTTGGCGCCGGCTTAGCAATAGCAGAAGTCCCGACGATACCTTGGTGAAAAATGGAGATCAAAAAGCACCAAGAAGAATACTTTTTTATTAACCAGAAACTCCAACTTTGGATGGAAACTTTGGAGCGTAAGGTTTACATGTTAAGTAGGGGTGAAAGACGTGATATTATCGGTGCGAGTTTAGCAAAGAGTTTTAGACGCCTCGGTGAGAATTGAAGGTTAGTGAACACCCAGAAGTCAACGCCTTGGACTTACTTATTTGGGAAAGGGTGAGGAAATTGATGACGTCTGGTTTTTTGGGAGATTGTCGAGCACCACTTCATCTTAAGGGAACTTAAATATCAACGCGAAGGTGGACAAAATGTGTGTAGGAGCCCGCGTTCACGGATCGGAACTCGAAAGACTAACATAAAACCCTCCAATTAAACATTCCAAACACAACCCAATTGCTTTCAAGTTTTGAAAAGATCAAACAATGCGATAGTATATGGGTCGGCAGTAAAGCTATAGACTAATAACCGAACCTCACGCGGCCTTTTTAAGTGTACCCACTGTTATCTTGTCATATTATATCGGCAGGGTCCTCCGGACATTCGCATATGTTGATGCCATAATACTGCTCTATGTCTCTAAGAATCTGGATCTCCTTGTCTTTGACAAAATTTACCACAACACCCTGCAAAAGCACATGCGGATTGGCATTTGTAAATTGCAATGTCGATGAGAGATTTGTCGTTATACCCACGGCAAGAACGAAAAACTGAAAATAGGATTGTCGTTGCCTCCAGTTCAAGGTTCATAATAGTTACCTTCCGCCCAAAACGGCCTACTCGACCGGCCCGATGGACGTACAGCTCCCTGCTGTTGGGAAGATCATAGTTGACAACGAGACAAACCTACAGAGTGTATTGAGAACGATTCAGTCGTCCACTCGCGCAACTAAATGGTCGTGGCACAACGGGAAAATAAGAAATTTGGCCTTCCGAAAAAGCAAGCATCCGACCTACGAATGAGTTGATGCACACAGCAGACAAAAACAGTAGAATGTCATCATCTGCATTATTGCAATGTTAATTTTCGGGACTAACCTGCTCAACATCAATCCTCGAGCCCACACATCGGTGGTGATCATCAACCGAGTCGCCCCAGATCAAAATCCAGCCATTACTGCATCTCTCTCCTTTTGAGGCATGTCCCCGTGCATGAAAGACACAGTGAAGTTAGAATCACGCATCTTTTCTGCAAGCCACTCCACCTGCTCGACAAATATAAGGAAGACATGAAGAGCCACAGCACAAAATATAGATCAAAGAGAAATAGAGCAGTAGAGGTCTTCACGATCTCTAAGTCATCGAGATGTTTATGTTCCACCTCAAGTGTGTAACCCAACGTGGTTGGGGTCGTACCTTCCGCTTAGTGTTGCAGAATACAACTCCTTGGCTTATGGGGCAGTTGTCGTATAGATCGCACAGAGTGTCAAATTTCCAGTCTTCTCTTTCCACTGGCACCATGTACTGGTCGACGCGCTACAACCATACGAAGTAAAGGAAGGATTGTGTCAGAAGAATCTCATGATCCCTAGCCGCCATCAAATGCAACTAACCCAATGTAGCTCACCTCCAGCATCAACTCATCACGCTTCACAACAATCCTTATGGGATCGGTCATGAATCTTCCTGTCATCTCTAATATCTCAGTGGGGAAGGTTGCTGAAACTAAGACAACCTGCACAGAATGCCACTTATGCATTAGCCAGTTGTGAACATGAACGTGTATGAGCGACTCCCTAACAACTGACTTTACTTAGAACGAAGCAAATCATAGCAATGTGCTGAAAAATTACGAAGCGCACATCATGGGGAGAGAAGCATGTCTCGTCGTAATAAAGAATCTAATACTCATCAGACAAGACAAGGAGAAAAAGAAAAGAACAAGTGCCCTATTCATAGTAGAACTATGAAGCCAAAAGACAACCGTTTTATCCACCTTGTACATGCTCTAATGTCCGAATCTCTCATCAAATTTTGAATTTTATAAAAATTAAATGCTCCATCTTGCAGCATGTTGACTAATGCAGAAAGACCTTTTGGAAATTCTAGGAACCAACTGAGGAGGAGAAGGGATGACTATCTAGATTGATAATGATCGAAAAGTGAAGAGCATTTCTTAGATTGGACTTAAAAAGAAGTAATGGCATTCGGTTTTATTAGGATAATGCAATGGAATTAAGCCAAGGGCTGGGAATACTAGGGACTATTACTGGGGTTATTGCGTAAAAGAAGTCATCTTTACTACTACTACTACTACTACTACTACATTGATTCAACATGAAGGACAGGCAACCTGAAGTTCTGGAGGAAGGAATCTGTAAACATCATAGATTTGATCCTTGAATCCTCTGCTCAGCATCTCATCAGCTTCGTCCTGGGAAAAATATAGGTAAGTGAATAGAGAGAACTTGTTTTGCAGAAAGCAGAAGGAAACTTAACAGGATCTGAAGTCGAAGGAGGTGATGCAGTGCACTCACAAGGACTAGGAGTTTGATGGCTCTGGTGCGAAGAGTTCTCCTCTTTATCATGTCGAGCACCCTGCCCGGAGTTCCGGACACAACATGAATTCCGTGCTCCAATTTCCGGATATCTTCACCCATGCTCTTGCCTCCAACGCATGCATGGGCTAGCACGTTCCTGTAATAACCAATAGCCAGCACAACTCTCTCCGTCTGACTCGCCAAATCCCTCGTAGGTGACAAAATCAGCACTTGCACGCTGAACAGAACATGAAGGAAGCAAATTAGCTAAGACAAAATCGATGGCCGCAAGGCAGCAACCAAATTCAAATTGCAACTTTCAGAGAGCAAAATAAACAGGGGTAGCTTGAAAAATCAACAAAATACAAGCAACAGAGTCGCGGATACTTAATAATAGGATCTTGTTGACGAGTGCATCCAGGATATTTGCTACACAAATAAGCAAACCCAGATTGCAGTTTCAATTATACTAATGCTCCTGTTATATAGAATCAATAATGTAAGAATAAAACTATTCGTTTTCCTTGATAATGAAGAAAGCCTTTCATGCCTTGCAAGTGCCTAAAATACTCAGTTAAGAGGACCCACTTAAACATTCTGATATAATATACATATATAACCTGAATAAGTGCATAAACTCAGGCTACGCTTAATTCCAAGAAAGCTTCTCAAAACAAAGTTCATGAACAAATTCCATAGACTAAGGCTTGAACTTCTTTCAGGGCCATCCGAGGGGCGATGGTAAAACTAAAAGCCAACATCCCTCTGCCTCAACAGCAGAACATCTCAAATTCTTTAGTTAACGAGGCCGAAAATCAAAAATTCTTCCTGTCAGAGCGATCGAATTTCGTTACGCTAGAAATTCGAGAGAGAGAGAGGGTTTGCCGATTATTTATTTATTTATTATTAATCCGTGGTGTCATAGTTTGAGCTCTATAATGTTAATAACTCGTCTTACCCTCCAAAGCAAAACGCATAACATGCCTCAACCTAATTCCACAAGAAAATCGATAGTAAAAGAAGGGTCTCCGCTCACGAAGAGGATCGCGTACTCTCTTCTGGAGGTGTCCACGATCTGGCAAGACGCGAGAGCAAAGGTGGAGGTCTTGCCCGTGCCGGATTGCGCCTGAGCGATCACGTCTCGGCCTCGGACAATGGGGACCACGGCTCGCTGTTGAATCGCCGAGGGCTTGTCGAACCCGTGGCCGTAGATCCCACGGAGGACATCGTCGCTCAGGCCCATGCTGTCGAAGCTCGACACGGCCTCCACGCCTGGCGCCGTCTCGAATGCCGCCGCCGCCGCCGGCGGGCGCGATCGGGTCGCCGGAACTGGCCTTGCCATCAAGGACGTCGCCATTACCGAATCCGAAGAAATGAGGAAAGGGCAAGAGAGCAATCTCGTCTCTCTCTCGAGTTGATAGTGAGCTCGAGAGAACGAGCCATGCGAGCGCGCGTTATATATATACAGGGAAAAATTTCAAATAAGGACAAAGAGTGCCCTAATTTTTCAAATAAGGGCCTGAATGGACTTTATGTCAAATAAAAGGTTGACGACTATCTTAATCTAAGGGCCTCAAGACCAAAATTCCAAATACTAGCTCAAAGTGCCTTTATTTTTCCAAATAAGAATTTTTGAAGTGAATGTTATCTCAAATGTGGACTAAGTGCGTTCATTTTCTCAAATAAGGGTCTAAAGTGATGATGTCAGTATGCTTAAGGGCATTTTCGTCCTTTACATTTTTTTGTTTTCTTCCCTTTTTTCCTTTTTCTCTTTTATTTGATAAAGAAAACAAATTAAAAAAGAAGACTAATTTTAAAAAAAAAAAATAATTGACCCTAAAAAAAAAAAAAAAAAACCCATAGAAAGGGTTGATTGCTGCGCTCCTGCATGTATTTTTCTTTTCGTTTTTTCAGTTTTAGCCATTCTTTTTCTTTTTTTAAAGAACAAAATAGAAAAAGGAAAAAAGAACGTAAAAATGGAAGAAAATAAGAAAAAGTAAAGGACGAAAGTGCTCTTAACCAACCGGTGGGCATTGGTCATTCTTTGAAACCGATATGGCTACTTCACATTTTATTTGAAAATAATGTTCACTTCAAATCTTCATTAAAAAAATGATGACACTTTATACTTTTATCTAAGACAAGGTTCATTTTAAGTTCTTATTTAAAAAATTAAAGGCACTTTGGGCCCTTTAGAATTTTCCACAGTTACGAATAAGAGTCCGATCTTTGCCGGTCAATGGCATTTTCATGAAACGAAAATTTTAATTTTAATTTTTTAATTTTCTTTATTTTCTCTTTTCCTTCAAGGCGACCCTCACCTAGCCATCCCTCACTTGTGGCCAGCAAGGGTGGCTCTCACTAGATCGAGCTTGCCCATCCCTCTTTGGGCATTGCCGATAGCTGGCCATTGCTTAAGACCAATAAGAAGAATTAAAAAACCCAAAAAAAAAAAAGGTAAGTCACAAAACTGCATTTGACCAGTTGGAAAGTCAAGCCTTTATTTGAAATTGATATAGTGACTCCAATCCCTTATTCGAAATAAAATCTATTTAAACTCTTATTTGGGAAAATCAAGTTCTTATTTGAAATAAGGTTCAATTCATGCTCTTATTTAGAAATATATATATATATATTGTGGAAGCATGGCTATTGACATGAACTTTGCTTTACTGGATTCGGAAACTTTGCTCTTGAACATCAGCACTTAAAAATCATATACGATTTTGTGCCTTGATTTTGGATATTTTAAATTTTCAAAGTATCTTCAATTGAGTAAAGCTCAAAAATATCAAGTCACTTTAAAACGATGAAACTATGAGTATTGCAAAATTTTGTAAAATGACTTTATTCAAAAAATATCCTAGACACTTGTCACCAAATTAGAAAAATTTTAGTGTCAATATAACACTTCAATGTATCTTTAATAATCAATTTTTTTGTTAATACCATGAAAAAATCTCAAACTTATATATTTGTGATAAATTTATCTCAAACTAATTAATCCACACTTATGACAAATTTATCATAAACTAATTTTTGACCACCAAACTAATTTTTTTTACCATAGAAAACCTCAAATCGGTGTATTTGTGATAAATTTATAATCTGTTAATATTCATTAAATTAGATCAATACCGTAAAAAATCACAAACTAATATACATGTGATAAACGAAGGATAAAACCCTAAACTGATACACTCATCAATAGGGCTGAGCACGGTTCCCGGGTTACCCGGGAACCGGAACCGAACCGGAGGAGGGTCCGGTTCGGTTCCCGGTTCCAAGGGGGACCGGTTCGGTTCCGGTTCCTTTTTCTGGGAACCGGGATTCCGGTTCCGGTTCCCGGTTCCAAGCGGAACCGAACCGAACCGAACCGAACCGAACCGGTCCGAACCGAACCGAACCGAACCGAACCGAACTCGGAACCGAACCGAACGGTCTCGGAACCGGAACCGGAACCGGTTACTTAGGGCAGAAAAAGCTCGACCTTGGATGTTCTAGTATCTTGTATGTGATGTTCTAGTTGAAGTTTGGATTTGGCCTCTAAATGAAAGTTGTAAAGGACTTCTTGGAGTATAACATACTCAAATTTGGGACAAAACAAACAAGTATAAGTGGGTGAAATCGTTATTCTTTGGAAAGACTAGATCTGGAGATTTTGGGACCGACCCTTGATGAATGCATGGACTGTAAGGCAACCTTTTTGTCGAAATTTCACTTCGGTTTCTTAACAAAAGTTGTAAAGGACATCCTGAGGTACAACATATCAAAAATTTAGAGAAAAAAACAAGAATAGGTAGGTGAAATCGTGGTCCTTTGGAGATGGTTAGATCTGGAATTACGGTACTACGAACAGGGATTTTAACCGTCCATATTTAATTATCTAGGACGAATTTGACTTCGATATTTTCATGAAGTATCTACCTTATGGTCTTGGCTATCACATAGTCGAATTTCATAATTTTTTAAGGTTATTTGGGTATTTAATCGGAAATGTTTCTAAAACTGTGCAATCCGATGTGTTCGGATCTTGTAAGTTGCAATGCGTGGACTATATCATTTTTTATGAGGTTCTTTTGGAAATGTGTTCTGCATGAAATATCTCTATTCATGTCTTCCCTACAACATATTTAAATTTCGTAATTTTTGTAGTTCATTTGCCTATTTAACCAAAAATGTTTCAAAAACTGTGTAAGTAGAGAATAGGAAAAGTAAATCGATTTTATCTTTTAATCCAGAACGAATTGGACTACGATTTCTTCATGAAACTTGTACCTCTAGGTCTTAAATACAACGTATCCAAATTTCAGAATTTTCTGAGTTCATTTAAGGGTTTAATCGAAATTTTTTCAAAACTTGTACTTCTAGACATTCTTGTTCTAGTGGTGTTTTAATTCTACTTTGTAGTTTGCTATTTGTTTTGAAATTTATAATTATATTCTATTATTGTTGTGCTGTGCGAAGTTAATGTATCAAGATAACATGTCAATGGGAAGTTACCGTGTAGTATACACGTACATTATAGTTTTTTTTGGTAACATGCACATACGTTATATTTTTTTTGGTAACGTGCTTGCACGTTATAGTTTTTTTTGGTAACGTGCGCATACGTTATATTTTTTTTGGTAACATGCGCATATGTTATAGTTTTTTTTTTGGTAACATGTGCGTACGTTATAGTTTTTTTGGTAACGTGCGCGTACATTATAGTTTTTTGGTGACGTGTTATATTTTTTTGGGTAACGTGCGCATATGTTATAGTTCAAATCTGAAAATAACAAAAAAAAAAAAAAAAAAAAAGAACCTGTTGGAACCTGGAACCGACCCTGGAACCTGTGACAGGGTAGGTTCCAGGTTCTCGGTTCCCACGGGTAGGTTCCAGGTTCCTCATTTTGAGGAACCTGTACCCGAGGGTAGGTTCCAGGTTCCGGACGGAACCGAACCGGAACCTGGAACCGCTCACCCCTACTCATCAACTTTCACGTGTCATCCAATTCAGTAATTTGACGATAAAATTTAATAAAAAATAATGGAGTGTAAATTTGTCATATGTGTATTAATTTGAGGTTTTTTGTGTTAAAAAAATTAATTTTGTGTAAATTTATCACATGCGTACCAATTTGAGATTTTTTGTGACAATAACTCTATTTTTTTGGTCAAAACCCTGAAAATCAAATTATGTAGAATGAAAATATGGGAAATTATACGTTTTTGTCATTTGCCGTACAAGTAGGCAATTCCCAAAAGATCACCTATTCTTTTAATGCTTTCACCTAAGCACATTAACATTTGAGTTTCATCGTGAGTTAATTTCAATTTCACATGTATAATTTAGAAACACTCTCTCCATGTTCTGGTATGTTATTTAGTTCATCACTACCCATCACCATTTTGAAGCTTGCCAGTAGCCTTTTCTTGTTTAAACTCTCTCATCCCAACGATCACTCTGCGCCCACATCGGACCAGGTTGTTGCATTTTTCTAGTATATGTACCACCAACACACACAGAATTGGCGTGCTCCAAGCTATATACCAGCCCTTACATGACAGGAAATTTAAGCTATACACAAAACTTGCAAGAGCTATTATTCCTTAGCAATCTAAACTTTTTGGAATACTCAATTTTGTCAAATTCGTTCTTTTATTAATTAGTATTGTTTAGTAGGGAATTTTAGGATGAGTTCAAGCCATCTAAGTAATTAATATGAGCAAGTCAATATAGAATTTTACAACTGAACCAAAAATTAAAAGAAAAAGAAAAATCACACCCCTTTCCAACATTGTGTGGTAGGACATGAACCCTGCTGCAAATTTATAGATTAGCATATAGATTCGAGTATAGCTTAACAAACATGTTCAACTTCTATTGATTGCAAATTTAAAGAATTACATATAGACTCAAGTACAGATTACGAAACATGTTCAGCTTCTATTGTTTTCCTTACTTTTTCTTTCGAGAAAAAAAGGCGGAAAAGACTTGATTGCAAGAAGAAAAATTAAAGAAAGTTGCTATAATTTGATATGATGGACTATCTTTGGACTTCAGATAATGATGCATTTATGGTATCAAAATATTTACTAGCGTCAAATTGAATTTCAATTTTCTTCATTTTGTGATTTGTTAAATCACATAACCAAACCAAGATCAAATCATAGATTTTGCCTAAAAGTGAATAATAAGCACCGGAGAGTATAATTAAAATGAAAATCTCCATAATAATAAGCAATACATTCACTTAAGAAGTCCTTAGTCCATACCCAATTATGTATATACCACTGAAAATGCACATGAAGATTCCTTGCCTCATAGTTAAGAAAATTGCACATGTTAGGGAAAAAGGTACGACAGTGAAGATTTGAGATAATCCAAAATGAATACACAATATAATCGAATCTGAGGAAATAATTTGCCAGAAAATTTCTTGCATGAATGCTAACTAGACGACAATTCATGCATCGTATGGGATAGTTATAGAGTTGAGATGAATTCAATGATATTTGAGAATGTCATATAAAATTTTATCAACTAAAGCCGAATGTTTTAGATTGACTTATTATCGAACATACTGTGCAAAGAATACTTAAAAAAAATGAAAGCGCAAAACATGAGTTGTGATATCTTATAGTCAAATATAAATTCGTACCGAGTAGCATAGCATATCGACTGCATTTACTTTTCCAATCACACATGCAATAGCATTTACAAATTCCCTATATATTATAAATCATCATGGAGAGAAATAAGTAAGAGGGATAGGATGTGGCATCCCACTTTGCGGAGAATACAACAGAGACAATTCTTGCAATGAGCCAGACCAAAAAATAATTCTGGCGAAGAGGAGAAGGTATCTCTGATTATGTAGAGTCGAAGTGTCAAATTTTATTATAGGCAATTGGTTTTAGGGTGGATTAGTTCCCATCTTAAAATCTGAAACGAGATCTGATGGGGTCGACTTTCAGTTTGTAGAACTGGGAATTAGTAGCCCAGTCTTGGAACTGAACAACTGATTTGGACCGATTACAAGACTGGTCTCAGAAATTGTGATTTTTTTTTTCTATTTCTTACAAGTGGGAGTTTCACAACATAAAAAAAAAAAAAGGAAAAGAATTAGATTCAATTAAATTATTAAATAAATATTTACGTGTTCGAGGCCTTAATTGATGGCCAACTAGACAAAGTTATGGAGGAATGCGTAGGTTTGCTTTCCATATATTTTTTTTTTTGGTCGAAAATATCAACCGATACTTGCATTAAACGGAACGAGCTTTACAAGATAAGTTGGAGTCATAACATAATATAGACATCAAAGGGGCAGGTGGTTCGCGCTGCCAATTGGAAGGGAGGGATTTTTTCCGAAAAGCCTTTGCAACCCAATCGACTGCTTGATTTGCTTCTCTCGGACAAAAGGATATTGTTACTAAAGGTAATTGGGCCAGGATGTTTTTGCACTCCTGTACCTGAAGCTGGACGGCCCAAGACGCTTCCTCGCGGCCCAAGACGAAGTCAACTAGTTGTCGACAATCACTTTCGCAGGTAAGTGTTCGGTTCAGTTCTGGAGTTTGCCCCACGTGCGTCGTCTTCCACTCCTCCAGCTTCTTCAACCCGTGAAACAGGGCTAGGGTTTCCGCCTGCAAAGGTGAGGCCACGTGGACCTCTTCGGCGAAGCCGTCAATTACGCTTCCGTTGGAGTCGCGAAGGCATCAAAGAACCGAGCAGCCGAATCGGTGGCTATCCACGAGCCGTCGACGTTCAATTTCAGATCCGGCGTTTCGGTGCTTTCCATGTTACGGGTAAGTGTTCGTTGCCCTTCGATTTTGAGGACTTCGTCGGTATCCATCTCCGAGAGACTCTATTCGTGCAAGGGCTGTGTCGATTAAAGCTTGAGGTTGGCCGTGGGTCTTCGGAAGATGAAGTTGTTTCGATTTTTCCAGATTTGCCAGAGGACCTCGACAATCAGTTCCGGATCTGAGGCTTGCGTCTTGGCTAGGAGGTATTCCGCGACCCATTTGTCCATTCGAGTAGCCGAGGTTGTGACGTGGCTGATATTTAGCCGGGGGTCTGACCAGACTTTCTTGACTTGCTGGCAGTGAAGGAATATGTGCTCGACGGTCTCGGGATATTTGGAGCAAAGGGGACACAATGGGTCAGGTAAAATTTTCCTCTGGTGCAGCTTTTCTTTGGTTGGTAAAGCATCTTGACAGAGACTCCATAAAAATATTCTCAGTTTGGGGGGGATTGACATATGCCACAGTTTTGTCCAGAGGCTTCGAGGGGGTTGGTAGGAAGAGGAGGCCCTGTTGCAGTCCTGCGGTAAGGAAACATCATTGATCATATTATAACCACTCTTTACTGTGTATTGTCCGCTGTGGTTGCCTGTCCAGATCAATTTGTCATCTTTCTGTTGGTGCACGATAGGAATAGCGAGAATCTCATTGACTATCTTCTGATCAAATAATTGGTTTAACAGGGGCACATTCCACTCTTTCGTTTCTTGATCTATTAAATCAGCCACTCTATTTTTGTGAATATTGAAACCTAATATACTAGTCTAGAGTTTGCTTCAAATTTAAAAAATTAAAAGAAAACTTAAGTAATACGAGTCGGTCCATCAGTCCGGTTGGAACCAGGAATCAAACCAAACCGAGTGAGACTAGACCGAAGCACACCCTGATTTTAAATTCTTATTGTATATGCTAATAATGAATTCTATTTTTGCACGCAAGATGCAAAAATATTTATACATTCGCTATTTGTTTATAAACAAGATTAAACTGTTAGAGATTGATATGAACTGGTCACCAACTTCCACTCAGCATGCCAATTTCATCGACCAATCCTTATCAAAGAATATGGAAGATGATGAATGGATGATATTGACTTTTGCGTTCAGCGGGGCCCCTAAGCTCGTCATTATGGCCATCAACAAGCAATCCGGGAGGAGCACAATTTGGCAATGTCCTCTTCAGGAAAGAGATTATCTCCTTGAGATTGCAAATATTCCACGGTCTGCTTCACTTTCTCCAATCGAACTCTCCACATCAGACATCCCAGGAGGCACATGCACAAGGTCAGGAGGCAATCCATTGACCGAGCTTGATGCAAGAGCGTAAATTTTTTGACCTGGTTCAGTGCTTTCCTCTGTTCTTAACTTTCGTCTGATGGAGCCGGTGTCGCCGCCGCCGAGGCTGATTTGCTGCTTCTCCTTCATGCCGGCGAAGGATGAACGAAGGAAGAGACGGGGGAAAGGGGTTTCAAGATCGGACCTGGAAAGCCAGAGCTGGGGAAAGAATGAGGACATGCTGTCGGACGTGAGCACGTTCTCAGTGCAGGAACAGGAGAGGAGGCTGAAGATCGCACGGGAAGAGGAGGAGAGAGCGAGGAGGGAGGCTGAGAAGGTGGACATGTGGGTGAGGCAGGAATCAGCACGGATGAAGGTTTCCATCCCAGAGGAAAAGGATGCCAAGTAACGGTCTTATGGTTATGTAGCTAGCTAATCATACATCAATCTGTTCATAAATTCAACAAATTGTTTCACTTTTGTGTATCAATTCTATTGGTTCTTGAATTCTGTTGTGCTTAGTTTGAGGAAATCAATGGGTTATAACTTGTAGGACAGTAATCATCAAAGGAAGGCAAAATCGTAGGTTGAACTTGGTGACATAAGCAGAGCACAGGCACTAGTACTATTAATCAATCTCATGTACAGCTCAGATGCCTACTCTGCCTATAAGAAGCTTGGTGGTTTGTTAGACTTTGTTAATAGAGAAGTGCGTCTTTTGGAAAGAGGGAAGCCAAGTTGATTCTGAATTGTTCTTCGTGTGGATATTCTTCGATAACAAAGACCACTTGTTCTTAAGAATTACCCCGATTCAGCATTGGAAATCCTTCAATGAATCCCATGCCTGCAATGGACGCGCATTATTGCAGATTCAGCTACAGGAAGCTTCTGCGAATGGTGGACCATGAATTTCCAGATCTTCCTGATAGCATTCCTGTTTTCAGGTTCCAAGATAACATCATGGCAAGAGAAAACAATGTGTTCCTCAAGGATCAATGCCGTTCTCTGTATCCATGGCGACATTTCTATTTGTGTGATGATCTTGGGTTTTTTCCGTCTTAGGAACTGCCAGAAGGAGGGAACTTTGCTCAGCATACCACAATATCGTCAGCAGTCTTTACATCGACTGTAGTTCAGTCCATGCTCTTATGGCAAGCAAAGACAAAGGAGTGCTGTCCAGACTTCCGGGTAATGCTTTAACAAGCCTGAGAGCAGAAGCACACTAGAATGCACCAAGGCACATAATAGAATTTCCCCCCGAAACCCAAAAGAGATTCAATCTGCTACAAACAATCAAGACAAGATCATCAGCCAAGTGAAAAATCACAATGAAGACAGGCTCTCTTCATCATTCCATCCAACTCAGCAATCTCTTTGAACTTGGTCTGTAGATGTTCGAAAGCCCACATTTTCACCAATTCAACCACCTCTTAAGCTCTTCCCTAAAGATGGCATATAAGTTGTAACAAGCAACAGAGAAATTATTAGGAAATTTGTGGGAGTCATCAATAAGAAAAGAGACTTCTTTACAAGTTTAACAAGAAAAGACTTTATCTTTGTATTACATTAGCAATTTCACAAGCAGAACTCAAGCAAAACATGGAAAACCCTGTCCGGCGCACAACATTGCATTACCCCTATGGCCCTTCACGTATACCGCATCAAGATTGCATTTTTGCATTCACTCAAGTTTGGCCAAAACCACACGAGATCTTCATTCAATCATCGTCGCTTGAATTGCCCATCATCCTTGCTGACGCTTGCCTCGCCATCCTCGCGATCTTCTCCGCCTCACGGGTTATCCTCTCTTCCTCCTTCATTGCCTTCTTCAGCAACTTCTTCTGCTCTTTCACGGAGAAGCCCCCCAAATCCGACAATACCTCGTCCTCCTCCATCCATTTAAAGCTCCTGCTCATCGCCTTCTCGATAGCCCTAGATTCGTCCCGCTTCCTCGGTGTCGGCTTCTTTGGCGAGCACCAGAAGCAGCCGCCTTTTCTCGGGGGTGATGGCGATGGCGATGGCGACTTCGACTTCTTCCGCGAATCGTAATGATACGTCGGCGAATACACTGGATCGTGCTTTGCGGCGGACTCCCGAGGCGATTTCTCTTCCGGGTTCCGCTTCGGCGGCGAGAAAATCGCGTCCTCCGCGGACGAATTCCACGAATCGGAACCCGACGAGTCGCGGCGCCCATTTCCCCGCGGATCCTCCGGTTTCGCACCCGGTTTAGGCCGAGCCTCCCCGTCCAGCGCCGGCTCCGTCTTGCGGTAGCTCGAGCTCTGGAGCGCGGTCTGGGGTTTGGAGACAGGGAAGGACTTGAGCTTGCGGAAGCGGGACTCGAGGTCGGAGGGCAAGATGGAGTCGTCGGCGGCGAAGGAGGAGCAGTTGATGGCGGCGACCTGCTCGAGGACGCAGAGGTCCTTGGCCTGGGAAACGAGGTCTTCGACGGCGGAGTCGTCGGTGTCGGAAAGGTGGGAAAAATCGGCCATGGATTCCTCCTCCTCCTTCGTCTTCTTCTTCTGGGTTTGCGCTGTTTCGTCGAGATTTTTCAGATTTGCGATTGTGGGTGTGACGTTTTCATTGGGTTCTTGCACAGTGTCTACACTTGACTCTTTCTGCTTTTGCTCTGTCCCGGACGGAGCTTGCTCTGCTTTGCGATCTTCTGGGTTCTTCTGGGTTTGCGATGTTTCGTCGAGATTTCGGATTTCCGATCGAGGGTGCGAGGATCTTGATGGGTTCTCGCCGCGGTTTTCTTACCCACCACTGAACTCTCCGCTCTCTTGCTCTGTTTCAGACGGAGCTTGCTTGCTCTGCCTCGGTGGCCTCTTCCCAACGGCTAGTCCTTGTCAATGGCGATTTCATTTTCAACGGGTGGAGGCCCAGTCGAATCATTTAGGAAGCTCCACCGAATCTTGAAGCTGAAGGCTACAGCTACGGGGACAGCGATGGCGAGCCGAAGGCAAGATGATCGAAAGCAGTCAAAAAGCGGAGATGCCCCTTTGCTTTTTCTCATTGCCGACTCAAAAGCCAAGAAAACCACGGAGGCTTGGGCTTCAATCCTTTGTGCTTTTTTGGTCCTTTGAACAGTGAAAAGCCCATGGAGCTGTTCTTGCCCTTTTTATGGCCACTCTGTGAAGAAAGTTGAATAAATAAATAAAAATAATATACGGGAGATTGGAATATGAAATTTCTCTATACTTCGATTGTAGTATAATGAAGATTACGTTACCCTATTTATAGGCTATATGAGACGGTTATCTAAAATTACAAGATACACATAATATTAAATATAATCAATCAATGGTATGCTTTATTGAAGGAGATATATGCATAATCTTTTGATATGTGTGGAATCAACTAAATATCATAATATTAGTAACAAATAACCCCTTCCTTGGCTCCTACATTTTGTAATCTGTCTCTCACCCATGTCCTGAACTCAATGCTACTACTTCATGTTGCCCAAAGAATGCCATTGAAATAATGTCAAGGTTGAGTATGCATGGGTGGCTTCAACATGGAAGTAACAAGAGACTTCCGTCGAATGGTGCAGATGACTTGTCCATCGATTCTTTAATTGCACTTGTTCAAATCTTCTTTTATGTTTTCTCCCAGTTATGAACAGATCTAGTCAGTTCAAGTTTATAAGCAGTGACGGTTGCCCAATGAAAACTTGCCTTTCACTCCCTCGAGAGACGGAACTAAAGATGACGGCTTGAACAATTTCTCATTGTCAAATCAGAAAATGTTGATTGCTAGTAGTAAGGGAAATGGAGAATGCTCGTGGTTCAATAACTGTATAGTGAAACGACAGTCTTGATTTTACATGTTATGAATAACGAAAAAGAGGGGGTTTCCATTGTAATTTCAAAGGGTGCAAGTTGTGAGGGGCACAATGGGGAGACAAAAAGTCGAAAACGCCCCACATATTTTCATTTAGTGTTAGATATTTGAAAGGGTTTTACCGGGAATAAACACAACCAAACTCGTCTACAGTGGACTTACCTAAAGTCCACATGAAAATGTCAAATCTCTACACTTCGTCAACAAATGTGCGGCGCATTGCAAGGAGCTAGTGACTCCACTACAGAGCACATAAGCAACAAAATTACCTTTATATGGCCAGCATATCTTACGGATCCCAAATGAATGTTGAACCATCATTAAAGAAAAAACAAGAAAATCGGCGTGACAAAAACTTTCCACTGGACAAAAAATATGCTCATATCATTAGCTCTCTCAATTTGAAATTATGTACATATGCCATTCAAGTGCATGAGGGTGCTTCGAAATCATCAATTATAATCAATCTTGTGCTTATGTTTGTCTCAATATCAACTTAAATGGTCTCTAAGTTTTAGAGATTAATTAGATATGTAATAACTTTGACATTTGTTCACTATGGGAAAAAAAACTCCCCCAAATGAAACCATTTTAGTCGATGACAGCGACGATAGGTCAGCTAGAATCATGTCACGTCAAGTTCATGTTGGTGGCAAAATTCAATGAAGGACGTATGATCTCTTGTTTCATATAAGGTTAGGTAGCTCAAATAATTTGCGTGGTCCTAATATGTGAAAAATGACAAGGGCTTCAAAAGAAAACCAAAAGATAACAGAAAATTGCTTCTACTTTTTTTGACTTAAATGAGGGGAGAAATGTACTTCTTGACAAATTCTATATGCTTGCTTTAAGGGCAATTTCATGTAGATTAACTACCCAAAGTAGAAAAATTACAATTGGGAAAGAGTAAACACTTATTGAAATGTCTAGTCATGCTTTGAAAATCTCCTCAGCAAGTCCCATATATTGTCTTTTGTACTAGGCGTTGACACATTGAATTTTATCTGGAGCTCATTCACACCCAACAACCCAGAATACTCAAATCCTTCCCTGCTCTCTCTCTCTCTCTCTCTCTCTCTCTCTCTCTTTCTCTCTCTCACTCACACACACAGAGCTCGATGCAGATTTAGAGCTCGTCGTTTATGGCAGAGTTTGGCGCCATTTTGACCTTCCAATCGGCCAATGAGGCCACGGCCTTCGGATCTGGAAATGGCAACTTCTCCATGGCGGTGGAACTCATTGGCAAGGTGCAGGTTTCTATGGTGGAGAGGCAGGGAGGACAGTTGGTGGAGGAGGAGGAGGAGGGCGTTAGGATAATGCACATTTTTCTACCACAGACGTCACTCGACCCTAGTGAGTCAATGCCGAGATCGCATGACCTCAAATAGGCCAGATTTGGCTTGTAAGCATCACGCGAACACAATGAGAGCCACTGAGGTCACGCAATCTTAGGCAAGCCAAAGCTAAAGAAGATGATGAGCCTCAATTCTCGAACTTAATTGCGCTAGACTAGGTGACCCTCGACTCTGTCGATTAGGGCTCAAAATTGAGCACAAGCATCATGCAAAGATCTAGCCTTACTGCCTGGAGATTGTTGAATCTCGGCGACAGTCTGTCAATACGCATTGTCCTTGTTCAAAAAGAGACAATAAGCAGAGGAGATAGATAAATGGTGCGAATTTTAGGACTCTAGCGTTTCGAAAAAGCCGAATGACTAATGCTGGTGAGTAATGATTTTGAGTTAATGGCCTGCAGAGGACTCTAGAAATGCAATGCATTTTCCTGATGGCCTCCCAAAAGTGTTTATCAAATAGTTTTGCAATTTTTGCCTTTGGTCAAGAGTCTTTAGAGGCCAAAGGACTTTGGAAATGTGTTCCCAAGCACACCCAAAGTGTTTTTTCATTACCAAATGCAAACCCTCCAAGTAGAGGTTTCTTTAAGTGAACTGATTTCCGTACTCCATCAAAGATATTCGTGCAAATTTATTGGCGCTGGAGAGATAAATAAACAGTAGGTTTGCAGAGTTCAAATAAACATGGATTCGCTTGTTCACTTATAGATATAATATATTTAATACCAAAAAAAAAAGAAAGGATGTATCTAATAAACCCTCCAAATGCAATGCTTTTGTAGGCCATTGTTCTTTATTATGCATATGAGAGCTTAGGATTCCGATAAAGCTCATCCTCAATGAAGATAACTATGGCTAAAGCTGTGAAATTTAAATTGGTTATTTCTAAGTGGAGCAGGAAAAAGAAGATTTTGTTTAATAAACTGATTATTATTATGAAACATACGTATCACATCACTTTCAACTACTCCTCCCGATATTTTATAATGCCCACCCAAAATTGCTGCTCTCATGCCTCTCATCACTCCTCTGCTCTGCTCATCCATATCATGCCTTTAACTTTGCCAAAGTTATACATTATTCTATTTAATATATATAGAATATATGGGTCACGTTACTTACACGTTCAGGTATTTCGATTTTTTTCTAAGAAAGGAACAAAATATAGCTAAAACCCTAGGTCAAGTAATTGAATTCTGCACATAAGTCAAATTGCATCGTTTGCTTTCTCATTGTAGACGATACCATCATCAGCAGTTGGGGCAAGTGGTATGTGCAAGAAAGCAACAAAGTGCTAGATAAATGTACCATTCAAACCAAAACATGAATGTGTTTTTTTCCTATGAAACGAAGAAGATGTGTTAATTACTTTTGTATCATGACAATCTTGGAAAATTTGTCTAAATGACAAACACTATATCTAGATTTTTGGAAAAATTCTTAGATTTTCTTGAAGTGCGTATTGTGGACACAATGTGTACCAATATCCGACCCAATATATCATTATGAAAGACCCACATAACTCAATTCAAAGATCTATGCGTGATCATTATGTATGTATGTATGTATTTTAACACTTAAAATGTCCTCTCCAATCGTTTTGTTGTCCTATGGTTTTTTCCAAGAACCATATGTAGTATATACCATAGATCAGCAAGATTGTCCTTGTGCATTATTCCTGCTGACTAAACTCAAACGAGTTGGTGAGATAAAAACATGGACACGATAGGCTTGGAACATAGGAGTTGTTGAAACTCTGCGATTGGCTGATATTAGCAATTCCGACCCAAAATCTCCCCAAAGGTAAAAGTATGCGATCCACATCCAAAACCCTACCCCAAAAAACAATAAATGATACACGGGCGATTTCTGCATGAAGACACTATAGAACGTGACAAAACCTGCAACAAAAAATATTAAGATAATGTTATAAAAGACAAGGTATTAGATCAATTGGAAAAACAAATACACTCTCCCCAAATTTAGTAGAGTGGTTAGGGCAGTTGAAGAAAGAATGTCTTCCTCTTTCCTGTCTCTCTCCCTATCTTTATACCCCCTTAATTCTCATAAGAATTAAAGCCATGATCTGTTGGCACCAAGAACACCCAAGTCATCCAATAATTTTTCCACCCTCTCTCTCAATCTCTTCTTCTTCCTCTTCTTCCATCCAGCATTAGCAAAAACCAGTATGAAGGAAAAGGAATCGAATTCAAAGCCATGGAGGCCCTTGACGGCGAATTGCTGCTCGGCTGAGGACCAGACCATCTTCGGCAACTTCAGCCGCTGCCGCCCCTCGCGGTCAGAGTTCTCCAAGAACATCGCCCCGATGCCATCGTTCCGGAGGCTCTCCTTCTCCGACCTCAGCCGGTCGTCCTCGATGCGCATCAACGAGGACCTCACGATGGCCTTTGGGCCCGACCTGTACGACTTCCAGCTGAGCGAGCTGAAGGCGATCACGCAGAACTTCTCGAGCCATTTCTTGCTTGGGGAAGGTGGGTTCGGGACAGTCCACAAGGGTTACATAGATGACAGTATGAGGCAGGGCTTGAAGGCACAAGCCGTCGCTGTTAAGCTCCTGGACATTGAAGGCCTTCAAGGACACCGTGAATGGCTGGTGAGTACATGTTCGTTAGCACATCTGCATACAAAGAGAAAAGGGACTTCCCTTCAATAGAACAGTTCATAATTCAGTCGACATTAAACTAAGCTTTATTGTAAAAAAAAAGTCAGAAACAACAGCCAATCACGGCTGTCAGTTGACTCGTTGCTTTAACGGACATCCATCAATTATTGCTACAAGCCAGGACTCAAGGTTGAAAACCGAGACCGGCTACCTAGTTTGACAGGTAGCTTATATTCTGATGGGTCAGCATCTAGTTCATTAATTATTTTAGGACCCCAAGGAGCCTAAACTTTCTTTGAAATTAGAAAGTTAATTATCTTGGTTATATGTAACATCATGTTCTTAGTCACATCTGCATGCTTATTGTATGAATTTCCTTTGCCTAGTATATGGGTAAAGAAATAATTCAAAAAAAAAAAAAAGAAGCGATGGTAGTAACATTAATTAATCGAATTTGAATTTAAATGATTTTTCCTCTCTTGATGTTGCAGGCGGAAGTGATATTTCTGGGGCAACTTAGGCACCCAAATCTGGTCCGATTGATCGGCTACTGTTGTGAGGACGAAGAACGACTCCTCGTGTACGAGTTTATGTCTCGAGGCAGCTTAGAGAACCACTTATTCAAAAGTAAGTTCACTATCCGTTTAGTTTAATTTTTTGTCAGGGTCTAATCAGCATTTTCACAAAGAAACAGATAAATTTCGCATCGATGTCTGATAAATATAATTGTCATTAATGTTTAAAAATCAATTGCTAGTAATTTGCCAATTTTCAGGGATATCAATATCAATGCCATGGGGCACAAGGCTCAAAATTGCAATAGGAGCAGCCAAAGGCCTTGCCTTCTTGCATGGCGCTGAGAAGCCTGTGATCTACAGGGACTTCAAAACTTCCAACATCTTGCTTGACTCTGTGAGTTTCTTGGACACTACAATATATTTAGTACCAAACATTAATGGAAAATTACAACTTAAGTTCCATTTTGAGTAATTCCAGGATTTCACGGCCAAATTATCTGACTTCGGACTCGCCAAAATGGGGCCGGAAGGATCGAAATCCCATGTTACGACTCGAGTGATGGGCACTTACGGTTATGCTGCACCAGAGTACGTCTCAACCGGTAATGCCTTACGCTCGAACTGGAAAATAACGTTGATTGATCAATTACTAATAAGTAATAATTGACCCAAAAAATATAACCTGTCAACCGTAATGATTGCTTTCAGGGCACTTGACCACAAAGAGCGACGTGTACAGCTTCGGGGTGGTCCTCCTGGAGCTGCTCACGGGGAGGCGGGCCGTCGACAAGCTGCGGCCGAAGACTGAGCAGAACCTGGTCGATTGGGTCAAACCCTACTTGACAAGCAGCAGGAAGCTGAGGTGCATAATGGACCCAAGGCTTGGGGGGCAGTACTCGGTGAAAGGGGCCAAAGAGATGGCCCTCTTGGCACTGCAATGCATCAGCTTGCAGCCCAAGGACAGGCCCAGAATGCCTGCCATTATTGAGGCCCTTGAAGGCCTCCAGAACTTTACGGACATGGCTGTGAGCTGTGGGCAATGGCCTTCCCCCAAGGCCAATGCAAGAAATGGAGTTCATGCCAGGGGAAGGAATGTGGAAGCCAAAAATGGGAATCATAAGAAATCTCATCCAGTAGCTCCTATTAGGAAAACTTGAGGGAAGAGACGATGGGAAGGAGGGAGGTGTCTTTTGTCTAAGTGTAAAGTAGAATGTGTGGAGGGTTCTCCTTTCAGGAATTCTTATAATGTTGTGTGGAAATATAGCCGCCGGTGTATATATGTGTATGTATCATACATAAGGAATATTTATGGGGAAAAAAGAGGAAAAATGACGAGTGACGGTGATTATAATATGATATAATATAATAATAAGAGTGTATTTAGGGAATGATGATTGGCACATATAGCATTTACATTCGACTATTGGTTTACCCCTATTTCTTGTTCATTGATTTCAAGTTGACAAATTAGCATGGATTAGTGGATGACTAACCTTCATGTTCCATCAATTTGACCTAATGGTTAAATAATTGGTTTGTAGTGCACCATATCGGTTTGATCCCCACAATGCTAAGTGCACTTTTCGCTCATTTGATTCATGATAACAATTTCTCATTACCAAGTGCAAACAATCCCATATTTCGACCATTTACTTAGGTTTTAGTTCACTGTGTGATTTAAGATTATTAAGAAATTTCCATGTGGGTTTAATTACCTCAGAAGGCTTACCTATTATAAGAAAGCTCGGGAATTGACTTGAAATCCAGCTTGCGAAATTTGGAAGCCAGTGCGGCTCCCAATTCTTACGTGTGAACCACCGATTTGACCTTGAAACTATTGTTGTGGTTCAACTGGTTTTATACGATATTTAAAGCAAGTATGGAGAGCTGCAAACAAGAGAATTGGAACCTGTGAATAGCAGTAGCCATCGATCAGTGCTGGGCACGGGCACAGCCAGCTAGGGCCAAAATTAAATTTTAAATATTAGTTTTCTAAAGAAAAATTAAAAAAATAATAAGAATTATGACTTTTTCTCTCACTCAATTTACACACATAGTTTTCAAACTTTTGCGCATAAGTCAAATAACGGGATGGCGCATTTCTGGTGCACAAAAAGCGCAATTGCCACTAAGAGGGGCATGTAAGTAGGCCTAGGCCGACCGGTGAAGAATAATTTTGGAATTTCAAATTTTAGATATGGCATATGTATAGCCTTTATTATCCTAAAATATAATTATATTTTTATGTTGGAACCGAAAACCTACTAGATTAGTTTTAGGTTAGTTCCTTGGGCACCTAGTTTTCTAGTTCAAAATTCTCAGAGCTAGAACCTAACATAACACGTCTCAAGTTCTCAGTTGTCGTCGTGACCGATTTATAGGGTTTTCCTAGAACTAGCTCACCCTGAAGTTGAGTCTATTCCAATTCTTTTCACGTTATAGGCTTGAGATTTTGAAGAGATGGATCGTAACCCAAGCAAAGCAACGTCAATTCACAGCCTCCATTGCTTGGTGAAGAAGGCCCTCCCTCCATGTGAGCTACCAAGCGTTAGCAGCTGGATTTTACATGCTCAAGAGCAAGCAAAGCAGAGAGCAAAAGTGCTTCCCCCTCAAGCAAAGTGGTGCACCTTCCAATTCCCAAATTGCATGGTTGACTAAAGCGAGCTTGATTTTGTTGACTTTATTTTTCCCTTGATTTTATGGTGGTGTCCAACCAAAGTTCTTGTACATGAAAATTAAATTCTTCAATCGCAAATAACCCGAAAACCTGCCTCGTGATGCTGAGGCGGCTTTGAATTTGGCCAAGTCCTAACGTGCAAACTGCCTTCCACTGCAAACCACCCAACCGGGCGTTGACTTTCTCCATCTGGTTTCAAATCTAATGTTCGATTTGCCTAACTTTGGCCGAATCGACGTGTCACAGTCCATTGGAATCAAAGACATAACTTTCTTGGATCTCATGGAGGAGGAACTGGCATAGGATTAGGAGTTAAAGTTCGAGATTTAGGATCAATTTACCCTTAATCAATTGCTTCCAATAGCAAAGGGTCTGAAATATATCACCCAATTTCATTATATTACCCATTATTGAAATTTCAAAATCGATGCATACCTTCCACGTAATCACCCCATGAATCCACGTTTGTATGTAAGATTATGTATTTTAAGTCCAAATTCGAGGCTAGAAGACCAACCATTAAAGTAATTCGTAGGAACCGACCGAAAAAAAAAAGAAAAAAGAAAAAAGAAAAAAGGGTATCCAAAGGGAAAAAAGCACGTATTATATTACCATATGGAATGACATTAAAGGGATATGCGGAAGATTTTCGAAGTATTTCTTGATACTTGACGATGACAAATACTGTTTAATATGAAACGGGGAGTGAGATGAGACTAATCCCCAAGCTAACTTCATGTGGAGCAAAGTACAATTAGGTTCGTCTTAGTCGTCGGTTTGGCTTTCAAAAGATGCTTGATTCAAAGAGATGAAGGAAAGTCACAAGCATCCAAATGAAGGTTCCTCATTCCCTCTTTTTCAACCAAAGGCGTGAGAAACGCACTGCTCCAAGAACGCTTGCTCAAGTGCGTGCCTACCTCCCCTCCAAATCCCTCCAAGACAATCCTTCCCATTCACACTCCAAAGCCATAGCACCCACCTCTTCCTTCGCCTCCTTTTGGTCATTTGGCATCCATCCCAACATGCCCTTCGCCACCGCCACCGCCGCCACCGGCAAGCCCAAGAAAATGGTGACCCCATCCCAATCCAGCCTATGCACCACCCTCTTCTTCATCGTCCTCTTCACCATCCCCGCCCTCTTCCTCCTCCGCACTGCCACCACCTCCTCCGCCTGTGCTGCCCTCTTCCCTAACGCCGCTGCCAGCTCCGCCCACAGCCCGAAGCCCTTCTCCGGCGATCTCCGGGATGCTCGCTTCGCATGGAACCGGCTCTCCTTCGACGGCCCAAGGGATGCCAGCCGCCCCCTGCCGCTCCGCATCGCTGTGTTCTCCCGGAAGTGGCCGGTCGGCACGACCCCCGGCGGTATGGAGCGCCATGCCTACACCCTCCACACTGCCCTTGCGGCCCGTGGCCACCAAGTCCATGTGTTCACGTCCCCCGTCGAGGGCACCGTCAAGGACAACATGGGGGATTCGCCGACTCCACCGCCGCGGTTGCATTTCCACGAGGGCGAGCCGGGGAAGTGGAGGTACAACAAGGCGTGGGAGATGTTTGTGGAGGAGAACCAGCGGGAGGCATTCGACGTGGTGCACTCGGAGAGCGTGGCGCTCCCTCACTGGCTGGCCCGGGATGTGCCAAACCTCGCCGTGTCGTGGCACGGGATCGCGCTCGAGAGCCTGCAGTCGGACATTTACCAGGACCTGGCGCTGAGGACGGACGGCGAGCCCATCTCGCCGGACGTTAACAAGAACATGCAAGGCGTGATACCGAAGGTACGTTACTTAAATTGTTTTGTCTCTCTTTTCTCTCCATTTTTTAATCTAGAACCCGTAATTTGCCAGAAGAATACAATCTAATTTGAAAATTTTTGGATTAAGCAATACTCTTCACTCTCTCTCTCTTTTCCAAAGAATGTTCAATCGAATGATTCTATCAGTTCTGATGGTGAGAGCAGCAATGTCAAACCCAATGCTAGATATGCCGAATTACAAGCCTGGATGCGATTTCTTTAGACGGTCCATCGATCATCAATTGGTGGAATTGCTAATTGACTAATCAATTAACTAATTAACCATATCCTAGCGAAAAAGTTATCCTTGTTCTCAACATGGGCAGGTAATTCTTACATTAAAGTGTTTTTCAATCAGGTACTCAATGAAATCAGGTTCTTCCACAAATACGCCCATCACGTGGCGATCAGCGATAGCTGCGGCGAGATGTTACGCGACGTGTACCAAATCCCGACCAAGAGAGTCCATGTCATCCTCAACGGCGTCGACGAGGCCGACTTCAAGCAGAATCTTGACTCGGGCCGTGAATTCCGCTCCCGTATGGGTATCCCCAAGAACGCGACCGTCGTGATTGGTGTCGCCGGTAGGCTCGTCAGGGACAAAGGCCACCCCCTCCTCCATCGAGCATTCTCCATGATCACCGAAAAGCACCCGAACGTGTACTTGGTCATCGCTGGCTCCGGCCCATGGGCCGGCCGCTACAAGGAATTGGGCCCTAGGGTTTTGGTCCTGGGCTCAATGAGCCCATCTCAATTGGGCCATTTCTACAATTCGATCGATGTGTTCTTGAACCCGACGCTAAGGCCGCAAGGGCTGGACCTGACGCTGATGGAGGTGATGATGAGCGGGAAGCCGGTGATGGCATCGAGGTTTCCAAGCATCAAAGGGACGATCGTCGTGGACGACGAGTTAGGGTTTTTGTTCTCGCCCAACGTGGAGTCGCTCGTGGAGGTGATGGAGACGGCGATCGCGGAAGGTCCGAAGAGGTTGGCTGAGAGAGGTAGGGCCTGCAGAGAGTACGCGACTTCAATGTTCACGGCGAGGAAGATGGCTTTGGCGTACGAGAGGCTGTTTTTATGTATAAAGAGCGAGACATTTTGTAAGTACCCTTAGCTTTCATTGCGTGTTTTCATACACAATGCCCGATTCAAATTTTCAGAATTTCTTTCCCTTCTTTAGGGAGATCATACACAATAAATTGCGATCAACTATTTGAACAATTCAAAATTTTCTCCATTTTTCATATCCTTCCACAATTTCATATCATTTTAGCACAAAGAAAAAGCAAGCAATTCAATTATGCGATGTCTATTTGGCACAAACATACGATCTAAATATGGATTCGATAGTAGTTATATACATTGCGTCGTGAGAGGCTCTTCCTAATCAATAATAGTTACAATAGCTCGAGCTAATGCAAATCCTGATATATACGAACGCTACAGTTGAAGATATCTTGTAGACATGGGCTGAATAATGGGATCCGAGTCGAACGCCGCTGCTAGCTCCGGCCACAGGATGGCCGACAGGGTCCACGAGCCATCGCCTCTAGCGCTCGCCCTCTGATTCACATAACCGACTCCGATCTTTTCTATGGTGGAACAAACCGTCCCCAGCACTGGGCGCCCAAACCCGAAATCCAATTCCGCTACCGGGAATCGCCGGCCGGAAGAGACCACGAGCGTTGGCCCTCCTTGACCAAGCACAACCCTAGCTAGCATCAGCCCGGGCCTATGGCATTCGATCCAATCGATCAAATCCAGAAAATGGCTTCGAGTTGTGACCTTAGAGATCGCCTCGTGAACCTTGCTTGAAACGTCTGCTATAGTCCTGTTCTTCAATTCTGCAATACTTGCCTCTCCGACAGCCAAAGACAACACATTTCCTATGTAATCCGGCGATGGGTCGGACTCTTCATTGCCCATCCTTCTTCTTCCATCGACCAACCATCCCATCTTGCACGTAGCATGAAACTCGACATCGATCGCACGGACCATCATCTTCCATAGATAAGCGGAGAAGGCCTCGATCTTCGTCCGGCTCCGGCCGTCCGACGAAGCGAGCTTCTGCAACTTATTAATGCTTTCATACTCCACGTGATAGAGCCGCTTGAGCAAAGTTTTGGGCGTCGGAATGTTTAGTATGTCCTCCATGGTGCACTTCAAAAAGGCTTGGTCTAGTGAAGGGTGGTACGTTGGAGGAATACGCGCGCGAAGGTTGCGACTATGGTCCGGTCTACATGAAATCGGTATGTTCCTCGAAATTTCAGACCACGAGAGGAGGAATCTGTGGAATGCGCTCGCGTCGCCGAGGGCGTGGTCGAAACTGAACGTCAACGAGATGCCTCCGCAAGTGTACTTTGTCACCTGCCACATTTCCAAGCCCGAATCGGTCGCAAAGAATTGAAAGAAATAAGAGCGTAGATGGGGATGATGTTCTTAACTCAAAGACACGATTGGAGAAAGTTTCCACCAATTAAGGATGGAGGAAAATATAGAGCATGGGTTCATGTAGATAATCATTTTTATAAACTCAGGCTAGAATAGAATAGTAAAGCAAAATTTAAATGGACATTCAATACTAAATGTTGCCAATCAGAAAAGCAGAATTGACTTTCTAACAAGACATTGCTTGGTTTGACTCCATAGGTTTAATAATGACTAAGGTGTTTCCTTTGGTTTAGTGCCTTCTCAATTTTGAAAGACACTAAGTGGTTGTTTGCACCTAATTACATATGTTGAATTCCTTAATTCATCAAATTCGATGATTCAGATGCATTACTAGAAGTGGTCCATAAAATTAACTTATGGATCACGAGAGAGAGAGAGAGAGAGAGAGAGAGAGAGAGAGTTGTTTTTACCGTTAGAAGTCTTAATTTACCGCTATGAAGTACCGTCGAGATTTCGTATTTCAAAGAAGTGAAAGTTAAAGCCACGGCTGCTCTAAACACATCGAAGAAACTACCTGAACTTGAACCGGGAAGTCGGGTTGAATGTGAACGAGCTTTCCTTGCATGAACTGGTTGATATCGCGGAAATCCAACTTCTTCAAGTCACTACTCGCATCAGCTTCGAGAACCAATGCCCCCGTATTATCGCACACGATTTCTGGTTCGCCGGTGCTCAGGTTCGAGACAATCCGACCGGCGAACGGGTAGAAGTAAGATAGAGTAACCGCTAAAGAGCTCTTGAGGGCTTCCACGATGGAGGTGAAGTTACCGCCGTCGTTGGCCGGTTTCCGGTAAAAGTAGAAGTAGGTCACCGGAAACCGCCCGGAGAGGAGGTCGAGGTTGGAGAGACTGAGAACTTGAGGAGGATCTTCTAATGGAGTGATGGATTTCACGATGTTTTCCTTGGATACGTTCACCACGAAACCTTCTTCGACTGAAGCTTCAAAGTCCATGGATTGAGGCAAGCCCTTCGTTTGAGAGATTTTGGTGAATCAGAGAGATTGAGGTTCTCTCTTTTACGTGCATAAATGTGCTTAGCGCGGCACGTTGATTTGATTTGATGTGGCCTCACTTGTACTAAAGTTGCATTTTCACTTAAAATACCCTCCGTGATAGCATTACATGAACAGTTTTAAACCACAACACACTCATCTACAAATGATTGATAGTCTTATACTTAAAAGGAGAATAGACTTGAAACTTTTTATTCGATAATAAAATCAAATGTTTGATGTAATTCTAGTATTTGATGATTTGATTTCATACATATAGATTAGACTCAAAACTTTTATAAACATGTATTGCTATTCGACAAATATATATGAGACTTTTAGATTTTGGTTTAGGCAGAACAAATTCTTTCTTTCGAAGTTTTGGTCTTACCAAAAATATAGTTGGTATGGTTCAATCTTGTAATTTTATCTTCCAAATATTCTTAAGTACTTAGCAAAAATCGTCGTCTTTACAGCCTCGTCAAACATGGTAAAACCTACCAAATGCTAGTGTTTACATTGATATGTGGCATTTGAATATCACTTAACTAATCTACATGGACATATGTGTCTTAAGCTGTTGGTCCATGTATATCGTATAAGACTCCATCATATACATAACTTCCAGGTAAAAAAAAAAAAAAAAATCAAATTTTCTAGCATTTGATTCACAAAAAATAAATTAGTTAAAGAAAATAGTTTCAGTTATTTTAAAAAATACATTCAAAAGTGGGGAAGATTATTTTCTCTTTTTTGAAAAGAGGAAATCATTTTCGCTTAACTTTCTTTCGCCTAGACCAAGCATATTCTTCTTGCATTATTGTTAATAATTTTATTTTTCTTTTTTAAATCAAATTTTCAATTATCTTTCTTTTTTATGTTCTTTTCTTTCAATTTCTTTTTCCTACTTCTTCGATTGGTTGTTTGATGACCCACCACAAGCGAGGGGCGAGCTCGCCCAAGGCCAGCAAGGCTCGAGCTCACCCAAGACCAGCGAGGCTCAAGCTCACTAGAATCAAGCGAGGCCCAAGACCTTGACAACCTTTGGCGAGGCTCAAGCTTGCTGAATTTGGCAAGGCTCGGCCTCGTTAGTCTAGCGAGGTGGAGCCTTGTGTGAAGTTGGCTTGGCTTGACTCTACTCGGCTCAGCTCATTGGAATCCAGCAAGCTCATGCCTCACCAACCTTGAGCGAGCTCATCCTTCGTCCATGGTCGTCACTAGATTTGGTTGAGGAAGAATAAAAAAATAAATACTTGAATATTTTGGTAATTTTCCTCTTGCAAATTAAATCGAATTTTCTATATCAAATGACAAAGAATATTTTTTAATTCATTTTCAAGTTCCATCAAAACATCGAAAAGTATTATCATTTTTTAGAAAATGACTTTTTAAAAGATATTTTTTCAGAAAATGTCACATTTTCGCTATATGGACTCTAAACAAATGAAAGATGTTACATTTTTGTCTAATGCTTAATTACTCGATCAACCGTTCTAGAAGTCACACAAGAATCAAAGATTGGCAAGCATAATGATTGCGAAGTGAAAGCGAGGGCCATTTGTTTGAAGGTGATGGCATGCGGTAAAAGGGCTGGTATCTTGGAATCTTGATTGGAATAAGCGCTTTTGGGAATCTTGGCTGCCGAGTGATCCATCGCTTTTCCCCACTATTGACTATAAAGAAACCCTGGAGGGGCAGCTGTCATTCTTTTCTTTTTGTTTGTCAGGAGTTGCCTCAGCATCTGCATATAACATGTTACTTTGATATGTTACATTTTACAGATCACGGGATAAGTCCTAAAGAGAAATAGGACACACATCGTACCACATTTTTATTTACTTAGGATGGGCTCGTTTTATCGTTTCAACATAAATCAAAATATACCATGCATGCTATGACCATTGTTGATACATTATTAGAATTCTTTTCTTAAAAAATCAAAATCAAAATCAAAACTCAGATGAAAGCCCCGATTCTTGATTGGATGGGACACCAAAGGCCTTGAGGAAATCATATTTTCAGGGGCGAAATCTTATACCTAGTCTAATAGATAATTTGATAAGTCAATGATTTTTTTTGTCATGGATGATAAGATAACGTTTCTTGCTCATTTTTTTCTTGGACCTCCCTCCCAATTTGGAGTATCTTACTCTCATGCATCCAACTTATTAATTGATGCTAACTCTAGATCCTTGCTCTGACTTTCCAAACATATCTCTCTAGATCTATGAATACACATGGGCTCCCCTATCTATCCAATGTCATGCCTTGCTAGGAATTGATCGTTGCCTAGTGAAGATCCCATCCCTCCCCGGGGTGAATGTGTTGAGGAAACTTTTTGAGAATAAGATATTCCAAAGAAAAAGTAAGAAAGGTGATTATTGCATGATGAATATGGATGTTGAACTTTCGGTCTGGGCTGCCTTCTCTGTGACAATAATCATGACCCTTTTGATAAGGTCCTTTGCAAAAGCGCACTGAGAATTGACGGTCAGAAACAAAGTGGTAGTCCGTGTGAAGGCACCGTTGGTTTGCACATTGGCTGTCTCTTCATGCCAGTGGGCGTCACTGTAAAAGAATATTTGCTTAGGTTTGCAAGCAAGAAAGACCAAAGCCATCTCGATTTCTGCAAAGACTAGAGACAGGAACCCGACAATGGATGACAGAGACACAAGATTTTAATATGGATGACGCAAAGATTGAATCATTTCTCGAGCAGTTAGATAGGTAGAAGGAAACGCAATTTCTCTAATTTGCGAATTCCTTTTAGTACTTTAAGAAAGCTCCGTTAAATTAAATTGAGCCGCACTGCGCACGAATGATCGAACTCGGTTTGACTATCATTATAACTTGAACTAAGGATTTTCGATTGGAACTCCACCGGCCTAATAAGCACCATCATCACTGATAGGTCCAAGGAGATTAATTAAAAACCATGGCTAAGTTTGATTGTTTTCCTTGGGCCTATGTATTGGATTTGGTCTAGCAAATTAAATTTGAACAAAACCTAGATCAACACCCATAGCTACTATCTTTGTTTTTGGTTCCCACAGGACAGCTTCTTTTCCTCGTTTTATGTCTTTTTGGGCTGAAGGACAGGTTCTTTTTCTTGAAAAGATATAGACTTGCAACAATTTCTGCAGTACTGATAGATGATAATTGGAGGCATTGGGTCCATCTAAAGAAAGATCACAAGGACGAGAACCTTTGAGGGTGTTATTTTTATGGAGGTCCACAATAAGGTGGGCACCTTTCTTCTTCTTGTCTTCAACTTTCCAACCAAACATTGAAGGTACGCAATACTCATGGAGGTCCACAATAAAGTGAGCACCTTTCTTCTTCTCGTCTTCAACTTTCCAACCAAACATTGAAGGTACGCAATACTCATGGAGGTCCACTTTACTAGTTGCAATGGTATGTAACATCATGGAACCTGGTCGCCGTTCAATGTCATTGGTGAAACCCTAGATGATCTCAACATGTGTATTCATCCGAGGAATATATCATGCGCAACCGTTCGACATGGTCTCCTATTCCGATGGACAGGTTCAATGAATCAAGTTATATCTTCAAGCTCATACACAGAGCTCATATTAGAATAAGGGGCGACTCTGTGGAGATAGAGAATTTACTTGATGCTATAGATAGAGAATTTACTTGATGCTATAGATCATGATATTCTTGCTCTAACTTCAGGATTCGATCCATTATATGATAATGAAACCAGATGTAGCCCACAGCCTCTAATTGGGAAAAAAGGCAATATACATAATGAAACCAGATGTAGCCCACAGTCTCCAATTGGGAAAAAAGGCAATATACAATTCTGGGTAATGCTATGTGGGAAGAGAGAGAGAGAGAGAGAGAGAGAGAGAGCCCAAGAATCTATCAAAACCCACTTACCTATTGGGCTCGAGAGCTTAAGTGAGTCAAGGGCCAATAGCAAACTCTGTGAAACATGGTTTGATAGAAGAAACTGAAAGCTATAAATGTTATTAAAATGAATGAGTTTAGCAGCGTAAATAAATTTTTGCATCTGCCACTAATGATGAGCAATGAATCCACTTCACTGAAAAGAAAAACAGTGCCACAAAGAGCAGTTGAACCCCCATTTTAAGCAGCTCCATCATGTGCATTAATACTCGATCAACTCATCCATTCACTTGAAAGACACACCTTTGATTATAAAAAAATAGAAGAAAAGACCTTATGCTCTTAACAAAGGTCGCCACCTAATGTCTTTCAACCCCTAAATTTGAATCTTCGCCTTTGGCAAAATCGGCAACAATGGCATTTGTAGAAATATATTGTTAACAATTGACAGAGCCAGAATAATTCTCCATCTAAGGTTCTTGATAGAAAATTCTTTATATATCAAATTCATGTCTAAAGATGAGCATCAAACTTTTGTCACGTTCTGATCTCTCCCATACCCATGTGGGCTGAAAAGTGAGGCTTTATAGCATCGGGGTGAAGCATAAGAGATGTAGAAGGGTTGTACAATTGATTTATGGGAGTGGTGTCAAGGTGTTTATGTTAGCAATCTAGAGATATAATGATTATTATCTTAAAAATTAGAATAATTAAATATTAAATCACGCATTCATTTAATAACTTAAACTTTTAGAATAGTTAATAATAGTCCTACAAAATCCCACATAGTATCAGAGAAGGAGGTCCCAAATTTAAATTTTCTCAAGTGCCTATTTGCCTCACCTGCAAGGGGTAATGTTAGAGTGATTAAATATTAAACCGCGTTTTTATCTAATAATTTAAATTTTTATAATATCTAGGGAGACTACTCAACCTAATGATAGTCAAGGACCACGTTGGGTCGAAGCCAATTGTTTTTTTTTGGAGTGAACCATATGTCTTGCTCGAGAGACTAGACAATCGAGGTAGATAGTGTGGTACAATCAACCATGAGAATTGCGATTCACCATACTTATTTTAGGAACAATCTATCAAACGAGAACTGGCCTAAACGGGAAACTTTTGGCCTATGACACTTCCATGTAAGGTCCCCTTTGGTCAATCCAGAAAGAAGTACCATTAGGAAGGAGCAATTATTTTTCTTTGAATAACTTGATAGATTTAAAGGATTGCCTGATGACCCGAGTTTATCTTGTAGGTGGTCACGTTGCAGGAACGAAGGACCCTAGTTTGGCAACCTAGCCTGCCCGATATGACATCAATCATTGCGTCCTATATCTATCGGTTTTCCAAAATTTCCCAAACCACTTTTCCAGACAACTCTCTTATAATTAACAAATACCATTAGAAATCAGTCGGTTTGAGCTCCAGTATCCGTGGCTACTTACCCAAACCCGATTGAAGAAATTGTGTGGATTGACCAAATAAAGTGAAAGGGTCAACAGAATCATGTGAAAACAGAAAGGTAAAGTCCCAACGATAATAGATCACATTATTTCATTAGGCATTCTTTCATGAAACAATAATTCGACACCTTAGATGTTATTTTTTGGGACTACAAGGTCATTGCAACATTTTGATTTTCTGGTCATTAAAGGAATGCATAATAATCATTCTATATCTAACCAAAACTTTTTTTTTTATTCCCAGAAACAGGTTTGGAAAATTCATTTGATAACGTAATTTCATTTTCTTATTTTTGAAACAAATTTTTAGTTCAAAAATAGGTTTAGAACATAAATAAGAAGTAAAAAATTTTAACTTCTCTATTTCTGAAATATTAATGAGAAATGAAAACTCTCTTAAAATTAACATATGTCACAAAAATGAGTTGGTTTGAACTTAGGTATCCGTCACCACTTACTCAAACCCAATTGAAGAAACCGTGTGAATTGACCAAATAAAGCGAAAGGGTCAATAGATTCACGTGATGACAAAAACGTAAAGTCTAAGCAATAATTTCGTTAGGCAGGTGGGGGACCATTTGCTAGGACTTTCATGAAATAATAATTTGACCTTATATGTTGTTATTTTTGTGGACTATAAGGTCACTATGACATTCTGATTTTCTGCTCACTAAATGCGCATATGATAACCATTTTATTTCGACTGAATTATTTTTCTGTTTTAACATGTTTGGAATAGAAATCCATTTGATAACATAATTTCATTTTTCTATTTCTAAAATAAATTTTTAGTCAAAAATAGATTTGGAACAATAATGAGAAAAAAAAAAAAAAATTTCTACTTCTCTATTTTCAAAATATTAATGAAAAATAAAAACTCTCTTAAAATTAATAGATGCCACAAGAAATTAGTCTAATTGAGTTAGGGTATCCGTCACCACTTACCCAAACCCAATCAAAGAAACTATGTGAGTCGACCAAATAAAACGAAAGGATGGACAGATTTACGTTAATGACAAAAAGGTGAAGTCCAGCAATAATAGATCACATTATTTCATTAGGCAAAATGGGGACCATTTGCCAGAACTTTCATGAAATAATAATTCGACCTTATATGTTGTTATTTTTGTGGACTATAAGGGTCACTACAATGTTTTGATTCTTTTGGTCATTAAAGGCGTGCATGTTGACTATTTTATTTTTGGCCAAAATTATTTTTCTATTCCTGAGAACAGGTTTGAAATAGAAATTTGTTTAATAATGTAATTTCAATTTTTTTACCTCTAAAATAAACATTTAGTTTAGAAATAGGTTTAGAACACAAATAAGAAGTAAAAATTTTCAACTTCTCTAATTTTAGAATATTAATGAGAAATAAAAACTCTCTTAAACTTAACAAATGCCATAAGAAATTAGTCGGTTCGAACTGGGGTACCCATCACCACTTACCTAAACTTGATCCAGGAAACCATGTGAGATGACCAAATAAAGCAAAAGGATCAACGGATTCACGTTATCACAAAAAGGTAAACTCCTGGTAATAATATATCACGTTATCTCATTAGGGTAATGAGAAATTATTTGCTAGGAGGTTTCATAAAATAATAATTCGATCTTAAATGGCGTTAATTTTTTGTGGACTATAAGGTCACTACGACGCTAATTTTCGGGTCATTAAGTGTCTGAAATGATTCTAATGTTGACATCACATTGCCCTTTTGCCTAGAGTAATCATGATTGATAATAGAACGCACCTACTCGCTCGTAGAAGAGTAAGCGCCCGATGCATTCAATCCGTGCGTCATTACCGCTTCGATTATTTCCCGGGCCGATCCAAAGATTGAATTGATCGATTGATACCGACGTGAACTTTAGGGCTGGCACCTTCGTTCCATCCATGGAGGTGTCGCTTTCTTTGGGCTGGACTCAATGACCCACTGAGTTGTCCAGAGGATAGAAAGGGATAAAGCTCTCAAAACCACAGCCCTTCGCTGGTTGCCCGATTGACGAGAGCATTTTCCTCTCGAAATGCATGGCACATGCCGCTGACGTGGGTATTAATCGGAAACAAAAGGCCCCAAATTGAGCTGTCAAGTTCTAAATCTGGGTCGAGCACGCGATTTTTGCATTAGTGTTTTCTTGTCTACGCAAACAATACAATAGATTGATGCGTTAAGATAATAGCCCCGTCATGATGATGTGAGAGGGTCCAATCCCTACCCTCAAGTGAGCCTGTAATAGGCTTGCCGGAGTATTCGAACTCAAGACCCGAGTGCGGAACCGAAGGGAGCAGCGGCGCTATGTAGGCAACTGACCGAACATGGGGTACCCATGAAATACATTCGAAAGCAACAGGAGCTTATGTGGCTCGTTGGTGCGGCGATCCTTCGATCATAACCCATCCAAATCGCATACCATTTCTTATAACTCTTATACAAAGCGCTGTGATATGCACTAACTATAAAAAAAAGTTTATGATAAATTTGTGCCGATACTTGAACTCAAAATCCATTTCATGAAGACTAATCACAACATGTGGTCATCATGGGTCCTCCTTCCACCACTTGATGTGGGCTTGTTGTTAGCATATCACCGTCAATCACATGGTCCACTTCAATTATTAGGTCACCGCCTTTGTTGCTGGGGGGCATAATTTCATTTCATCGAAAATCATATTACATCCCACAAAGTATATTTTTAAAAAATTAGAATAATTATCTTATTTGACATGAAAAAAAAAAAAAAAAAAAACAAAAGATTACTCTACTTCAGAAACAAGGGGTCAGAACAATCGGCCTTAAATCCACACAAGTTGTGAACTTTAGCTTGAGGGGAATTAAATAATCTATTCTATAATATATAAGTCATCAGGGAAAGGAATAAAGTCATCATCCCAATCACTGTTTTGAGACACGCATTGATGTCGAAACGCGTCCACCGACGTGATCCGCGGCCTGCTGTCTCTTGTCAGCTACCGTCTCGGGTCGGATACTTACCCGAGACCCTGCGCAGCATGGCGCCACCGTACACAAAAGGTTGTGGAAAAAAGAGAAAGTTTTCAAGAATCAAAGTTCCTTCTTTTCCCCTTTTTTAAAATTTATTCGCAAGTGAATAGGTGTCGGTTTTTGAAGTCTGGACTTTGCTTTGCCCACTGTACTACTAATACTTGAGAGAAGTGGAAAGTGACCTTAGCTGTTTCGCCAACGCGTAAAGCCCCAGTACGAGGATAAACAAGGTACTTTGGTTCTTGAGAAAGAGAAGAGAAGTTGTGGGAAGATTTGAGCTCATTTGTGGATCTGGGAGTCAGCTACATTCTGCAACTTCCTCATCTCTCGGGTACTCCCATCGTGTTCTTTCCTTTTCTGGGTGATCTATGTTAGCTTTTCTGGCCATCATTCAATCCTTAGAATGTAATCTTGAAATGAATGTGCAAGTTCAGTTTTGAGTCTTCTTCACTTGGATCTCTTTCACTCAATCCTTAGTGATCCTCCTTGCGTTTTTTTTTTTTTTTTTTTTCATATTCGTTCTTGGATTTTGTTTATGTTGTATGAGAATGGAATTATTGTGATTCAGATGCGTTTAGTTCTGATCTGTAGCTATTATTATTTATTTCCTTAGCAACTAAGAGTCAGTAGAGTAAGAAAGGTTTGAGGTTGTCTGTGTCGGGAAAAGGTATCGATCTTGATGAGCAATGGACTCGCTCATTCTATATGATTAGCAAGAAGTCTCTTTTTCAAGCCTGTCACACTTTAGCATCTGCTATTTTCACTTTTACTATTGGGTTTTGCTTCGTTCATAAGCTTTTTCTATTCTCTGCTTAAAAAGGGTGCTAATTAACGTTAACGTGTCACTCATCTATTTCTATATTCTGATTCTTCCCTTGCCTTGTTGCTCTGCTTACCTGCATCAATTTTGGCTGAAATTGCTTTCCCAGCGAAACTAATATTATACGACCCATTTATCGATTGCCAGCAAAATGGCTGATGCAAGATTGAGGACATGGTTATGTGTCATACTGAGCATACAGATCTTGATCAAGTCTGAAGCCTTTAACGTTGGGATTACGTATGTCCAAAATGCTGTTGCGAAAGGAGCTGGTGAGTCCAAGATGAATTTAACTTCTTACTGCAAAATGTCCTGTAATTTCCCCTTTCATTCGAGTTTTGTCAGTGTTGACTAGGTTGAAGTTCTTTGTGCTCTGCAGTTTGTTTGGATGGTAGCCCTCCGGCTTACCACTTTGATAAGGGAGTTGGTGCCGGCGCTAACAATTGGCTTATTCTCTTTGAGGTTTGCACTTCTGTAGTTTATCGTAGATTGAGGAATTTAAGATTGTATCTGATTACCTGTATATTAAAGAAAGGAATTGTAGTTATAAGTTACAGTCGGCTAATTCCGCTGAGTAAATAGAAGTGTTCTGATGTTCACAATTTAGAAACTAGAACCTTTTCATATTATCCATCTAATTTGATTTTGTGCAGTGAGCACAGATTTATTCTCTAGAACATCATGAGTTATAATTTGGCCCGACATGGGGATTGAACAGCTCTATTTTGTGTTCTCAGGGAGGAGCATGGTGCAACAACGTCACCACTTGCCTTGCTCGAAGGGATACACGGTTAGGTTCATCGAAACAGATGGTCAAGGAACTTTCTTTCTCCGGTATACTCAGCAATAAACAAAAATTTAATCCAGGTGTGGCTCTATGGCTATTTAAATTTGGTCTTTTCTTAGAGAATATCAGATCTCAACTTCCTTTCTTCTTTCTTGTGGTGTTTTAGACTTCTACAACTGGAACAAAATCAAGGTCAGATATTGTGATGGAGCTTCATTTACTGGGGACGTGGAAGCAGTAAACCCCGTAAGTTTGTTTAAGTCTCGAACCCTATGTTTTTTATTTCATGTGCACAGCTGAATTTGCTGTGACATTTTGTGCTATTTTCCTTGATCATTTCATATTTGGATCAGGCCACCAACCTTCACTTTAGAGGAGCGAGGGCTTTTGCAGCAATTGTTGAGGACTTGATGTCGAAAGGGATGAGTAATGCTCAAAATGTATGAACCGACTCGATGAACTCTCCAATCCTTCGTATCTTTATCCTTTTTTTCCTGTTTTGCCTAAATAATCAGGAGTAAATTGAAATTCATGTAGGCTATCCTTTCTGGATGCTCAGCTGGTGGGTTGACTGCAATACTGAATTGTGATAGATTCCGAGCTCTCATGCCTGCAAGGACCAAAGTCAAATGTCTTGCAGATGCTGGATATTTTATCAATGCGTAAGCTTGTTATTTCCTCCTTTGGATTCAGGCCTTGGATAAAATGTGGGTTGCAATTATTACCAGAACTTTGGATGACATTGCACTCTTCTCTGGTTCTAATTCAGGAAGGATGTTTCTGGAGCTTCACACATTGAAAATTTCTACAGTGAAGTGGTTGCAACACATGTACTATCTCTCTCTCTCTCTCTCTCTCTCTCTCTCTCTCTCTCTCTCACTGCATATTTATGTGTATACATGTCTCAGAAATATGCATGTCTTTGTTAATCTTTGGCACTCAAAACTCGAATGAATGGTTCAGGGATCAGCCAAGAATTTACCAACTTCCTGCACATCCAAAATGAAACCAGGATTGGTAGGTGACAGTAATTCTGTCGTTAATTTCTGCATCTTTTGCTTATAATTGTGTCCTAATTACAACTGATATTGCTGAACATTATTGCAGTGCTTCTTCCCTCAAAACGTGGTTCCACAAATTCAGACCCCATTATTCATTATAAATGCCGCCTATGATTCGTGGCAGGTCAGTACTTGATAAACTCAAGATTGAAAATAATGCCTTGCCGATAAACAATTTGAGTTGTTCATCAAGCAATTTCCAGATAGTTTCTAAAACTTTTTTAAGATGGGCAATTTAGCTTCAGATCAGTCAGAAGAGAAGATGATAATTCGTTTTTTTGTTTCCACTGGAGCCCCCATTTTTATTCTCCAGTTTTGGCTTGTGACTCAACTCTGTATCAGCTACTCTGTCTCGAAAACCGAATTAGGCATGTGTTGTGCACTGATCTCTCGAGCATTATTGCTGCTTTCAGATTAAGAATATTTTGGCGCCCGGAGTAGCTGATCGTCATGGAACCTGGCGGAGCTGCAAGCTTGATATCAAAAAATGCTCACCGAATCAACTCAAAATCATGCAAGGTGAAAAAAATGTTGAGCTTTAGCCTCTACAAAACAGTCTTGTGGAAGCTTCAAGCTGGAAAATTTACTTGGTTGGAATTATTGTATTCAGATTTCAGGCTGGAGTTCTTAAGAGCACTGAGCGCAGTCGGAACATCTGCATCAAGAGGAATGTTCATAGATTCTTGCTATGCTCATTGCCAAGCTGGGACACAAGAGACGTGGCTGAGGAATGACTCTCCAGTAGTGGCAAAGACAGTAATGACCACTTTTTTCAACTATTTTTCATGACACCGTGACTGGACCATAACATGTATTGATGTTTGTCCGTTTCTCTTTCATTTTTTCTTTGCAGTCGATTGCAAAGGCTGTTGGAGACTGGTATTACGAACGGATTACGTCCCAAAAGATCGATTGCCCTTATCCCTGCAACCCGACTTGCCACAACCGGATATTCGATGCCAATGGACAATCTGAAGATTAGTTTTCCAGTGTCAAAGTCTTCTATCTATTCTTAAAGTTTCAAATGTTATTGTTAAAATAAGCCTTAACGGTGAAAGGGCACTAGCACAGGTCGTCACGGCACCAACACTGCCTGCTGGTCACTCTGTGCAATTCTTTAATGTATGGAAAGTGCTGATAGTAATGAATAAAGGCAGACTATGAAGGTTTGGTTACACGATGTGGGGTGAAAGTGAGTTTTGGATAGGTTGAATTTGTTCAGTAAGTAAAAGTCGAAATATATCAGCATGTCAATGTCCAACATAATCCTCACATCGGTAAGTAGCTTTTTCACATCTTGCATGATCTCTTTTGGGTCAAGTTTGGAGATCCAAAATTGTCATCTTTTGACCTCTCAATATGGAAGTGATTTAGCAAGACAAAGGAAAAACTCATTTACTTTTCAAGATCTATCGATCAATGAACGAAACTTCTATCTCATTGCCAAAGCACTTGACATGTAACCTAAAGAATTATCTGTTTGAAGATCCGAAGCAAATATGACATGAACCATAGTCGACAAAAAATCAAACCCAACGGCTGCACCTCGAAAATAGACTAATGAATGTAACCTTTCAACTTCCCCGCGTTAATCAAATTTCAGCTTAACTTGGGATTGGGTTATTCAGAATGAATTCTCAGTGTTCTCTCAGCTAATTCTCTGTTCCTCTCTCCGAACATTGCTCCTCAATCACATGAATCCAGTCCCAGCAGCCCAAATCCAGCATACAAATGACCCAAAAAATGCGACTTCTGAGTTTGTTGGTTTCTTTCTTAATTTTCGACATCTGCTCCGGAATGAATGAATTGATCGATTTATATCGACATGAACTTTAGGGCTGGCACCTTCTTTCCATCTATTCTTTGGGCTGGACTCAATGACCCACTGAGTTGTCCAGAGGATAGAAAGGGATAAGCTCTCAAAACCACAGCCCGTCGCTGGCTGCCCGATTGACGATAGCATTTTCCTCTCGAAATGCATGGCACATGCCGCTGACGTGGGTATTAATCGGAAACAAAAGGCCCCAAATTGAGCTGTCAAGTTCTAAATCTGGGTCGAGCACGCGATTTTTGCATTAGTGTTTTCTTGTCTACGCAAACAATACAATAGATTGATGCGTCAAGGTAATAGCCCCGTCATGACGATGTGAGAGGGTCCAATCCCTACCCTCAAGTGAGCTTGTAATAGGCTCGCCAGAGTATTCAAACTCAAGACCCGAGTGCGGAACCGAAGGGAGCAGCAGCGCTGTGTAGGCAACTGACCGAACATGGGGTACCCATGAAATACATTCGAAAGCAACAGGAGCTTCCATGGCTCGTTGGTGCGGCGATCTTCCGTGGCTCGTTGGTGCGGCGATCCTTCTATCATAACCCATCCAAATCGCATACCATTTCTTATAACTCCTATACAAAGTGCTGTGATATGCACTAATTATAAAAATGTTTAGGATAAATTTGTGCCGACACTTGAACTCAAAATCCATTTCATGAGGACTAATCACAGCATGTGATCATCACGGGTCCTCCTTCCACCACTTGATGTGGCCCTGTCCTTAGCGGATCGCAGTCAATCACATAGTCCACTCCAGTTATTAGGTCACCTGCCTTTGTCGCGGGGGCCATAATTTCATTTCATTGAAAATCATATTACATCCCTCAAAGTATATTTTTAAAAAATTAGAATAATTATCTTATTTGACATGAAAAAAAAAAAACAAAAGATTACTCTACTTCAGAAAAAAGGAGTTAGAACAATCGGCCTTAAATCCACACGTTGTGAACTTCAGCTTGAGGGGAATTAAATAATCCATTCATATAATATCTATAGTCTTCAAGGAAAAACAAAAAACAAAAGATTACTCTACTTCAGAAAAAAAAGGGGTCAAAACAATCGGCCTTAAATCCACACGTTGTGAACTTTAGCTTGAGGGGAATTAAATAATCCATTCATAAAATATCTATAGTCTTCAAGGAAAAAAAAAACAAAAGATTACTCTACTTCAGAAAAAAAAAAAAAAAAAAAAAAAAGGGTCAGAACAATCGGCCTTAAATCCACACGTTGTGAACTTTAGCTTGAGGGGAATTAAATAATCCATTCATATAATATATAGTCTTCAGGGAAAGGAATAAAGTCATCATCCTAATCACAGTTTTGAGACACGCATTAATATCGGAACGCGTCCACCGACGTGATACACGGCCTGCTGTCTCTTAGGGGTGTGCAAAAGAACCGGGATCTGCCCGAACCGCCCAGAACCAGACTGGAACCGCCCGGAACCGGCGGTTCTTGAGGGAACCGGTCTAGTTCCCGTTCCAATTTATGGGAACCGGTGGGTACTGATCCGGTTCCCGGTTCCATGGGTGGATCCGCTCGCCCGCCCACCCGGACCGGACCGATTAATTTTTAATATTAAAAAAAAATTACTAAAACAAACCTTTGATCTCATCCCACTGTCTCTTCGTCTTCGATTCTGTCTCTCTCTTTCTCTGTCTCTTCCTCAGTTCCTCCTATCGCCATTTCTATTTACATATTAATTTTTTTGGAACAAACTAGTTCTTTACATAAATTTCTCGAATGTAAGGTTTAGCTGTAGAAGTTACACATGCGTTGTATGCCAGGAAATGAAGAAACAAGGAGTTGAAGAAGATCGTCTCCAGCTGCTGAGAGATGTTAGTGGTGCTTTTAGGCCAGGTGTGCTAACAGCACTAGTAGGCGTTAGTGGTGCAGGCAAAACGACCCTAATGGACATTTTAGCAAAGAGAAAGACTGGTGTCTCTAGACAAAACAAACAAGGAAGCAGGACAATAGGGAACCTTTACCTTTGGTCAAAGAAAATTTAGCCATCTGTGGCTACTTGCAAGCAGGAAATGGGAGAATGTTGCATTCCATCTGTTTGCATTTTTTTTTATCTACGAGATACATTTATAGTTGCAACAAATGAATCATTGTTCCATGTACTTAAATTTAGTTTTTCTTTCTTTGGCTTGCTTTGATGTCACGTAGTCGTTCTATGTTGAAAACCAAAATTGTTTCGCGTCAAGATCGGTTCTATTGGGATATAATTCGCGGAAATGACAGGATCTTGCAATTTACGTCAATGCGAAATAGCTAGAGAAATAAACGAGAAAAATAAGGATACCAGAAATTTACGTGGTTCGGTCCGAGTATCAGTACCTAGATTTAACCCAAAAGCCAAAGTGTTTGTAAATAAATAACTCACTTGGGAATAAATTCACGGCACAAAATTACCGCATATCCCTTGCCTCAAAATGCACGCGGATTCAAGGACTTGCAGCTCCCTTCCATGTACAGCTTTTCTTTTTCTGATCACGTAGGGCTTCAACGGCACCGTCCCTCTCTCGGCTTGTACGTATAGCGGCCAAGAAGAGAAAACCCTCACTGTCGGCATCCCTTTTATACGTGTGCCCCAAAAGTCAAATTCTTGACCTAGGGCCCACCTTCTTTCCCTTTTTGGCTTCACGATTGGTCTTTGGTCTCTTTGGGTGTGCGTGTGCGCCCAAGGTCAAACTTTTGACATTGGGCCCACCACTTTTAACTCTTCATGCAGAGGAATTTTTCGGCATGGATTGGATGAGGAAACTTGCTCCTTTTAATTTTATTTTATATTTCCTCTTTTGTAAATTTTAAAAAAATCCAGCGAATCGCGTTTTTGCAAACGCTCAAACTCGAGTCATAATTTAACAATTCTCCACTTTGGCTCGATGTTTGAAACCAAGTTATAGTGTTCATCATCGATGCTGCTCTCCCAACGCCCCGACGGGCACTCACTCTCCACAAACGCCAATAGAGCTCAAGCAGAGTTTGAGCTTCGCCAAAGGAACAGTAACAATACCTTTAGCTAAGACATTTCGAATGAAGTGGTACCCGATGTTGATATACTTCGTTCGCTCGTGATAAACTGGATTATACACCAAATATATCGCACATTGGTTATCATAGTATATATCCACACTTTTCTGTTCTAACCCAAAGTCCGAGAGCAAACTTTGTAACCATATCGCCTCCTTCGCTACAAAGGTTAGTGCCATGTACTCTGCCTCAGTCGAAGACAAAGCAATGTGATCCTGTAAGGACGCTTTCCAACTAATCGCACCACCCGCTAGCGTAAATACGTACCCTGCTAAAGACCTACAATCATCCAAGTCACCGGCGTGATCCAAATCCCCAAAACTAGTGGTCTCACTGCCATTGCCGTCCCTCTGGTATACTACACCCACGTCTGTTGTCCCCTTCAAATATCTGAGAATCCACTTCACAACTTCCCAATGAGCTTTACTAGGACGCTTCATATAGCAACTAACCACGCTCATAGCTTGTGAATTATCAAGCCTAGTGCACACCATAGCATACATAATACTACCCACGGCACTAGAATAAAAAACACGGAACATATGCTCCTCCTCCTCCTCAGTCTATGGTGATAATTTATCTGAAAGTTTAAAGTGATTCACTAAAGGTGTACTTACAAATTTCGCCGACTGCATGTTAAAACATGCCACGATCTTTTCAATATATTTCTTTTGAGATAGACGTAAAACTCCTGCAGTCCTGTCACGCAAAATCTCCATACCCAAAATTTTCTTTGCAGCACCTAAATCTTTCATCTCAAATTCAGTATTTAACTGCATCTTCAGCACATCAATATCAGACATATTCTTAGCTGCTATCAGCATATCATCAACATATAAGAGTAGATAAATCAAACAACCATTCTCCAATCTCCTATAGTAAACGCAGCTATCCATCTGACTTTTTGAATAGTCTTGACTAGCCATGAAAGCATCAAAACATTTATATCACTGCATAGGAGACTGTTTCAGCCCATACAAAGATTTCTTTAACAAGCAAACATGATCTTCCTTACCCGAAATAGCAAAACCCTTTGGTTGCCTCATCTAAATCTGCTCCTCCAACTCACCATAAAGAAACGCAGTTTTCACATCTAGCTGCTCTAACTCGAGATCCTGCGAAGTAACTAAGGCAAGTAAAACACAAATAGAAGTATGTCTTACCACATGAGAGAACACCTCATTGTAGTCAATGCCCCTACGCTGTGTATATCCCTTCGCTACAAGTCTCGCCTTATACCTCGCTACCTCGACACTAGGAATGCCCTCTTTTCGTTTGAAGACCCATTTACTTCCGACAATCTTTTGGCTCTTGGGTACTTTAACCAACTCCCATGTCTGATTTCGATGGAGAGATTCCATCTCTTCATTCATAGCCTCTAACCACTGCGACGACCTCGGACTAGCCATCACCTCAGACTAAGACGAAGGCTCATCTGCCTCCACATCATCACCTACAGTCAATGCATAAGCAATATCTGTATAACCATAACGTACCGATGATTTAATTTACCTTCTCTGTCTATCTACAGCTATAGTTTGTTGCGGCTTTGCTGGTTATTCACTATCACCGACTTCAGGAATTGCGGCTTCATCTACAATCTCAACTTGGCTTCATCTGCAATCTCAACTTATGTTACCTTCAATGTCTCTAGAGTCTCCACCTGAAGCTCCACCTCACTAATAATACCATGATCCGTCATCTCTGCTAGTTGTGTCTCAGAACTCCTCTATTGAAGCATTGCAGTCTCGTCGAAGATTACATCTCTACTGATTAGAAAACCGGGTGATCTGGGATCGATGCACCACAGCCGATAGCCTTTCACCCCATGTGCATAACCCAGAAATATGCACTTCTTCGCCCTCGACTCAAGCTTACCATCACTCGCATGAGCATACGCAGGACATCCAAATATTTGTAATCCGGAATAATCAACAGGTTTCCTCGACCATACTTCCTTAGGAGTCTTCCACTCGACAGCAGATGATGAAGATCGATTAACCAAGTAACATGCCATGTTCACTGCTTCGACCCAAAATTCCTTCCCAAGTCCTGCATGCGAAAGCATGCATTAAGCTCGCTCAAGGAAAATTCTGTTCTTCTGTTCTGCCACGCCATTCTGCTGTGGTGTCTCAGGTACTGTGCGGTGTCTCACAATACATTCTTTCTCGCAGAACTTGGTAAAATCTTTACTATTGAACTCCATGCCATTATCGGTTCTTAGGCACTTGATTTGCTTATCTGACTACTTCTCAATCAATGCCTTAAATTTTTTGAACCGATCAAACACTTCATATTTGTGCTTCAGAAAGTATACCCATACCTTCCTTGAATAGTCGTCGATAAATGTCAGCATATATCGGGCACCTCCTTTCGAAGGAACCGAAGACGGGCCCCAGACGTCTAAATGAATATATTCAACTAATCGTTTGGTCGAATGAATAGCTGTAGTAAACTTAACTCGGTGCTGCTTCTCATAGATGTAGTGCTCACATAAGTCTAGCTTCCCTGTCTTCTGTCCCTTCAACAACCCCCTTTTCACTTAGCATCGTCATACATATCTCACTCATGTGCCCCAAACGCATATGCCATAATTGAGTCAAATTAGAGTTTAAGTCACCTGATGAAACTGCAGCAGTTCCGGTCACGGTCTCTCCCAGTAGATAATAGAAAGTATTCACTTTCTTCCCCTTCATCACTGTCATGGCACCTCGAGAGATCTTCAGTACTCCACCTTCAACAGTGTACCTACACCCGATGTCATCGAGTGTCCCCAGAGAAATAAGGTTCTTCTTGAGCTCCGGTACATGCCTCACATCTGTAAATGTGCGAATCACCCCATCGTGCATCCGGATCCGAATTGTCCCTATCCCACAGCCTTATAGATTGTATTATTCCCCAAAATAACCCTATCACCATCTGCAGTTTGGTAAGTAGTAAACCAGTTCTTATAAGGCGTCATATGATAAGAACACCCCAAATTTAGCACCCATTCGTCTCCTGATGAAGTAGCAGTTACACATAAGACAGCTTCTGCATCATTAGTGCTCCCCTCAGCAACGTTTGCCACACTGTTTATGGCATTCTGCTTATCAACTTTATTTCTTCGCTTTGGACAATTTCTCCTGATGTGCCTCTCCTCGTGATACTCAAAGCACTTCATGCGTTCCTTGGACTTTCTATGGCGTGATTTTGATCTGCTTTTACCTTTGCTGCTACTAGGCTCTCGATGTTGTTCTCTACCTCGAATCGTTAGTGCTTGCACTGCTCCTTTCGCTAGACCGTCATCTCGCAACTTTCTTTGCCACTCCTTAGAGAATAAGGCGGACTTTACCTCTTCTGAGGTAATTATAGTACGCCCCTGCAACAGTGAATCGGTAAAGTGCTCCCATGACTCTAATAAAGAGGCTAACAACATTATGCCATGTTCTTTATCATCAAGTATCTTACCGACGTTCTTCAGATCCAACATGAGTTTATTAAATTCATTTAGGTGGGTTCTAATAAATGTACATTTAGTATATCTAGAAACATCTTCTTCAACATGTACAAGCAATTGTTCAAATATTTCTTCACATAAAGTGCTTGAAGTTTTGCCCATAATGCTGCGGCATCCTTCTCCTCAGCAACTTCTATTAAGACCTCATCCGTCAAATTTAACAAAATTATGTTCTTTACTTTTTCCATCAGCTCTACCTTATCTGAGGCTTTCATTATAATCGACAACTCATCTTCATCATCCAGTGCCTTGACCAAACCTTATGTTGTCAATAATGCCCGCATCTTAATGCTCCATAACACAAAGTTGTTGCTCCCATCAAACTTCTCAATCTCAAATTTCCTCTCAGACATAATTGCAGTAACAGAATTTCCAGATAATAATCAGACAAGCAAAAACTCCAAATCACAATCAAGAAATCCAACCCCATGCTCTAATACCAATTGTCGGGATATAATACGCGGAAACGATAAGATCTTGCAATTTACGTCAATGCAAAATTGCCAGAGAAATAAACGAGAAAAATAAGGACACCAGAAATTTACGTGGTTCAGTCCGAGTATCGATACCTACATCCACGGGGAGAGCCAATAGCAAATAATCCACTATAATCAGAGTATCGGAGTTTACAATCGCTCAATCGCTCAAGTGTTTTCACACCTAAATTTAACCTCAAACCCAAAGTATTTATAAATAAACAACTCACTTAGGAATAAACTCACGGCACAAAATTACCGCGTGTCCCTTGCCTCAAAATGCGCGCGGATTCAAGGACTTGCGGCTCCCTTCTACGTACAGCTTTTCTTTTTTCTGATCACTTAGGGCTTCAACGGCACCGTCCTTCTCTCGACATGTACGTATAGCGGCTAAGAAGAGAAAACCCTCACTATCGGCATCTCTTTTATACATGTGCCCCAAAAGTCAAATTCTTGACCTAGGGCCCACCTTCTTTTCCTTTTTGGCTTCACCTGAAAGACGCTGCATTGGTCTTTGGTCTCTTTAGGTGTGCGTGTGTGCCCAAGGTCAAACTTTTGACCTTGGGCCCACCACTTTTAACTCTTCATGCAGAGGACTTCCTCGGCGTGGATTGGATGAGGAAACTTGCTCCTTTTAATTTTATTTTATATTTTCTCTTTTGTAAATCTTCAAAAAATCCAGTGAACCGTGTTTTTTGCAAACGCTCAAACTCGAGTCGGTAGTTCGGTTACAGGGTGGATCCATACAACAAACAGGTGGATCCCGATTCCAATTTTTCGAAACCGATCCTTAGCGGGCGGTTCCAGTTTTAGGTCGGGAACCACCCGCCTAGACCATGCACACCTCTACTGTCTCTTGTCAGCTACGTTTCAGGTCGGATACTTACCCGAGACCCTGCGCAGCATGGCGCCACCGTACACAAAAGGTTGTGGAAAAAAGAGAGTTTTCAAGAATCATAGTTCCTTCTTTTTCCCTTTTTAAAAATATATTCGCAAGTGGATAGGTGTCGGTTTTTGAAGTCTGCACTTTGCTTTGCCCATTGTACTACTAATAGTCTAATACTACTTGAGACAAGTGGAAAGTGAGCTTAGCCGCCTCGCCAAAACGCGCAAAGCCCCACTGCGAGGATAAATAAGGCACTTCGGTTCTTGAGAAAGAGAAGAGAAGTTGTGGGAAGATTTGAGCTCGTTTCTGGATTTGGGTGTCAGCTACATTCTGCAACTTCCTCAACGCTCGGGTACTTCCATCGTGTTCTTTCCTTTCCTGGGTGATCTATGTTAGCTTTTCTGGCCACCATTCAATCCTTAGAATGTAATCTTGAAATGAATGTGCAAGTTCAGTTTTGAGTCTTCTTCACTTGGATCTCTTTCACTCAATCCTTAGTGATCCTCCTTGTGTTTTTCTTTTTTTTGTTCAATATTCGTTCTTGGATTTTGTTTATGTTGTATGAGAATGGAATTATTGTGATTCAGATGCGTTTGGTTCTGATCTCGTAGCTAGTACTATTTATTTCCTTAGCAACTAAGAGTAAGTAGAGTAAGAAAGGTTTGAGGTTGTCTATGTCGGGAAAAGGTATTAGTCCTGATGAGCAATAGACTCGTTCATTCTATATGATTAGCAAGGAGTCTCCTTTTCAAGCCTGCAACACGTTAGCATCTGCTATTTTCACTTTTTACTGGTGGGTTTGCTTCGTTTATAAGCTTTTTCTATTCTCTGTTTAAAAAGGGTGCTAATTAACGTTAACGTGTCACTCATCTATTTCTATATTGTGATTCTTCCCTTGCCTTGTTGCTCTGCTTACCTACATCAATTTTGGCTGAGATTGCTTTCCCAGCGAATCTAATATTATACGACCGATTTATCGATTGCCAGCAAAATGGCTGACGCAAGATTGAGGACATGGTTATGTGTCATACTGAGCATACAGATCTTGCTCAAGTCTGATGCCTTTAACGTCAGCATTACATATGTCCAAAATGCTGTAGCGAAAGGAGCTGGTGAGTCCAAGATCAATATAATTGCTTACTGCGAAATGTCCTGCAATTTCCCCTTTCATTCGAGTTTTGTCAGTGTTGACTTGGTTGAAGTTCTTTGTGCTCTGCAGTTTGTTTGGATGGTAGCCCTCCAGCTTACCACTTTGATAAGGGAGTTGGCGCCGGCACTAACAATTGGCTTATTTTCGTTGAGGTTTGCACTTCTGTAGTTTATCATAGATTGAGGAATTTAAGATTGTATTTGATTACCTGTATATTAAAGAAAGAAATTGTAGTTATAAGTTACAGTCAGCTAATTCCGCTGAGTAAATAGAAGTGTTCCGATGTTCACAATTTAGACACTAGCACCTTTTCATATTATCCATCTACTTTGATTTTGTGCAGTGAGCACAGGATTACTCTCTAGAACATCATGAGTTATAATTTGGCCCGACATGGGGATTGAACAGCTCTATTTTGTGTTCTCAGGGAGGAGGATGGTGCAACAACGTCACCACTTGCCTTGCTCGAAGGGATACACGGGTAGGTTCATCGAAACAGATGGTCAAGGAACTTTCTTTCTCCGGTATACTCAGCAATAAACAAAAATTTAATCCAGGTGTGGCTCTATGGCTATTTAAATTTGGTCTTTTCTTAGAGAATATCAGATCTCGACTTCCTTTCTTCTTTCTTGTGATGTTTTAGACTTCTACAACTGGAACAAAATCAAGGTCAGATATTGTGATGGAGCTTCATTTACAGGGGACGTGGAAGCAGTAAACCCCGTAAGTTTGTTTAAGCCTCGAACCCTATGCTTTTTATTTCATGTGCACAGCTGAATTGGCTGCTGACATTTTGTGCTATTTTCCTTGATCATTTCATATTTGGATCAGGCCACCAACCTTCACTTTAGAGGAGCGAGGGCTTTTGTAGCAATTGTTGAGGACTTGATGTCGAAAGGGATGAGTAATGCGCAAAATGTATGAACCGACTTGATGAACTCTCCAATCCTTCGTATCTTTATCCTTTTTTTCTTTTTTTGCCTAAATTATCGGGAGCAAATTGAAAATCATGTAGGCTATCCTTTCTGGATGCTCAGCTGGTGGGTTGACTGCAATACTGAATTGTGATAGATTCCGAGCTCTCATGCCTGCAAGGACCAAAGTCAAATGTCTTGCAGATGCTGGCTATTTTATCAATGCGTAAGCTTGTTATTTCCTCTTTTGGATTCAGGCCTCGGATAAAATGCGGGTTGCAATTATTACCAGAACTTTGGATGACATTGCACTCTTCTCTGGTTCTAATTCAGGAAGGATGTTTCTGGAGCTTCACATATTGAAAATTTCTACAGCGAAGTGGTTGCTACTCATGTATTCTCTCTCTCTCTCACCACATATTTATGTGTATACATGTTAGTCTCAGAAATATGCTCGTCTTTGTTAATCTTTGTCACTCAAAACTCAAATGAATGGTTCAGGGATCAGCCAAGAATCTACCAACTTCCTGCACATCCAAAATGAAACCGGGATTGGTAGGTGACAGTAATTCTGTCATTAATTTCTGCATCTTTTGCTTATATTTGTGTCCTAATTACAACCGATATTGCTGAACATTATTGCAGTGCTTCTTCCCTCAAAACGTGGTTCCACAAATTCAGACCCCATTATTCATTATAAATGCCGCCTATGATGCGTGGCAGGTCAGTACTTGATAAACTCAAGATTGAAAATAATGCTTCGCCAATAAACAATTTGAGTTGTTCATCACTTTCAAAGCAATTCCCAGATAGTTTCTAAAACTTTTTTAAGATGGGCATTTAGCTTCAGATCAGTCAGAAGAGAAGACGATAATTCGTTTTTTTGTTTCCACTGGAGCCCCCATTTTTGTTCTCCAGTTTTGGCTTCTAACTCAACTCTGTATCAGCTACTCGGTCTCGAAAACCGAATTAGGCATGAGTGTTGTGCACTGATCTCTCGAGCATTATTGCTGCTTTCAGATTAAGAATATTTTGGCGCCCGGAGTAGCTGATCCTCATGGAACCTGGCAGAGCTGCAAGCTTGATATCAAAAAATGCTCACCGAATCAACTCAAAATCATGCAAGGTGAAAAAATTGTTGAGCTTTAGCCACTACAAAACAGTCTTGTGGAAGCTTCAAGCTGGAAAATTTACTTGGTTGGAATTATTGTATTCAGATTTCAGGGTGGAGTTCTTAAGAGCACTGAGCGCAGTCGGAACATCTCCATCAAGAGGAATGTTCATAGATTCTTGCTATACTCATTGCCAAGCTGGGACACAAGAGACGTGGCTTTGGAATGACTCTCCAGTAGTGGCAAAGACAGTAATGACCACTTTTTTCAACTATTTTCATGACACCGTGACTGGAACATAACATGTATTGATGTTTGTCCGTTTCTCTTTCATTTTTTCTTTGCAGTCGATTGCAAAGGCTGTTGGAGACTGGTATTACGAACGGATTACGTCCCAAAAGATCGATTGCGCTTATCCCTGCAACCCAACTTGCCACAACGGGATGTTCGATTAAATCTGAAGATTAGTTTTCCAGTGTCAAAGTCTTCTATCTATTCTTAAAGTTCCAAATGTTATTGTTAAAATAAGCCTTAACGGTGAAGGGGCACTAGCACAGGTCGTCACGGCATCAACACTGCCTGCTAGTCACTCTGTGCAATTCTTTAATGTATGGAAAGTGCTGATAGTAATGAATAAAGGCAGACTATGAAGGTTTGGTTACACGATGTGAGGTGAAAGTGAGTTTTGTGTTGGAATTCTAGTTGGCGGAAGACGACTTACTTGATTCCAATGCGTAAACAACAATTAAGCTCGGAACGAACGTTGAATTGCAAATGAATCACAAACCAAACTATCTCACGTTAGTCTGAATGCAATGATGAGGAAAGCACTCGATTTCCACAGCGTAAATGCCTATTGTTCTTGCAAAGAAGAAATAGAAAGCCTTTTTTTTTTTTTTAATTATATGGAAAGGGAAGAGAAAATGAGAGTACTCTCTAAGCGTACATTCTGTCAACAACTATCAACGGTTGCCTTTAGGAGGCTTTTATACATCTCCCTTCATACCATTTCAATGGTGTCTTTCCACCGTAGCGGATCAAGGTGAAACGGTGCGTACCAATCGCATTCCATCATGGACGTAATAATAATAATAATAAAATACTACATTTTGGATAGGTTGAATTTGTTCAGTAAGTTAGTAAAGTCGAAAGATATCAGCATGTCAATGGCCAACATAATCCTCACATTGGTAAGTAGCTTTTTCACATCTTGCATGATCTCTTTTGGATCAAGTTTGGAGATCCAAAATTGTCATCTTTTGACCTCTCGATATGGGAGCGATTTAGCAAGACAATCAAAGGAAAAACTGATTTACTTTTCAAGATCTGCCGATCAATGAACAAAACTTCTATCTCATTGCCAGAGCACTTGACGTGTAACCTAAAGAATTATCCATTTGAAGTTCCGAAGCGAATATGACATGAATTATAGTCGACAAGGCTGCACCTCGAAAATAGACTAATGAATGTAACCTTTCAACTTCCCCGCGTTGACCAAATTTCAGCTTAACTTGGGATTGGGTTATTCAGAATGAATTCTCAGTGTTCTCTCAGCTAATTCTCCGTTCCTCTCTCCAGAACATTGCTCCTCAATCACATGAATCCAGTCCCAGCAGCCCGAATCCAGCGTACAAAAGACCAAAAAAATGCGATTTCTGAGTTGGTTGGTTTCTTTCTTAATTTTCGACATCTGCTCCGGAATGAATGGCCCGCTCTAAAAATTCTGCAGTCTGAAAATGGTAAGTCGAGACATTCTTCGAACCAGCGACGCGCTTCTTCCCCATTAAACATCTAGGACTTCTCGTGCTTAGGCTCAATGACACATTAGAGCATCCCATTCTCCATCAATCATAACTTAGATCACAATATTTCCATTAATCACTTTTACTTTGAGAATCACAATGTAATGGAAATTCACATCCACAAGGACCTGTTCTGTCAAATGCCGCTCGTCAGTGAATCAAGCATTGATGATATTACAATTTAATGAATAATGCCATTGAATGACAATGTGTTACTATGGGTTGAATGCCTCAAGGTAGTTTTAGCTCAAGAACATCGTAGTAACAAATAGATACTGCCAGGCAGGGAAGTTCTTCCTGGAACATGGTGAATACATTTGAAATAAAAAGAAAAGAGTACTAAAAGGACATTAGATTTATCTAGTGTAACTAAGTTCTCGTATCTATGATATCTCTAATTCACCAAAGTGAAATGTTCTCCCACAATTTACTTGGTTTCCTTATCGATCCCGTAATAAATTAGTGGTGACTCCTAATTGAATTAAATTGCATGTTAATATGATTAAAAACAAAACTCCAAAGCTATGATTAGTATGGGCTCGGGAGATCCCACGGCTCTAAGGTTTTTGGCTTTGTAATCCCTTAATGGTTCACTTATGAAAAGATCGTGACAAGAAAAGAAAGAAAAAGAGACTATTTTCTTAAAAAAAGTCTTTGCCTAATCTTTTTCAAAAGCTTAAATTTGAATCTTCACCTTTTGCAAAATCTACATCCAATGGCATTTGTTGAAATATTTAGTTAACCATTGACAGAGTCACTATGCTCAACAAACAATTCACCCTCTAAGGTACTTGATAGAAGGTATTTCACATGATGAATACATGTCTAAAGACAAGCATCGGTCTTTTTTTGCGTTCCGGTCTCTCCCATACCCATGTGGATTGAAAAGTGGGGATTTGTAGCATCAAGGTGAAATGTGAGAGACACTAAAGGATTGATACAACTGGTTCGTGAGAATAATGCCAAGATGTTTGTGCTAGAAATTCAAAGATGTGATAATTATCATCTTAAAATATCTGTAAAGGCGGCGTTGGCCTCCTATGCATAAATTGATCTAGAGCTAAGGCCATTCAATAGAATGATGGTCACATGGGGCCGAAACCGGTTGTTTTGCTGAAGCAAACCATATGTCTCCAAATTAAATTGGTCGTGGTACAGTCCATTAGGAGGATGTTACTTGCTGTACTATCCTTTAAAACAATATATGGAGCGAACGCAAATCTGACATTCCAACTCGTGAGTCGTGATACGCGCTTGTCCTCGGCCAGAAGACTTTCGGCCTGTGACACGTCCATCTATACTTTTATCACTCTGCACAAAGAAGTACCATCAGGAATGAGCAATTATTTCTTTTAAATAATTTGACAGACTTAGAGAATCGCAGTTTAGTAACGAAAGACACTAGTGTGGCAACCTAAGCTGTGAAATAAGACATCATCGCTTGCAGCTTTTGTTCCTTGGTTTTTACAAGATTTTCCAAAGCCAATTTCTCATACACCCTGTTAAATTAATAGATGCCGTGGGCAATCTTTCAAACATCTTTCAAGAGCCACGAGTAATTATTGGGTTTGACCGGGATACAGTCAATTGAAAAGCTGTGTCAAGTAGACCGAATAAAGAGAAAAGGATCCACAGATCAACGTTATCACTTTATCACGAGAAGGTGAAATCTCAATGATAGATAGCATTATTTCGTTAGGCAAATGGGGACCATTGGCTTGGACTTTCATGGAATGATAATTCAACCTTAGCTGTTGTTACTTTTGTGGACTATAAAGTCGCTACGACATTGACTTCCAAGTCATTAATGACACGTTTGGTAACCGAAAAGAATTTTTGCACATAAATGATTTTTTTATTCGTTTGGTAACTATTCTGTTTTTGATAGGATTCTTGAATTTTTATATTTTTATTATTTTTCTCTTTTTTTTCTTTTTCATTTTCTCTTCTTCTTCCTTTTTTTTTGTGGCTAGTGGCCAGCACCGGCTAGGCAATATCCAACGAGCTCGCCGAAGCCTGGCAGTGGCCAGGCGAGCCTCCAGCGAAGTTGCCGAACTTCATCCAGCAAGTCGCCAACGACCATCGACGACAATGGTGGTCGGCAATGGCCAATGGAGAAAGAAGAAGAGAAGGAGAAAAAAAAGAACCAAAAAAAAAGAAAAGAAAAGTTGGACTTGATTCTGAAATTATTTTCGGGAATAAAAAATTACTTTTTTCTACTCTTGATTTTGTTCAAAATTTATTCTCAAGAACAAAAAAAAAAAAAAAAAAACGAATTTCTGTTCTTGAGAATAAAAAATTTATCAAACGGATTCTTATTTTTTTTTTTTTTTTGAAAAACAAAAGAATAGAATTACTTATTCTTAAGAGTGTTATCAAACAGGACTTCAGTATCCAAAATGATTCTAATGCTGACCATTAACATCACATCGCCCCTTTTGTCTAGAGTATTATGATTGATCGAACGCGTCTACTTGCTCGTGAAAGAGTAAGCGCCCCGCGTGTTCAATGGATCTCGTCTAGTTGTCCATGTGTCATTGTTGCTTTGGTTATTTTCCTGGCTGATCCGAAGATCGAATTGATCGATTGATGCTGACGAGAACTTTATCGCTAGCACCTTATCCCATATATGAAGCGCTCTCTTTCTTCGGAATGAAATCAAAAGATCCATTTGAGTTGTTTAGAGGAATAGAGACAGGATAAGCTCTCAAAACCACAGCCCTTCGCTAGTTTTCGAGTCCGATTAAAATTGACCTCGGGGTAGGCCTTTTTCAAGAAAAAACGTGTTACGCACGGCCTAGAGAAATCTGTATGCATTGAATTGGATAGAATTTCAAAAAAAAAAAAAAAAAAAAAAAAAAAGAAACCTCGACAAAGTTGTTCCCAAAGTAAAGTTTGTTTAGGAAAAACCCTACCTTCAAAGTGGCAAACGTTGTTTCCAATGGTCCCCGCCCATCCGTGGCCAAAACAAAAGGCCACAAATTGAGCTATCAAGTTCTAAATCTTAGTCGAGCTTGTGCTCAAGGATCATGAAAAGGAGGGCGTGGCGCGGGATAATTGAAGTGATGATCCCAAGCCCACGGATTTTGCAATTGCGTTTTTTCATCTATTCAACAATACAATATATTGCTTGCTCAAAAAAAAAAAAAAACAATACAATATATTGATGCGTCGGGTAACACCCACCGTCACGATGCTTGTCAAAGCATTTGAATTTTAGACCATGAGTGCGAAATTGAAGCGAGCAGTGGCACTGCACAAGCAACCCAACACGGGGTATGCATGAAATACATTTGAAAGCAAGGGGAGCTTTTGCGATCCATTGGGGGCAACGATCTTTCGTTCACAACCCATCCAAATCGCATATAGCTCGTTGTACCTCCTCGATAAAATGCAGTAATACATATGAACAATAAATAGTTTAGGATAAATGTATATCGGTGCAAAAACTTAAAGTCCATTTTATGAAGGACTAATGGACAATGACTTGATCGTCCCTATCATAATGGTCCTCCTTCCACCGTTTGGTATGGGGCTCCCCCTTAGCAAATCACCATCGATCATAGGGTCTGCCCCAGTTTCAGACCCCACTGCTTTAAATTACAACTGACCAAATTCCTTTTCATTGGATGACAAATGATCAAACCTTTATGCAAGATCCGGGAAATTTCACTTTGACTTTACATGACTCGAATTGCCAAATCAATAAAGAAATGAGTAGGATTTCATCAAAAATTATATTAAATCCTTCAAAACATATATTCAAAAAAATAGAATGATTGTCTTGTTTTACGGAAAAATGTTTGGTCTACTTAAAGAAAAGGGTCAGAACATTCGGCCTTACATCCACACGTTATAAATTATCTATTCATAGAAAAGGAATTTGGTCCTCAGGGAAAAAAAATAAATTCATTGTCCCAATGAACACTCTTCTGTCTCTCTCCCTGTGTCAGACCCTGTTTCGAGACGCGCATTCATGTCGGAGCGCGCAAGCCGATATGATTCGCAGGCTGTCTCTGTCAGGCACCGTCTCGGGTCGGAAACTGCCCGAGACCCCATGCGTGCGTTACGGCGTACCAGACCAGAAAGGTAGAAAGATGACAACTTTTCAAGAACCGAAGTTCCTTCTTTTACCTTTTTTTCAAAAATAATTTCCGCCTTTACTCCCGGAGTGAATGAGTCTCTGTCCGGTTCTCGGAGTCTCCGCTTCGCTTTTGCATAGTGGAAAGTGAGCTGAGCTGGCTTCGCCCAACGTATAGAAAACCAGCGCCAGGGAAAAGATGGCACTTTGGTTCTTGGACACCAACGCCAACAGTCCGGTCTTCCTCCACTGTTGCATCAATTTGCAGTGATAGATACGTTTGATGGAAGAGAAGAGGACTTGTTGGAAGATTTGAGCTCATTTCTTTATCTGGGTATCGGCTAAATTCTTTAACTTCCTCATCACTCGGATAGTTCATGGCGTTCTTTCATTTTTCTGGGTGATTTGCGTTAGCTTCTCTGGCCATCACCCAATCATTGGAATGTAATGAAATGAATGTACAAGTTCAGTTTTTAAGTCTTTTTTACTTAGATCTCTTTCCCTCAATCCTTGGCGATCCTCCTTGTTTTCCTTTTTTTTCCCATATTCGTTCCTGGGTTTTGTTTATGTTGTATCAGAATGGAATTATTGTGATTCTGATGCGTTTGTCTCTGATCTGTAGCCATAACTAATTATTTCCTTAACAACTAAGAAAGGTTTGTGGTTGTCTACGTTGGGAAAAGGTATGCATCCTGATGTGCGATGGACACGCACATTCTATGGATAGCAAAAGGTCTCTTTTTCAATCATGTCACACTTTCGCATCTGCTATTTCACTTTCACTAGTGGGTTTGCTTCGTTTATACTCTTTTTTATATTCTGTTTCAAAAGGGTACTAATTAACGTGTCCCTCGTCTGTTTCCATATTCTGGTTCTTCCCTTAGCTTGTTTTCTCTGCTTACCTGCATATCAATTTTGGTTGGAATCGCTTTCCCGGCGAGCGGGGCCTAATATGTCAACGACTGATTTGTTGATCGCACAGCAAAATGGCTGATGCAAGATTGAGGACATGGTTGTGTGTTATACTGAGCATACAGATCTTGCTCAAGTCTGAAGCCATTAACGTCAGCATTACATATGTCCAAAATGCTGTACCGAAAGGAGCTGGTGAGTCCAAGATCAATATAATTGCTTACTGCGAAATGTCCTGCAATTTCCCCTTTCATTCGAGTTTTATCAGTGTTGACTTGGTTGAAGTTTGATGTGCCCTGCAGTTTGTTTGGATGGCAGCCCTCCAGCTTACCATTTCGATAAGGGATTGGGCACAGGCGCTAACAATTGGCTTGTTCAGTTTGAGGTTTGTGCTTCTGTAGTTTATCGTCAAATGTGGAATTTGAGATTGCATTTGATTACCTTTAAGTTAAAGAAAGGAATAGTAGTTGTTACATACGACCAACCAATTCTGCTGTGTAAATGGAAGTTTTCTGAGATTCACATTTAGGGACGAGCACTTTTTCATACTACCCATCTAATTTGATTTTTGTGCAGTAAGCACAGATGAAAGTTTACTCTCTAGAATATCATGAGTCATAAACTGGCCTGACATGGTGATTGAACGAGCTCTATCTTGTGTTCTCAGGGAGGAGGATGGTGCAACAACGTCACCACTTGCCTTGCTCGAAGGGATACACGGTTAGGTTCATCGAAGGAGATGATCAAGGAAGTTGCTTTCTCCGGTATCCTCAGCAACAACCGAAGTTTTAATCCAGGTGCAGCTCTATGGTCATTTATATTTGGTCGTTTCTTAGAAAATATCAAATCTCAACTCCTTTCTTCTTTTTGGTGGTGGTTTAGACTTCTACAGCTGGAACAGAATCAAGGTCAGATACTGTGATGGAGCTTCTTTTACTGGGGATGTGGAAGCAGTAGACCCAGTAAGTTTGTTTAAGCCTTGAACCCGAATTTTTTATTGAATGTGCCAAGCTGAATTTGTTGCAACATTTTTTTATTATTTTCCTTGATCAATTTCTTATTTGGACCAGGCCACTAAACTTCACTTTAGAGGAGCTAGGGCTTTTGTAGCAATTATTGAGGATTTACTGTCGAAAGGGATGAGTGATGCGGAAAATGTATGAACCAACTCGATGAGCTCTCCAATCATTTATATCTTTATCCCTCTTCCCTTTTTACCTTAATAATCGGAAGCAAATTTAAAATTGTCATGTAGGCTATTCTTTCTGGATGCTCAGCTGGTGGATTGACTTCAATACTGCATTGTGATAGATTCCGAGCTCTCATGCCTGCAAGTGCCACAGTCAAATGTGTTGCAGATGCTGGCTATTTTATCAATGCGTAAGCTTGTTATTTCCTCCTTCTGGATTCAGGCCTAGGACAAAATGCGAGTTGCAATTATTAGCAGAGCTTTGGATGACGATGCACTCATTTCTGGTTCTGATTCAGGAAGGATATTTCCGGAGCTCAACACATTGAAACTTTCTACAGCGAAGTGGTTGCAACACATGTACTCTCTCTCTCTCTCTCTCTCTCTCTCTCTCTCTCTCTCTCTCTCTCCCCATCTATTATTTATGTGTGTGTGTGTGTTAGTCTCAGGAATATGCATGTCTTCGCTAGTCTCTGTCACTCAACACTTATATGAATGGTTCAGGGATCAGCCAAGAATCTACCAACTTCCTGCACCTCCAAACTGAGACCAGGATTGGTAGGTGACATTAATTCTGTCGTTAATTTCTGCATATTTTGCTTCTAATTGTGTCCTAATTACAGCCAATATTGCTAAACATCATTGCAGTGTTTCTTCCCCCAAAACGTGGTTAAGCAAATTCAGACCCCGTTATTCATTCTAAATGCCGCCTATGATGCGTGGCAGGTCAGTGCTTGATAAACTCAAGATTAATAATAATGCCCCACTGATAAACAGTATGCATTGTTCATCACTTCAAAGCAATTTCCAGATAGTTTCTTAAACTTTCTGAAGATGGACAATTAAGCTTCACATCAGTCAAAAAGAAGATGATTATTATTTATTTTGTTTCCACTGGAGCACCCATTTTCCCTTTCCAGTTTGGCTTATGACTCTGTTTCAGCTACTCTGTCTCGAAAATCACATTACGCATAAAGTGTTGTTGCTTTAAGGCACTGATCTCTTGTGCATTATTGCTGCTTTCAGATTAAGAATATTTTGGCGCCCGGAGTGGCTGATCCTCATGGAACCTGGCATAGCTGCAAGCTTGATATTAATAACTGCTCACCGGATCAACTCCAAATCATGCAAGGTGAAAACTTTAATGAGCTTTAGCCATGACGAAACAATCCCATGGAAGCTTAAAGCTGGAAAATTTACTTGGTTGTTATTATCGTATTCAGATTTCAGGCAGCAGTTCTTAGACGCACTGAGCAGAGTCGGAACCTCTCCATCAAGAGGAATGTTCATAGATTCTTGCTATGCTCATTGCCAATCCGAGATGCAAGAGACATGGCTGAGGGACGACTCTCCAGTACTGATGGAGACAGTAATGACCACCTCAACTATTTTTTAGGACGTCATTGGACAGTAACATGTATTGATGTTTGTTAGCTTCTCTTTCATTTTTTCTTTGCAGTCTATAGCGAAGGCTGTTGGAGACTGGTATTATGACCGGCGTCCATTCCAAAAGATTGATTGCGCTTATCCCTGCAACCCCAGTTGCCACAACATGGTTTTTGATGATCCCAATGAACACCCTGAAGTTAGCTTCCCTCTGTTAAAGCCTTCTGTCTATTCTTGAAGTTTCATTTGTTATTGGCAAGATGAACTTGAACAATGAAGGGGATACATGATTCTATTTTAGTTTTGCATCAGCACAGGTCGTTGCAGCACCAAAACCGCATGCTGGTCACTCTGTGTCATTCTTTAATGTATGCAAAGTATTGATAGTAATGAATAAGGGCAGCCTTTCAGGGGCTGGTTACACAATGTTAGGTAAAAGTGAATTTTGGATGGGTGGACTTTGTTCAACATGTTAGTAAGTTGAAAGATATCAGCATGTCAATGTCCAACATAATCCTCACATTGAAGTAATCCTCACATTGAAGTAGCTTTTTCACATGTTGCATGATCTCTTTTGGGTCAATTTTGGAGATCCAAAAGTGTCATCTTTTGACCTCTCAATGTGGAACAATCAAAGAAAAACTAACTTTTCAAGAACTGCAGATCAATGAACGAAACTTTTATCTCATCATTAGAATATTTGACATGTATCCTGAAGAATTGTCCATTAGAAGGTCCAAGGCAAACATGACATGAACTAAAGCAGGCAATAATCAAAAGCAACGGTTGCTTGTCAAAATAGATAAATGAATGTAACATTTCAACTTCCAGCATGAACCAAATTTTAGCTTTTACATGGGATTGGGACATTGAGACATGTTTTCTCCGCTAATTCTCTGTTCCTCTATCCAGCACATTGCTCCTCAATCACATGAACCCAGTTTCAGCAGTCCGCGTCCAGCATACAATAGACCAAAAATGCAAATCCTGAGTTGGTTGGTTTCTTTCTTCATTTTCAACTTCCACCCTGGATGAATAGCCCGCTCTAAAATTACAGCAGTCTGAAAATGGTAAGTCAGAGTTTCCTCAAACTGGCGACGTGCTTCTTCCACATTAAAAATTTCTGAAGGACTTATGGTATTTTGGCTCAATGACACACTAGAGCCTCCCGTTCTCCATCAATCATTACTTAGATCATCATATTTCCATTAATCACGTTTACTTTGAGAATCACAATATAAGGGAAATTCACATTTACAGGGACCTGTTCTAACCTGCAAGATATAATACTGCTCTTCAGTGAATCAAGCATTGATGACTTTACAATTAGATGAAGTATGCTAGTGAATGACGATGTGTTATTATAGAATGAATTATGCTATTAAATGATGATGTGCTATTATAGATATAATGCCTGAAGCTACTTTTAGCTTAAGAACACAATAGTAACAAACAGAAACTGCCTGGCAGGGAAGTTGTTCCTTGGGTCACAGCAAGCACACTGATCTACAATTCAAGTGCATATGGAGTGAAAGAATATACTCAGAGTGACTTCTAATGGTCAGCACAATCCAATAAAGAGGAAGATCACACACCTTACGAAATGTGAAAGATACCCTTCTTGAACTTCTTTTTATAACCTTATCCATTACTATGTCAATCTGCAAAACCACATGATCAATACCTATTAGTAAGAACAAGTTCTCATACATTAGCGAGATATACAGATACTCTATTTACATTATCTACAAATGCCCATGCTGTAATAGTAATTGCAGATATTCTAAAATACTATTGTTGTTTCTAAACTTCAGTCTCTTCTATAACAATAGAAATCTCCAAACACAACAGTGAAAGACTTGTGTCCCATAGGAAGAATACTTGCAAGTTTGCAACATTCATTCAGCAGTTTTCTGGATCGACCACAAACTGAAGAACATCATGAAGAAAATGACAATGGACCAATGGTGACCACACTAAGGCACGGAATATATTTAAGCTTCTTTGGATCCTGCTATCAAAATTCAAGTCTTAAAGGCAACAAGTCGGGATGCTGAATATGGAAATTCACTGGTTGTTGCTCTGTATTTAATTGCAACAGACAACTACTCCTTAGAAGAAAAGTTCCGGTGCAATAGTAACAAACTAGGAATTACCAGATGATTTTTCAGCTAATCAGCTTTTTATTTATGTGAGCTGATCAGCTTCTACATATTATGGTTGTAATGTTAGCCTAATAAGATAAAGTTGAACATTGGAAAACTAACTTTCAAGTGTAAGCTCAAAACGAGGGTAAATAAAGAGAACTAACCTTATGGTGCGGAATGTAATGATGCCAAGCATAACGTGCCTCTGCAGACAATAAAAGCATTGACCGAGGGGGAAGATGAATGGCTTTCCTTAAGAATTTTGAGTTCTCCGGACTATCCACATTCCCATCAATGCCAGAGACATCTTTATGAAGCCAGGCACCCCCTAAGTATCTCCTGAACTCCATAATGCAAGGACCTGCTAATGAAAGGCTGAAAATGAGATCCTCAAATGCCGAATGGGTGTCTATGTGTGGGGACAATCCCACTCCAACTGGGTACTCATTGACCTGTGTCACCACAATCAACCTCTAGTTTAATGTATTCTGGCAAACAGCCTTCAGTAAGAGAAAAATGAAGAAATGTAGAATCAAGAAAGCATAGTGGTGCTTCCACATGAATGCAGCTGGAAGTTAAAATTTTATCACACTTAGAAATGAAAAAATTTGACAGATAATCTTGAGTGTCAGATAACAGATGATGACTAGATACTACAGAGTATAGAAAATCATTACCGTCAGTTGATCCAAACTTGAATTTGAAGCACACGGAAGGCCTGGGAAGGACGATATCCTTTCAAGTATGAAAGAAACAAATGAGGGAAGTTCACCCAAATGCCTATTCGCATCTACATTTCTCGTCTGCACAAATTGGAGAAGAAAATCAAGAACAGGCTGTAAAACTGAATACCATCATTATCTGAAAAAAAAGCTATTAATTTACCAATGCAATTAACAATCACTGGCAAGGACTAGACACCTTGACTAGGAATATAGCGATAAAAATAAAAATAAAGGTCTTGATCCACATACAGTTGTTTCCAGTTTTTCATCATCTTTGGGTCATATCGAGGTTTTGTTATCATACTCCATATCATACATTTACCATAGTGATCTTACTAATAAAGCTCAGGAAAAACCATAAAACTAATCACTAAACCACACAATCAAAATGTCACTACAAATAGTTCCCACCCACCCATAGCATGTATTACTGATTTTGACAGTCAATCCCATGCAACTGTCCATCGGACAAATCGTACCCATTACAATGAAGAAATCCTCAGACGAATAGCAATCAATATGCAGACAATTCCAACTTCCACGATGTGAATTCCTTATTCTTCTGAAAATGAACATCTTCAATACAGAAGCCTGCTAACTGACTATGAAGCAACTTTTCCTATATGGATAAGCTGGACACTATATGTTTGCATACAAATGATAAAGTATGTTTAACTACAAAATACTTGGGAGTTCAGGAAATGAGCAAAATATTCATCTCATATATTCAGAGCAACTTATGGGTACACCACACCGCATACTTCACTGCGAAATACACAAGAATCATTCTTCAAAGCATACTTACGTCATATCGAAACTCATAGCCATAATGCTGAACCCTTCTTTTGGCAAGACTATTCCAAGGCCTGTCATCAACTGCCGCAAGTAATTCCTAGAAAAATCGCCAGTAATCTGGTCAAGTCGAAGCGTGTACATAACAAACAAGCCAGCAACATGCCAAAAGCATGAAAATCGCGGAACGGAAAGATCATGACTAGATATCGCCATACAAGAGAACTCAACTGACCTTCTCTTCTCCCGGACTGATAAAGTCATGCAACAAGTAAAGCCCAGGAATTTCCAGCTCTGAAGCATGTGTATGCACCGGAAGGGAATCGTTTACGTTCGCCTAAATTGCAGGCCACGCGTCAATCGCATAGAAGACAAATAACTTCACAAAAGTAAATCACCCGGAAAAAACAATATTTTCCATACTACAGCATTCGGTTCAATAACCATAAACTACATTAGCATAGTGTATAGCACAGATTCTCCAACCAAGATAAGTTCTCAGCATCATACCGCAAAGCCAATCAATCGCCTCTAGAAATGCCTAAGCAAATCCAAAACACGCCCAATAAATGCAGTTCAATCGTACGCAAGCTGACCGAAACAGTCGAATGCAACAAGCTAATCAATCTCTATGACCACGCGCAGCCGAAACTACTTTGATACGCCGCAAGATTCGGGCTTGCGCTACGCCCGGATCGACGGGATCGCGAGAGAGAGGCGAACCTGGCAAGCCGGTCGCTCGACGGAGTAGCGGACGTGCAGGGAGCGGCCGCCGAGGTCCGGGCAGGGACGGCCGTTCAGGGCTTCCAGCGCGGCTCGAGCGGAGGCCTCGCCGTCGAAGCAGACGACGACGCGGGCGCCGCTGTCGTCGGCCGCGTGCACCCCCTTCACCGGCCCGAATCCGCCGAAGACGGACCTGATCTCGTCGTGCGAGATCCCGACGGCCGGTCCGCAGTTGGCGACGTAGAGATTAGGGCTCGATTCGCCGCCGCCGCCGCCGCCGCCGCCGGGACGCCCAAATCTCGGCAAACCCATGTCGGTTATTTTTTGGGGGAGCTCGAACTCAAAGGGAGCCGGGAATGATTTGTGACATATATATAATAATTATTTTTAAGGTTTTCCGATTTGAAATTCATCTCCAACATATCTTTTTTTTATATTAATTAAAATGAAGATAAATAAAAATTGATTCATTATATAAAATCGGAAAACAAATTGGTTAAGACCGCCTATTTAAATTTTTTATTCAATTCCATTTTCCGATTGAACTGTCTCAATTGCTCACCCTTACACTCGAGAGCTCGTTATATATTGAAGTGAGCAGAATCACAAGCCTAATCAAACTCTTATGACTTCAAAAACATTTTATAGAAATATTCCTAAAATCATGTGAAAATAAGTAAAAGCAAAAATATTCAAGCTAAGCCCAAATTCAAGGAAAAATGTTTTAGTTTTCGTTTGGTTGGCAATCCCAACATGTAGAATTGGGTCCCCAATGCCTTGGCCCAAGTCCTCGGGAGTCGGGACCTCGGTGCGTAGGTCTCTAATGTTGGAGCTTGGGTCCTTCGAGGCTAGGCCCAAGACCCTAGTGGCCATGCCCAAATCCCCCATGCCTGAGAACAAGTCTATTGAGGTTAGGTTGAAGATCTTGGTGCCCATGCTTGGATCCACAAAGACTGAGTTGGGATTTCCCATGCCTATGCTTGAGTCTCCCATGCACATGTCTAAATTTATCAAGGTTGAGGCCTAGGACGCCGGAGCCTTACCCGAATCCCCGACACCCGAGCCCAAGTTCACAGAGGTCAGGCCGAGGTCCATCAAGGCTTGGACTGGGATCTAGTGCTCATACTTGGATCCCCATGCCCATGCTTAATGCCCATTCCCAGGTCTATTGAGGTTGGGCCCTTGTAGTGCCCATCCTTAGGTCTTCTCCACCCGGGTCTAAGTCCATCAAGACTAAGCTCGGGGACTCATTATCCATGCTCAGGTCCCTAGCTTGAGACCAGTGCCTTGAGCTCTCGCGCCCAAACGCAGGTCCATAGAGGCCAAAGCCTTAGAAATTGTTAATTTGGATTATTTTTCCGTTTTTCGTATTTCCCCCGTAATCGAATCCAAAATCTAGAATCCCCATCAATGCAACACCTCAAGCGGCCATAACCGCGAGGTCGAAGAAGCTTTAGCCGCCGTGGCTGAGATTTCACGTTTATTTTGTGGATTGACAGGAGTAACCTTCACTAACAAGTGAAAACCCGATGTGGGTGGCACCTAGTACATTCTGCAAAATATTAGATTAACCGCAGATGGAAGCGAAACGCCTCCTCTTAGAGACTTCTCATTTAGTATAGTCGGTCGATACATTACAGACTCGATAATCCCTAATGAGCGGGACCATCTGTAGTGTCACCATTAGGACCAATTCGACGATAGATAAGAAGGCAGAACAAAATCATCGATTTCTCGCTAATCTTACGTTACTACAATTTACAAAACAAACCGCTGAGTCACCCATCAAGGGGAGCTTGTCGGAGATACGGTACTACAAGCCTCTCTCCTGATGCACCATCCACGGTTCCTACAGGGCGTCGCCGTGACAGAGCTTGTCTTGCGTTCACCACATGAAGTCTCCACGTCAGAGGTGCCCATTGCGGACAAGTCGCTGCATCGTGCCTCGGCTCTGTTCATCTGATCGATCAGCGAATGCCTCACCTGACGACTGATTATAGGACTGTCGGAAACACTGGCAAAGCTCAGTCCCGAGAAGCAGGGAGAGACGGCCGAGATGGCCGGCGAATTGGGGTTGCTCAGGGAATCTTCTTGCAGTATGTCCTGTATTCTGGACAGAATGCTGAAAGCTACGTTTCTCAGAGCGCGAGAATATGCTTCCAGTATCGAATGCCCAACATCCTATATAGTCAAAAAATAAAGCAGGTATTAGTTTCTTTCCTTTTATGATTCACTCTAGTATGCATATTATCAATTACACTCGACAAATGTTAGAAGTAAACTATTTTGGTTAGAAGTGTTCAGTCATTCAAGGTCTGCCATACTGGTAGGAGTCTGGCCAAAAATAGGTGTCTATATAACGTTAGCGACAAGGCACGGATTCCCATTTCCCAAGTATAGCTACAGAAGGCAACACACCGGCAACAAGCTTTTTTTTTTTTTTTTTTTTTTTTTTTTTTTGGGTTGGTTAATATCCAATTGACGAGATAGAAATTCGAAGGGAGTGTGTATCCATGTATGTATACATAGCACACAGCACACAAACGGTCAAATAAGGAAAGTTCAAATGCCAAAAGTTCATACTCACCTTGCCATATTGAATTTTAGTGACGTCGAGGAATGTGTTGGGAAGGTTTGGATATTTAGTCTTGAGAAACTTAATCAAAGACTCCGCCCGATCCAACAACCACTCCATCTTGTCCAGCTCGGATATTGGGTCCTTGATGAATGACCATGATGTTCTGGTCGGTGATTTGCCATTCACTTGCTCTGCGATCTTCTCTTTCCATGCGAGTGCCGCAGCTTCCAATCTGTTAATGCACTCAAGAGCATCATGCTCTGATTTCAAACCCAGGGATCTAAAGATGTCCTCAGTTGAGGTTGTCTCTGCTGATAACACCTTGTATAGATCATCCCCAAGGCTAGCCTTTCCAGACTGTTAGATGATTAGAAGTATAAATATTAGAAAATTCAAAGTAGAAAACATAAAGCAAGATGAACTGTCTATCGCCCCTTCTGCATGCCCAAGATATGGTAGTTTAAGTCACTCTTTTGGCCACATAAGTTCAGAAATTTAAGTTACTAAACTGTATCCATGATCCTGATAGGTCCCTTTGCTAATAATACCAATATGACATTAACCAGAAACACATAAATGAACATGAAATGGCATGCACTGGATTCTTGGAAAAGATCCACAAGGTTATACATGATTGAGAATATTTGATGTACAGACAACTTATTTTACCTTAGGAAGTGCATCCCTGATGATGGTCGGCACTGGCATCTCAAGCAGAACATTCTCATTGATGGATTTTGCAGCCTTGAGCACTTGATGCACCAAGCTCCCCTGACAAATCAGTTTCTTCCTTCCATTATCAGAAATACCAGAACTTGGAACCTGGGGTGATGGAAGCCACCATCTCTTGCTTTGCCTTTCACCTCCGTTCCTTCCTTCTGCTCGACTACCTCCTTCTGCATACCAGAACTCAGTATTCACCATGGAATCAAGCGTTTCCTGCAGAAATGAAATTTAATAAGTCAGAAGGAGATGTCACGAACAAAAACTCGGCAGATTGTGATGTGAGCAACAAAATCACCTACAATAAGCATAGAGTCCAACTTTTGAAGTGCTGGAAGATTGACATGGATGTCTGCACGGGCTTTAGGGGTCATTATCTGCTCCATTATGAGGAAACTTGACCTCAGATTACTGCATAACATGTATTGCACCCTTAAAACAAGAGGAGTACAGAAGTACCTCCATGGTGTGGCCATTGGCACCATTTTGCTTGGCCGGGACCAACTCAACCATATAGTTAGTTGGGGACACCAACCAATCCATTTCTCTCCGCCATTTGCTCTTCCTTTCTTCAGGCAATGGTTCCAGCTTCCACAGCTCCCCAAAAATCGATGCTGCAAGTTTAATTTCTGTCACATATACGTTGCTGAAAAGTATTTCATAAAATGATTCAAAAATTCCTAAGGTCATTTAATTTACTATACATTTGGAAATATTTCTTTTTGATTCTTAATTCCTTAAGTTCTTTAACCAATTGCAAATTTGCAATGCTTTTCAGGAAAAAAGTTGTGGTTCAATAAATTCTACTTTTGGTAAACTGGCTTTTCTTCTAGGAGTAGCTCTGTAGAAGTAAAGCCTTATGCAAAGCTGCGCATTTGAAACAAGGTAAGGACAAGAAGGGGAGACAGATATCTTTCACACCTGCCAGATTTGTGATTGCATTGGACAGGGCAAGAGCTGTGCTATGGCCGTTGCGCCCTCCAGTAACATCTTCTCCCAGTAACAGCTTTGCAAACTTTTCCTTCATAGTCTCCACATCAGAAAACTGAATAGAATAAGCAGGCTTTTCCTTCACATAGAAGTGCCGGCGACAGTCAGGGACTGCCCATTCATCCATTTCTTGGTCATCCCTTTTCATTGATAACCACTTTGAGGAGAATGATCCAAAACCGTCTTTACTGGAAGAAAAACTCGTATCATCTTCATCCAAAGAGTCAGTTGGACATCCATCTCCCCTGCTTGTTCGGCTCTCAATTTCACAAGAGTGATTGTTGAGTATGCAACTCTCGAGGCCATTGTAGGTCATTATCTCTGAAATCAATCAAGCATAGTTTATTCTCTGGTTGTTTTCACAAAAAGTCTAGAAGCATCATAATATGGAGGAAGCAATGAAAGTGCCTCATATTTTGGGCATTAAATACTCGGATGTGGCAGAAGGACCGGAAAAATGAGAGAATTTAATGCTCAAGGCTTTTCAAGAAGCAATTCTACCAGATCCGTAAATTCTCAAATATATCCAAAAAGCCATTCTACTTCACATATTGTCTAATTATTGGAGGATCTCTTTATGTGATAGATGGCAACTGGTAAAGTCTACCAACACGAGTCATCTGAGCTAAGAAGAACGATTTCTTCACTACAAAGATACATCCTCTGTTCTAGAGTTCAGTCATTAAAGTTCAAGTTCAATAAACTATCACCCAGTGCTAAAGCAGTTCTTATGGGAGAAGAATGAAATTTTAAATGCACATCAGAAGGCATGATTACTTTACACTTGGAACAATGGGGACCTAGATGTGCATCGGTTGCGTGTGCACCTCCTAAATTAAGAAATTATTCTACCTTGTTCCCATGTCTATCTTCGACTTTTGACATGTACATGATTTTAGGGTACAGTTCAATGGAGTTCACTAGTTCCCAACGGATGATGTATGTGAAAAAGATACTGCAAAGGGTATCATGACATTTGACCCAACACCTGAAATTTGAAAAATCTTTGGGTGTCCAGTTATCTTTATGTCAACCATAGAAAATTTACCCAGCCCATCATAGAGATTTATGACCTTTCTTCCACAGGAAATTCCAGGATAGATAAACAAGAATACCAGACAATAACTGGTGCCCAATGCCCATCATATTCAGTATTATTTACAAGGTTCTTCTAGTGGGCTATCATCCGCAAATGAAACATGTTGCAAGATTATGAAAAAATCAAGCCATGGAAGGAAAACTTCTAAAAGTCCGGACAATCGACCAACCCGGACTTCAGGACCACTGAATATGTAACACGAAGTTTCTTCAACAGAGACGAACTACTTGAAGACTCAAAAAGGGCCCCAGTACTCGCTTCCAAACAATATCTTGCTTTGGGAAAATGGGGACCGTGGGATGCAACAAGAAAAGGAACAACAAGGAAATTGGGAAAATGGGACCGTGGGATGCGACAAGAAAAGGAACAACAAGGAAAGGCTGAACCGAGCAAATGATACCACCCAACAAATGGAGAAATGTAGTGTGCTTTTAAGAACCAAGAAGCCCACTAAAGACAGCGAAACCTGTGTCCCCACCCATAGTTACTTCTCTGTCCGAAGGGACCACAAATTTTCAATCAAAATAATCACGCAACTTCCAGGAGCTCTGTGATAAGGGTCAGTCTCTCAAGTCACGATCGCTACTTTATTACCTCCTTTTCTCGATGGAGAGGAGATATTCTGCAACACAGACTTTCCCCCCGCATCCGAGAAAAAAGTTACTTGCTACCAGAGAAATACTTGAAAGAAGATAAAAAAAAAGGAAGGAAAAAACCATGAGACTCATGTATTGTCTTCTCACGTTTTTACAAGAGGAGTCGGGACAAGACGGGAAAAAGAATATCGTCGCTTCAAATTCAGACAGTTGGGGGAGGAGGCAACAGGAACTTCGCACTCCCCTACTCAAAAACCGAGGTTTCGGTATAAAAAAAAGAAAAGAAAATTGCCAGCAGTTCTAGTTCATGCCAGGAGTCAAAAAGGACGGTCTGAATATCCCATGACAGACCGGGAAAAAACATTATCACATCGGAAAAGGCGACACATGTTAATAATTCAAAATGAGCCTGAAAAGAAATTCTTCTCGAGACTTTTGACGAACCATGTTGATCATTATAGCTAAGACTTTGGTAGTTGGGCACATTAATGAATTGAAAGCTCCCCACCATCGCAGAGGCAAACCCTCGAACAAAGTTCAGGTAAGTACCAAATCAATCAAACAGCAGAACTAGCCTAAACTTATGCAAACAGGGGCTTTGATTCTTGGGTTTCCACATCGGTGACAAATGAAAGAAGGGAGAAACCCGTCTATTTTCTATTGGCCGCCATGGAGAAAGAGACTAGCTTTCCATTTATTAGGGGCACCGGGCTCGAAGACTACAGAAAAGCTCTAGGTTATCCGATTTGTCCACACGAGGACGGGAAATGAATGATTTCTACTATGCAATTAATTTCCTGCTCCGTGCCAAAAAATTACCAAGGCAGTCTATGAGCCTACACGCAATGACAAGAAGGAGGCCTTCATGGGGACCCACCGAGTTTTCCCTCTCGTGCTTTCCGCGCTTATGGGCCGCAGAATCTCCGTATAAACTAAATGTAAACCGGGGCGATATTTGCCTAACAAATCGGCCACCATTTATTTCTTTTATCTGAAAAATCCAGAACCGCTACCAATTTCTTCACGCAAGCGCCCACCCACGTGGTGGGCTCGCGAGAGAAAAAAACAAAGGAGCAAGTAACTGATTACGCTACAATCGCGGCAGACAATCAGGCAAGGATTAACATAAATGCGCCAGCACTGAAATTGATCCACAAAATGGACATATTAAAAGATGTGGCAAACTGTTAAAAAAGAAGGAAGCAAATTCAGAAGCTTACTCTCTTGTTCATCGAAGTCGAGGCTAACTTCTCTGTCTCGAGTGCAGCAAGCCAGTCTTCTCCTCATGAGTATCATATTCACTCAGTCCTTCACCTTGGGTCTACCTTAAAAATAGCTTGGTGCTCTTCAGGTTGCTTTCTTCGGTCAAAACAATAATCGGACCGCGATAACTCGGCTTCTGATTGAGCAGACCATCGATACGGAACGCGCAGGACCACCTCCTACAGCACGGATTCAGTCAAAACTGGCATTATTGAAGTGAAATTTACTTTGAACAGAAGGGGAAGGCAGGCATAAAACAGTGAGATGGGCAACTTTGATGACAGAGATATATGAAGTGATTTCAGGTAAGACGAGCACTTTAGTGGTGAAAAAGGCCTGACGTTGCTTTTACCAGCCGCGGATCAAGATACGAGGGCACTAACACAAAGCAAGTGGAGAGCTTTTTTCGAGGAGTGGACCAGCAGCTGAAGCTTAGACCTGCCTCGCATTTTTTTTTAATCAAAAATGGGGAAGATAAAGTCCCAGACCCCATCTAACTAAAGTGTAATTTTAAAAAATGCACATTAGAAAAAGGCATTACATATTAAACACTAAATTAGGTGAGACCCTCGATGAAAAGGTTTAGTTTCGTCCCTCAATCACCAATGTGGAAAAGCATATGAACATTCCGCAGAGAAAGCGAGACACCATCGCCTGCCTTCCGGGTTCATTTTCAAGAAATTAAGAAAAGAAAATGGTTCGTTGTGCCCCCCCAAGAAAGGAAAAAATTGCAAAACGAAAGGCCAAGAGAAATGGTTCGACAATATGTCAAAAGACCCAAGTTAAAAAAGCGTAAATAAACAATCTAGACAAACGAGAGAAAAGTGACATGCGAACTTTTTGGATTCTGTCAGAACAAAACTTTATGGAAAGCAGCGCACATATCTGCCATTCATCTCCAACCGCGAGTGGTCATGGGAGAGCAAGAAACAGTAAGGAGGGAGGAAGAGACACAGTCGTCACCGCCACTGGAAGAGCGTAGATTTAAGAAAGGGGAAAAGAATCGAACGTTTTCAAATTCGGCGTCAAGCAAACTCGAAGCACACCCTTCGATTCGGAACTCCAGACGGTCAAAAACACCATCCGGAGCTCAAAATCTCTCCGACGACAGCCTTTACTACGGGCCAAAAATCCGTACATCAGCGTTTCGGCGCAATGCACTCTCGTTCTCTGCCTTCGCACGATGCAGCTTCTCTTCCGTAGACAGGCGACGAGCTTTTTCGCAGCAACGGAAGCAGGGGAAACTAAACCGGAAACAGACAAAAAGGCCAAAAAAAAAAAAAAAAAAACGCAAAGCAGTCGGCCGGAGGCGCTTCGCGAAGCAGATTCGGCGCGTCGAACTCGGACCACGAGAGAGAGAGAGAGAGAGAGAGAGAGAGAGAGAGAAGTACCTGCACTAGGTCGCCTCTCTGCTTCCGGTTCCGAGCTCAGGAACGCCGCATTTCGGAGGACGCGATCGCGAGGTCGTTCTGGTCGTTCAGGTCGCCGGCCGCGGGGATCAGCAAACGGGGAGTCTCCGCCGCGGCACGGGGGCGGAGCTGCGTCGGTCAAAGAAGGAGGCCGCGCCGCGCCGGCGTTGACTGCTCGCTCGCGATCGATCGTTCAGTAGAAGAAGACGAAGACGAAGGCGAAGAAGAAGAAGAAGAAGAAGAGAGAGAAAGAGAGTTTTAGAGAGAGAGAGTGGCGGAGAAACTTTGGGGGAGCATTGAAGGAAGAGAGCAGATGATGGAGGAGGAGGAAGAGGACGGGGGAGGTTTATGGCAGTCGTGCGTGACAGGCTCCCCCTCCACCAGCGTCCGAGGCGCGTGCCGGGACGCGATCGGGGCCCTCCGTGGCGAGGCCAACCATCCGACGGCCCGCGTTCGTTTGCCCCCCTCGGTGGGCGTCGCTACTTACGCTAGAGATCCTTTTTTCGGGTGGAGCTTCCTAATCGCGGTCCAAGCCTTGACAATTACGTTGTTAGTAAAAATGTTAAAACTGTCACGCTCTGGAAAATAAAATTTAAAGGTGGGAAGAAAAAATTATTTACCTAGCAGATGGGACGGCCCCAGTAGAGAGCTCGGGCTCCTGTATCGTGGTCGGTTAAACCTTAACTTATACCAAGGATTAGTGAGTAGTGTTTAGAGAGATTTAAAAAAAATCTCAAGTGACGCCAATAAAGAAAATTCAAATACTAATAAATATTTTAAAATCATTCATCGATAATAAAAGAAAAAGATCATTTTTCCTCTTGTGGAGTAAACCTTGTGTCGATTTCTCCTTTATATTAAGAGCGTGAATGATAATCATTTTGATTAAAAATTGATTTTTGAAAGAGAAATAGATTTTTTACTTCTATTTTTAGATAAGTTTCTAAGCAACAATACTCATTTGATAACGACACAAAATTTCTCATTTTCGGACAGCGACGGTCGGCGAACGGTGGACGGTGGCGGCGGACGACAGCAGCCGGCAACGGACGATTGGCGGCCGGCAGCCAACAATGGCAACCATCGACGGACAGTGATCGGTAACGACGGATGGGCGACCGGTTCATAGTAAGAACGAATAATGTGAAGAATTTTTATTTCTCATTTCTATTCTAGAAATAGAAAAGTATAAAATTTTTACTTCTGATTTCTATTCCAAACATATTTCTGAAACAAAAATTTATTTCAGAAATAAAAAAATAAATTTATATTCCAAAAACAAATCCGAAATAGAAAAATTATTTCTGATTTGTCATGCACCCCTAAGTGTCAAGGAAGATATCATGTTGATTTAGGAAGAAGATTCGTGCTTGTGCTACAATTGGATGGTAGCGCGCACACTATTTGATATAATATTGAGATTGGACTGCAAGTCCTTTTATGGTCCCCACAAACCTCGTGCGATAGTAAGAGAAAAGGGGTGTTGAAATGATAGTAAAATCAGGTCCTGCGTCCTTAAATGGATCTTTCAATCTTCAAATCGTCGATATAAGGTTGGATCGATGAACCATCAAAAGAATCCAATTAAAAATTCGATTGACACGTAGCAGAAAGTTGTCGACTTTCATGGATCCTCGACCGTTGAATGAAATACCTAATTGCATATGTTCTATCTAGAGAGAGAGAGAGAGATGATTTGTTATTTTCAAGTGGGTGGGTTCCTGTCCTTTTAATTTAATGTCATGCTTCATGTCTACTAAAACTTGTCCTGAAAATACTGATTATTAGAGAGATGGTGAGATGAGATCGAGCATGATTAAATCTAGGAGCTCTGAAAATACTGATTATTAGAGAGATGGTGAGATAAGATTGAGCATGATTGAACCTGGGAGCTATGATGTCAATCATCGTCCGTCCCGAATCTATAGTCCATCGACATGCATTGCATGTGCTAGACTTTATATTATACAAAAGATATCTAAGGTCGTCAGTAAAATAATTATTAAATTAGAACTTCTGTCTTGAAAAGAAAAAGAAAAAGGAACACGCATCCTTCTTTCTCATCCTCATGACACGGCATATTCTTGCATAAGATTGTAAAAAGTTAATGCCATCGAAAATCTTAAATCGATATCATATTTACCTCAAATTAAATTTTTCTATTGCAAAATTCTCAAATTAGTACACATCCACTACACATTTGCTCTAAATTAATTTTCATGTCATATTGAGTCATGTTTACCCTAAGCTAATTTTTTTATGAGATGCTTTAGATAAATGTGGCACAAATGCTATCACCCGGGGCGTTTGTTGTGACACAAAAATTAATTTGAGGATGCATCCATTTGGGTTTTTTGTGACTTGATAATTTGTTTAATGTAAATACGAAACAGACATATCAATTTAAGGTTTTTATGGTGTTAGTCCAATTGTCAATGGTCTCGAATGTGACTACTCAAGCCATTTATGTGTGTCAGGTACCATGGCCCTTTCTTTTTTTTCTTTTCTTTTGAGATAATGATATGTACATGTTTCAAGCGATTAGCACAAGCATAGAGATTGGGCCCTCAGAGCACCTAAGAAACTCTCCAACGTACTAGATTTCGCAATGCTTAGCATTAGATCAAAAAGTTAAAAGTACTCCTTTTTAACCTTCCAGTCAAAATTTAACATATCATCTCACTTTCCAAAAGTTACGAGAAAAGACGTATGTTTAATTTTTGTGTCGACAATGAATTTGATTGGCCATGAAATTAAATCTATAAAAGTTGAAATTAAGAAAAAGTTAGTTCATTAAAAGGTGAACTCAAAATAGGGAGCTTTGTAATTACTTCATGATGTCTTGTCCACTTCATTGAAAGAGATAACCTTATTTTCCCAACGTCGATGAAAGGATCGTCGCCACAGGACAACACGGCGAAGAAGCCCGTTCAACTATATTTGAAAAACCTCGCAATTATAGCATGGGGCCCTTCTTCTTGGACCAAAAGTCAACATCAAGATGCAGGATTTCTATTGCAAAAGAAAAGGAAAAAAAAAAATTATATCAACCGGTCTTCAAATTTCAAAACCATTTCAAGATCTTTAGCCATCTCAAGCCTTACGATCCGGGATTCCACGTGCCACGAAGATTTGGACCACAAATTGCTCAGGAAACGAAACTAATACGTTGATATCTCATTAGTTGTATGTAAATTATTTAGAGTCAGGATTGCTTGCAAAAACCTATTCCACCGGTTTGGACTTAAGATGATAGCTAGATCTCTTTGGTCATGTAATTGTAAAGTTTTATATTGTCTTTGAATTTTCCCATGTATGAAGAGGTACGTTAGGGACACTAGACAAGGTGGGAGAATGACCTTTAAATTAAACTCGAAGCAAAGCCAGATTGGGTTCTCAAAGAGAACAAGTATCGAAATTTGGAAAGCTGTCTCAAGTATATATTATTGGCTCTCTCTCTCTCTCTCTCTTAATCAATTAGAGAATAGAAGTTTTCCACTTTGCCTCGATCTTCCACCAATTATTATTATTCTTTTTTTTTTATCAGTTTTGGGGTTGAAGTTGACGATGGTAATGGGCCAGGAAAGGCGCCGGGGGAGATGGGTTTTTGTCGAAACGGTGACGAGGAGAAGCGGGATCAGTCATGATTGCTGCTACGCTCTCTGCCTTCGACTCGTCGGCTGTTTGTGTGTCCGTTTTGTCCCCATTCAAATCCTGCGCGCCTTTCACGGTCCCTCTCTCTCTTCCGCCGCTACTTTATTTATATATATAATATAATTATATCATACATAATATTTTCCTTTCCGACCAATTTTATATTATATATATATATATATATATATATATATATATATATATATTTCCATGGCCAATTTTGATGTTTTAAGCACGCATTTCGTTTCCTGGCTCTTGCGCATGGTGCGATTGGATTCCCATGCTTCTTTTATTCCAGTGCAATGAAGCCCTTGCTTCATTTTGCGAAATGAATCTATCTTCTAGTATGTGAATCGGTAGGGCCGTGTCGGCAAAATCGATGTGATCATTAAAGAGAGTGAGAAGGATTTTGTTACGTAGAATCAATTGAATTGGTTAGATATATTGATTGCACATATCGAATAAATTAGAAATTTCCATTTTGTGAACAAACTTTTGAGGATTTAACCTCACCAAATGTAAGAGTCTAGAGACAGGGGGACCAACGGTTTTACGTGCTTTTTAGCCACTGAGATTCTTTGCATTTCAAAATTTGTCCTCACAATCCTATAAAAGGAAAAAGGGTAGACCATTCTCAAGAGGATTGATCCTTTAATATGTTGAGATGCTACGAATGAGATCTACAGACCCTTTGTTGTCTTAATTAAATTAAGGAAAAGTGTCAAAAAAATCTTAAATCTATTGTATTAGTATCAATTTAGTTCTAAATCTTTTAATTGTATTAATTTAGTCATAAAGTTTTTATTTTATTTTATTTGAAAGTCCTAAAACTTTTGACCTAGAGCCAATTTAGCCATTTTGTTAAATTTGACTGGATATTATTGACATAGACATTAGCCAGCCGGCATAGCATAGGTGGTGTTGACGTCGACATTTTTAATAATTTTCAATTTTTTTTCTTTTTTCTCTCTTTTTTTCCTCCTCTTTCCTCTAGTGGCTGGTGCATTAGAGAGGATAGCCTCATTGAGCATTGCTTGAATGATAGTTGGCCTCGTAGGGCCCTAGCCCAAGCAAAGCCCCAAGTGGGATTTGGCGAGGCTAATTCTTGCCTAGGCCAAGGCAGCCTCACTGGGCGTCACTTGGGCCAGGGAGAGAGGCCCAACAAGTCCAACCCTCAACTAGGCAATGCCTAGCCTTGCTAGTGCTTGCCCTTGCCTTGACAACGAGGCCGACCCTCACTGATTATGGCCATATGGGCCACTAGAGCAAAGGAGAGGAAAAAGAAAGAAAGAAAGAATAATATAAAAAAAAATCAAATTTATTAAAATATTAGCAAAAATGTCTGCATCAACATTATTTGACATCCACGTTAGTTGATCCTGCTAAAATTAGTCAGAAAGATTGAATTGACTTTAGATAAAAAAAATTTAAGACTAAGTTGATATAATTAAAAGATTTTAGATTAAATTAATATGAAAGCAATATTTTAGAATTTTTCTGACACTTTTTTCGATTAAATTATATCAAGAAAATCGATTTTGAATCTCTAATACAGCGGGAACTTTAACCCCTTTGGGTACCCGCTGCATGACACCTTCGGGTGCGAGGACGGTTGACTCGGCTTTCTCGACACGGCAGTCGAACCCCTTTTACAAAAGGACACTGCGGCAGAAACTTTATGACGACAAAAAGGAAAAGAAGCTTATCTTCCTTCGTGTGCTATATGTTGCCATCCCAAGCCTCCCCCGCATTAACGAACCAAGCATAAGAAAAGAGGAAGCACACCCCCATGTCATGTCCCCATTAGCGACTACCGATGCTGTGGTGGTGCTGGTGGGCATCGGAATATGATAATACAATGCATCGACGCTTGCCACTGCGATGGCCATTCTCTTTTCCATGCGTGTTTTTCTAGGTCTCCATGCATGGAGTTTGAGGAATGAAAAGTTGGAAAACCACTACTGTATGTGGCTCATCCTCGTTACCCTTTTCCGAGGGAGCTCGTTGACCCTTGTGTTCCTTGAATCTTGAGCTTTGTGAGGGCTCTCGCTCAATCGATCAAGCGGCGTCACCGTATTTTGTGCCAAATCAGCAATTATCTTTCAAAATATGCAGTTATAACTCATAAATTCAGTGCCAACTATACCATTCTTCTTTTTTATAGGGATTGGGAAACCCAACTGTTTGAAGGTCCATGAAATACTCTGCAAATTCCATTAACAAGTTAAATTCTGATCCCTTCAGCTAATACTGGTCTTGATCCAAAGCAATTTGCACGTGCTATACCGCATGCTTAAAAAGTAAGAGTGCTTCCAACTTGTTAATGGTTAGTGTAGTTGAGGAGGTACTCTTCATTCAATGTAGATGTTAAGACGGTCAAGCAATTTGCACGTGCTATACCATATGCTTAAAAAGTAAGAGTTGTTAATGGTTAGTGTAGTTGAGGAGGTGTTCTTCATTCAATGTATATGTTAAGACGGTCATTTAACTCTCTCTCTCTAAGCAATTTGCACGTGCTATACCACATGCTTAAAAAGTAAGAGTGCTTCCAACTTGTTAATGGTTAGTGTAGTTGAGGAGGTATTCTTCATTCAATGTAGATGTTAAGACGGTCATTTAACTCTCTCTATCTCTCTACTAAAATGAGTTAATGCAACTTTGACTAGAAAATAATTGACATCCCCGATTGTCGTTAAGACAGCCAAAGATAAAAGTGGCTCATGTAACGGCAACGACATGGCCAGACTAAGCTCGTGGTAGGCTAGAGAGAGAGAGAGAGAGAGAGAGAGAGAGAGAGAGAGAGAGAGAGAGAGAACAAATTATGATGTTCTAATCAAGAGTCACACACACTTAACTCCATGATTATGATTTTGTTGTCATCACCAATGATTAACGGACCTGGAGGGAGCTTCCCCCGACCATAGCCGGAGAAAAGACATGGCCCTGCAACTATAATGAGCTGCTTTGAGGTCTATTGAGCCTGGAAAACTTCCCCATGGTCCTGGCGTGGGCAGTCATCATTCCAAAGCCCATCCAAAGGTCTGTCGCGACTAATTTTTCGGGTGTGAACCACCTAGGGTTTGGCTAATGGATTATTAAGCCTAGAGTTAATTCGGGCTCTCCCAAGCCCATACCAATTCGCGACTTAAGTTCAAGTTCTTAACATGATATTGATTTTTTAACCAGGAGTCGCCACTAATCTATTTTTTGGTGGGTCGATTAGAAACCCAAGTAAAGTAACGGGAGTTTCACTTTACTCCTACGAACCAGAGACTATGGGTACGGGGACTTGGTTACACTAGATTTCTCTAATGCCCTTTCGGTACCATTCTTTTATTTTCAAAAATGTTTTTGCAGGCAGCTTAAATTGATTTTAAATTTATTTTCCTAACATGTGAGGTGATCATGCGGGTGCGCAATCCACCAATTTAACACCCAGATAAACAATAAATAAATTGCAAAAACTTACCTCAAAGTAACGAAAGCATCTGCAATGTTAAGTTAAAAACCACATCAACAACTTTAGATATGGTTTCTAATTAACACGCAATTTCTTTTTTGTTTTCACTTAATTAATGAAAATCATGCAATATGCAATGCGCTAATTCTAATGTCATGAAATTTTTAATTAAATGGATCTAATAACAATCCCTAAATGACGTGCATTTCATGAATCTAATTCTATATGACATGCACATGATTTTTTATTTTCTTATTCGTAATTAAAGATAACTAACAATAAAAATCTAACTAAAGTGAGATATTATCTATCTTAAGTTAGGAAATAGACTTATCTGAATCCTATCTTAACTTAGAAATTTATCTCGACATGCAATTTAATTCAAAGAAATTATCTAGCCTAGATACCATCTAAACATGCATTCTAATATAACCAGAAAAGAATCTAATTATTCTATCATGCAATTCTATCCAGGAAATTAATTCTAATATATATGATATGCAAATGCAATCTTTTTGTATTTTCGAGATAAATAAAGCAATTAAAAGATAAATACTAATTCAGAATCATCAAATATATCATACATCGTTCGAATCAGGGAACAATATCAAAATCAGCTTGATTATCTCGCTAATAAAATCGATAAATTGATCTTAAGCCTTAAAGATCAAGATATCAATATTATTCCCGCGTGATTAATTATTCCATCTAAAGCCTTATAAATGAAATAAAAAATCTGTGTGCGGTTGCGAATTGGGCAATATATCCTAATCGGAAATAAGTTCATGATTCAAATATGCACGTAAGATATTGAAAAGTATGTATTAGGCAATAAAATATTCAAACCAAATTTAGATAAAATGATTACCTAATTTCGGAAATAATACTACCAAATTTGAACCGAATGGAATCTGCTCAACGGGTGACGGCGACGCGTGGTAGTGCTCGGCTAGATGCGGGGACGGGTAGCCATAGGCGGAGGACAGCAGCTACGAAGTCAGCGGTAAGGCTGCAGTAACGTCATCGGTGAAGGAGCTGTGGTGACGTCGAGGGCTGCTCGAAGAAGACAACCTCCTCTCTCCTTCTGTTGACTTATTGACCGGTGGACCCATACTACTTTTTTCCACTCTCGTCTCCTCTGTATAATGGTCCTCCTTCAATGGTGGCCGTGTGTGGCGGGGAGAACTAGCAAAACAGAAACTTGATAGACAACGCAACAAAAACTCGCAAACCGTGACACTGGATCAGTGTTCTTTGAAAATTCGGCAAAAACCCATGCAACACAAGGAGGACCTGCCGAGAACAAAACACTGGAATGTATAGCAAGAGTTACTTCTTGTTGAGATCAAGAGCAGATATTTATATTGACGCCAATGCTTGCTCGGCATCAGAGAGAACTTGGACGGCCACAAGCAAGTGTAGGAGTCCCAAGAACTTGTTCCTTCCTGTATGGTTGGAAATAGGCTTGCGGCTGCAGTGGCAAGACTGCAAGATCACTGCTACGATGGCACCGGGGAAGCTGCTTGTGACTTGAGGCAAAGATCGACGTCTCGAGGATCACCGAGAATGGTCTTCTTCTCTATTCGTGGATGTTGGGTTGCTTGCCCCAACTGAAGTCTCCACTTTCCACGTTCCTTGCGGTTGTCTTTTATCTCTTGGAATTTTCTAATGGACTCACGGCTGTGGCTTCCTTTGACTCTTGGACTCGCGGCCTTCAACCCTCAACTTGGATACGTCGGTTTCTCGGTGATGGAGGAAATCATGCACAATAATCGGTGGCTAAACCTCAATTGCAGCAGATTGGAGATGACGCCGGTGCTGGAATGGAATGCGCCGGATTACTGCGTTCTTTATTGGGCTGAGAAATCGCTGCAGGTGGCGCTGCAGCAATTTTAGAACCGAGACTGATGATGGAATGTCAAACAGACTGAAGCAACGTGGAAGCAAGGTCCTGCAGCTATGATTTGGGAGGTGTGGGCGTGCTTCATGTTCCCCCTAGCACCATCTCTCTCTCCACGCCGAAGGTTTGTCTCGATTGAAGTCCTTTACGATTCCTCCCTATTCTCTCTCGTGTGACTCTATCAATGGCGGTGTATTCTATTGTGCATGGCCCCCCATGAAACCCTACACGAAAACCTTTTTATAGGCTGAAGATTAGGGTTTTATTTTCCTTTTCAAATTAGCATCCGCGAAGATTTCTTTTTCGCACGCAATATCACTTTTCTTTTATTTTCCACATCTCCTGATTTTATCACCTAAATATAAGATTGCAACCCGATTTTCTTAAATTCCAAAAATCCACCGTAATATTATTTCAAATCTCCATTTAGGTAATTCTTGTCATTAAAAGAAAACGGGCTCGGGCCAATTTACTTGCTTCGTGGGCTTAGTCCGACCCGCCAAATTAAAGCTTAGAACTATTAAATCAAACCCATTTGTCACCGACCCAATGTAAATGCAAATTAAGAAATAAATGCACCTAAAACTATATGCTATGCAATTAACTATTTTTTCAGGAATAAAATTAACCCCTAATTTTTTTAATGCAATAAATGACTAAGCGGGTCGCCAAAATTTAGGTGTCAACAAGGTCCATTTGAGAATGTCAAACCTAAAAATCACAAGCTTCTCTGCAAGAGACTGAAGGTAAAACTTTGCTTTGGCAATGTCATGCAACATTATCTTCTCGCGGCTTCTGCATCCATGTCCCAACAAAGTTGTCTGTGAACGTATGTGCAGGCCAGGCTCGCATGTGCGAGAGGAGATAGACATATGCATACACAAAACGTTTGAACTTTTTGTCTTGATTGATATTATGTTCTCCATCTGAACGAGGCTCCTGTACTGTGTACCATGAAATACAGACAATGTGTGATTTGGAAGTTCATTCGGGCGCCCAGCAGTTCCTGACACAATATGAGAATAGGACTGGAATGTGACCCAAACTCACTGATGCAAATAAGAATTCAAGTGAGGTGATATGAGTTACCTCAAAACTGATACAAATTGCCACGTTTTCATGTGTGTCTAATGATAAATAGTTTGTAATCATATTGAGACATTTTTCTTATAATAACATGAGTGATCAGCATGAATATGGTAAGAAAGCACGAATTGCCAGCCCCATTCCAGGCAAGTGTTTGGATGTATCAAGTCATGTGGTGCAGATGGACCTTTTTAATTTTATAAGGCTTCTTCAAGCTTTGAATTGATGAAGATTAAATTTTAATGCAACATTGAGCCCGATTGGTTATGTTCATATATATATGAATAAAAAACTTTTTTTCACATGAAAACACCATTTAAATAGTCACAGATAGAATCAATTGTTTTCAAAAACAAAAATCAATATAATATATTATCGTGAAAGTAAGAACTTTTGCCTTTAATAATTAGAAAAGTAATTCTGTTTATCTGTAATTTTATATTGATGGTGGGAAATTTTTACACCAAAACACTACAATATTTTCTATTTAAGAGTGTACATTTTAATTCTTTGTTGCCAAATGAAATTGATCCCGATTCCATAAAACTATCTTCAATATCACTTAGAAGATAAAGTTGTCTCGATGTTCCATTTTTTTAATTTTAAGTTTGATCTTGTAAGTGATGAGTTTATAAAATTATCAAAGTATATGAATTCATCAATTTTCTAATATGCATTGTGCTAAAGTTCACTACTGTTGTAGAACTTTCTTTCATTTTTTTTTAAATTGTCTTGCCCTTTAAAAATATGTGCATGATTAATAATGTATTGTCTATTTATTGCACCTTCTTATAGTTAAGTATTACTGTTAAAATTTATTTATTTATTTATATTTTTATTTTAATCAGTTGATTTTTATTTTGATATATAGTTTTTGAGCGAAAGGACACTCCGGGAGAAACTTGAAAGCACAAAGAGGAAAAGAAGCTTATCTTCCATCGTGTGCTTCTTTGCCATCCCAATACTTCCCTGCATTAACAAAGTATAAGAAAAAGAGGAAGCTGACCACCACGTCTTGTCCCCATTAGCGACTACCGATGCTGTGGTGATGGCGGGCATCGGAGGATGATAATTCTATGCATCGACGCTTGCCAGTACAATGGCTATTCCCTTTTCCATTTGTGCTTCGTGGTCTCCATGCATGGAGCCTGAGGAATGGAAAGTTGGAAAGCCAATAACGTGTGAGCCTCCTCGTCGTTACCCTTTTTCGAGAGAGCTCAGTTTGTGTCCCTTGAATCTTGAGCTTTGTGAGGGCTTTCACTCAACCGATCAAGCGGTGTCAAATCAGCGGTTAATTTTTGAATCATGTAATTACAACTCATAAGTTCATAACTTACTATACCATATTTTTTTTATAGAGATGAAAAGACTTAATTATCTGAAAGCCCATGAAACATTCTGCAAACCTCATTAACTGGTTAAATCCAGACCCCTTCCATTGATGCACATCCTGATCCAAAGCAACTTGCACGTGCTATACCATATTCTTAAAAGGTAAGAGTGTTTCTCACTTTTTAATGGTGAGTGTTGTCGAGGAGGCATTCTTCATTCAATGTAGATGTTAAAGTGGTCTCTCTCTCCCTCTCTCTCTCCCTCAATGAGCTAAATGAGTAATGCAAATTTGACTAGAAAGTAATTGACATCCCCGATTCTTGTCAAGACAATCAAAGATAAAAGCGGCTCGTATGATGGCAACGACATGGCTAGACTAAGCTCGTGGTAGGCTAGAGAAAGAGAAAAGAGAACAAATTAAGGTGCTCTAATCACATGAGTCGCACTTATTCCCGTGATTCGGTTGCACAAACTCGAATGACTTGGTTAATCGTATAGATTGTAGGGAAGATTATCCAAAAAGTCTTAAATATTTTGTACGGTGGCCAATTCAATCCTAAATCTTTTAATAATTTGCCAGTTTAGTTATTCCGGCTAATTTTGACCGAAAATTATTGACATAGCGGTCTAGTCAGCACTAACTGTTATATGTGAATGACCAATGCTAATGGATATATTTTTTTTTCTTTTATTCATTTTCTTTTCTTTTCCTTTTTATTTTCTTTTTCCTCCACTGGCCATTGTTGAGCCTTGTCAATGGCTGATGACCTTCGCCGACCTTAGGCGAGTGCCCCCTTCATCGGATTTGGTGAGGGCAGCCCACCCTCACCTAGGTGAGGAGATCCAATGAGTGTAGCACTCACCAGCCTAGGCGTGGACGTCCCTCACCTGAGGCCAGTGAAGGGAAAAATAGAAAAAAAGAGAAATAAAAGAAAATTTGTAAAAGTTGTCCATGTTAATATCAGCTAGCCAGGCCACCTAAGATGGTCAGTATTGACTAGACCATCATGTTAGCTATCCAACCAAAATTGGCAAGAATAACTAAATTGGTGAATCTTTAATAAATTTAGGACTAAATTGACAAATCATTAGGATTAAATTGGCACAATTGAAAGATTATGATTAAATTGATAAGTTGTTAAAAGATTTAGGATTAAATTGGCATAATTGAAAGATTTATGACTAAATTAGCTGTCGTATAATAAATTTAGGATTTTTTTGGACAACTTTCTCCTCGATTGCACATGTCAAATATATTAGAAATTTCAATTTCACAAACAAAATTTTTGAGGACCAAGTCGTACCAAATGGAAGAGTTAAGAGACAAGGGACCAGCATTTTATGTGCTTTTAGTCACTGATGTTCTTTGCATTTCGAAATGGGTCCTTATAATCCTATAAAAAGAAAAAAGTGTCAAGCATTTTTGAGAGGATTGATCCTTTAATATGTTAAGATGCTACGAATGAATTCTATAGACCCCTTAGTGTCTTTATTAAATCATATCAAGAAAATCGATTTCGGATCTCCAACATAGGATGAACTTTAACCCCTTTGGGTACGCGTCGCAGGAGACCTTCCAATGCAAGGACGGGTTGACTCGATTTTCTCGACACGGCAGTCAAACCCTTTTTACAAAAGGTCGCTCCGCTAGCAACTTTATAGCTAAAAAAAAAAAAAAAAAAAAGAAGAAGAAAGAAGCTCATCTTCTTTCGTGTGCTATATGTTGTCATCCCAAGACTTCCCCTCATTAACAAACTAGCATAAGAAAAGAGGAAGCTCACCACCATGTCCTGTCCCCATTAGCGACTACCGATGATTGTGGTGGTGGTGGGCATCGGAAAATTATAATACAATGGCCATTCCCTTCTCCATGTGTGCTTTTCTTGGTCTCCATGCACGGAGTTTTGAGGAATGGAAAGTTGGAAAGCCACTATTGTATGTGGCTCCTCCTCGTTACCCTCTTCCGAGATAGCTCGTTGACCCTTGTATTTTTTGAATCTTGAACTTTGTGAGGGCTCTCACTCAACTGATCAAGTAGCGTCACCGTATTTTAATGTATAGTTACAACGCATGAGGCTACTATATCATTTTTTATTTATTTATTTTATGTAAGGATAAAAAAACTTGATTATCTGAATATTCATGAAATGCTCTGCAAACTCTATTAATAAGTTAAGTTTGGATCCTTTTGACCTATGCGCGTTCTGATCCAGCACAACTTGCATGTGCTATACCATATTCTTCAAAACTAAGAGTGCTTTGTGACTTATTAATGGTGAGTGCAGTCAATAAGGTATTCTTCATTCAACGTAGATGTTAAGGTGGTTATTCAACTCTCTTTCTCTCAATTATCAATGAGCTAAATGAGTAATGCAAATGTGACTATTGGGAAAATGATGTCCCGAGTGTCGTTAAGGCAATCAAAGATACAGCGGCTCACATGACAGCAATGACATGGCTAGACTAAGAGAGAGAGAGAGGAGAACAAATTATGATGTTCTAATCAAGAGTCACACACACTCAACTCGATTATGATTTTATTGTAATCACCAATGATTGAGGGACCTGGAGGGAGCTTCGTCTATTGAGCCTGGGAAACTTCCCCATGGTCCCGGCATGGGCAGCCATCATTCCAAAGCCCATCCACAGGTCCATTTGAGAATGTCAAACCTAAAAATCACTGGCTCGTCTGCAAGAGACTGAAGGTAAAACGTTGCTTTGGCAATGTCATGCGACATTATCTTCTCATGGCTTTATGCAACCATGTCCCAACAAAGTTGTCTGCAAACGTATGTGCAGGCTAGGCCCGCATGTGCGCGAGGAGATAGACATATGCATACATAAAATGTTTGAACTTTGTCTTGATTGGTATTCTGTTCTACATCTGAACAAGGCTCCTGCACCATGTACCATGAAATACAGACAATGTGTGATTTGGAAGTTCATTTGGGAGCCCGACTGTTCCCGACACAATATGAGAATAGGACTCAAATACAACCCAAATTCACAGATACAAATTAGAATTCAAATGAGAGGTGATATGAGTTATCTCGAAATTGATACGAATTGCCACGTTTTCAACCACGTCTAATGAAAAATAGTTTGTAATCATATTGATATGGTATGAAAGCACGAATTGCCAGCCCCATTCGAGTCAAGTCTTTCGATCTATCAAGTCGTGGTGCAGATGGACCTTTTTAATTTTCTTAAATCTTCTTCAAGCTTTCAATTGATGAAAATTAAATTTTAATGCAGCCTTGAGCCCGTTTGGCTAGAATCAATTGTTTTAAAAAATCACCATTTAAATGGTTACGGCTAGAATCCGTTGTTTTCAAAAACAAAAGTCAATATAATCTATCATCCTGAAAGTAGAAACTTTTGCTTTTAATAATTAGGAAAGTAATTCTGTTCATCTGTAATTTTATATTGATGGAGGGAAATTTTCACACCAAAACACTACAATATTTTCTATTTAAGTATGTAGGTTTTAATTCTTCGTTGCCAAATGATATTGATCTAGATTCCATAAAGCTATCTTTCAATATCACTTAGAAGATAAAGTTGTCTCAATGTTCCGTTTTCTTAATTTTAAGTCTGATCTTGTAAGTGATGAGTTTATAATATCATCGAAGTATATGAATTCATTAATGTTCTTTTATGCATTGCCCTAAAGTTTACTACTGTTGTAGAACTTTCTTTCACTTTTTTTTCATCTTCCCCTTTAACCTCCCCCGCATTGACAAACTAGTATAAGAAAAGAGGAAGCTGACCTTTATGTCTTTGAATCTCGAGCTTTGCTACGGCTCACACTCAACCGATCAAGCTGGGTAGCCATTTTATATACCAAATGTGCGCATATTTTTCGAAATATGTATTTACAATTCATAAGTTCATAGCCTATTATTATACCATTCATTTATTTATTTATTTGGAGATAATTTAATAATAGGGATATAAAGACTAAACTATCTAGAGACCCATGAAACACTCTGCAAGCTCTATGAACCAGTTAAGTTTGGATCTCTTTGGCCTTTATAGGTTCAAATTTAGAGCATTTTGCACATGCTCTCTCTCACTCTTCTTCACCTCCCCCTTCCCCCTCAAAAAAAAAAAAACACCTCATACAGATTATCGATTAGCTAAGTTAGTAATGTGAATCTGACTAGAGGCGTCGTTGATAATAGTGGAGTTGCGGGAAGAGGGAATGACGGCAACGCCATGGCTAGACTAAGCTTGTGGAAGGCTAAAGAGAGAGAAAAGAGAACAATTTAAGATGTTCTAATCACACGAGTCACACTTATTCCCATGATTATGATTTTGTTGTAATCACCCATGATCGACGGAGCTGGAGGGAGCTTACACCGACCATAGCCGGAGAAAGACGTGGCCCTGCAGCTGTAATGATCTGCTTTGAGGCCTACTGAGCCTGGGAAACAACCCCATGGTCCTGGCATGGACAGCCATCATTCCAAAGCCCATTCGAAGGTCCATTTGAGAATGTCAGAACCTAAAACTCACAAGCTTGTCCGCAAGAGACTGAAGGTAAAACGTTGCTTTGGCAACGTCGTGCGACATTATCTTCTCACGGCTTTATGCATCCGGCGTCCTAACAAATTCGTCTGTGAAGGTCCATGCAGGCCCCGGCGCGTGCGAGAAGATACGCTTATGCATACGTAAAATGTTTGAAACTTTTATATTGATCGGGATTCTCGCCTGCGTCTGAACTAGGCTCCCGCACCATGCCGTCATAGATAAGAACCGGTGGGTTTATTATTAACAGACAGCGCGTATCCACAAACAAGCTATTTTCAAACCATAGGAATCTTGATTAGAAATTATTAGGTGCCGTCACTTACTGGAGCGCAAATATCTGCATACGACTAGATTAGGCGCGAAGTGTGGTTAGGTTGATGCTGTCATTGCTTTGCCGGCTTACCACCGGGAAAATTATTGTTAGGATTTAGGTAAAATGACGCAATGAAATAGAGAGTTAAGGCGAGAAAGAGGAGTTGACATACAAGATTTATCCTCATTCGCCCTTAAATTAGGATTACATCTAGCTAAAAATATCTCTATAATTAGAGGAAAAAGTACCAATTTAATCCTAAATATTTCAATTGAATCAATTCAGTTCTAAGCATCATATTAGTGCTATTTCACTCCATCCGGCCAAATTTGGTTATCTAGTGGCCGGACGCTAATGTAGCAATTTTTTAATAATTTCATTTTTATTTTTAAAATTTTTTCCTTTTCTTTTCTCTCTTCTTCCTCCTTGAACTTTCCTTGCAATGGCTGGCTCAGGTGATGGCTGCAAAGCCCTCGCCCAGGGCCGCAAGCGAGGCAGCTTCACCCAGATTTGGGCGAGGCTAGCCTAGCCCTAGCCTTGTTGCAGGTGAAGGTGGCCTTGCCTGCGGTTGGCGAGGCCATGGCGGCCTTCACCCAAGCCCTAGTGATGAACTAGAATTACTTCTCTAAAATAACATTCAACTAATGGATGCACCAACAAATGACTCACCACGTGCCACAACTTGCCGGAAAAAGAACGTCCGCACTACGATTCTAAAATGTAGCGTGAAACTTAAAAAATCACCCAAACGGTCGGAAGACCAAGATTCTTTGGTCATCAATCATATGCATTCCAAAAGTGTGAGATATGTGCTTCAAACCTTCCACTCCATTTAGGTATTTACTTTTCTTTACATCTTTTAATTGCGTTCTAATCTAGTCTCGGAACAAATCAGAACAATTCCGGGATAAAGCAGTTGATGTATTCAAAACTACTTTTTAACTTTCTCGTAATTTTAAAGCTTCCAGCATGCCCAAATTATAAGGAAATACAAAGGCAGCATTGGTGAGTAAATGGCGACAAAATACGACTCCACCCAAAACAGGCCAGACAGTCCCACGAGTAAGCTAAGACGAACGAGGTTGGGATAGGGATAGAGCTCTCACAAGCTCCGCTAACGACCGAAGTACACATCTTTTCCGCATTCAAAGCGCTCAGTTTAGACAGCAGCTAAAAGGAACTCATCTTTTCTTCATCAGAGATCGAAGTAGCTTAAAAATCAAAATTTTAGCGGTAGAACGCAACTCCAAAACAATTCCGCAGAGAGAGAGAGAGAGAGAGAGAGTACCGGCGAGAAGGGTACCTCGGCATTTGAAGGCGATGCGCTTCATGATGCCATGCTTCAAGTACTCCTCGATCACTTCAGGGAAATCTCCCTGCAGGGGATCTGCTCATTCGAAAAAACACACACACCCCGCATCATCTCACCTCCTGCTACTGGACAAGAAGGCACGGGGGACCAGAGAATAGAACAGCGCATGGCGAGCTAACATGTCAGCTTTTGGCCACTGGCCGGCATTCACGTCAATGCCGGTCAGCCAAAATTGGCCGAATGGACTTAATTAATACCAATGTGAAAAAGTTTAGGACTGAATTGGTTCAATTGAAAGATTTATGATTAAATCGGTACCAATGCAATATATTTAGGAGTGTTTTGGTATCTCTCTCATAATTAACACATCCCACATCTCTGTTACAACTATCAATTTATAAGACAAAGAGATTATATAAAAGTGAAGAGAAAGAGATTATATAAAAGTGCCAAGAAAAACCTATGAGCCAAAAAAAGCCCTAAGCCACGTGGGCCCAAACTATAAAAACCCTTTGGCGGACTAAGGGCGTTGCCCTTTACAATCCCTATTGAGACGGCCCTTGAGTCTCCGCCCTTTCACTTGGAACGGAACCTCCACACTTCTGGTCATGATGAGTATTAACCACACCCCAATAATTATTAGTTGCAGCCGGCGATCTGGGGGTGAACAATAATTTCTTTCAACATCGTTAAGTCGCACTCCTAAAGTCAACGACAGTTACTTTAATTTCCATGACTAGGAAGTAGATTCCATAGGGATATAGTTCATTAAAAGAAAAGCATCGTTACATGTGATCGGGAGACCTCAGAGAATGTATGGTTTAATAATCCTCCTAGAGTTTTGATCTAATCGTAGTCGAATCCCCACCACAATGATCGTCAGCCACCGTCCCTTCGTCAATCATTTTCGCCAACGCTTCTTGAAACCTTTGCATAGCTCTCTCCGGCAACATCATCGGCACCACAATCCCCTCGTCTCCCTTTCTTGTTTTGTACTTCACGTAAATGCTCATCCAAGGAAAAGCACTGGCGACACTGCCGTGCACCGGCGTCCCCCACCCGAAATCGGCCTCTTCGAACCCGACCTTGGTCGTGTTGCTAACCACGTAGTTCCGAACAGTCGTGTGCTTCAGCTCTCCCTTGATTACTGACGCATCGATAGAGGACCTTACGTATTCTTGGCCCACCATCTCTTTCGCTTTCTTCACTAGCTCGACGGCATACCCTAGTGGACTAGTACAGAGATGGCCGGCCTTTGAGAGTACCATTGCGATCACCGAAGTGCTCCCATAATAACCACGAGGCACGCCGAGGCCTTGCGCATTGATCACGCATGAGAGGCGGACTACTTCGTCCGGCTTGATCTCAAGTGCAATCGTGCGGCACTTCCAAAGGCATGCCGTGAGTAACTCGTAGGTGGAGGATCTCGAGACTAGATGGTGAGGGAGGCGTCTCCTGATCGATGCCACTTCCCGCGAGCCGAAAAAGAACGATCTGTGGGCCATGTTCTTGGGGTCCGACATTGTGGCCGCACTTCCGGTGTCGATGACAATGTCCTCGAACTCATGATGTGTGCATGTCACTTGCGGCGGGTCTCGCACGTTGAGGATCTCTCTCTGCCAAACGGGTAGCCGCGACGGCACATGGGCTCCTCGGGCGAGCTCCGCAGCTGCCTCTAGGAACTGTTTAAGTCCGAAGGAATCGCTGACTGTGTGATTGAGTCGGATTCCGAGGACGAAGCCTCCACATCTCAAGCGAGTCACCTACCAGAAAGAAGGAACTCGTAAGAAAACCTGGAAGGTAAAGGTTGAATAATTGGAGTAAAGAGGGCACGTCTGTACAGAAGAATTTTATACTTGATCTCTTGAAATTCTACCAATTTACAAAATCTGGACGCGATACACTTATCAATATCGTTACGCCTTATCCAAGTTGCGTGTTGCAACATGACTGAATGTTGGACTTGTCACACGATACTTACTTGGACCGACAACAGAGGGCACCCAATGATGTCGCCCGACCCGACCACATCGCACAACACCTCGTCTAAGAAGCCACATGGCGGCCGCATGGAGTCGCCGATCTCCTCAAGGCTGACGTCGGCATCAGCCTCCACAAACAGAATCCCTTCGCCCGTACAGTCCACCACGAGCTTATGGTCTGGCCCTTCCCGGATCCGCCCGGCCAACGGGTAATAGTACACGAGCGCCTTCGCGAGCGCTCCCTTGACGACTCTCGCCGGGTCTTCTCGGCCTTCCATTGAGGGGCTGTTTGGGTAGAAGAGAAGTAAGGGAAGCAGAATACGAAACCACTCCTGGCCCTCCAGGTCCGAGAGGGGTTTGAGCTCGCGTGGCGTCACTCCCGCCGGGAAGATCAGCTCCGGCTCATGGCGTTTCACGGCCAGTAGTCCCAGAGAAGATGGAGAAGGTGGTGGTGAAGCCATTTTTGTGATGGCAGGTTGGAAGAGAACAAGGAATTGCTTAGGGTTTATATGGGGGGAAACAAGGGGAGACGTTGGGACTTGGCTTTCAAGAACGTCCGCGGGGAATATAAAAACGTAGTCTACAAGGAATTGTTTAGAGTATGCACATGATTGGTAACCCATGTCCATTGATTTTAGGGTTTTTTGAAGATGGACTATGAAAGGGATGTGTTGCGCAACTCATATTGAAGACTAGACTCTACATTTTCTATTTTTTGTTCTTCCTATCTTCTTGTAAGATCTAAAGTTGTTTTTTTGACCTTTTGGATTGAACTCTTGTACTGGTTGTTGAAGTTAATGAAATCCTTTTCTTTTCCTATGGTTTTGTCCGTTTTGAATTTTCACATATTTCTTATGTCTTATGTGATTACAATTTTGCTTTCATCCTTTGTTATTTGTGCTTCAATTGGTGCATCAAATTAGTGTTATTCCGCAACAAACCGGTATCAAAGCGAAGCAATTTTGGTTTTTTGCTCAAGATGGCATCTATCAAGTATGAAGTGGCACCTTTTGATGGCCAAAATAATTTTGGGTTATAAAGAATCAAAATGAGGGCGTTGTTGAAGTTTCGATTAGAGTTTTGGACAGAAAATACCCTACTTTTTAATGATTGCTGCAATTGAGGAGGTATTCTTCATTGTGGTCATTTAACACATTCTCATCTCTCTCTTATCAGTGAGCTAAATGAGTAATGGAAATGATGTTTTCGATTGTCATTAAAACAACGAAAGATAAAGTGGCTCGTAGCAAATCGCGTCTTGTGAGAGATTGGAGAGAGTAGAGGCGCCATCAATAGTGGTGGTGGTTTAAGAAGGGGTGGACGACGGCAACGAAATGGCTACACTAGGCTTGTGGGAGGCCAGATAGAGAGAAGCGAACAGATTAAGATGTTCTAATTACACGTGTCACTTATTCCCATGATCACGTTTTGTTTTAATCCTTTGAGGTTTATTGATCCCGGGAAACGTGCCATGGTCCTGGCACGGTGCTGCCATCATTCGAAAGCTCAGTTCATTTGAGAATGTCAAACCTAAAAATCACAAGTTGCAGGCCCATATGTGCACAACAAGATAGACATATATGCATCCATAAAACGTTTGACCTTTTATCTTGATTGGTATTCTATTCTACATCTGAACTCGACAAACGAGGTGGTATGAGTTACCTCAAAGCCGATACCAATTACCACATTTTCATTCGTGTCTAATCAAAATACGAAAATAAACATTTATTGCATAATCAAACGTTGCTTTCAATAAACCAAAAACAAGTTAAATGATTATATTCTTTTTAATAAATGGAAACAAAAAAAAGGGTACCCAAACCAACAACACAAACACCTGTTAAATCATCATTTCCACATTCGGTTTCAAATTCATAAGCAAGTATGCAGACTACTAACGATATTAATTAATTAATGCTATTTTAATAGAATGGGACCACCAAATTCTCCACCCATTTTTTTTTGAGAAAGGAGAGTTACGATGAATGGTGATAAATTTTCGAATTGAAATAACATGTAAGGTAATTTAGCAATCCCTTTAAATTGCATCTGGAAGATTGGAAAGTGAATTAATATAAAACTTATTTCAATTTATGATTGACGATAACTCTCCACGGAATATCTCCAATTTTATTTGATCTAACCTAGATAACTCTTGAGAAAATATCTCCATTTTTTTTTTATGTAACCCAGATAAAGTAGTCACACTGAGAAAAATTCTTAGGTGATTGGGATGCACATAAGCCCAATGCATCCGAGTCTTTAATGTCGGTGAGTTTCATTTCATGGGATCCAAAGGCCGGGATACATTGAGCTCACGTGCAATTGGCACGCACAAAAATGCCTCTAGACTTAGACGGGGACAATGCTAATACTTTTCATAAAATAAAAAGAAAAAAACCTTGCAAATAGGTAAAAATTCCCGACATTAATCATTTGCCGACAAACCAAAGTGATATCACCCATCAACGAGGTCGCTCTCTCTCTCTAACGGTTTCATGATCCATCCGAGGAATGAAATCCTCGAGTTCGTAATGATTGTTTCTCATTGCAAATTTTCACAACTCTTTGTTAGGAACACGAATGTACGAAGAGAAAAAATAAAAAATAAAAAACAAACAATAATTTTTACGTGAAAAACCCTTCCCAAAATCAGGAAGGGAAAAATAATGGTGCCGCATTATAATCTCTCTCTAATGGTTTCATGATCCATTTGAGAAATGAAATCCTTTTGTTCGTAATGACTATTTCTCATTGCAAATTTTCACAACTCTTTGTTAGGAACATGAATGTATGAAGAGAAAAAAAAAAGCAAGAATTTTTATGTGAAAAACACTTCCCAAAATCAAGAAGGGATAAATCATGGTGCTCCATTAGGTAATCTCTCCACTATCAGTATCAACGTTATAAGTTTCAACATTACAACTGTAAAAGATATTACCCCTATATATAATAGGAGGTTAGGGCATATATAATTATGATAAAATATACATGTATGCCATTAGCAATACTAAAACTCTATTATCTGCTTTAACATAACATGAAGGGTGAGGTGATTTACTGAGAAGTACCTACCCACAACGAACTATTTCCACGCTTGAATATTATTTTTCTCTATCAGACTCCATAACTCCATCACTCTTACATAAAATGTCGTAACACCTAAGAGCTTTAAAGTTTCTTGTCTAAAGATGAGATTTACTCCTTTCTTTATCGTATTGTTACAAGAGATTGGGATCCTTTTTCATCCAAGAAACAATCCTCAAGTCTTAACGAATTGTAACTCCTTGCAATTTCTGTACTGCTCATGTAGAGTGCCGTGGCAAATAAGAACTTCAAGATTTACTCAATGGACAATATTTTAATTTTCTTTCTATTTATGAATAGGTTAAGATCCATTCTCCAATAATTCTCAGAATCTCTTTCTTTATGATACTGACAGCATGCACGATCAACGGATCACATGCATTGGACCTACCGCACCGGGTGCAGACAATAATAATGTATTTTCCAACGTTTCTGTTGCACTCCTCAAGTTCACGAGTGGCTTATTGGTTGGTCGAGTCCCCATCACAAGGGAAACTAGTCGCGTGATGGGAGAACAAACCTTCTCCATCACTCACCGCACTCGAACTAAAGAGAATGCGTGCGTCCTTGTCTGGTCGCTTTACTATGAAGACAAAAATTCCAAAGAGAAATACTTTCATTCAATGATTCAAGTATGTTACATGTGATTGAGAAATGGGTTACCAAAAAAACAAATATCTTCAATATGTTGTACATATGTCACTTTAGCTCTAGATATTGTAATTTGGCCAATTTAATTCTAAATATTTTGATAATTTGTCAATATAGTCATACTGCCCAATTTTGATAAGAAATTAGTCACGTGGACACCGACCATCTTTTATGGCATGGTTGACCCTAATTTAGATAATTTTTGCTTTTTCTTTTAAGATACTGATTTTTAAATATATTTTTTTATTCTTTTTTATTCTTTTTGCTGTTTATGTGGATTTTTTTTTTCTCATTATGGTCAGCAAGGGCCACCTTGCCCGCAATTGACAAGGTCGCAATCACCTTGCCCTGGCCTTTGCTAGATCTCCCCATTGTGGATCCAACAACCAATGAGGGCTTGGAGGCCCTTGTCTAGTGGTTGGTAAAGGTTGCCTCATCGGCCATAATGAAAAAAAGAGAGTTAAAGATAAAAAAATATTTAGAAATTGTAATTATTGTCCACGGGATGCCACTAGGATGACCGTTATTCACATTCACGATTTCCAATAAATATTAGCTCGAAAAACTATATTGGTAAATTGTCGAAAGGTTTATAACTAAATTGATTAAATCAAAAGCTTGAAGACTGAATTCATCCGTACAATAGATTATGACTCTTTTTAATAATTTTTTGTCGAGATTGAGTCTATGGTTAATCTTCATGTGGAAACCCATCCGACATCACGGTGCCGACATGACGATTCGTCAAACGATCCTTCTAGAGTTTCGATCTAATCGGACTTGAATCCACACCATATTGATCTTCACTAACCGTCCCTTTATCGGTCATTTTCTCCAACTCTTCTTGAAACCTTCGCATTGCTCTCTCCGGCAACATTATCGCCGCCACGATCCCCTCCTCCCTCTCTCATTTTGTACTTCACATAGATGCTTGTTGAAGGAACTGCACCAGCGACGCCGGCGTACACCGGCTTCCCCCACCCGAAATCAACTGCTTCGAACCCAACCTTGGTTGTGTCGGGCCTGTCGGCGACCACGTAGTCCCAAACGGTCGTGTGCTTTGGCCCTCCCTTGATTACCGACGCATCGATAAAGGACCTCACGTACTCTTCACTCGCCATCTCCTCGGCCTTCTTCACTAACTCGACTGCGTACCCTAGCAGACTAGTACACAGATGGCCCGCCTTCGAAAGTACCGTTGCCTTCACCGACGTGCTCTCATAATAACCGCGAGGCACATCAAGGCCTCGTGCATTGATCACGCACAAGAGGCGGACGGCGTCGTGCGGCTCGACCTTGAGCACGATGGTGCGGCACTTCCATAGACACGCCGTGAGTACCTCGAACGTGGAGCGTTTCGGGACTAGGTGGTGAGGGAGGCGTTGCTTGATCGACGCCACTTCCCACGGGCCGTAAAAGAACGACCCGTGCGCCATGTTGGTGGGGTCTGATATTGCGACCGCACTTCCGGCGTCGACGGTCTCCTCGAACTCAGGGTGCGTGCACGTCACTCGCGGCGGGTCTCGCGCCTTAAGGATCTCTCTCCGCCAAACTGGCAGCTGAGACGGCGCACCAGCGCCACGTGCGAGTTCCGCAGCTGCCTAGGAACTGTTTCAGGCCGAGGGAGTTGCCAATTGGGTGATTGAGTCGGATTCCGAGGATGAAGGCCCCACATTTCACACAAGTCACCTACCATAAAACAAGGAGCTCGTGAGAAACCCAGAAAGGTACAAGTTGAATTAATCGGATCAAGAGGGCACGTTCTCTCTCTCTCTCTCTCTCTCTCTCTAATATTATTGACACCTAATATTTTAGAAAATAATAAATAAAATAAAAATTCGGTTTTGGAATTTTTTTTTGTTGAAAATATATCTTTTTTTCAAAATTAAAAAAAAAATTCAGTTTTTATTTGATTTTGGAGCCTTTTTATTGTTGGAGTCATTGAGTGAATATCTCGCCTGCAAAAACAACTTTGAGCGCTTTCACTATAAAATGCGAGGCTTCAGAACCGAGTGACAGGGGGCTTCCTTTCGTCAAAAAAAAAAAAAAATTGAAAAGTGAAAAGAGAGAAAACAGAGAAGGGGGCGTTTTCTCTTCGTCTTCGTTGAAGGAAAGAAAATTCAGAAAAGAAGTGAAAAAGGGGTTTCTCGAGAGTTGCTCTGGGATTCTCCGGGAATTGAAAAAAAGCAAAGAAGAGAAAAAGTCAAAAAGAAAAGTTGTGGAGCAGCATCTGCAAAAGGAAACAGAGAAGAAGTGACGTGAGAGAGAAGATGTGAGGGGGCTTCAGCAAAAAAAAAAAAAAAAAAAAAAAAAAAAAAAAAAAGAGACCCTTATTCATCTTCGTCTGTGGAGCAGCCCATCGCCGGCCTTGTCTGCAAGCGCATGTGCACCACCGCATCACTGCCGTGCCAACGCCCCAACGCCGGTAACCGAGCTGTCGCCCACCATCGCTCCGCCCGACGATCCGTGACCCGCCGCTGCCGTCGCTCGGTCGCGCTCCCCGTCCGCGAGCCCATCTGTTCTGCACCATTGTCGCAGATCGCGACACCAGTAATCTGCGCCCCCGCGCTCTCGCCGTTCAATCAGTCGCGCCCAACACCCACTGTTGCGATTCCTTCCGGCGAACCTCGAACAGCACTCGACGGCTCCTCTGCTCTGCCCGACGTCGTTGCAGCACCGCCCGCAACACCTTCGCCACAGCTCGATTCCACTCGCGTCGACCGCCGCGTCTCAGACTGCCCTCAAGCCAATCCGTCGCGCCAGCCAGCCTTCGCCTGCACGTCCGAAGCCCTGACGTTGCTGCCTCTGCTCCAATCCTCGAAGCCCAGCGAGCGCCGCGCCGTCACACTGACCCACGAAGCCACCGTAGTTCTGCTGATCTCGCCTCTGACTGACCGGCGACTCATTGACCCGTAACATTTCTGCCGTGAGCTCGCCCCGAAGCCGTTGCTCACCCTGCAGATCGCGTCTCTCCTCCTGCAGGCGAACCTTGCACCGGCGACCCGCGCCTGCACGAGCACCGCGCGCCACCGTTAGCTGCTCCTCCCGCCCGCTCCGACGCCGGCCATCCATCGCCGCACGTTGTCACCCCATCGATGCTACTGTTTACCTTCCCTTAGGTAGTTTAATTTTTAATTTTTATTCTTACTTTTTACTAACTTTTATCTTATTTTATTTATTTTGTTATTATTGTTCAATTTAGAATATTGAGATGTGCTTTTCTTTTATAAATCTCGTAGGCATTAACTGCAGGTGTTTTATCCCAAATTATGGTAATTATTAATTTGACTCATTTTTTTAATTACTTTAATTTTTAGGAATTTTGATAGTATTTCAATTGTTAAATCATTATAGAGTTAAAATAATTGTTAATTTAATCCGTGAGACAACGGATTATTTTTTTGATTATTTTAATTCTTATCTTCATTCTTTTAAAATAATTACTTGTTTGGAAATATTAAAAAAATCAAAAAAATCAAAAAGTACATAAAAATCTAAATATTGCATTAGAGCATTTAGGTTTAGTAAATTAGGACTATATTTTTAGGGTTAGTAAATTAGAACTACATTTATAGGATTATAATTTTTAGATTATACTTTTAGATGGGTGATTTTTGTTAGGGCTAATTTAAAATAATGTTGGCATGTCTTGATTTTTTTTATATAGCTTTTAAGATAAGATATAGTTTAAGTTAAATTGATTCCTAAAATAAATTAGAATATCATTCACTTTAGTTAGTCTAATTAGTTTTTTTAATTAATTCCGAATTTCAATAAAAAGAATCAAAAAAATATTAGGTACATATTAATTAATTTGCATAATAGGTTTAATTAGAATTTGTTTATTAGTAAAATATAGTCATATCTAGAACTTAGGTACTTAGGTTCATACACATTTCATATTAAAGCAGCACACCTAGATATTTTTAGATTAAGTCAATTTTCATTTAGTAAAACAAAAAGAGGAACAAAAAATGTTATGCATGCCATATGAGTTATAGTTTAATTGTTTTTTTTTTAATAAAAAGGAAAATGCTAAAAGATGATCATTGCACCATTAAGTTACTTTCTTTTCAATAAAAAACATTATGTCATTAAAAAAAAAGAAAAGAAAAAGATCATTTCCTTGGTTAGTTAATAGGTTAATTCATAATTAATCTCATATCATCATTATTTAGCATAGGTTGCATATATGCATTAAAAAATGAATCATCATAAAATAAAATCATAAAAGAGCATGCATGTAGAAATACCATGTCATTCATCCTATATCACGTAGCACATGCATATTTATGATTATATAAATTAGATTGCATACATATAGTGATAAGTTTAAGTCATACCATATGAATTGCATCTCACATGTCATTAAAATAAATCCATGCATATTAAATTTAGATTAAGATTGCATATAATTAACATTTTTTTTAAAGAAAAGAAAAAAAGAAAAATTAGGTGTCTTGTCATTTAGAAATCATGTTTAGGGCATGCATTTTCATTAGCATTTTTATTGAATGTTATTGATTGTGCACCCGCATGACCACCATTTGCATGTTAGTAGCTTAGGTTAAAATTAATCAACATTGCCTGCAAAATATTTTTAAAATTAAAATAAAAGGTACCGAAATGGCGTTAAACTAATCTAGCGTAACCATGTCCCCAGACCTACTGAATCTCTGGTTCGCAATAGTAAAGTATTCTCCCATACCCTAATTGGTTAGTGGCGGCTCCAAATTGAATATAATTGCATGTTTAAATAGATTAATTTCTTAACATCAAGTTGCGATTAGTAGGACTTGGGAGGGTCCGTGCCAAGTCTTCGGACTTAGTAATCCATTAGCCTTCTTTAGGTAATTCACACTTGGGAAGGTCGCGACAAATATATTGAAATTCTTTCAATTAACAATATCTACGCACGATGTGTTTCCAAATAGTGCAATGCTTTAAACAAGTAACGTATCGCAACATGATTAAGTTATGATGAGAAAAATACTGAATTTTTTTTTTAAAAATTTATTTAGTCATAAACTTTTAATTGTACCAATTTAGTCCTAAATATTTTTACATTTTACCAATTGAGTTAATCTTGATAATTTTGGGTAGAAATCATTGATGTGGACATCGACTATTCTACATGATACGGCCAACGTTGACTTGGATATTTTTTTTAATGATATTAATTTTTTAATAATTTTTTCCATTCAATTTGATAAAAAAAAAAAAAAGTTTTGGCCAACAAGGGCTTGGCAAGAGTCGCAACCCTTGCTAGATTTGGGTGATGACCGCCTCACCCAAAGCCGGCGGGACCGTAGGCAAGGCCCAAAGGCCTCACTAGTGTCACGCTCCGAACCTCAGGCACGCACACATCCCTCAATGGTCGATTAAATTGCGACGTTCCCATGTGCGTCGCCGACCCTTTTCTTTTTATGCATATGCGGAAGCGAAATTTAAACATATACCCGGACAACAACAAACATGGGATAGAAAAGCAGGACAACCAAATTTCATCAAACACACTTGAAATACAAGCCAAGTCAGTCCTACAAGTCAGTATACTATAGGTCTGCCCCAAAAGAACTACCGGACAACCTATACTTCGGATCCCTTTGACTCTGGCTCGGGATCCTCCATGACACCCTTCGGTATCTCTAGACTAAGGATCTGAAAAATTGTAAATCACGACGGGATGAGAATAAATCCCAGCGAGTCAACACCCTAACCCCAATTAGGACGAGAATTCACTCAAAGGCATCCTTAACATACGTCACTCAAAACTTACCTCGCCTCAGCACATTCTTGCACATTAGTGTATTTCATAAAACATATGCATACAGTAAATGCATTCAATGACTGAAACCCATTATATCACTCATCAAATATTCACAGAGGTCCCGATTATAAGGTCAAATCGTTATGACATGTCCCATTCCGTACCACATAATTTTGTCCCATAATCATGTGCGGATGTCTCATATCGGCGGTTCAATCCACACTCGATATTCACTCTTAATAATCAAACTTACATTCAAACTCAAGGCTCCAGAGGTGGTCCTCACGAAATTACGTTATCGTGTGGCACTTAGTTCCTGACCACAATAAGCAATAGCTCAAGGCTCTAGAGGTGACTCACACGAAGTTTCTTTGTCGCGTAGCACTTAGTCATTTTCCACAAATAGCAACAGTTCAAGGCTCTAGAGGTGGCTCCCACGAAATTACGTTATTGTGTAGCACTTAACCCTCGACTATGCATGATAGTAGTGCAAAGCTTAAGAGGTGGCTCCCATGTGACTCAAGTCATCATGTAGGATTTAGCCATTGACTACAATAAGTAATGGTACAAGGTTCTAGAGGTGGCTCACATGAAGTTTCGTTATCGTGTAGCACTTAGTCCTTTACCTACTTACAACCCATTCGGTTTTTTCAATACAACACATATCACCCTTCAATAGCCATCCTTTACCATGATAGTAAACCATCACTACAGCGCAACCACTTACATCTCATCACACACAAGTTCCAAGCATATCACTAGTCAACCATATCACCAAATAGGCATTGATTAGCAATCACATCATCAAGAATCATTATAAAATCACTATCGGTCCTTACTGGCAAAAACAGTCTACTTGCACGTCTCCAAGTTTAAATTCAAAAACCTAATCAAACGAGTTCAGAAAATTCTCAAATTTGAATATGTTGTAAATGACATAAAAATAAACATTTTTCACGAGACACATTGACCTAGATCCTTCTAGATTTAGCCCAGTAAATCACTCAATCTAGTACAAAAACTGTATCCGTTTCCATAAAGTCTGTTTTCCAAAATCAGTTTGGTTCGAGATTCAAAACATGTGTGTTTGATCTGAAATTTGACTATGTTAAACTAAAAGATGTGAAAAACAACTTTTGTGAACGAACCATTTCAAAAATCGAACCCTAAGAGTGGATAAAAATCTTGTAAACACCAAAAGGTCACTAGTTCCAGCACAATCCGAGATTCCGTTTTGAAATGACGAAGCTGAAATCTCATTCTTTTAAATCCCTAAAAATCTTGAGTAAAATATATGACATATTTAAAGATGTCTAAAACATTTATCCATAAGGAATTAACCTCAAAATCGTAGCTTATTTCGATCAACAAAAATAGCAAATAACGAGGGTCCAGTGAAGTGATTCGGGGGAAATTTACTGAATTAGACTAATCCATCCTCATTAGTACTAATCCAACCAATTAAATCAATATTAATTCATATTAAGGCTAATCTAACTTAATACTAATTTAACTAAGCTAATTAACACTAATTCACCTAACTAAGTGCAATTAACAATCTAATCAAGGATTAGGGAGTTAACTCACCGGATTAGCGAGCTAAAGGGTTCACAACGACGGCGGCGCAACGGCGGCGAGTGTTGGAAATTAATCCTAAGAAGACAAATTGTTTGTTGTAATCAGAACATCAATATAAAGAAGATGATAACAACTATATAATATCATTCTTTTTATGTAAATTTACAAATCTTGGAGAAGAATACAATAATATATCACTGGAAAAATAACATAAAATTGGAGGTGAGGTACGGATATTCGAATCTCCTTAAGGCGATTAGTTCCTGCCAAAGGTGTTTCACAGATTCACGAACTATGCCTCCCAAGATACAACACCTTGAACTTGTTTGAATTAACACTATACAAAACCCTATTGAACCGTTCAATTGAACCAGCACTTCCAGAAAAAACAAAAGAGTAGAAAAGTGTATCAAAGTTCTTTTGGAGTCGAGTCGGAAAAACCAAAAACCAACACCGTAATGAAGCTCTATGTTCCTATCTATTTATAGAGCCTTTTAGTTCATGTACAAAAGAGATACATGAATTAAATAGACGCATGTATCCACGAAATTCATGAATTAAGAGATACGTAAATCCAAGAGATTCATAAATCCAGAGATACGTGAATTCAAGAGATTTGTGAACTCAATAAATACATGAACTAAAAGATACATGAATCTAGGAAATTCATGAATTCAATAGATATGTGAACAAAAAAATTTAGGAAATTCATGAAACCAAAAGAGATACGTGAACAGAAAAGACGTATTTTAATTTATTGGCTTTCGTTGATCCATTAACCATAATTATAACCATAATTATAATAGCGAGATCCTGTGCCTACAACGGCTTTAAAGGAGGCCTGGAAGAGTTTGAAAACAATCTCGCAAGATCACAGCTTGAGCTGGGAACCGATTTTGCTTCTGCTCTGTTTTGGAGCTGCTGGTCTTGGCTGGCTTGATGGGTTGGTGGCTTCTCGGTGGTGCTGGGGTTGAAGCGGTGGCATGAGGTGGCGCGGGGCTGAAGTTGCTGGTTGTCCGGTGGTTGAATGGCGTGGGGACGGGCGCGAAATGAGGCTGGCGTGAAGTTGGACGAAGCTGCTGGTGGGATGGCTTGAAGATGGGAAGCTGGAGTTGGCGGTGTCTCGGCTCAGTGGCTGTTCTGTTGGCTAAGTTTGGCTGGTTCGGTGTTGGCCTTGGCTGGTGCAGGTTCAACAATGGAAGAAATGATGGTTTTAGGAAGAAGCAAGAAGAAGAAGAAGAAGAAGCTAAAAACTGCAGAAGGGGGGGGGGGGCTTGTTCGGCCAAGAGGAGAAGGAAGGGGACACAAGGGAAGAGAGGGGAACAAAGGGGGACAAATGCCTTGAAAGTCAAGGGAAAATATCCCAAATTCATCATTCTTGGTCCCCAAAGTCCACTGCCCTATCTAGCAGCAACTTTCTCTCCCAAACTTCTCAAACAAGCCAAATTTGAAGGCCAAAAGACAACAACAAATCAGCCCTACGAATTTCCCTTGGTCCTCCTTCAATTCCTTACCAATTCAAGCCAAATTGGTAGACAAAAATCACACCCACTCAGCCTAAATAAATTCCATGCCTTTTCCTTCACCAAACAATCCATTTTGAAGGCCAAAAATGTCCATAGTAGCAGCCATACGAATTTCCATTCTTTTCTCAACAATTTAATTCAATTTGTTGGCAAAAGTTACTCTAATAGAGCCTAAGGAAGTCAATATGCCACCCGATGGTTAATTTCCTTCCAAAGCTTCACAAAATCATCCAATTAGAAGGCCAAAAATATCACCCTTGCTGTCCATACGAATTTGTACCCATTTCCCTTCCAAATTCTCACAAAATAAACCAAATTGACATCCAAAAATGCCAACTAAGGTGCCCAAATGAAATTCCATAATTTCCCTCACCAACTCACTTTGAAGGCCAAAAATCAACTTAAAAATGCCCCTTCGAATTTCCTTGATTTAATTTTGCCAAATTTCAGTTTTCTGCAAAAATTCCCGGCTCAATGGAATCTCTTTAAAAGATGAGACAATGTCCTAAAAATAATTTGTGACATGCTCGAACTTTTGATTCTCGAAACTGAGTTCAATTTTGTGGTTAAAATCAACCGGACGTGATTGTAGTACAATCCAACCTACCAGATAGCTTTTAGAGATTTTAGCGCGTTTATATCCCTTAACGGCTTCACCTAATAGGTTAGTTAACTAGCGAGTGATCAGCTCAGAGAAAAAGGACCACAAGCGCGTCGGTGAAAATCCTATTTCATTTTATTGAGACGGGTTCGAAAATTCAGGATGTCATAGCTAGATCTAAGCAAGGGCTACCTTGCTTAGGGCCTTCATGGCCCTGCTCACTCGGGCGAGGCGACCTCACTAGTGGCTGGCAAGGATTTGCGGGTGCTCGCCCAAGCCAAAATGAAAGGAAGAAAGAACGAAAGAAAGAAAATAATAAAAACTAACAATAATTTAAAAGTTATTAAAATATTATTAAAAATGTTCATGTCAACACCTATTATACCACATAGGATGACTGGTGTCCACTTCAATGATTTCTAGTTAAAATTGGTCAAATGGATTCAATTGACAAAATCTTAAAAAGCTTATGATTAAGGCTTCATTTGTTTTGTTGAAAACAACTTCCAAGAAAATAGTTTCCAGATTTTCAAACAGAAAATAAATTAGTCGGGAAAATATTTTCCATTTGCAAAAAAAGTCTTCTAAAATAGGGAAAAATATTTTTCATTTTTTGAGATGAGAAAAACATTTGCCTCATTCACTTTCTCTTATCTCACATGTTAACTTTTCCATCTTTTTTTTTTAATTAGAATTTTTAATTATTTTTATTTTTATTTTTATTCTAAACTTCTGTCTTGGCTAGTCGTTGGCCACAACGACGACGGCAATCGACTTTGGGTGAGCTGAAGGCTCACTTACATCTAGCAATCTTGCCGCTCGCCAAATTGGCGAGCCAGGTGAGCATGAGCCTTTGGCTAGCGGCAAGCTCGGTTGGTTGCCGGTCGTCATTGTGGCCAGTGACCGGCCGAAGAAGAAGAAGATAAAAAAGAAAGAGAGGAAAATTAAAATTAAAATTAATTTAAAAATTGGTTTTTAAAAAAATTAAAAATTGAAAAAAATATTGAAAATGAGTGCGTGGAGGAAAAGATTTTCTTTACCCAACAGTAAAAAATGTTTTCCGCGTCATTTTTAGGATTTAACCGAACATTGAAAAATAATTACATTTTCCTAGAAAACATTTTCCAAAAATGCCATATTTTTTCGCAAAATGAACGAAACCCAAATTAGTAAAATTAAAAGGTTTATATTGCTTGATAATTTGGGAGAAGTACCAAAAAACTTATAACTGTTATGAAATACATGAATAAATAGAATATATGAATGAATATTCATTATATTCATCTTATCAAATGTATTTATTATGGTACATTTATATCATATATTCTAAGTACATCTCCCTATACAATGAACGTTCATCTCCCTTATCCAGTACATGTATCATTCGATACATTGATACTAATGATAAGTACATTCTTGTTCTCCTATAAATATGAGTTTAGTTTTGATGTACAATAACAACTATCAGAACAACAATCACAATACAGTGAAATATCTGGTTTTCTCTACTATCTCTAGTGTTTACTTGCTTTCTCTTCTCAATCTCTTATTTATTATATATTTGCAACGCAATATTTTACAACACGTTATCAGCACGAAGATCTACCGACTGAGTAAGTAAGTTTTGCAAGGTGGGTATTCTTTTTATTAATCAACTTATACTTTATCTTCTTCTTTTTATTCTTCTTGGCTCGAAGCCATATTTCAAATCTAAAAGTATCATTCTGCTCCTGAAGTAGCGGTGGATATTTGGAAATCCTTTTAATTAATTTAAGGATTTATTTTTGCAAAGATTATGGCAAATATTGAAAAGCCCAAAATTCAACATCCTAGAAGTGAGTGGAAATAATTATCTATCCTGGTGCTTTGACATGGAAATGCACCTCCAAGGGCAATGTCTCGCTAATACAATTACAGATGATGGAATCTAAAATGAAACGGATAAAGCAAATGCGCTAATTTTTATTCTTCGTCATTTGCATGAGAGCCTGCAGACTCAATATTTATCCGTTCGAGACCCGCATATCTTGTGAAGGAGGTTGAAGGATAGGTATGATCATATCAAAACTGTTATTCTCCCTCAAGCACAATATGATTGGCAAAATCTCAGACTGCAAGATTTTAAATCAGTGTCTGACTATAATTCTGCTTTATTTGATATCGTTTCTCGGCTTGAGTTATGCGGTATCAAACTCGCTAATGCGGAATTGTTAGAGAAAACTTTCTCCACCTTCCATGCTTCGAATATTGTATTGCAACAGCAATACCGTCAACGTCAGTTTGCCACATATTCTGAATTAATTTCTGTACTTCTTACTGTCGAGCAAACCAATGAATTACTGCTCAAAAGTCATGATCTTAGACCTACTGGCTCAAAAGCATTGCTTGAAACACATGCTAACTTTGAGAAAAATACTGGCCATTTAAGGGCTATAAGTGCAGGCAAGAACATAATCCTATAAGGGATGGCAAGAAATTTAACCGCTCTAGGTAATCAAACTTTGGCCTGAATCATGGCAAAGAAAAGAAGCCAAAGAAGGTGATTAATGAAAGTATTTGTCATCGCTGTGGCATGACTGGGCACTGATCACGTACCTGTCATACGCCAAAACATTTTGTTGATCTATACCAGGCATCTTTAAAGAATACGGGCAAGCGTGGTGAATCTCATGCCATTGAAATCAATCCTACTGCCATAACCACTGTTGATGCCAACAATATCTCCGTTGGTGGGACTCCTTTTGCTCATGAAGTAGCAAATGCATTATTGGATGTCTCTGATTTCTTTGAGGACCTCTGATTACTTTGATGAATCAGATTGGTTGATAATAATTTGAACTTCGAATTTTATGTTGTTTCACTTTAAATGTATTACTTTTTATGAAATGCTTATGAACCTTATATAATATTTATTTTTGAACTATATAACTAATATGCAACTTTTATGATACTTGACACCTGAAGTTGTCAATATAAATGCAAATGGAAAATACCGAGAAAAAGGAAGATGTTTGTTTGCTTGATAGTGCAACAACACATACTATATTTCGTAGTAGACACTTTTTCTCGAGTATGACATTGCGTAAGGCACAAATCCATACAATATCAGGTCTTGTTCCGATTATTGATGGTTTTGGGAATGCCACAATTATTTTGCCAAATGGCACCATCTTGCATATTGAGAATGCATTTCTAAGCATTAAATCCAAAAGGAATTTGCTCAGTTTCAAATATGTACTCCGTAATGGGTACCATATTGAGACTGTTTATAAACAAAATAAGAAATATATTGGCATTTCCTCTTATAAGATGGGCCTGAAGGCCATCCATGAGAAGCTATAAGCTTCTTTTATGGGTTTGTATTGTGTCATGATTAAGGTTGTTGAAACCTACGCCACCACATCCTGGAGATTGGTAAGTCCTGATCAGTTTGGATTGTGGCATGATCGCCTTGGTCATCCTGGTGCTTCAATGATGCGTAGGATAATTCAAAATACAAAAGAGCACCATTTAAAGAATATAAATGTATTGTTGTCCAAAGATTATAATTGTGAGGCTTGCTCACAAGGAAAGCTCATTATCAAACCTTCTATAACAAATGTTAATTTTGAATCTCCTTTATTCTTGCAAAGAATTCAGGGTGATATTTGTGGATCAATACAACCACCAAGTGGACCATTTTGATATTCTATGGTATTAGTGGATGCATCCTGTAGATGGTCCCATGTTTGCCTATTATCTACGTGCAATGTCACCTTTGCACGTTTACTTGCGCACTTGAAGTGTGGTATACGATAGGATCAAAAGATATTATCCCTCGAAAACGAAGGGGAAAGAATCAAGAATCCGCTGCAGAAGAGCCTGGCGTTGTGCTTGCTCCCAAAGAGCTTATTGCCCCTGAAGAGGCGCAAACCCATGAAAGGAGCACTAGCCCCGGGAATACTGAGAATTCCATTACATATTGTAATGAAATTTGGGATCGAAATGAAATCATCATTGATGATACTTTTGCATTCTCAGTTGCTCATAAAATTATGGATGAAGATTATGAGCCGCAATCTATTATTAAATGTCGTCAAAGGCAAGATTGGCCTAAGTGGGAGGAAGCAATTAAAACTGAATTAGTTTCCCTAACTAAACGAAATGTTTTTTGACCTATAACTCGTATCCCTGATAATGTAAAGCCCATTGGATATAAATGGGTATTTATCCGAAAACGAAATGAGAAAAATGAGGTTGTCAGGTATAAAGCCCGACTCGTTGCCCAAGGATTCTCCCAGAGACCTGGGATTGATTATAATGAGACATATTCACTTGTGATGGATATGATTACATTTCGTTTTCTCATTAGCCTAACAATCTTTGAAAGATTGGAAATGCATCTTATGGACGTTGTGACGGCATATCTATATGGCTCATTAGACTCTGATATTTATATGAAAATTCTGAGGATTCAAAATGCCAGAAGCATGCACTCCCGCAATTTATTCTCAATAAAATTGCAAAGATCCTTGTACGGGTTAAAGCAATCCGCATGTGGTATCAACGCCTAAGTGAGTATCTAATTAAGGAAAGGTACAAGAATGATCCTATCTGCCCATGCGTGTTTATTAATAAATCAGAAACCGGATTTGCTATTATAGCAGTTTATGTCGACGATATAAATTTAATTGGAACTCCGAAGAGTTAGCTGAAACCGCTGAATATTTGAAAATGGAGTTTGAAGTTAAAGATTTGGGTAAAACCAAACTTTGTCTTGGTCTAGAGCTTGAGCATAAAGCAAATGGAATAATCGTCCATCAATCAGCATACGTTGAAAGATTGCTTAAACGTTTCAACATGGACAAAGTTCACCCATTGAGCACCCCTATGGTTGTAAGGTCTTTAGATCCCCAAAAGGATCCATTTCGTCCTAGAGAAACTGATGAAGAGATACTTGATCCTGAAGTATCATATCTCAATGCAATTGGGGTTTTGATGTACTTGGCACAATGTACAAGACCAGATATCGCTTTTGCGGTAAATTTATTGGCACATTTTAGTTCTGAGCCAACTCGGAGACATTGGAATGGAGTTAAATATATTTTCCATTATCTCCGAGGAACCATAGATTTGGGATTATATTATTCCAAGGATTCCACTAACTCGGTTTAGTTGGATATGCCGATCTTTGGATATAGATCCGATCCACATAAGGCTCGCTCTCAAACCGGGTATTTATTTTATTATAATGGCATCGTTATTTCTTGGCGTTCTACGAAGCAATCGCTAGTAACTACATCTTCTAACTACTCTGAAATTATTGCTTTTATATGAAGCTGGAAGAGAGTGTGTTTGGTTAAGATCCGTTATAACACATATTCATAATTCTTGTTGCTTAATACCGGTTACAAATTCTCCCACTATAATTTATGAAGATAATGCTGCTTGTGTTGCACAAGTCAGGGGAGGATATATCAAAAGTGATAGAACCAAGCATATCTCGCCGAAATTTTTCTATACTCATGAACTTCAAGAAAGTCGACAAATTGATGTGAAACAGATTCGATCCATAAATAATCTTGCAGATCTTTTTACCAAATTATTGCCAACATCAAGTTTTGAGAAATTAGTATATGGCATTGGTATGCGGCGAGTTCACAAGATGCAAGATTGATTAGCCCCAGCAGTGGCTACATGTCTCAATTGAGGGGGAGATATTATAAACTATACATTGCAGCATTGATATGCGGCGAGTTCACAAGATGCAATAATGATTAGCCCCAGGAGTGGCTATATATGCATTACACTATTTTTTCTTTATGTCCGGTTTTTTCCTATATGGTTTTTCCGGCTTAAAGTTTTTAACGAGACAATTAATGCATCCATAAAAGGGAGAGATCATAACATTTGTGCTCTGTACTCTTTTTCCCTTTTGTCCGGTTTTTTTATTCCACTGGGTTTTTCCGGCTTAAGGTTTTTAATGAGGCAGTATCATTCGATGCACCTTCGTAATGAATATGATGAATATTGTTGACACCTATTTTAGGATCAAGCTTATCCTTTAAACTCATCTTTTAGAAATGGAAAATAATCTTTGATTAGAGGGAATTTTTTTTAAAAATTTTTTGAATTCAAAAACTCAACCGTGTAATTTTGGAGCCACTTTGTTGTTAAGAAATTGAGCGAAAATCTCCACCGGCGAAAATAAATTCGAGTTTTCACTTTATAAATAGACGGTGCGAGACGTGGAAAAATGGGGGCTTCTCTTCAACTTTCGTCGAAGAAAAAAATAGAAAACTGAAGAGGAAGAGAGAAAAGCTTTCGATTGTCCTTTTTGCTGAAAAGAAGTGTGCAGAGAGAGACAGAGGGAGGAGACGTGAAAGAGACTTGAGAGAGAGAGAGAGGAGGTCAGCGGGACCCAGCAACAGGAAAAGGGGAAAAGAGCAGAACACTGCTCATCTTCCTCCTCTCGACCGCGACTACTGTGGCGCTTCCACCTTCCGATCAACAGCATCGGACACCGCCTGCTGCCCGGGCCACCAGCCACCTCCGAGTCGCCGATCGCCGCTCCTCTGCCGGCGGCACCGCTTCCCGATCCGCTCAGACCCTCCGCCCAGATCTGCTCGAGCACCAGCAGCACCGCCTTCCACCCGCAGCCGCGAAGCCACCGAGCCGCATTGGTCGCCTCACCAGCACTGCCTCACACCGGTGACCCGCGACCCCACTGCACGCCGCTCGGACCTCCGTCTCAGCAGCTTGCCTCCGCGACACTCGCACCAGCCCCTCGCCAACGCTTGCTGAAGCCGCGCCAATCTCCCTCGCCGAGCCCCTGCTGCGTCCTTGCCCATCACCGCGCCTCACCCGCGACTTGCAACTCACCCCGCAGCAGCCCACTCGTCACCGTCTTCTTTCCGGCGATCCCGTGCCCGACGCCGCTCGCCACCCCCTTGCGAGCACCACCCACGAGCTCGCGCCACCGTTTGTTGCCCCTGCTGTGGCCGTGAAGACCCGACGCCTCTCCGAGCTTCCCTGACGACCTCTGCTCTGTTCGTGATCCGCCCAGCCCCGCACCGCCTGTGCCCGCGCTGCTCTGCCCCGACACCTGCAGCGCCTCCGATCAGCGACCCGACGCCAGCTCGCCATTCCGCTAGACACTGGGCTCCCTGCTGTCGACTTCTCTGCTCACCGGCGGCTGCCGCCCTTCGACCCAGCAACAAAGTGACGCCAACAGGTCCTTAACCGGCGTCGCGCCTTCCTTGGCCATTGACGCCAGCAGCCGCTTCGTCTCTGCCCGAACACCAGCACCCGTGAGCTTGCTGCCGACGCCACTGCACCGTCGCACTGACCCGCGAAGCCACCGCCGTTCTGCTGATCTCGCCTCTGACTGATCGGCGACTTGCGCCTGCACGAGCACCGCGCGCCACCGTTAGCTGTTCCTCTCGCCCGCCCCGACGCCAGCCATCCTTCGCCGCACGTTGTCACCCCATCGATGCTACTGTTCACCTTCCCTTAGGTAGTTTAATTTTTAATTGTTTTTCTTACTTTTCACTAACTTTTATCTTATTTTATTTATTTTGTTATTATTGTTCAATTTAGAATATTGAGATGCGCTTTTCTTTTATAAATCTCGTGGACATTAACTGCAGGTATTTTATCCCAAATTATGGTAATTATTAATTTAATCCGTAAGACGTCGGGTCATTTTTTTAATTACTTTAATTTTTAGGAATTTTGATAGCATTTCAATTGTTAAATCATTATAGAGTTAAAATAATTGTTAATTTAATCCGTGAGACAACGGATTATTTTTTCAGTTATTTTAATTCTTATCTTCATTCTTTTAAAATAATTACTTGTTTGGAAAGATTAAAAAATCAAAAAAATCAAAAAGTACATAAAAATCTAAATATTGCATTAGAGCATTTAGGTTTAAGTAAATTAGGACTATATTTTTAGGGTTAGTAAATTAGAATTGCATTTATAGGATTATAATTTTTACATTATACTTTTAGAAGAGTGATTTTTGTTAGGGCTAATTTTAAATAATGTTGGCATGTCTTGATTTTTTTTTTTTTTATATATATCTTTTAAGATAAGATATAGTTTAAGTTAAATTGATTCCTAAAATAAATTAGAATATCATTCACTTTAGTTAGTTTTTTTTATTTAATTCCGAATTTCAATAAAAAGAATCCAAAAAATATTAGGTACATATTAATTAATTTGCATAATAGGTTTAATTAGAATTTGTTCATTAGTAAAATATTGTCATATCTAGGACTTAGGTACTTAGGTCCATACACATTTCATATTAAAGCAACACACCTAGATATTTTTAGATTAAGTCAATTTCCATTTAGTAAAACAAAAAGAGGAAAAAGAAATGTTATGCATGCCATATGAGTTATAGTTTAATTGTTTTAAAAAAGAAAATGCTAAAAGATGATCATTGCACCATTAAGTTACTTTCTTTTCAATAAAAAACATTATGTCATTAAAAAAGAAAGAAAAACTAAAGATCATTTCCTTAGTTAGTTAATAGGTTAATTCATAACTAATCTCATTTCATATCATCATTATTTAGCATAGGTTGCATATATACATTAAAAAATGAATCATCATAAAAAAAATCATAAAAGAGCATGCATGTAGAAATACCATGTCATTCATCCCATATCACGTAGCACATGCATATTTAGAATTATATAAATTAGATTGCATACATATAGTGATAAGTTTAAGTCATACCATATGAATTGCATCTCGCATGTCATTAAAATAAATCCATGCATATTAAATTTAGATTAAGATTGCATATAATTAACATTTTTTTCAAAAAAGAAAAAGAAAAATTAGGTGTCTTGTCACTTAGAAATCATGTCTAGGGCATGCATTTTTATTAGCATTTTTTATTGAATGTTATTGATTGTGCACCTGCATGACCACCATTTGCATGTTAGTAGCTTAGGTTAAAATTAATCAACATTGCCTGCAAAATATTTTTAAAATTAAAATAAAAGGTACCGAAAGGGCGTTAGACTAATCTAGCGTAACCATGTCCCCGGATCTACTGAATCTCTGGTTCGCAATAGTAAAGTATTCTCCCATACTTTACTTGGATTTCTAACCAACCCTACTTGGTTAGTGGCGGCTCCAAATTGAATATAATTGCATGTTTAAATAGATTAATTTTTTAACATCAAGTCGCGATTGGTAGGACTTGGGAGGGTCCGTGCCAAGTCTTCGAACTTAGTAATCCATTAGCATTCTTTAAGTAATTTACCATCGGGAAGGTCGTGACAAATATTCAAGGGGGAGTGTTATGAAATACATGAATGAATAGAATACATGAATGAATATTCATTATATTCATCTTATCAAATGTATTTATTATGGTACATTTGTATCATATATTCTAAGTACATCTCCCTATACAATGAACATTCATCTCCCTTATCCAGTACATGTATCATTTGATACATTGATATTAATGATAAGTACATTCTTGTTCTCCTATAAATAGGAGTTTCGTTTTGATGTACAATAACAACTATCAGAACAACAATCAGAATACAGTGAAATATTTGGTTTTCTCTACTATCTCTAGTGTTTACTTGCTTTCTCTTCTCAATCTCTTCTTTATTATATATTTGCAACGCAATATTTTACAACAATAACCATACTTTTTGAATTTTCAAACTCTTCTTTTTTTCATTTGTTTGTCGCATCACATATTATCGTCGATTTTACACAATACTTGCCTAGACCAACGATAAAGGGCACCCAGCGATGTCACCCGACCTAGCCACATTGCACGACACCTCATTTACGAAGCCACATGGTGGCTTCATGGAGTCGCCGCCTCGAGGCTAAAGTCAGCATCGGCCTCCATGAACAGAATCCCCTTGCCGGTACAGTCCACCCTGAGCTTACAGTCCGGCCCTTCCCGGATCCGCCCGGCCAACGGATAATAGTACACTAGTGCCTTCGCAAGTGCTTCCTTGACGACTCTTGCCGGGTCTTCTCGGCCTTCCATTGAGGGGCTTTGTGGGTAGAAGAGAAGGAGGGGGAGCATAAAACGAAGCCAATCCTGGCCATCCAGGTTCGAGAGGGTTTGAGTTCACGCGGGGTGTCTCCCGCCGGGGAGATCAACTCCTGCTCATGGCGGTTCACGGTCAGTAGTCCCGGAGAAGAAGAAGAAGGTGATGGTGGTGAAACCATTTTCGTGATGGCAGGTTGGAGACGAGAGAGAGCAAGGAATTTTTTTGGGGTTTATAAGGTGGGAAACAAGGGAAAATGTCGGGACTTAGTTTTAAAGAATGTCCACGTGGTACATAAAATGAAGCATAGTCAATAAAGCAATCCAAAAAATTACTTGGTGAATCGTCCTTTTGGCTTTCAGAAATAAGACTATGCTTCCTCTCGCTCTCACACGATTCACGAGTAATGCGATGGCATCGGCTGTTGAATTCGTAGACCAAATTAAGATCTCTAGGGATACAATGTATAGAGAGTAACACATGATATCGATATCATCCATACAAGTAATACGATGGCGACAGGTCCGTCATTCTTTCGAGAGTAACAGAGATTTCTAGATTGCACAATATTTCATGGAAATCGGCCTACTTGCTTAATTGGCTCCCAACGGAGAAGTAAATTTTCTGAAATTTTGTATTTAATACACATAAGTCCATAAGAAGGTGGAGACCCGATTATCTGGTGGTCCATAAAACACTCTGCAAGTCTCATAAACCAATTAAGTTTATACCTCTTTGGCTTGTGCAGGTCTTGATTTGGCACAATTTGCACTTGACTAGGAATACTTCCTTACTTTTTAATGGTGAATGTCCTAATCTCATCGTACCTTTGTTAATTCAGTTCTAAGTTTTTTAATTTTGCCAATTGATTTTTAAACATTTTCACTTTTTGTTAATTGAGTCAATCTAAGCAAATTTTAGCCGAAAATCGCTGACGTTGACAACGACCTCACAAGCCATTGCCTCTGGTCAATTGTCGAGGCTTGGTGATTGGCTGGAGAAGGAAGAAGGGAAGGAAGAAAAAAGGAAAATAAAATCAAAAAAGAATAACAAATTCAAAATTCAGAATATCATTAAAAATTATCCATGTTAACGTTGGCCGCCATGTAAGATGGCTGACACTTACATCAGTATTTTCCAGTCAAAATTTATCTAATAAATTGAATTGGCAAATCATGAAAATAGTTAAGATTTAACTGACAAAATTAAAAGGTTTACGACTTTTTAGACAATTTTCCCATGGTGAGTGCTTTCAAGGAGGCATCCATATCCAAGTAGATGGAGAGAGAGAGAGAGAGAGATTATTGTCAGAAATTTTTGATATGGCATATACGTATACACTACTTCAACTACTGTCTCATTATAGTTGAAAATTGCTAACATGGCATATGCATATACCTACCCTGGGGGCCCCTTTCTCTCTCTCTTTTCTCTATTATCAACAAGCTACGCCAACAGTGAGAGAACTTGACTAAAGGGAAACAATATCCTCGTTGTCATTGAGACATACAGAAATAAAGTGGCTCACAGCGATTGACATCTTGTGAAGATTAGTAAGAGAAGAGGCGTTGTCGGCAATGCAGGTGATGCAAGAGAGTAAATGACGATAGCGATATGCGCTTGACTGAGCCTGTGCTACAGTAGAGAGAGAAAAGAGAAGAAATCAAGACGTTCTAATAACGAGTCACATTTATTCCATGATTATGCTTCTATTGTAATTACCAATGACCAATGGAGTCGAAGGGAGGAGAAGGACATAGCCCGGGAGTTTGTAAGCACATCACAACAATTTTTTTTTCTTTTTTTGCAATGCACGCGAAATATAATATAATTCATGTGGGCTTATTACGACTAAATGACAATACTCCTTATATCTATATGTAATTTAACTAATATCTTTGTTTAGAGGTTGTCATCAATCTCTAATTTTTTATACAATAGATGACTAATTTAAATCGTCAAAATTTAGATGTTAATAAATCGACATTGTCGTCCTGGCATAACCAAACATTGCCTTCAATAAACGAAAAAAACATGTTCAATGATCCATTGTATTGAAATGATGTGACCACTGAAAATCCAAGGGGGACACACTCCCTTGTATGATTTCCTTGTACCCTTCACTTATAGACTCAAACGAAAGAGAATGCATATCATTGTCTAATAGATTTGCTATCGAGTCCATAGCTTTATTTAGAAAGACTTGAACATTACCAAATCCAAAGAAAGACACTTAATTCAATAATTCAAGCATTCTCATACCTGATTTGAGAAACTTTAGAGAGCCAGTGTTACGGTAAAGAGAAAAAGGAGAAGAAATCAAGACGTTCTAATGGTGTACAGATTTTTGTGTCGATTGGTATGCTCTCCTACTCTCGAACGATGCTTTAGGGGCCCGACTATTCTCGACACATTATGACAACACGACTTGAAAGTAATGCTAATCCATTGAGACAGATAAGCACTCAACACACCGCATGATATGAATTGATTTGGAACCAACGCGAGTTACACTGTTTTCATCCATGTTCACTGAAACGTGGTTTGTAATCATATTACAACACCTTAGCTATGGCAGCCCCCACCCTCACATTTTCAAACCCTAATCCCCCGTAATCTTGCTTCCGCATCACTGTTTCATCCATCTCCACAAGTCCAGGACAACTCTCTTGGCCACCAGCGGAGATTCTTCGCTCACCCATTTTCACCCACCGAAGACAAGATATTCTAGATTACTGGAAGAAGGGATTTCTCCACGAGGGATCTTTGAGGCGTGGCTTTCCTTTTGATTTCCGAGGAGCTGATTAGCCAGATTGGGGAAATTTCAGTTCCTTCAACCAGCAAACCCTCGCGGCTGACCCCGAGCAACGATGGAAGGGGAAGAAGAAGCTGTGGGCCGTCTCGCCCATCTTTGCAATAAATTGGGTAAGATGATGTATGAGAACGACATGAACATTCTTGATGAGGACTTGTCGGATGAAAAACTTCAAGAGTGCCGATTCTCTCTTGTTGGGCAACTCTATAATAACCCTAATATCAACTTTCAAGCTCTTACAACAGCTATGAAAAAGGCGTGGAGAAATGAAAATATAGAGGTGAAACCCTTAGAAAATGGAAAAATCAGCTTTGTTTTCCGTAATGAAGAGGAGAAAAACCGAGTATTAGAGGGAGGCCCTTGGTCGTTTTCGAACCATTTACTGCTGTTAAAAGCGTGGGAGCCGGATACTCCTCCACATTGTTATGAATTTAAGACCTGTGCCTTTTGGGTTAGGATCTTTGGCCTCCCTTTGGAATGGAGTTCTGAAAGTATGATAAAGAAGATAGCAAGTTCAATGGGGAGAGTTCTGGAGGTGAAAACAGATGCTAGAGGCCCTACTTTTCAAAAAATAGGGAAAGCAAGAGTGGAGTTTGATGTGGAGGCTGAATTGTGAGTAGGACAATTGATGTGCCATGGGAATAAAAAAGTGTGGCTGGACTTTAAATATGAGAGACTATCATTTTTCTGTTACTCTTGTGGCAAAATAGGCCATTATGCTACTTATTGTAAAGCCATACCTTATGATGAGGAGAAATTCACAATTGAACTAGGAGGGTGCTTTGGAGGCTGGCTGAAAGTAGAAACTTCTAACCACAGTCCATTCTGGAAAGTGTTTTACTATGAAGCTTCACCAGCACAAAATGTAGAAGAGGTTGTTCCTGAAACCCCTGTGCAGCCAGGACAAACTAAAATTATAGAAGAACACCAGCAACTTCCCCTCATTAACAACCAGAATATTCAGCAGGGAGGTACATAATAGATGCTCATGGATCATTACTCTAACACTACAAATGAGATAATGATGCATAACTCAGGGAAAAGAACACTTTTGCTCACTGGTCCAGAGTACACCGGTAATCCTAATCTCTAGACATCTACTTCAAACAGCATCAGAAAGAAAGCTATTATGCAACCAACAACCCCCTCTTCCAAGAAATAAAGAAGAATCAACATGCAAGCAACACAAACTCCAGCACAGGGCTGGTTGGATGAAAATCAGCTCCTTGAAACTCCCATTCAAGTGACTGAAGAAGTTGAAGCATGGGCTGTGGTGGCTAGCTCTAATAAGCCACCAAATGATCCATGAATATACTAAGCTGGAACTGTCAAGGGTTGGGCACACCTTGACAGTTTGTGAGTTGAGAGCCTTAACGGCTTAATATAGGCATTGTTTGGTTTTTCTTATGGAAACAAAAAATAAGACTGAGTTTGTGCAAAGAGTTAAAAGAAGACTTCAATTCTAGAGGTGTTTAGTGGTTGATCCAGGGGGTACAGCGGGAGGATTGGCTCTTATGTGGGATGATCGGATTTCAGTGGATATTGACGCAATGACTGAAAACTTTGTGAACTTAAAGTGTAAAGAGGAGATTTCGGGTAAAACAATGCGTATTACTTTTGTTCATGCTCCATATACTTACCAAAGAAGGTTGCAACTTTGGGAGAAATTGAAACAAATCAGCTCCACAAATACTTTGCCTTGGGTGTGCTTGGGGGATTTTAATGAAGTGCGGTTTCATTGGGAAAAAGTGGGAAAGAGATTGGCTGAAAATTTCAGAATGACTGCTTTTTGGGATTGCTTGGATGCATGCTCTTTCATGGACATAGATAGTAAGGGATATGCCTTTACCTGGGCAAATAATAGAGAAGGGGAAGAATATGTGAAAGAACGACTAGATAGAGTGTTGTGCATGATAGAATGGCAACTAATGTACCCCGAAGCCGAGGCTTTTGTTTTTCCTGCAGTAGGATCAGATCATAGTCCTATCATATTGTCTCTTCAAACAACTCAAGCTAGAAGAAAATGGAACTTTAGATTTGAGGCATTTTGGCTTGAGAATGTTGAATGTAGGGAAGTGGTGTTGGAGTCTTGGAAAATGACAAATTAGAGCCAAACAAATCTAGCTGGAAAACTTTATGCTATTCAGAATGCTCTATCTAAATGGAGTAAAGAGAAATTTGTGAATGGGAAAAAGAGAATTAGTATGCTGAAGAGGGAGCTTGAGTGCCTAACAAATCATATTTTAGGTTCCTTCAATAAGGCACAATTTCAAAAGATATAAGGCGAAATTGATGAACTTGGGAGGCAAGAAGAAATGTACTGGGGGTTACGATCTAGAATTGATTGGCTGAGATGGGGAGATCAGAATACAAAATACTTCCATGCGACAACCATCCAAAGAAGACAAAGAAACAGGGTTTCTATGTTGCAAAATGAAGAAAATACATGGCTGGTTGAGCAAAATCAACTAAAAGAACATACTGTGCAATTTTTCAGGAAGTTATACCAGTCCAATGGTCCCCGGAATTTTGCACTAGTGGTAGAGCAAATATTTGCAGTAGTAACAGAAGATATGAATAGAAGGTTACTTGCTAAAGTTACTTTAGAAGAAGTTACTATAGTAGCATTTCAGCTAGGAGCAACTAAAGCTCCAGGGCAAGATAGTCTTAATGGATTGTTCTATCAGCATCACTGGGAAGACATCAAATGGGACATATTCAAGGAGGTCGAGAACCTTTTGACCACTAGTTCATTCTCACCAGCACTGAACCAAACACATATCTCCCTTATCCCGAAGATTCCGAACCTAGAGAGATTGGATTAGTATCGTCCAATTAGTTTATGCAATTTTGGATACAAGATTATCTCAAAAGTGCTGATTAATATACTCAAACCCATAATATCAAAAATTATAGCACCAGAACAAAGCGCATTTGTTGGCGGGAGGCAAATCCAGGATAACATATTTATTGTTCAGGAAGTACTTCATCAAATTTGAATCAGGAGCAGGAAAAAGAAATTCCAGGCTGTTCTCAAATTAGATATGAAGAAGGTCTATGATCGTGTGATGAGATTTTTTAGAGGCATGCCTTTTAAAAGACTGGCTTTGATGAGAAATGGGTGGGATGGATAATGCAATGTGTTACTACGGTCACATTTAGCGTCAAATTCAATGGAGAACCTCTGCAATTTTTTCAACCCTCAAGAGGACTTAGGCAAGGGGATCCCTTATCTCCTTATCTCTTTATTATTGTGGCTAATGTCTTATCCTTATTGATGAAGCAAGCTGTGGAGAATGGGAGTATTAAAGGAATTAGGCTAAATCGAAGTTGTCCTACTTTGTCTCACTTATTATTTGCTGATGATTCGATTTTTTTCTTAAATGGCACTATTCTCGAATGTCAAAATCTTGCCATGATCCTCAATCAATATTGTTTAGTAGCTGGACAAGAGATTAATCTAAACAAGTCGGGGATTTTTTTCAGCAAGGGTTGCCCTCAATCATTAAAAGATAATATGGCAAGAACATTGCAAGTCCCTATTATTGACAAAACGGGTAAATATCTGGGTATTCCTTCTGATTGGGGAGCATCCAAAAAATAGATGTTTGCATGGGTTCTTGGGAGAGTTAGCTCAAAACTAGAAAGCTGGAAGGAGAAACTATTATCCAAGGCTGGAAAAGAAGTCCTGCTAAAAACGGTGGTTCAAGCCTTACCACAGTATGCAATGTCGGTATTTAAAATCCCTGTCTCGATATGTAAGGCTATTGAACAGAAAATTGTTGCTTTTTGGTGGAAGACTAATGAAAAGAAAGAAGGTATCCATTGGAAGAGATGGGAGTTATTGAAAACCAGAAAAGATAGAGGTGGAGTGGGGTTCAGAGACCTTATCTCCTTTAATAAGGCAATGTTAGGGAAGCAGGCTAGGCGGTTGGGACAACAACCCTCTTCTCTCTGGAGCACGTTGTTTAAGGGGCTATATTATCCCCATACAGATTTTTGGCATGCAGCGAAGGGTCTTCGACCTTCATGGGGATGGCGAAGCTTGATTTTAGGAAGGAATTCAATTGCACCCCAAGTAATGTGGCAAGTTGGAGATGGATCTAGGATTAAAATCCGGGAAGATAAATGGCTGCAAAGAGGAATTATTGAGGGCCCAGTGAATGAAAATGAACCATCCTTGGTTTCAGATCTCATAGATAAAGAGCAAGGCATATGGGATGAAACGACCATAGTAGCACACTTTGAGGAAAGCTTAGTTGAAGAAATTCTAACCATTCCAATCAAGCCTCAAACATAAACAAATAAGTTGGTATGGACTGGTACTCAAGCAGGCAAGTATACAGTCAAAAGTGGGTATAATCACATCAGGGAGGATACAGAGCAAAGTCAAGCAAGTCAAGCCACAAGTCGTTTTAGCCTTCCCCCGCACTTTGGAAAGATATTTGGAAACTACACACTCCATCTAAGGTTAAAAATTTTATGTGGTGCTTATGTCAAAACGCTTTACCGACGAAGGACAATTTGTTTAGAAGAAATATATTACCTGATCCCATATGTCCTCTATGTAATCATGAAAGAGAGACGGTGGAACATCTCTTCTTATTGTGTCCGTGGACAAGACAGATATGGAGCAATCCTGTGATGAACATTAAAATCTCAAGTCAGGGCTTGACAAGGATAGAAGATTGGTTTTGCAGACTCAACGATAAGACGACTGATCCTCCAAACTTGCACTTGGTAGCTGTAATATTATGGTCTATCTAGAAGGCTCAAAATCAGGCCATTTTTCGGGGTAGAGAACCAGAGGCATCGGCCATCATAGAATTTGCACAAGCGACATTAAAAAGTTATCAAAGATGGAATCCACGGACGGGTGGTTATAAAGATAGAGCAGGTGGTGGATCTAAGAATAGAGCAGCCCAAACATAGAACAACGAGCAAATTAGTGAGCTGCAACAGAGGAATAGAGAGTCAAGTGGGGAGCAACGAGCTATAAATAGCGCGCTGGGACTTAGAATAGCCGATGAACAGGAGATAAGAGCAGCGCAGACCTGCGATTTGAGCTCAATGGCGCACGGAGTGAGGGTCATAGACAGCCTGGTGCAGAGGAGGATGCTGGATTTTGCAGCAGAACAAGAACCGATGTAGGGCCTTCCTTGTCGAGAACCTCACATACGCGATATAATGGGGGAGCTGAGGGTAGAACAGACGGATCTGTAACCAGGAGGCCAATTGCTGAGCCGAGACCTTCAACCCAAGTGGAGGGCGCCAGCGAGGATGAACGATTGGAGAACAGACCAGCAGAGATGCGCCTTCGAAGGAGAGGTGAGATGAGACAGGGGCTTAATGAGTGGGAAACAAGAGACTACGCCGGCAAAGAAGAAAGAGTGGAGCTGAGATCCTGGCGCAACGAAAGGAACAATTGATGCGGTGCTGGATGGAGGACCCACGAAAATATCAGATGTGAAACCCACAAAATTGAACCACCTCAGCCATGGATTCCACCACACAAAGGAGCTTTGGAGATCAATATAGATGGGACATACGAACCTGGTTTGTTGGGGAACTCCATTGCTTGCGTGTGCAGAGACTCGGGAGGGAGGTTAGTGGAAGGCGTGGCTAAAGAGATCAAAGCTTCTTCTCCCCTTATGGCTGAAACCCTAGCTTTATGGGAAGCCATTGACTTTTTCTACCCTAAAAGACACGAAGCTCTTATCTTTGAGTTAGATAGTTTGCAACTTGTCCAAACCATGAATAGATCAAATCAACTGAGTTGGGAAATCCAACCTATTATCAGTAAATGCAAGGAAAAATTGTGGGCCTTCACAAATTTTCATATAGCCCATTGCTATAGAGAGGCCAATATGGTTGCTGATTGGGTTGCTAAAGCTCATAAGAAAAATCACTTACCTCTGAATTGGGTCTTATTCCCTCCCCAAACTTTGTTTGACCTATTATGTAATGATGCCCATTTACCGGGCCTCTCATCTTTGCGTACTTAAAGAAATATTCATATTTCTGACAAAAAAAAAAATCATATTACAACAATTTTTCTTTTTTGCAACACATGCAAAACATAATGCAATAAAGGTGGGCATATTACTACTAGATGATAATAATCCTAACATCCATATGCAGTTTAATTAATATTTTTGTTTATAGATCATGATTAATTTCTAATTTTCTTATGTAATGAATGAGGTTGCAAAAATTTATATGTCAATAAATAAATGTTATCGTCCGGTAACCAAAAGTGGCCTTCAATAAACTAAAAACGTGTCAAATGCTTTCCTTGTTTTTTAAGAATGGGGCCAACCGAAATTCCAAGGGAAACGCACTCTACAACAGTTTGGTCCCCGGGTACGTGGATGTCGCCTTCAATAAACTAAAAACGTGTCAAATGCTTTCCTTGTATTTTAAGAATGGGGCCAACCGAAATTCCAAGGGGAACGCCCTCTACCACAGTTTGGTCCCCTGGTCCAGTATCCTCGTCCCATTCGCGGCTCATTGTGTGGTTAAGTCGTCGTCGCAAGAAATAAAAGAAAATAAAAAAAATAAAAAACTTGTTTAACAAGTTGGGTCCCAATATGTGGTTCTCATGACCTTGCCACTCCCTGTCACCGTCCTACATTTCAATCCAATGAACTCCTTGGAGCTAGATTCTATTATATATCTACATATCAGGTTACCGCTAACCCCCGGGCAATTTCTACTGGTTTTCCGCCTACTAAACTTGAAAATTGAATATGTCGCTTAATACAATCCATTACCATCTCTTTATTTTTTTGTCTCCATGAGAAACAACAAACTGAGCATTTCTTGAGCCGCTAAGGCTCTCGAGTTCTGAATAATCACTCAAACGAAAAAGAACGTATATCATTCTCTGATCGATTTACTATCAAGTCCATAATTAGAAAACAAATTCAAAGAAAGATGCTCCTTTCAATAATTCAAGCATTGTCCTATGTGATTGAGAAACTTTAGAGAATCTATGGTTAATTCTCCTTCTAGAGATGGAATCTAATTGCTCTTCAATCCACGCCATAATAATCATCATCCGCCCTCCATTTATCGGTCATCTTTGCTAGCTCGTCTTGAAACCTTCGCACTGCTCTATCCGGCAACATTATCGGCACCACCCGAAGTCAGCCTATTCCAACCCGACCTCGGTCGCATCAGCCACCTCATGGCTCCACACGGTCATGTACATCGGCTGTCTCTTAATTACTAACGCATCGATGAAGGACCTCCCGGATTCTTTGCTCACCATTTCTTTCGCTTTCTTCACCAACTCCGCTGCATATCCTAGTGGAATATTACACAGATGGCCAGCCTTGAAAGTACCATTGCATAAACTGACGTGTTCCCGTAATAACCACAAGGCAAACCGTGGCCTCGCTTGACCGGTTCTTTGGCAGTACAATTTCCACTCATAAATTGGGAACTAAATCGATGAGACCGGTTCCCATTCTGAAATTAGGAACTAGACCATCATTTCTTAGAACCGAATCGGACCGATTCCCAAGTGAGTAAATGGAACTAGTAACTATGAGCGAGCAAGCGATTAAGGCTTGGAGATTTGGAGCAAGGCAGCAGGTTAGGTTTGGTTTTTTTTTTTTAACAGATATTTAAGAAATCTGTGATTGGCTTGAGAGGGATAGGAAAAGAGTGAGTGTGATGATGAATAGGATTTTAGTTTCTTTAAAGATTTTTAAGAAATAAAAATATAAAATAAAAAAGATTAACCAGTCTGATCCAAGCGATTTGGGTGGGCGGTTCTACCCCTGAAATTGGGAATCGGACCAACACCCTGGAAACTACCCAAATTCGACATGTTCAGTCAGGTCCGAGCAATTCTCCTGGCTCACCCCTTGTCCTGGCATGGGTAGTCATCCCTTCAAAGATCCATTGGAGAATGTCCAACCTAAAATCGCAAGTTGTTTGCAAGTGACCGAAGGTAAAACACTGCTTGCTGAGCAAAATTTAACTGCTCGTGGCTTTATGCATCCATGTCCCAACAAGCTTGTATGTGAAGGTAGGGAAAATTACCAAAATAGTCCTAAACTTATTACAATTGTGCCGATTCAGTCCAAAACTTAATTTTTTACTTGAACATTTTGCAATTGTGTCAATTCAGTCCATCCTACAAATTTGGCCAATCGACATTGACATGGATGCTGGCCGTTCGACTAACACTGACATAGATAATGTTTTAATAATATTATATTTTTTCAATTTTTTTCCTTTTTTTCTTTTTTTTTCCTCCTTCTTCCTTGGTCAGTTGTTAGACTAAAGCAATCGGCTAGTGGCGAGCTAAGCAAGGGCGAGCTCGCCCAACCACTAGCAAGGCAAGCCCCCTCTAGATCTAGCAAGGTCGAGCCTCACTTGGCTCGACGAGCTTGACCTTGCCATCGCTGGGCAAGATGGGCCTTGCCCGATCTAATGAGGGCTCACCTCGCTAATGGATGGGCGAGCTCACCCTTGGCTAGCTCGCCACTAGTCAGTCGCCTTGGTTTGATGACCAACCCTTGCCTCTGGCCAATCGCCTTGGTCTTAGGGTTGGCCAAAGGAAGGAGGATAAAAAAAGAGAAAAAAAAAAGGAAAAAGAAAAGAAATAATATTATAATTTTTTTTTTCTATGTCAGCATTGGCAGAACAGCTAGCTTCTATGTTAGTACTGACCTGACCAAATTTGGCCGGATAGACTGAATTAATACAAGTACAATAAATTTTAAATTTTTTTAGTAATTCTCCCGTGAAAGTATGTGCAGGCCTATATAAATGCCCATGCATGATGTATGAATATTTGTGTCAATTGGCATTCACTCCTACTTTTGAACAAGGCTCTGCTAACACGGTACGAGAACACAACTCGAATGTAATGAGAATTCATCGAGACAAATCTGAACTCAACACACCACATGGTATGAGTTCATTCGAAGCCAACACGAATTATAATATTCTCGTCTCTGTTCATTGAAACACATTCTACTACGCACGCAAAAAATAACACAATTTATGTAGGCTTATTACTACTAAATGATAATACTCCTAATATTTATATGCAATTTAATTAATATATTTGTTTAGGGATCATGGTCGATGCCTAGTTTTCTTATGTAATGAACGATTAAATGGAGTTGTCAAAAATTTAGGTGTCAAAAAAGAAATATTATTGCCCGGCATAACTAAACATCGACTTCCATAAACTAAAAACATGTTAAATGATTCACTGTGGTTAAGGATTTATCCTGTGTGAGATATCACATTATACGAAGAACCCTAGAATCGGAGTAAAGGATCATGGCCCCTGTAATAATTCCTACAAAAGCGACAAGAAAATGTCGAAGCAACTTATGTACAAAATAATTCTATTCAATCAAATAAGTATCTTGTATTAGAATTGAGGCATTGTCTTCTATAAACTAAAATCGTGTTAAATGATTCATTGCATTATGAAGAATGGGGCCACCCCAAAATTCCGGGGGAACGTACTCCACAACAATTTGGTCCCCTCGTTCGGTCTCATCATACCATTGCTCATTGCGTGGTTAAGTTGCCATAGTAAGGAATCAAAAAATTCAAAAAAAAAAAAAAAAAACTTACAAATTGGAGATATCGTCTGTTACTATTCATTACCATCTCTTTATTTGGTCTTCAGGAGAAACAGTAAATCTGACATTTCTTGTGGTTCTTGAGGTCTGAATAATCACTGAAATGAAAAAGAACACATCCCGTCATCCAATCGGTTTACTATTAAGTCCATAATTAGAAGATAAATTCAAAGAAAGATGCTCCATTCAATAATTAAAGCATTGTCCTATGTGATTGAGAAACTTTAGAGAATCTATGGTTAATTTTCCTTCTAGAGATTCGATCTAATTGTAGTTGAATCCACGCCATAACGATCATCGCCCTCCCTCCCTTCATCAGTCATCTTTGCAAGCTCTTCTTGAAACCTTCGCATTACTCTCTCCGGCAACATTATCGGCACCACAATCCCTTCCTCCCCCTTCCTCGTTCTGTACTTCACGTAAATGCTTATCAAAGGAAATGCGCCTGCAAACCCACCATATGCCGGCTTCCCCCACCCAAAGTCGGCCTCTTCGAACCCGACCTTGGTTGTGTCGGCCACCACATAGTTCCAAACGGTCGTGTACTTCGGCCGTCCCTTAAGGACTAAGACGTCCATGGAGGACCTCACATATTCTTCGGTCACCATTTCTTTTGCTTTCTTCACTAACTCAACCGCGTATCCCAGCGGACTGTTGCACAGATGGCCCGCCTTTGAAAGTACCATCGCAAACACCGAAGTATTCCCGTAATGACCGTGTGGCACGCCGAGGCCTCGCTTGCCTCGCACGTTGATCATGCACGTTAGGCGGACGGCATCGTCTGGCTCGATCTCGAGGGCAATTGTGCGGCACTTCCACAGGCATGCTGTGAGTAACTCGTAGGTGGAGGATCTCGAGACTAGGTGGTGAGGGAGGCCTTTCTTGATTGACGCCATTTCCCGCGGACCGAAAAAGAAGGATCTGTGTACCATGTTCTTGGGGTTCAACGTCATGGCAGCGCTTCTGGCGTCGTCGACCACATCCTCGAACTCAGGGTGCCTGCACGTCACTCGCAGCGGGTCTCGGGCGCAGAGGTTTTCTCTCTGCCAAACAGGTGGCCAAGACAGCGCGCGTGCGCCTCTTGCAAGTTCTGCGGCCGCCTTCAGGAATTGTCTGAGGCCGAGAGCATCGCTAACAGCGTGATTGAGCCGGATTCCGAGGATGAAGCCCCCGCATTTCAAACGGGTCACCTACAATTCGGAAGGAACTCAGTAAGAAACCAAAGAAGTTACAGCAGGTTGATTACTCAGAGCAGGAGGGCATATCTCTATGTCATTACAGTTGATTACCTGAACCAACAAGAGAGGGCACCCAATGATGCCGCCAGACCCGGCCACATCGCACAACACCTCGTCCACGAAACCGCATGGCGGCCTCATGGAGTCGCTGAGCTCCTCGAGGCTGACGTCGGCGTCGGCCTCGATGAACAGGATCCCCTCACCGGTGCAGTCCACTGCGAGCTTGCGGTTCGGCCCTTCCCGGATACGCCCGGCCAACGGGTAGTAGTACACGAGCGCCTTCCCGAGCGCTTCCTTGACGACTCTCGCCGGGTCTTCTCGGCCTCTTATTGGGGGGCTGTTGGGATAGAAGAAAAGGAAGGGAATCTGAAAGCGAAGCCCCTCCTGGTCGTCCAGGTCCGAGAGGGGCTTGAGTTCACGTGGCGTCGCCTGCGACGGGGAGATCAGCTCTGGCTTGTGGCGGTTCACGGATAGTAGTGCCGGAGAAGAAGGTGGCAGTGAAGCCATTTTTATGATGGCGGATTGAACGATTTAGAAAACTTGGGAATCGTTTGTGGTGGTTTATATTAGTGGGAAACAAAGGAGAAGTTGGATTTTGTTGGACTTAATATGGACCTAGGAATTTGGTGACTAAACTTTTATTTTATATGTTTTTTTTTTTTTTAAATTTCGATCCCATTTAACACATGAATTTTTTTTTCGAAATATAATTGAGAAAGTGCCAAAAAAGTCATAAACCTATTATATTGATTTGAACTCAATGCTAAATTATTTAATTAAACTAACTTAGTTCTAAACCTTTTTCCTTTGTACTAATTAAGTCCATCAAGCAAATATTGATATGAAATCACTTACATGAATATTGAGCATTTTACGTGGTATGATCGATGCTGACGTGGACAATTTTTGTAATTTTTTATTATTTTTTTTTAAAAATATATTGTTCTTTTGTTCTTTTCTTTCTTTTTCATTCTTTCTCCACCAATCACCGGACCTTAATGATGGCTAGCGGCAGGCCAAAGATGATGACTGATGAGGGTTGCCCTTAGAGGGCTCAGGCAAGGTCAACACCACTAGAATTGGTGAGGGGCAACCTTGCCAGCCTCGAGAGAGGACAAGTCTTGCCAGAGGCAAGCAAGGGCCAACCTTGTTGGGATTTGGTAAGAAGTGACCTTGCTAGCCTTAGGCAAGTCTCATGTCACAAGACCTGGTGAGGTCGAGCCTCACCCGAAGTTGGCAAGGCCAACCATCACTAGTCATTGTCTATGGCCGATCTCTGATCTCTTTCTCCCAACCAAACCATGAAGTTTGCCATCGAACCCATCTTGATATCATTTTATATCAAGATGGGCCCACCAAGTATCCTTCTACATCAAGATATCTCAGCTCAATTTGCATCAACACCCAACTTCATCCCCAGTCTCTTTCTCCCAACCGAACCATGAAGTTTGTCATTAAGTCGACGTTGTTACATCCCCTTAATCCAAGTATCCTCTTGCATCAAGATATCTCAGTTTGAATTTCCATCAACGCCCAATTTCATCTCTAGTCTCTTTCTTCCGACTAAACTATAAAATCTACCATTAGGGTCGTGTTATTACACCACAAACCCACTTGCCCGGAAATCACACTAGTCACTAGATTCCATTGAGCCAGCATTACTTCACCACAAGCCCACCAACTTAGAAACCACATTGGCCATTAGATTCCTTCCTTGAGAAATTTATCACATACCATAATAAGATTAGAAGCCCATCAATTTGCCATTGGCTTTAATACTATTTGTTGAGAGCACGCAATAGACTGATACCTTTATTCAGGGAGATTGTTAAGAGGGTGCTCAAGTTCGAACCCATCAATATATTTAGTCGGACACACTACTTAACAATGTGAGGCTTTTCTAAAAATACTCATATCTGTGTCGAGGCTGCGATCAGCCAAAGACGAGGTCTTGAGACCTCACTGACCCTTGACAAGGCTTGACCTTACCCGACCACCATGAGGTCGATCTTGCCATGGCCAGGCGAGGCTTGACCTCGTGATGGTAGGGAGAGGTTGTCGGCGACTGGCTAGAGGATGAAGAAAAAGAAAATATGGAAAAAAGAAAAAAATAGAGAAAAATCTTATAAAATTAATAAAAAAATTAAAAGAAATTCATAGTCACAAAAAAATTTGAGAGTCGTATCAAACATATTTTTGTTCTTTTTATTTTTCGGGAATGGAAAATATGTATAGTTATCAAACACATTTGAATACTTAGAAACTCGTTCAAGGAAATGAAGAGCAAAAACTATTTCTAAGTAAAAATTAATCATGAAAACAGAATAATTACCAAACATGCCCTTAATTGCCTTTTTTCCTTTCCTCTTTGCTCGTCACATACGGTTCATAATCTTCCTCTTCATGCCACATCTCATCTGCGACCACCCAGAGTCTTTTGCCACCGATATGACCTCCATCACTGCTCCACCATTAGTGGAGACCGCTTCGTGGCCAATATGTTTAACAGTGGGATAGATATGGGAGTTAAGGAAAATTTGAAGGTTCTTTTTGAGGAAAAAAAAGTTCAAGATAGAATTGGGATTAAAACTAAAGTTTTGAATTTTTTTTTATATGGAATTAGGCCGTTTATTTATTGAAAAGTTTAATGTACCTTGCGTGGAACTTGAAGTATGAGCATGTGGCCATTTTTGTTTGGATAATACGAAAACTTGTCCCGGATACATAAAATTATGTATAATTAGCTAATTATTTACAACTAATTATTTTGTGTAATTTTGCTTTCTCTTGTTCTCATACGTAAAAGAATGCAGTTGACTTCATACGCTATCTCTTGGACGCGTATGATCACATTCTCTCTCCTCATATGCATATGTAAATTTCAAGATCGTAGTTGCTTGAAGCATTGAAAAAATTCTAACTTAAAACCCATAGGTCACCCACTTGAGTTTCACAATGGCCACCCCCACAAGTCAAAAGTCTAGACTCAATCAATTCATAGGATTTGAATGCTATTTCATTGGTTTTAAGGTACAATCTCTACATCAACTATAACTATCATAGGCAATGCCTAAGGGCCAGTTTTGTTCATTGATAACTAAACTTATCATGCTCCCCGGTTGACAAGACCTTACCAACTGGGGATTTGTGGCCAAGATTGAACAAGGACTGAATCAAAACTGATCTAGCCATTTTGGTTATAGACCGATTGTAGATGGAACTTGACTTCTAGACTCAATCAATTCATAGGATTTGAATGCTATTTCATTGGTTTTAAGGTACCATCTCTACATCAACTATAACTATCATAGGTGATGCCTAAGGGCAAATTTTGTTCATTGATAACTAAACTTATCATGCTCCCCGATTGACAAGACCTTACCAACTGGGGATTTGTGGCCAAGATTGAACAAGGGTTGAATCGAAACTGATCTAGCCATTTTGGTTATAGACCGATTGTAGATGGAACTCGACTTCTAGACTCAATCAATCATAGGATTTGAATGCTATTTCATTGGTTTTAAGGTACCATCTCTACATCAACTATAACTATCATAGGCGATGCCTAAGGGCAAATTTTGTTCATTGATAACTAAACTTATCATGCTCCCCGGTTGACAAGACCTTACCAACTGGGGATTTGTGGCCAAGATTGAACAAGGGCTGAATCGAAATTGATCTAGCCATTTTGGTTATAGACCGATTGTAGATGGAACTCGACTTCTAGACTCAATCAATCATAGGATTTGAATGCTATTTCATTGGTTTTAAGGTACAATCTCTACATCAACTATAACTATCATAGGCAATGCCTAAGGGCCAGTTTTGTTCATTGATAACTAAACTTATCATGCTCCCCGATTGACAAGACCTTACCGACTGGGGATTTGTGGCCAAGATTGAACAAGGGTTGAATCGAAACTGATCTAGCCATTTTGGTTATAGACCGATTGTAGATGGAACTCGACTTCTAGACTCAATCAATCATAGGATTTGAATGCTATTTCATTGGTTTTAAGGTACCATCTCTACATCAACTATAACTATCATAGGCGATGCCTAAGGGCAAATTTTGTTCATTGATAACTAAACTTATCATGCTCCCCGGTTGACAAGACCTTACCAACTGGGGATTTGTGGCCAAGATTGAACAAGGGCTGAATCGAAATTGATCTAGCCATTTTGGTTATAGACCGATTGTAGATGGAACTCGACTTCTAGACTTAATCAATTCATAGAATTTGAATGCTATTTCATTGGTTTTAAGGTACCGTCTCTACATCAACTGTAACTATCATAGGCGATCCCTAAGGGCAAATTTTGTTCATTAATAACTAAACTTATCGTGCTCCCTAGTTGACAAGACCTTACCAACTGGGGATTTGTGGCCAAAATTGAACAAGGGCTGAATTGAAACTGATCTAGCCATTTTGGTTATAGAACGATTGTAGATGGAACCCGACTTTATTCAGTGTGCATGCCTCCTCACTCATTCATAAGGTTTCGATGCATGTGGACCTCACCACGCCAAATCAATACTCGCCAAAAGTACTAAATACCCATCCTCTCTCTTTCTCCTCGGACCAACAGCCACTGTTGGCCACCCTCAATCGACGACTTGGTGACGAAGGTGACGTTGCCCTCTTTATGGTTGTGAAAGAGAACTTCAAAAATCAATGCCTTATAATATGTCTCATGTTTCGACCCAAAAATAAAACATATCTCATTTTTCAACGTTTGCAAAACATTAATTGTCATATTTAATCATAAAAATGTTTTCCAAGGGCAACTTTTACAAGTCAAAAATATCTTATGTGTTTCTTTCTTAAGAAGACGTTGTGTCCAAACAATCGTCAATAAAACCTATAAAATCATTATATAATAATGTTTAACAAATGGCACAAAAGCTGTTAGAGCTAAAACCACCAATGATAAATCCCAAGAGCATTTTCAGTTTGTCATCGCATAATAACTTATTTACAAAATTGATTTACAGATTGGATGATCTCTAAAGTCCTAATTAAAAAATATGTTCTGAGTAACTCAACGAATGAGCCATACTCAGAGCACCAACAAAAAATTAACTACATCCAAGCATTTCAGATCGAGTAGAACCAAAACAGAGGACAGGGGACTGGTGACCTCAGCTACAGCTTCAATTATTCAGCAGGACTCGTCAAACAATGGATCTGGAATTCATCATATACAGGACAACTATGAAGATGACCACACACATGACCAAGTATAGCTATAGCACAGCGAACCCATTTGAGCATCTAAGCAGAGACGATAGAGAGAGATTTGAACACGTCTCCGCATTTATTTAATAATATTTTATTTTATTTAAATTTTTTACTATTTTTTTTCTTTTTCCCTTTTTTTTCTTCATTTTTCTTTTTTTTTCCTCCTCCTTCCTTTAGCCAGTCATCAGACTAAGGTGGCCACCTAGTGGCAAGCAGGGCAAGGGCGAGCTCACCCAGCCACTTGCGAGGCAAGTCCCTACTAGATCTAGCAAGGTCGAGCCTTGCCAATGGCTCGATGAGCCCAACCTCACCATTGATGGGCAAGTTCAACCTTGCCCAATCCGGTTAGGGCTCGCCTTGCCAATGGTTGGGTGAGTTCGACCTAGCCCAGCTCGCCACTAACCGGCTGCCTTAGTTTGTTGACTGGCCTTCACCTTTGGACAGTTGCCTTAGTCCAACGATCAACAAAAGGAAGAAGGGAAAAAAAGAGAAAGAAAAAAAAATTGAAAAAAAATTATTAAAAAAGTCCATGTGAGCGTTGGCTGAATAGTCAACGTCCACATGAGCACTAGCTGACTAAATTTGGTTAGGTGGATTAAATTGACACAATTGTAAAAGATTTAAAATTGAATTAGTACAATTGTGATAGGATTAATTTTTTTTTTTTTTTTGGTAATTCTCCGGTGAAGGTATGTGTAGGCCTATATGTATGTCAAGAAGATAGATAATGCCATGCATGATGTATGAATTTATGTCGATTGGCACTATCTCGTACTTTTTAACAAGGCTTCAGGAGCTCGACAATTCCTAATACAGTATGAGAACACGACTCGAATGCAATTAGAATGTGTCAAGACAAATTTAACTCAATACACCACATAATATGAGTTAATTTGAAGTCAACATGAATTATAATGTTCTCATCCGCGTTTATTGAAACACATTTTGCAACGCATGCAAAATATAATACAATTTATGTGGGCTTATTAATCCTAAATGATAATACTCTTGAGATTCATATGCAATTTAACTAATATATTTGTTTAGGGACCGTGCTCAACCCCTAATTTTCTTAATTTAGGTGTCAACAAATAAATATTATTGTCCGGCATAACTAAATGTCACCTTTCATAAACTAAAAACATGTTAAATGATTTATTGTGGTTAAAGATTTATCCTGCATAAGATATTACATGATTCGAGGAACCCTAAATGCTGTTGAAGTAAAGGATCATGGCTCCTATAGTAATTCTTACAAAAACAACAAGTCTTTTGAAAACGTCGTAGCAAATCAAGTACAAAATAATTATATTCGATCGAATAAGTACCTTGTGTTAGAATTGAGGCATTGTCTTTTATAAACTAAAAATGCGTTAATTGATTCATTGCATTATGAAGAAGGAGGCCACCCCAAAATTGAAGGGGAACGCACTCCACAACAGTTTGGTCCCCTCGTAAAGAATCCTCGTACCATTCCTCGTTGCGTGGTTAAGTCGCGGTCGTAAGGAATAAAAAAAAAAAAACGTGTCCAACAGGTTGCATGCTGGCATGTGATTCCCATAACCTTTTCACTCCCTGTCTTCGTCGAAGCTAAGATTCTACTCTATCTCTACATATCAAATTATCCCTAACCTCCCAAGCAATTCCAACAGATTTTTTTTTTTTTTGGTGACCCGGGAACCACCGGGAACCACCGTACAGCTAGTAGCCGGCGGTGTAAACCTGAGGCGGACTGAGCCACCACCACAGACTCAGCCATGGGTGAGTCGCGCGAATGCAACGCCTCTGGGATTCGAACTCCTCCCCTTCGTGAGGGAAAGAGAGCCCGAAACCAGCTATGCTACCGCAGGCGGTGGTACAATTCCAACAGATTTTGCGGCTGCTAAACTTGCAAAAAGAAAAATAAAAACTTAAAAATTGGAGACGTCGCCTGTTACCATCAATTACCATCTCTTTATTTTGCCTTCAAGAGAAACAGTATACCCAACATTTCTTGAGTCGCTATAAGGCTCTTGAGGTCTAAATAGTCATTGAAATGAAAAAGAACACATCCCGTCGTATGATCGGTTTACTATTAAGTCCATAATTAGAAGATAAATTCAAAGAAAGATGCTCCATTCAATAATTAAAGCATTGTCCTATGTGATTGAGAAACTTTAGAGAATCTATGGCTAATTTTCCTTCTAGAGATTCAATCTAGTTGTAGTTGAATCTACGCCATAACGATCATCACCCTCCCTTCCTTTATCAGTCATCTTTGCAAGCTCTTCTTGAAACCTTCGCATTGCTCTCTCCGGCAACATTATCGGCACCACAATCCCTTCCTCCCCCTTCCTCGTTTTGTACTTCACGTAAAAGCTTATCAATGGAAATGCGCCTGCAACCCCACCATATGCCGGCTTCCCCCACCCGAAGTGGGCCTCCTCGAACCCGACCTTGGTTGCGTCGGCCACCACGTAGTTCCAAACGGTCGTGTACTTCGGCCGTCCCTTAAGGACTAAGACGTCAATGGAGGACCTCACATATTCTTCGCTCACCCTTTGGCTTTCTTTACTAACTCAACGGCGCATCCCAGCGGACTGTTGCACAGATGGTTTCGCCTTCGAAAGTACCGTCGCATACATCGCCGTGTTCCCATAATAACCATGAGGCACGCCGAGGCCTTGCTTGCCTCGCGTGTTGATCATGCATGATAGGCGGATGGCATCGTCCGGCTCGATCTCGAGGGCGATGTGTGGCACTTCCACAGGCGTGCCGTAAGTAACTCGTAGGTGGAGGATCTCAAGACTAGGTGGTGAGGAAGGCCTTTCTTGATTGACGCCAGTTCGCGCGGGCCGAAAAAGAAGGATCTGTGTACCATGTTCTTGGGGTCCAACGTCACGGCAGCGTCTCTGGCATTGTCGACCACGTCCTCGAACTCAGGATGCCTGCACGTCGCTCGCGGCAGGTCTCGGGCGCAGAGTATTTCTCTCCACCAAACAGGCGGCCAAGACGGCGCTTGTGCACCTCTTGCGAGTTCTGCGGCTGCCTTCAGGAATTGTCTGAGGCCAAGGGAATCGCTGATGGCGTGATTGAGCCGGATTCCGAGGATGAAGCCCCCGCATTTCAAACGGGTCACCCACAATTCGGAAGGAACTCAGTAAGAAACCACAAAAGTTACAGCAAGTTGATTTTTCAGAGCAGGAGGGCATATCTCTATTTCATTACAGTTGATAACCTAAACCAACAACAGAGGGCACCCAATGATGCTACCGGAGCGGGCCACATCGCACAGCACCTCGTCCACGAAGCCACACGGCAGCCTCATGGACTCGCCAAGCTCCTTGAGGCTGACGTCGGCATTGGCCTCAACGAACAGGATACGCCCTGCCATCGGGTAGTAATACACGAGCGCCTTCTCGAGCGCTTCCTTGATGACTTTCGCCAGGTGTTCTCGGCCTCTTATCGAGGGGCTGCTAATGTAGAAGAAAAGGAAGTGAATCTGAAAGCGAAGCCCCTCCTGGTCGTCCAGGTCCGAGAGCAGCTTGAGTTCGCGTGGCGTTGCTTGCGACGGGGAGATCAACTCCGATTTGTGGCGGTTCACGGATAGTTGTGCCGGAGAGCAAGGTGGTAGTGAAGCTATTTTTGTGTTGACAGATTGAACAATTTAGAAAACTTGAGAATTGTTCATGGTATATATGGGGGGAAACAAAGGTGATTTAATATGGGCCTAGGAAATTGGTGACTTTTATTTTGTTTTTAATTTAATTTTGATCCCGTTTAACGCATGGAGGTTTTTTTTTTTTTAAAACTAATTCGGAAGGCGTTAAAAAGTCATAAACCTATTGTGTTGATGCGAATTCGATCCTAAATCATTTAATTGAACCAATTTAATTCTAAACCTTTTGCATTTGTATCAATTAAGTCCATTCAACGAATTTTGGCTAGATATAGCTGACGTGTTGTCCGTCCAACTTGGCGTAACTGATGCTATCGTTGACTATTTTTATAATTTTTTATAATTGTTTTTGTAATTTTTTATATATTGTTCTTTTGTTCTTTTCTTTCTACTTTTTTATTTTTATTTTTCTTTTCTTCTCCTCTAGTTGTTGAGCCTCAGTAATGGCTAGTGACCGGCTGAAGGTGACAATAGATGAGGGTCGCCCTTATCGAGCTCAGGCGAGGTCAACACTGCTAAGATTTGATAAGGGGAGACCTCGCCAACCTCAAGCAAGGACAAGTCTTGTAGAGGCCAAAAAGTTCACACTAGTGATTTTCAACTAAAATTAGTCAATGAATTCAATTGGCAAAGATGTAGAATGTTTCGAAGTAAATTGGTCTATTTGAAAAGTTTATAATAAAATTGACATAAATGCAATAGATTTAAAACTTTGATAAAGAATCAAACTTTAAATTTAGTCCAAATTCTACCTAGAACTATTTTTCTATCTCAAGAAAGCCTCAAACTTTTACTCAAGTTCCAAATCTATCCTTCATTAATCTTTCATCCAACATTATCAACTCTCTGCAAGCTCACGAGGCATTGAATCTTTGTTTTTCATTTTCTGTTATTTTAGGAACTTTTTGGTAACTAACCAATTCTAGATTATTTCTATTCTTTTGCTAATTGAACAAAAAAAAAATCCATTTAGTAACATTAGTTAATTTTTCTACTACCGAAAATAGATTTGCTCTTGAGAATATTTTGGAACAAAATCAAGAAGTAGAAAAAAGTTGCTTTTTTGTTTCCAGAAACAATTCTAGAATTAAGCTATTTTTACTTTTTCTCTTTTCTTTTCTTCTTCTTCCTCCTCTAGCCAGTCGCCAGGCTTGGCGATAGCCTGCGATTAGCCAAAGATGAGGTCTCGGAACCTCGCCAACTCTTGGCGAGGCTTGATAATTTTTTTTTTTTTCTTTTCCTTTTTATTTACTTTTTCCTCGCCTAGTCATTGTTGAGCCTTGTCAATGGCTGATGTCACACCTTGAATCTCGAGTGCGCGCACATCCCTTGGCGGTTGACAAAAATTTGCGATGTCCCAAGACGCATCGCCGACCCATTCGTTTTATGCACATACGGAAGCGAATTAAATAAACTCCATATAACAATCAAACATGGGATAGAAAAAGCAAAATTGTTTACATCTAAATTTCACCATTTTACTTAAGACTTAAGAGTATTAAAAGTTAGGAATTAGTCGCTTAAAAAGAAAAGAAAATTAAAAAAATTAAAAAAACATTTTTAAAAAATATTATTATTTAAAAAAACACTTAGGGTATTGGGTTGGGCAGGATCTAGCCTTGGCCCAACCCGCCACCCACTTCCCTCTCCCCTATGCGGCTGAGGCTCGTTTTCCTCCTCAGCTCGGCCCAACTCCTTTCTCCTTCGACTCGGCCCATGTCCATCCTTCCTCCCTTGGTGTCCTGCGCATGACCTGCAGAGCAAAAGAAAAGGAAGACCAGCGACAGAGAGTAGGGGGATAGCCAAATCAGGGGACGATCGGCTGGAGACGATCGGCTAGAGTTGGTGGTCGCGGATCAGGCTGGCAAGGGCAGCTGGCACGGCAAGAGGCCGAGCCCCCGTGGAGAGAAGAAAAGGAGCGAAGGAGGATTCTTGAAGAGGAAGCGAGCATGAGGAGAGAAACAAAGAGAGAAATCGAAAAAGAAGAAGAAGAAGAAGGAGAACAGGCCGGAGAAGGAGCCAAGGAGCCTCGAAACATCCAGCTGCTGTTGGTGAACTGCCGACCGCCATTGTAGTCTTTGGAGCTCAGCAGCATAGAGAAGGAGAGAATAGAAACTGAGAAGAAAAGGGGGAGCCGGGGAGCAACAGGAAAAGAAAATCGGAGAGGTGACCGGAGACGCCTTGCCACTGGCGAAGAGCTGCCCGGAGACGCCCGACCATCTCTACCGCCACCAACACCTTCGAAAACCAGGTTGGCATTTTGTCAAGCACCCTGCGTGCGCCTTTAGAACCGAACTGGCCGGAGCTCCCCCAACCATTTCAAGCGAGCTTCGGCCACCACCCATCCCCCTACTGTGTTCCCTCGTGGTCCTGCCTTGTTTCTTTAGACCCCAGACTCGCATGTGGGCCTTAGCTGAGCTCGAGGCCTTAGGATCCGCGGCGCACATCGCCTATTCGGTGAAATGCCCCATTGAAAGCCGCCCCTATTTTTCATTGTTTAGGGCCCTCTCTCTCTCTCTCTCTCTCTCTCCCTTCTACGTTGATTAGGTCGGGCTGGGCCAGATCACAAATCTGGCCCACTTGGCCTTTGTTTTCGATTGGGCCCTTCAATTGGGCCCAATCTAAATTTAGTGAAGGCTCGATCAGGACTAGTTGGGCCTAAGCCAACTGGGCCCGACCCACATTGACTGGGCCGAACCCAGGTCCTACCCAAAAAAATTATTATTTTATTATTTAAAAAAATTAAAAAGACTAAAAAAATTATTTAAAAAATTAATTTTTTTTTTGAAAATCCAAAAATAGTAGGGTTTGGTTAGGAATTGCTATGTATTGCATTTTTAGAGTAATTAGGCCTTTATTTGCTGGTATATTGATTATATCGCATGTTTAGTTTGCATATTTTATTATGTTTAATTGCATGTGTTTAATTTTATGGCAATTGGGATCTTGGTAGCTATAATTATTATTTTAATGATTACGCACTCGCATGATCACCTCATATGTTAGTGGATAGGTATAATATCAATTCAAACTGCTTGAAAAAATCTTTTTTAAAAATGAATAAGATTAGACACCGAAATGGCACTAATTGATCAATTAGTGTAATCAAGTCCTCGACCCTAGATTCTCTGGTTGCGTAGGAAGCGAGATACACTCCCATGCTTCACTTGGTTTTTAGCCGACCCCAATAGGCTGGTGGCGACTCCTTTTTACAAAATTCTTAAAAATACCTCAACGTCACGTGAGGTATGAGCTTGAGAGAACCTGCACCTAATCATGAGCCATAGGCCCGTCCTTTAGGCAATACCTCTAAACTTATTCCCTCCCCCCGAGGGTAGGTCGCGACAGCTTGGCGACTTCATTGGGGACTTGGTTTTAAACTTTAGCAGTTAATCTTATTCAAAAATATTTTTGTTTGGCAGCGAGGATTCGAGGTACGCCCCTAACATTAAAGGTATTAAATGTTCTTGTAGAATGTAAGGTATAAGGGGAAGTGTTTGCTCACCTTTATCTTGCAAGGAGGTATAGGAATGTATGGTTTATTTTTTATGTACGGAGTGTTATTTGCCTATGAATTGTTGAGCATGTATCCTTTGCATTGCACTACACCTTAGCACACACAACTTGCCGCCGAACCTGGGCCACATAGGATTTCTTAGGATAGTGTCGAGATGGATACCACTCTGACTACGATCATGTACGAGCCGCCCATCTCGACCCCGAAATTTCTTCCTTAATGTCAAGAGTTACCACCCCGATCGATAATCATGCGACACGGGTGGACTCTTTGACAAAGCCAGAGTTGTGGGAATCCTAACCTAACCACAACCTCGTCGGTTCAGTCCGATAATCCCATGTCTCCATTTTGAGCTGTATAGATTAGAAATCGAACCACATCCCATTTGTATGTTTATGTAATTAAAAAAAAAAAAAGAAGAGAGAAAAGTCTTCCCCCACTGTAAGTATCATTCTTTTTTTTATTTGCTTTTTTAATTGAATTTTCATCTTGAAATTCGCGGAAATCAATCGAATACCCTCGGTGATGTGGGCTTACCATTGAAAATTTGGCAATCACTCTTGAGAAGTGAACATTGAATGCAAGTTCTAAACACTTTGATTTGGCCCTGCTGAACATGACTTTGTTTAAATTTTCAATTATGGGCTCAAAATCACTTTTTGTTTAGAAAATTCTTTCAAGCCAAGATTATATTTTGAGGCGCCAATTTTTTCTTTTTTTTGAGATCATATTTTTGATCGAATTCTTCCTTTCTCACATTCTGGGATTGAAATTCAGATAATATTTTGTGTATAGATTTCTCAAAACAAAAGTCATTTCATTCTTATAGGAGTAAAATCATAAATCAATCTTTAAGAAGTCATTGGCACTTTTGCACGAAACTTTTGGAATGGAGTGAATATTCGATTGATAGTCATTGATCAATCTTTTAATGATGCCTCTCTCTTACGATAAAATCTTGGCGAAATACTAAAACCTTGTAATAAGGACTATGGGGCATGTACCGTCGCCTCGATTTTGTTGTAAGAAGCAACCTCATTGAGAGATCATTCTCTCATTCACGTATTGACATTGTCATCTGTTTTGCAGGTTATGCGCGATGCTCCTTGACATTCTCGTGTTTGACCACATAAAGAAATGAATTCTAGAGTTAAGACAAGAGTTGATTTTTACTCTTATCTATACAAGAGTTTCTTGTATTTTATCATTATTTTATTCTTGTTAAGAATTATGTTTTCCTTTTTGGGTTTTGGCTGTGAATCCAATTGTTGCTTTTGTAAATCATGCGACTCACGTTTTTTTTTTTTTTTTTTTTTTAATGATGGAATTCGGTTTCATGAAAATCATCCTTTTAAAAACAAATTCAGAAGTGTTTCAAGCGAAACTTTACCTCTACCTTGAAAATGAATTTCAAGAAAGCTTTTCTTAAGGCCCTATTTTCACGTGGTCAGTTTCTCAGGTAGAATAAGGAGTTTATTTGAGATTGGCATTTGCCCCTTCTAAAAGATAAAAATGTAGGCTCATGGAACTCGAGAAGTAAGTATGCTTTTGTTGACACCCGAAATTTTATCAACATTTTTAAATGTCTATTTAGTTTGCATATAAAAAAAAAAAGAGAAAGAAGAAAAAGAAATAAAAAGCAAAAAAAGACAAAAAAAATGGTGAATGAATAAAAATATAAAAAAAACAAAAGAGAAGAAAACAAAAAAAAAAAGGGGAAAAGAAAAAAAGGAAAAAAAAAAAAAAAAATGAATGAAAAAGGGGAAACGCTCGTGCGAAAGGGGGGCCATTCGAGGAAAGAGTTTTCTCACTCTGGACATTCATTTTTTCTCCCTCTCTCTCTCCCTGGTTCCCACTCTCTCGGCAAAAACGACCGAACGGGCTCGCACACTCCCTCTCTTTCGCCGTAACAACCTACTCTCTCTCAGCTCTTCCTCCATCGAACTCCTCCAATCTCTCTCCCTTCTCCTCCTCCTCACCGGAAACCCTAGGCTAGAAGTTCTCAATCGGATGCTCCCCGGCTTTTTCCCGAAGATCTGACACTCACTCGTTCGATGAAGATGGAGCATCTGCCGGTCGAAGAGCTCGAGGTGTGAGACTCGGATTCGCGCCGATATCGGAGATTTTCCATAGCGCCTCGGAGATCTGCCGTCTTCGTCCATTCTTCGCTGAGTATCCCTCGCTGGTGTCGCTCCTCCGAGGTTACTACTTCGAGCCCGGGCAAAAGAGCCGCCACGGCACCTGTCGTCAACGCTGTGAAGGAGGAGGTGATCGAGTCCCCCGTCGTCGAGCTCACTGCCGATTCCAAAGCCCCGTCCTCGGCATCTTCTAAGCTGATCCTTGTCGCCAGAGACTCCGGTGGCGTTGGTACGTTGTTTCTTCTTTTCGATGATCTCTGTCCTCTCTTGAAGTTTCGTTAATGGAAAAGCTTGTCTAGGTTTGATATTTGAACCGGACGAGCTCTAGATTCTGAAATGGCGATGCTCTGACAGGGCGATTTTGTTTGTGGATCTTTCTTTAGTTGCTTTTGTTTATCTTGACTATGATATATCCAACCAAGTATGTGCGCTATGTTTTTCTTTGACCTTCGGTGATGATATGGAGACGAACTATTGACGTATTCCTGCATCTTGATCATTAGATGAAAGTGTCCGCCGTATGTTCGATGATTTTTCTAAATGAAGCTAGGGTACGAATTTCAGTAAAGTTCCTACATGTTAGCATCTGGTTGATGATTTAATGTTCAAACTAAGATGTATTCGTTCGATCTCCTCATTGTGCCTTTGAATTGATCTATTGTTTTGCTCGTCGAGTCTCTCGTTTGTGCGCTGCTTGTTTGGTCCCTGCTCATTTTTCATTCTCAGCTTTAGTCCATTTCATTGGCCTCATTCCACAACAATTATTTGTTAATTGATCTTAAGTGGTGATCAAGAATCGCATGTACGAAAACTGAAATTGATTGCGACATTTTTTCTCCAAGTTTGAGTAAATTGAATTGATCTGGATGCTCAGCATGTTCTGATTTTGTCCACCGAGAGTGAATATGAATTACATGTTCTATTATGAGAGGAATAGCGCAAATGATGTATGTGTGTACACATTGATAAGCGCCTTAATTTGATGATCAATGATCACGAACTTGAGGTTGATTGAGTTTGATTTCTATGAATCTGTAATTTCGTGTCTTTGTGATAGACTTTCTGTTTTGGCTTAAATGAGGTGATAGATGAGGCTTTCTGGTCTTGAGCCCTTTTAGACATAGAAAATAGACTTCTCAAGCTTCGATTTGATAGTTCACATGCCCTGAGAGGACGTCATTTGGTCATCGAAAAACACCTACAAAGTCTGTTGATTCTGCAGTAATTTTTTTTTTGGTTGAAAAGTTGTTCTGCTCTGATATTCTGTTTCTTTCGCTGATCTGACCTTCTGTGCAAATGACTTGATATGAGCTGGTTGTTGTGGTTTTCTATGTTCGAAGTCTTCATGAAAGTCGAAGATGGTTCGAATATCTTTCCAATGAGCTATAGAATGCCCTGATTGAATCTCATTTGATATGGTTTTCACATGTCCAAAGTTCAGTCCAGAATCTGTCCTGTTTGAGACCTGATGCGTGTGCTCGAATTTGAGCTAGTAAACATGATTTGCTGGAGTTGAATCTTTCATTCGAGTCATTAGAAATTTCATAAGCTTTCTAACATGGTATAGATAGAATCAAATGGTCATCGTTAGCAAGGTCAATGGCTTCCATAAAGTCACGTTTGAGTTACTGCAATCTATAATGTTGGATTTTTTGCTCTGTTTCTTTTCTGTTTTCATATAGATTTTTGTGAACAAAGTAAGACTTCGATGTCTCATGATAGATGATCAGGACATTCCCTTCTATATACTTGGACTTTCATAGATTTTCTTTATGTGTTCATTTCAATAAATATCATCCATGTTTGTGCAATCCCTGCTGTGATTTTAATTGATTGCGTTTCTACAAAAATGTCTTCAATCAAGTTCCTTAAGAGCATACTTGATGCTTGGTGTTTTCTAGACATACTTAGGGCATATCATATTTGAATCTCGTTTGATGAAAATATCATGCATCTATTTGGCTAATTGCAATTGAAATTTGTCAAGCATGACATTCTTAGTTCCAAGTCACTTTGCAATGTTAATGACTTGTGTGACTTCTTTGCATTCTGATTTAGGGTTAAATGTTTACCCAAACCTTTTTCGCATTCAACCTTATGTCATGTGCAAGTTTCACATTTTTGTACATTGTCTAGGTGGTCTTACGAACCTTTAAACATGCATTGTATTTTATCCAGTTTGTGACTTGAATTTGCTAGATTCATGTTCATGTTTGATGCAAATGTCTATTCGTTATAATAATGATTTCTATTCGTTGTCTTAGTCATATAAGATGAGGCAAGGGATCCTTGTTTCTTAGATTAGGTTTAGATTAAGACCCTGAAGATAGATAAGACGTGAAGGTGATGGAGGTCGATGTCCATTCCGACCGTTGTCATGTACTATTTGTTTTCCCGACATATGTCTCGGGTTCCATGCATTGTATAAAACCCGACGAGTTGCGGGTTTCCTTTCTTTCCCAATTGTTTTCTCTTTTATATTTTTAGAATTGCATGATTAGGTTTAATTGTTTTTCTTGATTGTTTACTTCATGTTTTGCAATTTCATTTTCATTGTTTGTTTTCCTTTCATTTCTTAGGAATAGAATAGAATGAAAGTAATTCACCGCGCATGATCATTTAGTATAGAAATGACGATCCTGAAAATATAAAAAGAAATGCATGAACATGTTAGGAAAAACACAACATACTGTTTAGGTATCGAAAGGGCGCTAATAGCAATATTAGCATAACCCAAGTCTCCGAACCTAGATATCTGGTTACGTAGGAATTGAGGGAACACTCCCGACCCTCGATTGGGTTTCTAGCCGACCCCCAAAATGAGGCTAGTGGCGACTCCTGTATATTCTTAGGTTGTTAAACAATTAGATTGCATAAATAAACCCGCTGTCGGGCAGGGTACGAGCTTGGGAGAGCTCGCGATTTCGTGAGGAAACTCTCGTGATCAAGTATCCCTAAACCCGACCTTTCCCTCCTTGGACATTTCGAGGGGTGGCGAGATCGGGTCGCGACAGCGTCAAGGCATTGTCGGCGCCAATCTTCCAATAGAGGTGGAACGAAGCTGAATTCCTTTCTAGGAAGTTTCTTTATTTGGAGATTGGGCATCACCATCACCAGATTATTTTTTACTAGTTTTTTCAAGAGCCGCCTCATATGTTACTAAAAGGCTAGCACTAGGGCTCTTGCGCATTTTGGCAATTAAAGCATTTGAACATTTGGCTGTAAGAATTTTGCTACATTCAACATTAAAGATTCGTGTCCCAAAATGCTACTTTGTTATTTGCTTTATCATAAGGAAACGACGCAAATGCCTTAGGTGCCAAAATAGCCCATCGATCTCGTTCACTTTACATGATGAGACACATGAAATGAGTTGCCAAGCATCCAAAAGGTGAATTCGAAGGAAGAGTAAATTGTACCGATTCTAATTACTCATTTTGATAGCATCTTTGACATGATTCTTTCTTTCCTTTGATAGGAAGACATCAGACACTTAAAAGGCAAATGCAAGTGAAGGGTAATGTTGAGTTACCAAATATCCACAAGGGTGAATCTAAGAAATATTAGCACCCGAAGGATAAAAGCGAGTGAAGGGTAATAATGTATAGTTTCCAAATTTTCAATCCCTAAAGATTTTTGCACTAACATATTCTTTCACATTCTTTATAGGGTTATCGGGTTACCATGCCGTAGGTAAGTACCCTCATTCTCAAAATTAAAAAAAAAAAAAAAAAAAAACAGAGAATTTCCATTACAAAAAATAGAACCTTTTGTGCTTTCCTAGAGACAAGCACAAAAATGAATAATTGAAAAAAAAAAAAACTTTCTACAAGTTTTTTTAACATCATTTTTATCTCAAAATTATTTTCTTGTTTTGGGGATTATTCATTTGAATCAAAATTCTCTATGGAGATTAATCTACTTAGACGATGCCAAGCAAAGGATACTTAGGATGAGGAAAAGCAAGCCATTTCCAAACACATCATTTAAACATTTTTGAGAGTTGAGTGAAAGGCGACCTTCTTTTAGGACAAATGATTGATTCGCATGGAGTGCAAAGATCGAAATGATAAAGGCGTTTTCTTCATCAATCCCAAGCACCGTACTAATCTCTTGCTAGCCCTCTGGGTCAAATAAAGATGATCTTTCAAAGTACCCCTGTCGAGAACGACCCTACATTGGGGTAGCATAGGAGGTTACAGTCATGTTGTAGAGCGAAAGATTAAGAAAGATTCTATTACTTTCACTTGCATCAATCTTCTGGTGATAGCTTCAAAGGAATTCTCATCAGAGCTTGACTTATCCCAAGGTGAAGAAGAACAATTCCTTCTCTACCCCAACACTGATACCCGTTGCTTTAACCAATTTGGGCCTAATTGTTCATTTCTGAATTCGGACCGATGATCATCTCCTTTCACTGTGGCAAGGCATAAGAATTGATCACGTACAATTGACAGTTATGAGAAAATGTGAAAAACATCTCGAAAGTCATAAGAGTTACAAAAGTTCAAAGAGCAAAAAGTTCGACAAATTAGGGGGCATGAAAAAATAATGTGCCTGGTAAAAGTAAGGCCAATGCTCGTTAAGGAAAAGAGCCAAAAGGCTGCATCTTATGTGAAAAAAATTATCAAAGTCCAAGTGTCTACGTAAAAAAAGAGCAAAGCCCCCATGCATAAATGATTAGTCAATGGACTTTCGAGATGCGCTGTATTTCAAAATCCAAATGGTTTTGAAAGATTGAGTGACTTGGTCACGATGCCATAATGATCACCGACTTTTAAAAACCCTCTTGAAAATTTTAAGCCTTTCGAGCCTCTCCCGAGCTAACATTACAACCCTCTTTTGAAGTATCTTATGATTAGGATGGTTTGAGTGAAAATGAGAATGCCACAAAGAAGCTATTGCTTGAAGGAGTGGAGGTAATTCTATCTTGTCTTATCTTCCAAGTTCTCGACTTGTAAACCCGATGAAGATAGCGACAAATGTACCTTTATTGGCCTCAAAGCAATAATTCCTTTGTATAAACCCTAACCGAGCCTATATTGTGGTCCTTTCAAAAGACCCTTTTGATCGATTGGATTGTGCTCATTGCGAATGTTTCTGAAAGCCTTTGACATGGGTTATGTGAGATACCCTCAGTAATCAGTTACTTCCCACGCGAATAGATGAGATCAAGCAGCTGCTTTATCAAGAGTGTGTGAGAAACCATTTCTGACTAAGAAGCTCTAGTTTGGCATGCTTAATGAGCCTTTTTCACGAGTCGTAACCATTTTGATAAGAACTTGACTCCCGAAGAATTTGATGAGTAATGATAAATCCACGAGCAAGATGACAGTTTTGTGCCACATGATGCTGATTGACATCGAAGGTTCTTTTAAAGTAGTCAGACTTAGCTTGATTAGTTTGTTCAATTAATGCTGCAATATTGCCAATATATCTCTTGATGACGTCTCTAATGACATTTGCTCAAGTTGAGTTTGACATGATTCCTCAGTGAAGCCATGCAGTTTTCAAGGGGTTAGTGGGTGCTTTCCTAAAAACCAAATGTTCATGGTCAATCTTAAACCATGCCATCTGCAAAGGTTCATGGTCAGCTTTAAACCATGCCATCTCACACGGTTCATGGGTCTTAAACCACATGATTGGTGGGTTTATCCTTAAACCACGGGGTTGGTGGCTTTTTCTAAACCACATGGTTTGTGGGTCTATCCTTAAACCACATGGTTCGAGAGTCTATCCTTAAACCACACGGTTGGTGGGTTTATCCTTAAACCACATGGTTCGTGGATCTATCCTTAAACCACATGTTTGGTGCATGGTTGGTGGGTTTATCCTTAAACCACGGGGTTGGTGGCTTTTCCTAAACCACACAGTTCGTGGGTCATCCTTAAACCACAATGTTGGTGGGTTTATCCTTAAACCACTGGGTTGGTGCCTTTTCTAAACCACACGGTTCGTGGGTTTATCCTTAAACCACATTATTCGTGGGTCTATCCTTAAACTACACGGTTAGTGGGTTTATCCTTAAATCACAAGGTTGGTGGCTTTTCCTAAACCACATAGTTCGTGGGTCATCCTTAAACCACAAGGTTAGTGGGTTTATCTTTAAACCACGAGGTTGGTGGCTTTTCCTAAACCACACGGTTCGTGGGTCATCCTTAAATTACAAGGTTGGTGGGTTTATCCTTAAACCACGGGGTTGGTGGCTTTTCCTAAAGCACACGGTTCATGGGTCTATCCTTAAACCACATGGTTTGTGGGTTTATCCTTAAATCACATGGTTGGTAGCTTTTCCTAAACCACATAGTTCGTGGGTCATCCTTAAACCACAAGGTTGGTGGGTTTATCCTTAAATCATAGGGTTGGTGGCTTTTCCTAAATCACACGGTTCGTGGGTCATCCTTAAACCACAAGGTTGGTGGGTTCATCCTTAAATCACAGGGTTGGTAGCTTTTCCTAAATCACACGGTTCGTGGGTCTATCCTTAAACTACATGGTTCGTGGGTCTGTCCTTAAACCACACGGTTGGTAGATTTATCCTTAAACCATGGGGTTGGTGGCTTTTCCTAAACCACATAGTTCATGGGTCATCCTTAAACCACAAGGTTGGTGGGTTTATCCTTAAACCACAAGAATGGTGGCTTTTCCTAAACCACATGATTTGTGGGTCATTCTTAAACCACAAGGTTGGTAGGTTTATCCTTAAACCACGGAATTAGTGGCTTTTCCTAAACCACACGACTTGTGGGTTCATCCATAAACCACGCTTGTCTGTATCTAGTCGAAACCCGTTTTTATACGATGAGACCTTTTTTCCAGTTGAAACCTATTTGTACACGGTGAGACTATCATCCGGTCGAAACCGGTTTGTACACGGTGAGACTTTTCTCCCAATTAAAAATCTGTTTGTACACGGTGAGACTCATTCAGTCGAAACCCATTTGTACACGGTAAGACCTTTTTCCCAGTGGAAACCCATTTGTACATGGTGAGACATTTCTTCCAATTGAAACCTATTTGTATATAGTGAGACTATCATCCGGTCGAAACCTGTTTGTACACAGTGAGATCTTTCTTCCAGTTGAAACTCGTTTTTATACGGTGAGACTATCATATTTGGTCAAAACCCGTTTGTACATGGTGAGACTATCATCCGGTCGGAACCCGTTTGTACACGATGAGACATTTCTTCCAGTCGAAACCCGTTTTTATAGGGTGAGACTATCACATCCGGTCGAAACCCGTTTGTATACGGTGAGACTTTTCTTCTATTCGAAACCCATTTGTATACAGTGAGACTATCATATCCAATCAAAACTTGTTTTTACACGGTGAGACCGTCATATCCAATCGAAACCCGTTTTTTTACAGTGAGATCCTTTTTCCAGTTGAAACTCGTTCTTACATGATGAGACCTCCATGCCAATCGGAATTAGTTATCATACAATAAGATTCTCCCATCTTGGTCGAGAGATGTATTTTACAAAGTAAGGTCATCCCTTCATATCATTTTCCCATCCGCAGCCCCGATTGTCATTGTGTAGGGGCAAAATTTAGGCGTCTCTTGTCTTTGAAGGGAACTTCCTCGAGCTCTTATTCAAATGGGGGTAGCTGTTGACACTTAAATTTCGCCATTTTACTTAAGACTTAATAGTATTAAAAGATATAAATTAGTCGCTATAAAAGAAAAATAAAAAAAACATTTTAAAAATTATTATTATTTGAAAAAACGCTTAGGGGATTGGGTCGGGCCGAATCCAGCCTTGGCCCAGCCCGCTGCCTGCTTCCCTCTCCCCTATGCGGCCCAAGTCCGTTTTCCCCCTCAGCTCGACCCAGCTCCTTTCTCCTTCGAGTCGGCTTGCGCCCATCCTTCCTCCCCTGGCGTCCTACGCGCGACCTGCAAAGTAGAAGAAAAGGAAGACCGGAAATAGAGAGTAGGGGGATAGCTGAATCAGGGGACGATCGGTTGGAGTTGGTGGTCGCATATCAGGCTAGCAAGGGCAGCTAGCATGGCAGGAGGCCGGGCGCCCGCGGAGAGAAGAAAAGGAGCGGAGGAGGACTCCCAAAGGGGAAGTGAGCATGAAGAGAGAAACATAGAGAGAAATCAGAAAAAAAAAAAGAAAAAGAAAAAAGAAGGAGAACAGGCCGGAGAAGGAGCCAAGGAGCCCCGGAACGTCCAACTGTCGTCGATGAGCTGCCAACTGCCGCTGTAGTCCTCGAAGCTCAGCAACTTAGAGAAGGAGAGAATAGAAACAAAGAAGAAAAGGGGGAGCCAGGAAGCAACAGGAAAAGAAAACCAGAGAGGTGACTAGAGACTCCTTGCCACCAGCAGAGAGCTGTTCGGAGATGCCCGACCATTGCTACTGCTGCCAACACCTTCGAAAACTAGGTTGGCATTTTGTCGAGCACCCTATGTGCGCCTTTAGAATCGAGCCGATCGGAGCTCCCCCAACCATTTCAAGCGAGCTTCAGCCACCACCCATCCCCCTGCTGTGTTTCCCCGTGGTCTTGCCTTGTTTCTTTAGACCCCAAACTCGCATGTGGGCCTTGGCCGAGCTCGAGGCCTTCGGATCCGCGGCGCACACTGCCTGTTCGGTGCAATGCCCCATTGAAAGCCGCCCCTCGTTGTTTAGGGGCCTCTCGTGCCTCTCTCTCTCTCTGTCTCGCACCCCTCTCCCTTTTACGTTGATTAGGTCGGGTTATTGGAAGCAACGTCACCGGAGCTAAGAGAGATTGAGGTTGAACCAGCCTGCGTATGCATCCTCGCCGGAGTTTTCCCCGAGGCAACCCTTGCCAATGTCGCCGAAACCCCGACCTCAGAGATCCCGGTTCACCCCCCTCCCCTCACTTGCCTAGCTGAAGAGCCATTGTCGCGCCTTCACCGGAGCACCCCTCCTCGAAGCTGCACGCCACCGTGACCTCCTTTGGTCGCGACCGAGTGGTTGCAAACCAAAGGGTAGGCCAAGTTGGACCAGATCTATGATGTGGCCCACTTGACTTTTGTTTCCGATTGGGCCCTTCAATTGGGCTTAATCCGGATTTAATGAAGGCCCGATCAGGGCTGGTCGGGCCTAAGCCAACTAGGCCCGACCCGTGTTGACCGGGCCGAACCTGGGTCTGGTCAAACCGAACCCGACCCAGTCCTACCAAAAAAATTTATTATTTTATTATTAAGAAAAGATTAAAAGATTAAAAAATTTAATTAAAAATTAATTTTTTTAAATCAAAAAATAATAGGGTTTGGTTAGGAATTGCTATGTATTTCATTTTTAGTGTAATTAGGCCTTTATTTGCTGGTATATTGATTATATCGCATGTTTAGTTTGCATACTTTGTTATATTTAATTGTACGTGTTTAATTTTATGGCAATTAGGATCTTGGTAGCTATAATTATTATTTTAATGATTGCGCACTCGCATAATCACCTCATATGTTAATGGATAGGTATAAAATCAATCCAAACTACCTGACAAAAATCTTTTTTAAAAATGAACAATATTAGGTACCGAAAGGGCGCTGATTGATCAATTAGTGTAATCAAGTCCCCGACCCCAAATTCTCTGATTGCATAGGAAGCGAGGTACACTCTTATGCTTCACTTGGTTTCTAGCCAACCCTAATAGGCTAGTGACAACTCATTTTTACAAAATTCTTAAAAATATCCTAACGTCATGCGAGGTATGGGTTTGTGAGAGCCCGTGCTTAATCAAAAGCCATAGGCCCGTCCTTTAGGCAATACCCCTAAACATATTCCCTCCCCCCAAGGGTAGGTCGCAACAAGGACAACCAATTTTCACAAAACACACTTTATATACATACCAAGTTGGCCCTACCAGTCTATACACATAAGCCTTGTTTCAAAAAGAAACTACTAGGCCACCTATACACCAGATCCTTCAGCCTTGTTCTCCATACTAGGGACCTGAAAATTTTAAACCACGACAAGGTGAAATAAAATATCAGTGAGTCAACACCTTAAACCCCGATTAGGACGACAATTCACTTAGATGCATCCTAAACATACACTACATAGGACTTACCTCGCCTCAGCACCTCCGTGCATATTAACCCATCACATATATCATATGCACACAACAAACATATTTAATAACTGGAACACCTCAATTTCATATAATCAACCAATCACATGTGTCCCGATTATAAAGCCAAACTGTTATGACACGTCTCATTCCGTGCCACACAATTTTGTCCCATAATTACGCGCAACTATCTCAATTACTTATACATGTCCTAATTATTTATGACCTAACAGCCACAACCAACTCAACAGTCGGTGGTCATCCGGCATAACCGGGCGTTGTCCTGCTCCATTGAGCACGGTCACGTTTACATCTAGACGGCATTCCCGAAAAAGTATCGGTCTAGCCTCTACTGCGACCGACATCCGTTGTCAAGGGCATCCGAACTTAATCAGGCATCACCTCCCCAACTTTCATAGGGTGACGAGTTCCGATAGTGATCACACACATATCCAAACTCGACCAAGAACATCGTATTTACACTCAAATACTTACATTTCAAATAATAGATTTGGCCAATTTTCTTTGTATTAAAAATTCCCGGAAAAATAATTGTGTGTGGTCTCCCATTTCAAAATCCCATGATTTTATATAGTACATAATGTTTTTGGTGTCAAAAATCGACACCCGGTATATTTCTATTTAAATATAAAAAAATCAATTTTTGCGATAACAATCCAATACAACAACCAAACACTCAATTGCATAAATAAGCCATCAATTTCACATATGAATCCCACCATGACGATTAGCATAAAATCCTAATAAACGTCTATCCCGTCATAATTTACGCTAATTATAATTAATTAACTAAATTGTAATTAATTAAATAAATCGCGAGTAATTAAATCGAACTACTTAATTATTCTGACCATGTAGGCACATCATCAAACAAGTCAACTTTTACCTTCCATCAAATGGCCAAATCACCAAAATCCCATTTTTAAAAATAAACTTAGTAACTCATTTTTTTTTTTTTTTTGTTCAAACTTCCCGAAATAAATTCTAATGGGGTCACGTATTTGAAATCAACTCGCCAAACTTTGCACGAATCTACTATAAAACCTTCTTGTTTTATTGAGCAAATAAAAATTGGCGTCCAAACCCGACACCTCATTTATTTTCTATTTTCTTTTCCAACCACCCTTTTTTGGAACTAAACTTTAGTAACCCTTTTTTTTGTTCAAAACTTTTAGAAATAAATTCATAAGTACTCACATACTTAAAAGTAATTTGCCATACTTTGCACATACCTAGTTTAAAACCCAATTATTTTATTGGGCAAATAAGTTTTGGTGTCCGGACCAAACACCTAACTTATTTTCTATTTAATAGTCCACAAGGCCATGTTTTGCAAGGCTAATAAGCAACCATTATAGAACAACCATTCACATAACATCACGCACAAGTCCTAAACGTGTCAAAAGTCAACCACATTACCAAATATGCATTATCTAATAAGTACGATACCAAGAATATCCACAAAACCACTACCGGTTCTAACCGGCAGAAACCGGGTCACTCACGCGCCTCCTAGTTTAATTCTAGAAATATAATCAAATGAGTTCAGAAAATTCTTAAATTTTAATATGTTATAAAGGACACTTAAAATAACACTTTTCATGTAGACACCTTAACCTAGATCCTTCTAGATTAAGACCAATAAATCGCTCAAACCGTTAAAAAAACTGTGTTTGTTTCCAGAAATTATGTTTTCTAAAATCAGTTTGGTTCGAAGTCCAAAACTTGTCCATTTTCTAAAACTGTGTCTTTTTTAAAGGAATTATTTCGAAATTCGAACCCTAAGAGTTGATAAAAATTCATTGAACACCAAAAGGTCACCGGTTCCAGCAAAATCCGAGATTCTGTTTTGCAAATAATGAAGCTAAAATCTCATTCTTTTAAATCCCTAAAATCTTGAGTAAAATATATGTCATAACTGAAGATGTGTAGAACATTTTTCAAAAAGGAAGCAATTTCAAAATCGTAGGATCTTTTTTCTCATAAAAATGGCAAACGACGAGGGTTGAGTAACCAAATCCGAGGGAAATCCACTAAATTAGACTAAACCACCCTCTTTAGTGATAATCTAACCAATTAGATTAACATTAATCTATTTTAAGGCTAATATAACCAAATTAGTTTAACATTAATCCAACTTAAGACTAATCTAACTTAACACTAATCTAATCAAGCTAATTAACACTAATCTAATCCCTAATTGCAATTAACAACCTAATCAAGGATTGGGGGTTAACTCATCATATTAGGATGGCGGCGGGTTCACGGTGACTGTGGCGCAATGACAGTGAGGATCTGAGCCTATCGCGCCTCAAACAAAGGCTCAACGAGGGTAGCTATGGCCTAACAAGCTCACGGCCAAGAGCTGGACTTAGTTTTGTGGAGCTGGTCTTAGCGAGCTGGATGGTGGATGAGTTGGTGGCAGCTCGGCGGGGACAGCGTGGCTGGATTGAGCTAGAACAAACTGAAGTAGTGGTTGGCATGAGGGCTCGTGTTGCTGGAGCGATGGCGTGGAGTTGCTGCTGGTGAAAATGAGAAGCTGGTGTGAAGACTTGAAGAAGATGGTGCGGTAGCTGTATGGTGTTGGTCGGTGATGAAGATGATGTGGGGGCTGGTAATATGGTGGTGGTGGAGAAGGAGATGGATGGTGGGTGGGATGATGCGACAAGAATGAAGGGGAAATGGAGGGTGACATGCGGCAGCCAAGGAAAGGGGATGAAGAAAAGTGAAGGAAGGAAATAAGAAGAAGAAGAAGGAAGAGAGATGGGCGGCTAAATAGGGAGGGTCACGCACACAAGAATGGGGGGACTTAGAGAGAGAAAGGGAGGGGAAAGAAAGTCCATGAGGCAACCAATCACAACTTAAGACAAGGCTCGGCCTCACCAGATTTGGGCGAGGTCACCCGCCCAACCAAGGCTCGGTCGAGCCTCACCCGGCTATCGGCTAGGCTCAGCCGACGAGGCACAGCCTCGCCGAGGGTTGGTGATGCTTCGATAAGGTCGCCGGCCCTCATCTAGCCGGTTGCCGGTCACCCCAAGGTGGCGACCGGCCACCTTGAAGAAGAAGAAGAAAGAGGAGGAGGAGGAGGAGGAGGAGGGAAAGGAAAAAAAAAAAAAAAAATTAATAAAATTATTTTAAAAAATGATTTGAAGTATAAATGGAAATTTTACTATATATAGAATACATATTTAATTTTGTATTTTAATTTATTATTTAGTATTTATATATATAGTTTATACTATAGTTTATTATTTGCTATTTAATAAAAATTTGATTAGTTAATACGTTTATTACTTAGTATAAATATAATTAATCAATAGAATTTCTATAATTTAATAAAATTTTAGAATTAGAATAGAAATTTTATGTAGTTACCAAACGCATTTATGTTCTTTTTCTATTCCAGACTAGAAATTTTGTATAGTTACCAACATTCTTTTGCTCATAAATTGTTCCTAGGAACAAAATTGTTACCAAACGCGCCCTCGATCCATTTTTCTCAGCCATCCGAATTTCCATTAATTTCCCATTTGTCCGAAAACCAATTTTTTCGCAAAATTCTGGGCTCGACAGAATTTTTCCAAAAGATGAGACGATGTCCTTAAAATAAATCGTGACACGCTTGAATGTTCGATTCCCGAAACCGAGTTCAATTTCATGGTTAAAATCGACCAGACGCGATTTTAGTGCGACCCAACCTACCGAGTAACTTTTAGGAATTTTAGCGCATTTAACCCGTGGTCGATAATTTCGATTCACGTTTGTGCATCTCCGACTCGTCGGCAACTCTTGGTTGTCGCAAAAATCGCAAGGTTTTAATTACGTGTATTGATTATAATTTCGACAGAAAATCGAGTTAGTGCCTTTCGACGTGAATTTCGTAATCATGCGGAATCACCTACAATTCAATTAGTTTTTTCCATCGAATTGACCTATGTTCGATTATAACGGTGTCGTATTAACCCTTGCCGATTATTATGGTTGAGCAGTCGATTTACGATCGAATTCTCGAGTATGTCGTGTTTATATCCCTTAACGGCTTCACCTAATAGGTTAGTTAACCCGTGAGTTGCCAACTCGGAGAAATACGACCATATGCACATCGTTGAAAAGCCCATTTCATATAATCAAAACAAGGTCGAAATTCAGGATGTCATAGCCGATGACCTTCGCCGACCTTCGCCAACCTTAGGCGAGTGCCCCCTTCATTGGATTTGGTGAGGGTAGCCCACCCTCACCTAGGTGACGAGATCCAATGAGTGTAACACTCACCAGCTTAGGCGTGGGCATCCCTCACCTGAGGCCGGCGAAGGGAAAAAGAAAATAAAATCTGTAAAAATTATCTATGTTAATGTCGGCCAGTCGTGCCACCTAAGATGGTTAGTACTGACTAAACCATCATGTTAGCTATCCAACCAAAATTGGCAAAAATGACTAAACTGGTGAATCTTCAATAGATTTAAGACTAAATTGACAAATTATTAGGATTAAATTAGCACAATTGAAATATTATGACTAAATTGATAAGTTGTTAAAAGATTTAGGATTAAATTGGCACAATTGAAAGATTTATGACTAAAATGGCTATCGTACAATAAATTTAGGATTTTTTGGACAATTTCCTCTCAATTGCACATGTCAAATATATTAAAAATTTCAATTTCATGAACAAAATTATGAGGACCAAGTCGTAAAAAATGGAAGAGTTAAGAGACAAGGGACCGACATTTTATGTGCTTTTAGTCACTGATGTTCTTTGCATTTTGAAATGGGTCCTTGTAATCCTATAAAAAGAAAAAAGTTTCAAGCAATTTTGAGAGGATTAATCCTTTAATATGTTAAGATGATACAAACGAAATCTAGACCCTTTAGTGTCTTAATTAAATCATATCAAGAAAATCGATTTCGAATCTCCAACATAGGATGAACTTTAACTCCTTTCGATACGCATCACAAGAGATCTTCAGATGCAAGGATGGGTTGACTCAATTTTCTCGACACGATGGTCAAACCCTTGTCGCGACCTACCCTCGGGAGGAGGGAACAGGTTTAGGGGTATTACCTAAAGGACGGGCCTAAGGCTCATGATTAGGCGCGAGCTCTCCCAAGCCCATACCTTGCGTGACATTGGGATATTCTTAAGAAATTTTGCACAAAAGAAGTCGCCACTAGCCTATTGAGGTCAGCTAGAAACCAAGTGAGGCATGTGAGTGTACCTCACTTTCTACGTAACCAGAGAATCTAGGGTCGGGGACTTGATTACACTAATTGACTAATTAGTGCCCTTTCGGTACCTAATCTTGTTCATTTTAAAATAAATGATTTTTGTCAGGCAATTTGAATTAATTTTATACCTATCCACACATGAACATGCGAGGTGATCATGCAAGTATGCAATCATTAAAGTAACAATCATAGCTACCAAGATCCTTTGCAATAAAATTAAACACGTGCAATTAAACATAATTAGATATGCAAATTAAACATACGACGTAATCAATATGCGAGCAAATAAATATCTAATTACACTAAGAAAGCAAGATATAGCAATTCCTAACCAAACCCCATCATCTTTGGATTTTCAAAATTTTCAAAATTTTTAAAATATTTTTAAAATCTTTTAGATTTTCGAAATTGTTTTTTAAAAAAATAAAATAATTTTTGGGACCGGACCCGGGTTTGGCCCGGTCGGCGTGGGTTCCATCCAACAGGCTCAAGCGGGCCCCAAGCTTGGGCCCAGCCCAAGAATTCCCCTCTCCTCTATTTTCAAAATAGACAGGCCCAAAAGCCCAAAGGCCCAAAACCGGCTCACACTCTCCCAAAACCCTACCCGTCTCTTTGACCCGGCTCATACCCGATTTCGTGGCGAAACCTAGGGTTTCTTGGCGGCGTTGGCAACGGCGGCGACGGACGGTAGCGTGGACGGTGGCGACAACACGACAGGTGGTAGCGACGGTGACGAGCAGCAACGCTGGCGATTCGTCGCGGGCGGAGGAGTGGCGTCGAGCGAGCAGAATACGGGTAGAGTAGGGACAGCAGCAACTTCGTCGGATCTCGCGGGTTACAGGTGAGGCGGAGCACGACAGTAGCTAGGGAAACGGCGACGCGGCGTTCGGCAGAGGTTGCAAACGAGATGGGCTCGCGGTTGTGAGGAGCTTTGGCGGTGGTGCAGGTAGAGGCAAGCGTCTACGCTGGGTCATGGCTACTAACGTTGGTGATAGAGGCAGCAGAGGCTGAAGCGGCTCGGGCAGCTATGAGGGGGCTCGGACGGCGTCAGGTTGCGGCGACGAGGCTCGGACGACGTCTGGAGTTGGATGGGGCGGCAGCCAGCCTAGTGATGGGGCGAAGCCCGATCTACTCCCAAATCTGGGCCTTTGGCCGACTCCCCTGCCTCGTATTTTTTGGATCTGAGAGGCTCCAAGTTCGTCCTCCCTCTCCCTCTGGTCTCGGCCGGCTCGGCGTCGGGAGCAGCGGCGACGGGTGCTGTGGCTGTTGGCGTCGGCAGCAACGACGCCAGGTGCAGGGAGTTGGACGGCAGGAGCTCGAATGGCGTCAGGCTCGAAGGGCGGCGGCTGCTAGAGGGCAGTAGGAGAAGTGCAGTGCCTCGGCTGGCGTCGGGTGGAGGCGGCAAGGAGGGCAGTGGCTCGGACGGCGTCGAGCAGCGCCGCCGCTGCCCTACTCCCCTCCGTTCCTTCTCTCTCTAGCTCTCTGTTTTCTCTCACTTCTCCCTGTGTTTTTTTTTTTTTTTTTTACTTCTTTGTTCTTCCCTCCACCCTTCTCTTCCCCGTCCCTTGTCTCCGTTGCTCCTCCCTCCTCTATGCTAGGGTTTCACGCACGAAGAGGAAGAGGGGGAAGGCAGCATGGGTCGGGCCAAGGCGAGATCCGGCCCGGCCCCTTCCACGTTTTCTTCTTCTTTTTTTTTTTTTTTTTTTTTTTTTTGTTTTTGCTTTTGTTTTGTTTTTTTTTTTGTTTTTTTTTTTTCTTTTTCCTTTTTCTTTTTCTTTTTGTTTTAGTGACTAATTCCTAATCTTTTTTTTTTTTTTTTTTTTTTTTTTTGGTAAAAGGTAGACTAATTCCTAATCTTGTACATAATAAAATTGTAAAATTTAGGTGTCAACAGCTGTCCCTCTTTGAATGGGAGCTCAAAGAGGTTCCATTCAAAGATAAAAGACACCTAAATTATTTTGGCGATAGAGTGGCCCTAGGTGCATAGGCACGTATCAGGCCGACGGAAAGGACTCATAACTATGGAAGTGCATCTTGTCAATAAGAGGAAGAAAGACTCCGGGCTACAAAAGCACACCGCGTCATAGGAAGAAAAATTCTGGGCTACAAAAGCTCTCCAGGCTACAAAGTACACCGTGTCATAGGAAGAAGGACTATGGGCTACAAAGCTCTCCAGGCTACAAAGCACACCATGTCATAGGAAGGACTCTGGACTACAAAAGCTCTCCAAGCTACAAAGCACACTGTGTCATAGGAAGGACTCTGGGCTATAAAGCTCTCTAGGCTCCAAAAGCTCTTCGGGCTATAAAGCACACCGTGTCATAAGAAGAAGGACTCCGGGCTACAAAGCTTTCCGGGTACAAAGCACACCGTGTCATAAGAAGGGGGTTGAAGGACTTCGGGCTACGGAAAGCCCATCGGGTCATAAGAAGGGGATTGAAGGATTCCGGGTTACGGAAAGCCCACCGGGTCATAAGAAGGGGGTTTAAGGACTCCGGGCTACGGAAAGCCCACGGGGTCATAAGAAGGGGGTTGAAGGACTCCGGGCTACGGAAAGCCCACGGGGTCATAAGAAGGGGGTTGAAGGACTCCGAGTTACGGAAAGCCCACAGGGTTATAAGAATGGGGTTGAAGTGACTCCGGGCTACGGAAAGCCCACCGGGTCATAAGAAGGGAGTTGAAGGACTCCGGGCTACGAAAAGCCCACCGGGTCATAAGAAGGCGGTTGAAGGACTCCGGGCTACGGAAAGTCCACCGGGTCATAAGAATGGGGTTGAAGGACTCCGGGCTACGGAAAGCCCACCGGGTCATAAGAAGGGGGTTGAAGGACTCCGGGCTACGGAAAGTCCACCGGGTCATAAGAATGGGGTTGAAGGACTCCGGGCTACGGAAAGCCCACCGGGTCATAAGAAGGGGGTTGAAGGACTCCGGATTACGGAAAGCCCACCGGGTCATAAGAAGGGGGTTAAATGAGGTCTCGCCGTGTAACAACGGGTTTCAACCGGGTATGATAGTCTCACCGTGTACGAACGGAGTTTCGACTAGGATGGAGGTCTCACCGTGTACGAACGGGTTTCGACTGGGATGAATGTCTCACCGTGTACGAACGGGGTTCGACCGAATGGAAAATGCATGATTTAAGGAAAACCAATGAACCTTTGTAGATTACATGGTTTAAGGTTGACCATGAACCTTTGGAGATGGCATGGTTTAAGGCTGAACCATGAACCTTTGGAGATGACATGGTTTAAGGCTAACCATGAACCTTTGGTGACGGCATGGTTTAAGGCTGACCATGAACTTTTGGGGATAACATGGTTTAAGGCTAACCATGAACCTTTGGTTTTTAGGAAAGCACCCGCTGACTCCTTGAAACTGCATGGCTTCACCGAGGAATCCTGTCGAACTCAACTTGAGCAAATGTCATTAGAGATGTCATCAAGAGATGTATTGGCAATATTGCAGCATCAATTGAACAAACAAATCAAGCTAAGTCCGACTGCTTTTTTAAAAAACATTTGATGTCAATTAGCATCAAGTGGCGCAAAACTGTCATCTTGCTTGTGGATATATCGTTAATCATCAAATTCTCTAGGAATCAAGTTCTTATTAGAACGACTACGACTCATGAAAAATGCTCATTAAGCATGTCAAACTAGAGCTTTTTAGTCAGAAAGGGCTTCTCACACACTCTTGATAAAACTGTTGCTTGATCCCATCTATTTGCGTGGGAAGTAACTAATTGCTAAGGGTATCTCACATAACCTATGTCAAAGGCTTCCAAAAACATTCGCAATGAGCACAATCTGATCGATCAAAAGGGTCTTTTGAAAGGACCGCGATATATGCTCGGTTAGGGCTTACACAAAGGAATGATTGCTTTGAAGCCAATAAAGGAACATTTGCCGTTATGTTCATCGGGTTTACAAGTCGAGAACTTTGAAGATAAGACAAGATAGAATTACCTCCACTCCTTCAAGTGATAGCTTTTTTTGTGGCATTCTCATTTTCATTCAAACCATCCCAATCAGAAGAGACTTTGGAAGGGGGTTGTAATGTTGGCTTGGGGGAGGCTTGAAAGGCTTAGAATTTTCAATAGGGTTTTTAAGAGTCGGTGATCATCATGGCATCATGACCAGGTCTCTCGACCTTTCGAAGGCATTTGGCTTTTGAAACACTGTACATCTCAAAAGTTCCTTGACTAATCATTTCTACATAAGAGCTTTGCTCCTTTCTCTAATTTCCTTTGCCCTTTGCGATGATGATTTTTTTCTTTTTTTCGTAGGCACTTGGATTTTGATAATTTTTCTTTCACATAAGATACAACCTTTTGGCTCTTTTTCTTGACGGGCATTGGCATTGCTTTTACCAGGCACACTACTTTTTCATGCCCCTTAGTTTGTCAAACTTTTTGCTTTTTGAACTTTTGTAGCTCTTATGACTTTCGAGATGCTTTTCACATTTCCTTGTGATTGTCAATTATATTTGGTCAATTCTTATGCCTTGCCCCAGTGAAGGGAGATGATCACCGCTCGGGATTCAGAAATGAATAATCAGGCCCAAATTGGTTATAGCAATGAGTATCGGTGTTTGGGTAGAGAAGGAAATGCTCTTCTTCACTTTGGGATGAGTCAAGCTCTAATGAGAATTCCTTTGAAGCTATCACTAGAAAATTAATGCAAGTGAAAGTAATAAAATCTTTCTCAATCTTTCGCCCTACAACACGATCGTAACCCCTTATGTTGCCCTAATGCAAGGTCGTTCTCGATAGGGGTACCTCGAATGGTCACCTTTATTTGGCCCAAAGGGTAGTAAGATGTCAGCTCAGTGCTTTAGGATTGATGAATGAAATGCCTTTATCATTTCGATCTTTGCGCTCAATGCGAATGAATCCTCTGTCCTAAGAGAAAGTCGTCTTTCACTCAACTCTCAAAAGTGTTTGAAGGATGTGTTTGGAAATGGGCTTGCCTTTCTTCATCCTAAGCACTTCTTGTTTGGCATGATTAACGTCTCCATTTCACTCTGCCGAGATCGTCTGAGTAGATTAATCTCCATAGGGAATTTTGATTCAAAATGAATAATCCGCAAAACAAGAAAACAATTTTGAGATAAAAAGGATGCTCAAAAAGTTTGTAGAATTTTTTTTCTCAATTATTCATTTTTTTTTCTAGGAAAGCGCCAAAGGTTCTCTTTTGTAATGGAAATTCTCATTTCATTTTTTTTTTACTTTAAAAAAAATGAGAAGAAAGGTACTTACCTGTGGCATGATGACCCGGTAACCCTGTAAAAATACAAAATAATATGTTAGTGCAAAAATCCTCATGGATTGAAATGTTGGAAATGATACACTGTTACCCTTCACTCGCTCTTATCCTTTGGGCGCTAACACCTCTTGGATTCACCTTCGTCGATATTTGGTAACTTGACAATACCCTTCCCTTGCATTCGCCTTTAAATGTTTGACGTTTTCCTGATTCCTTGGTGGAAGGCGATGCTTCTACGGTCAAGGTACGACCCCCTTTTTTATTTATCGCCCTGTAAAAAGAGGAGATGAAACGGGTTATCTCCATATTTTATTAGGTTCAACTAAGGAACGATACATCCTTCTTAATGAATTTGACAATATTGTTCCGATACACTTCATTGGTGGGAGATGAGAGATTTTTTTTTCTAAATCAAATGTTGCTCTCCCACTCTTTATTTGACAAACCTTTGTTCTGTCCGAATCCGTCTTGTATCAAAGAAAAAGATATGTCATCTTTTATGCTGAAGAGAATCAAGCTTAAGAACGAGATACATCATTTTCAAAGTTGGGCAATCAACATCCCAAGGTATCTCTCATGGAGGAATAGATAATATTGCCCATTTGTTTCATTTGAATCTTTTTTTGTTTAAGATGAACATGACTTAAAAGTGCTTCATCGCGTTTGTTGGGAACGTTACAAAACTTGGCACTCTTGATATCTCCTTGACAATGAAAATAAAATTATGTCAGAAACGGTATTAGAAATGAATAACTGGAATCGATACAGTTTACTCTTCCTTTGAATTCGCCCTTTTAGATACTTGGCAACTCCTTTCATTTGTCTCAGCATACAAAGTGAACGAGATCAATGGGCTATTTTAGCACCTAAAGCATCTAAAAATAAAGAAACTTCCCTAACGGAATTCCATTCGTTCCGCCTCTATTGGAAGATTGGCGCCAACGAAGCATCAACGCAATCATGCTCCTCAAGTTCCATGAGCCCAAAAAAAAAAATGACTACGGAGAGGGCATTAAACAAAGTTTTCTTGAAATTCATTTTGAAAGGTAAACATATAGGTTCACTTAAAACACTTATGAATTTGCTCTTTTTTTGTGTTTTTTTTTTATAATAAAAAATGATGATTTCCGAATTCCATCATTAAAAATGTGAGTCGCACGATTTACAAGAGCATCAATTAGATTTGCAATCAAAACCCAAAACGGAAAACATATTTCTTAACAAGAATAAAGACAATGATAAAATACAAGAGACTCTTTTACAGATGAAAGTAAAAAAATCAACTCCTGTCTTAACTCTGTAATTCACTTCGTGGTCACCATGAGAATGTCAAGGAGCATCATGCATAACCTGCAAAAAGACGGCAATGTCAGTATGTGAATAAGAGAAAATGATATCTTAATGAGGTCGTTTCTTACAATAAAATCGAGGCGACGATACATGCCCCACAATCCTTGTTACGGGATTTTAGTATTTCGCCAAGATTTTATCATAAGAGAAGACATCATTAAAATTATCAATACACGGCCATCAATCGAATGTCCACTTTTATTCCAAAAGTTTTTTTTTTTTTATTCCAAAAGTTTCGTATGCAAAAGTGCCATTAATTTTTGAAAGATTGCAAAAGTGCCATTAATTTTTGAAAGATTGATTTTATTTTACCTAAAAAATGAAGTGATTTCTATTTTGAGGAATTTGTACACAAAATGATTTGCATTTTAGTCCCAAAATGTGAGGATGAGAAAATTTGATAAAAAAATGCAATTTCAATTTGTACCCCAACATAAAATCACAACTTGAATTTTTTTTTTTTAAAATGATTTTAAGCCCATAACTAGAAATTTAAACAAAACCACATGTTCAACAGGGCCATCAAAGTGTTTAAAACTTGCCTTCAACATTCACTTATCAAAAGTGATTGCCAATTTTATTTATTTATTTTTTTCAATCATAAGCCTACATCGCCGATGGCATTCGATTGATTTCCACGAATTTCAAGATGAAAATGCAATACAAAGTGGGCAAATAAAAAGGAAAATGATATTTACAATGGATGCCAACCATTGTCTATGTTTCTTTTTTTTTTTTAATTACATAGACATGCACATGGAATGTGGTTCGATTTCTACTCTATACGGCTCAAAATGAAGCCATAGGATCACCGGACTGAACCAACAAGGCCGTGGCTGGGTCGGGTTACCCATGACTCCGGCTTCGTCAAAGGACCAACCCGTGTCGCATGCTCGCAGACCAGGGTGAGTACCTTGATGTGAAGAAAGAAATTTCGGGGTAGAGATGGGCGACTCGTACTACGCGGTTGTAGTCGGAGTGGTATCCACTTCAACACTATCCTAAGTGATCCTATGCGGCCCGAGTCCGGCGGCAGGTTGTGTGTACTATGGTGTAGTGCAATGCAAGAAGCGCAAGCATGATAATTTATAAGTAATCAGCACTTCATACATAAAAAATAAACCATACATTCCTATGCCTCATTGTAAGACAAAGGTGAGCAAACACTTCCCCTTATACCTCTCATTCTACAAAAACATTTAACACCTTTAATGTTAGGGACGTACCTGGAATCCTCGCTGCCAAACAAAAATATTTTTGAACAAGATTAATTTTGGCCTAAGTCCTCTAAGGTCTAAAACCAAGTCTCTAGCGAAGTCGCCAAGCTATCGCGACCTACCCTCGGGGGGGAGGGAACATGTTTAGGGGTATTGCCTAAAGGACGGGCCTAAGGCTCATGATTAGGCGCGAGCTCTCCCAAGCCCATACCCCATGTGACGTTGGGATATTCTTAAGAAATTTTGCACAAAAGGAGTTGCCACTAACCTATTGAGGTCGGCTAAAAACCAAGTGAGGCATGGGAGTGTACCTCACTTCCTACGCAACCAAAGAATCTAGGGTCGGGAACTTGATTACACTAATTGACTAATTAGTGCCCTTTCGGTACCTAATCTTGTTCCTTTTTAAAATAAATGATTTTTGTCAGGCAATTTGAATTAATTTTATACATATCCACTAACATGCGAGGTGATCATACAAGTATGCAATCATTAAAGTAACAATCATAACTACCAGGATCCTAATTGCAATAAAATTAAACATGTGCAATTAAACATAATTAGATATGCAAATTAAACATACGACATAATCAATATGCGAGCAAATAAATATCTAATTACACTAAGAAAGAAAGATATAGCAATTCCTAACCAAACCCCATCATCTTTGGATTTTCAAAATTTTTAATCTTCTAAAATTTTTTTTTAAAAATAATTTTTAAAAATTTAAAATTTTTAATATTTTTTAAATATCTTTTTAGATTTTCGAAATTGTATTTTAAAAAAATAATAATTTTTGGGACCGAACCGGTCCGGCTGGTCCAACCCGACCCGGGTTCGGCTCGGTCGGCGCGAATCGGGTCCGGTTGTCCAATAGGCCCAAGTGGGCCTCAAGCTTGGGCCCAGCCCAAGAATTCCCCTCTCCTCTCTTTTTAAAACAGATAGGCTTAAAAGCCCAAAGGCCCAAAACCGGCCCACACTCGCCCAAAACCCTACCCGTCTCTTTGACCCGGCTCATACCCGATTTCGTGGCCGAAACCCTAGGGTTTCTTGGCGGCGTTAGCGGCAGCGGCGACGGACGGTAGCGTGGATGGCGGCAGCAACACGATGAGTAGCAGCAACGGCGACGAGTAGCAGCGCTGGCGGGTCGTCGCGGGCAGAGGAGCGGCGTCGAGCGAGTAGAATACGGGCAGAGTAGGGACAACAGCAGCTTCGTCAGATCTCGTGGGTTGCAGGTGAGGCTGAGCGCAACAGCAACGAGCGAAATGGCGACGCGGCGTCCGGCAGAGGTCGCAGGCGAGATGGGCTTGCGGTTGTGAGGAGCTTCGGCGATGGTGCAGGTAGAGGCGAGCGTCTACGCTGGGTCACGACTACCGGCGTCGGCGATAGAGGCAGCAGAGGCTGAAGCGGCTTGGGTAGCTACGAGGGGCCTTGAACGGCGTCGGGTTGAGGCGGCGAGGCTTAGACGACGTCTGGAGTTGGACAAGGCGGTAGTCGGCCTGGTGATGGGGCGGAGCCCGATCTACTCCCAAATCTGGGCCTTTGGCTGACTCCCCTACCTCAAATTTTTCGGATCTGAGAGGCTCCGAGTTCGTCCTCCCTCTCCCTCTGGTCTCGGCCGAGTCGGCGTCGGGAGCAACGGTGACGGGTGCTGCGGCTGTTGGCGTCGGCAGCAACGGCGTCGGGTGCAGGGAGTTGGACGGCAGGAGCTCTAACGGCATCAGGCTCGGAGGGCGGCGACTACTAGAGGGCAATAGGAGAAGTGCAGTGCCTCGGCTGGCGTCGGGTGGAGGCAGCAAGGAGGGCAGCGGCTCGGACGGTGTCGAGCAGCGCCGCAGCTGCCCTACTCCCCTCCATTCCTTCTCTCTCTAGCTCTCTGTTTTCTCTCACTTCTCTCTATGTTTTTTTTTTTCACTTCTCTGTTCTTCCCTCCACCCTTCTCTTCCCCGTCCCTTGTCTCCGTTGCTCCTCCCTCCTCTGTGCTAGGGTTTCATGCACGAAGAGGAAGAGGGGGAAGGCAGCATGGGTCGGGCCAAGGCGAGATCCGGCCCAGCCCCTTCCACGTTTTCTTCTTCTTCTTTTTTTTTTTTTTTTTTGTTTTTGCTTTTGTTTTTGTTTTCTTTTTTTTTGTTTGTTTTTTCTTTTTCTTTTTTGTTTTTGTTTTAGTGACTAATTCCTAATCTTGTACATAATAAAATTGTAAAATTTAGGTGTCAACAACCCTTTTTACAAAAGGTTGCTCCGCTAGCAACCTTATAGCTCAATAAAAAAAAAAAAAAAAAAAAAAGCCCATCTTTCTTTGTGCGCTATATGTTGCCATCCAAGGACCTGAGCAGGTCCTTAAAAGGCTCAAGGAAGAAACAGGGGGGAGAACCGTCTTGGGGTGAGAGACCTCACGCTGTCCTCCGTATTCCCTCTCTGTCAGAAAGATAAAGATAGATAGGGAATTAAGGGGCTTTACGATGGGTAAGATAGACTCCACGTTGGGGTGTGCTTGCATACCATCGGCTACCGCCAGGTAGGTTGATGTAGTAGCCACTCGTGCCTTGGGTGAGTGAGGGTAGGTGAAAGGCCAATAGTAGAGCTAGCACGCCTTACGGTATTGCATGGAACCGTAGGCTAGCTCTATTCCCCCGGTTTTGTGTAGTGTCGTAAGGTGTGCTATATGTTGCCATCTCAAGACTTCCCCGCATTAACAAACTAGCATAAGAAAAGAGGAAGCTCACCACCTTGTCCTATTCCCATTAGCGACTACCGATGTTTGTGGTGGTGGTGGGCATCGGAATTGATAATACAATGGCCATTCCTTTCTCCATGTGTGCTTTTCTTGGTCTCCATGCATGAAGTTTTGAGGAATGGAAAGTTGGAAAGTTGGAATATGATAATACAATGGCCATTCCTCGTTACCCTCTTCCAAGATAGCTCATTGACCCTTATGTTTCTTAAATCTTGAACTTTGTGAGGGCTCTCACTCAACTGATCAAGCAGTGTCACCGTATTTTAATGTATAGTTACAACGCATAAGTTTAAAGCCTACTGTATCATATATATATATATATAAGGATAAGGAAACTCGACTATATGAAGATTCATGAAACGCTCTGCAAACTCTATTAATAAGTTAAGTTCGGATCCTTTTAACCTATGTGCATCTTGATCCAGTGCAACTTGCACATGCTATACCATATTCTTCAAAAGTAAGAGTGCTTCTTGACTTATTAATGGTGAGTTCTGTCAAGAAGGTATTCTTCATTCAATGTAAATGTTAAGGTGGTTATTCAACTCTCTCTCTCTCAATTATTAATGAGCTAAATGAGTAATGCGAATGTGACTATTGGGAAAATGATGTCCCGATTGTCATTAAGACAACCAAAGATACGACGGCTCACATGATAGCAACAACATGGCTAGACTAAATTTGTCACAGGCTAGTGTCACGGGCCGAAAGATTCCTTGGCCGCGGAATGACCCGTGCGGCACCTGGTGAGCGAAATTCGCCAGTCTAGCATTCCTTCTATAGTTGTTCCATCGAATAATACGGTGAATGCTTATTTGTACGAGATCATTCCATGCCCAGCTTCACTCAAGCGTCTAGTCCATTGAGTAAGATAGCATATCTCTTTAGGCTTAACAACTGGTTTTGGCCTACCATAGCCTCGTCAAGAGAGTGGTGTCAGCTCCCGACCAGTTTGTGCATGAGAGGTCAACCCCGTCTTCAAAGCTCCTAAGTGATATAATCTTTCTATCCTAGAACTCCTAGCACCAACCGTCCTGACGTCATTCCCACGGACCAGTTGTGTTTGTCCCCTTTACCTCCTTACTCTTCACTCGATAACCCCAAGCACTACTTATAAGTGTCACGAGTATGGGAGGATTCATGGACTGTGACACTAGAGAGAGAGAGAGAGAGAGAGAGAGAGAGAGAGAGAGAAGAGAACAAATTATGATGTTTTAATCAAGAGTCACACACACTTAACTCCATTATGATTTTATTGTAATCACCAATGATTGAGGGACCTGGAGGGAGCTTCCTCCGACCAGACATGGTGGCCCTGCAACTATAATGAGCTGTTTTGAGGTCTATTAGGCCTGGGAAACTTCCTCATGGTCTCGACATGGGCGGCCATCATTCCAAAGCCCATCCACAAGTCCATTTGAGAATGTCAAACCTAAAAATCACAGGCTCGTTCGTAAGAGACTGAAGGTAAAACGTTGCTTTGGCAATGTCATGCGACATTATCTTCTCAGGCCCGCATGTGCACGAGGAGATAGATATATGCATGCATAAAACGTTTGAACTTTGTCTTGATTGGTATTCTGTTCTGCATCTAAACGAGGCTCCTACTATTAGGGAAATCCCTTATGATATTTTAAAGATGATAAAATAAATCAAAAGTTACTAACATGTTTAATGGTTGAGTAATAGACTATGCAGATGATACATCATGTAAATAATATTGTCAAAGTCTATACTTGAAAGAACCAGAAGATAGACTCTATGTTGAAGCTGAACTTATTCAGACTGTGTCCAAACCTTAAGGCTAAATATGTTCAGAAGTAGAATATGTTCAGATTTACGTCCAAATTGTAAAGTCTACTTCAGATGGAAGACACTTAGACTTTACTTAAGACAAAAGACATTCATACTTTACTTCCGACAAAACACACTCAGACTTTACATACAAAATGAGATACAAGTCCAAAACGTGACAAGGTTCAAAACAAGACATAAGTCCAGAACGTGACAAGGTCCATAATGAGAAACATGTTTAGAACGAGACAACTCAACAAAATATAACACAAGCCCCAAATATATAACGGCCAATGATTTGGTTTGAATTCTACATCAAGATAGATTTGATTGACTCAATTTAATTGATTGACAATTGGATCTTGAAGACAAGAACATTCTTAACGAAGAAACTTTCATTATGTAAACCAAGATTCTGTTTGTGTGGATGATCAGAATCAACTTGGGAGTCTACTTTTGTCACTTAACGGCTACTAAATTTCTTAATACAGATCTGTCCAACGGGTAGATTGGAAGACGATCCTCTAGATACTATCCAACAACTAGTTTGGAAGTGGATGAGTATTTAAGGAGACCAAGGACCAATGAGCAAGTAAGAGACGGAGCATAGAATCTATGATTCCAAAGTTTGAGCGAATTTTGATCATACACTTGTTTTCGTGAGCTTAAACATTTGTGATTGTGAGAAAAATATCAAAAGAGTGACTTAGTGAGATAGTGCGATCTACCACTAAGTATTCTCTTGTTGATCATATAGTGAAATCTAACCAAAAGACTATTAGCGTGGAAGAGTGGATGTGGGCTTGATCTAAGCTAAATCAATATAAATTTCATGTGCAACATTCTCTTCCTTAACTCTCCTTATTTAAGTATGTTGCATACTTATAGGTTATTTCTTAAGTTTGTTCCATCACATAATTGTTAGGGAAATCCCTTATGATGTTTTGATAATGACAAAATAAATCAAAGGCTACTAAAGTGTTTAATGGTTGAGTAATAGACTATGTAGATGATAGAACATGTAAAGAATATCATCAAAGTCTATACTTGGAAGAAACAGAAGACAGACTCTATGCTGAAGCTGAACTTATTCAGACTGTGTTAAGATCTTAAGGCTAAATATGTTCAGAAGTAGAATATGTTTAGACTTACGTCCAAATTGTAAAGTCTATTTCAGATAGAAGGCACTCAAACTCTACTTCAGATAGAAAACACTCAGACTCTACTTCAGACAGAACACTCTCAAACTTTACATCTAAAATGAGACACAAGTCCAGAACGTGATAAAGTCCAGAATGAGACAAAAGTTCAAAGCGTAACATATTCAAAACGAAGTATATTCATAACAAAACAACTTGACAGAATGTAACACAAGCCTCAAACAAATAACGGGTAGTGATTTGGTTTTAATTCTACATCAAGATAGATTTGATTGACTCAATCTAAGTGATTGACAGTTGGATCTTGAAGATAAGAATTTTCTAAATGAAGAAGCTCTACTTATGGAAACCAAGATTCTGTTTGTATGGGCGATCAAAATCAATTTAGGATTCTACTTATGTCACTCAACGGCTACTAAATCTTCTAGATATAGTCTATCCAATGGGTAGATTGGAAGACGATCCTCTAGATATTGTCCAACGGCTAGTTTGGAAGTGAAGGAGTATTTAAGAAGATCAATAACCGATGAGCAAGTAAGAGACGAAACATAGAATTTATAATTCCAAAGTCTAAGCGATCTTTGATCATACACTTGTCTTTGGTGAACTTAAACGTTTGTGATCGTAAGAGAAATACCAAAAATGGTGACTTAGTGAGATAGTGTGATCTACCACTGAATGTTTGCACTCAAAGTTATAATCTCTTGTTGATCGCATAGTTGAATCCAGCCAAAAGGCTGTTAGCGTGAGAGAGTGGACGTAGGCTTGATCTAAGTCGAACCACTATAACTTTTGTGTACATCATTCTCTTCTCTTAACTCTTCTTATTTAAGTCTGTTGCATACTTACAGATTATTTCAGAAGTCTATTCTATTGCATAACAAATTCTGAACATCTACCAGAATTCCGGTGGCTCGCTTATCAAACTCTGATCCTTATTCAGACTTTGCTCAAGACTTATTTATTCCTCATTTATTTATCAAGATTTATTTCAAACACCTATTCACCCCTCATCTAGTTGTTCATATTAGCACTTTCAATAACATATTCTAAACATCTACGAGAAGTTCTTGTTGCTCTCTTATCAGACTTTGATCCTTATTCAGACTTTACTCGCAACTTATTTTATTCCGCATTTATTTGTCAAGATTTTTTTTTAATACATATTCACCCGCCTTCTAGGTGTTCATACTAGCATCATCACCTGCACCTAGTACCATGAAATACAGACAATGTAGTGATTTGGAAGTTCATTTGGGAGCCCAACAGTTCCCGACACAATATGAGAATAGGACTCAAATATGACCCAAATTCACAAATACAAATTAGAATTCAAAAGAGAGGTAATATGAGTTATCTCGAAATTGAAACAAATTGCCATGTTTTCAATCACGTCTAATGAGAAATAGTTTGTAATCATATTGAGATATATATTAAATAACATGAGTGATCAGCATGAATATGGTATGAAAGCAGGAATTGCCAGCCCCATTCGAGTCAAGTCTTTGGATCTATCAAGTCATGTGGTGCAGATGGACCTTTTTGATATTCTTAAATCTTCTTCAAGCTTTCAATTGATGAAAATTAAATTTTAATGCAGCGTTGAGCCCGTTTGGCAAGAATCAGTCATTTTCAAAAATCACCATTTAAATGGTTACGGCTAGAATCATTTGTTTTCAAAAACAAAAATCAATATAATCTATCATCCTGAAAGTAGAAAGTTTTTCTTTTAATAATTAGGAAAGTAATTCTGTTCATCTGTAATTTTATATTGATGGAGGGAAATTTTCACACCAAAACACTACAATATTTTCTATTTAAGTATGTACGTTTTAATTCTTCGGTACCAAATGATATTGATCCAAATTCCATAAAGCTATCTTCAATATCATTTAGAAGATAAAGTTGTCTTGATGTTCCGTTTTTTTTTTTTTAATTTTAAGTCTAATCTTGTAAGTGATGAGTTTATAATATCATCGAAGTATATGAATTCATCAATGTTCTTATATGCATTGCCCTAAAGTTTACTACTGTTGTAGAACTTTCTTTCATTTTGTTTCATCTTGCCCTTTAACCTCCTTCGCATTGACAAACTAGTATAAGAAAAAGAGGAAGGTGACCTTATGTCTCTAAATCTCGAGCTTTGCTAGGGCTCACACTCAACCGATCAAGCCGGGTAGCCATTTTGTATACCAAATGCCTGCTTTTTTTTTTTTAAATATGTATTTACAATTCATAAGTTCATAGCCTATACCATTCCTTTTTTTATTTGGAGATAATTTAATAATAGGGATAAGGAGACTCGACTATCTAGAGACCCATAAAAAAATATGCAAGTTCTATGAACTAGTTAAGTGTGGATCTCTTTGACCTTTATAGGTTCAAATTTGGAGCATTTTGCACATGCTCTCTCTCTCTTCTCTCTGCCACCCCCTCCCCCAAAAAAAACACCTCATGCGAGATTATCAATTAGCTTAGTAATGTGAATCTGAGTAGAGGGAAATGGCGTCCTCGATTGTTGTTAAGACAACCAAAGATAAAGTGGCTCATAACAAATTGCGTCTTGTGAGAGATTGGTGAGAGTGGAAGCATCGTTGATAATGGCGGTGTTGCGGGAAGGGGGGAATGACGGCAAGGCCATGGCTAGACTAAGCTTGTGGAAGGCTAAAGAGAGAGAAAAGAGAACAATTTAAGATGTTCTAATCACACGAGTCACACTTATTCCCATGATTATGATTTTGTTGTAATCACCTATGATGGACGGAGATGGAGGGAGCTTCCTCCAACCATAGCCGGAGAAAGACATGGCTCTGCAGCTGTAATGATCTGCTTTGAGGTCTACTGAGCCTGGGAAACAACCCCATGGTCCTGGCATGGAAAGCCATCATTCCAAAGCCCATTCGAACGTCCATTTGAGAATGTCAGAACCTAAAAATCACAAGCTTGTCCGCAGGAGACTGAAGGCAAAACGTTGCTTTGGCAATGTCGTGCGACCTTATCTTCTCGCGGCTTTATGCATCCGGCGTCCTAACAAGTTCGTCTGTAAAGGTCCATGCAGGCCCCGGCGCGTGCGAGAGATACGCATATGCATACGTAAAATGTTTGAAACTTTAATATTGATCGGGATTCTCGCCTACGTCTGAACGAGGCTCCCGCACCATGCCGTCACAGATAAGAACCGGTGGGTTTATTATTAACAGACAGCGTGTATCCACAAACAAGCTATTTTCAAACCATAGGAATCTTGATTAGAAATTATTAGGTGCCGTCATTTACTGGAGCGCAAATATCTGCATACGACTAGTTTAGGTGCGAAGCGTGGTTAGGTTGATGCCGTCTTTGCTTTGCCGGCTTACCACCAGGAAAATTATTGTTAGGATTTAGGCAAAATGAGGCAACAAAATAGAGAGTTAAGGCGAGAAAGAGGAAGATTTATCCTCATTCGCCCTTAAATTAGGGTTACATCTAGCTAAAGATTTCTCTATAATTAGCGGAAAAAGTACAAAATAAAATAATAAACTTATTACATTGGTATTAATTCAGTCATAAACATTTCAATTAGACCAATTAAGTTCTAAATCTTTTCACATGAGTATCAATTCAATCTATCCAGCCAAATTTAGTTGGCCGGTAACCAGATGCTGATATGGCAATTTCTTTAATAATTTCCTTTTTTCGAATTTTAAAAAAATTTTCCTTTCCTTTTTTTTTTTTTTTCTTTTCTCTCTTCTTTCTCCTTGGACTTTCCTTGCAATGGTTAGTTTAGGATAGGGCCAGGGCCGCGAAGCCCTCGCCAGCCGCTAGCCAAGTTCGTGGCCACAACCTCACCCAGCCTCACCCAAGGCCGCAGGTGAGGCAACTACACCCAAATCTAGGCAAGGCTAGCCTAGCCTTGGCCTTGCTATGGGCGAAGGTGGCCTCACTCGTAGCTGGCAAGACCATGGCAACCTTCACCCAAGCCCTAGTGATGAACTAGAATTACTTCTCCAAAATAACATTCAACTAATGGATGCACCAACAAATAACTCACCACGTGCCACAACTTGCCGGAGAAAGAACGTCTGCACTACAATTCTAAAATGTAGCGCGAAACTTAAAAAATCACCCAAACGATCGGAAGACCAAGATTCCATGGTCATCAATCATATGCATTCCAAAAGTGTGAGATATGTGCTTCAAACCTTCCACTCCACTTAGGTATTTACTTTTCTTTCCATCTTTCAACTCCGTTCTAATCTAGTCTCGGAACAAATCAGAACAATTCCCGGATAAAGCAGTTGATGTATTCAAAACTACTTTTTAACTTTCTCGTGATTTTAAAGCTTTCAGCATGCCCAGATTATAAGGAAATACAAAGGCAGCATTGGTGAGTAAATGGCGACAAAATACGACTCCACCCAAAACAGGCCAGACAGTCCCACGAGTAAGCTAAGACGAACGAGGTTGGGATAGGGATAGAGCTCTCACAAGCTCCGCTAACGACCGAAGTACGGAGGTCGAGCCACATCTTTTCCGAATTCAAAGCGCTCAGTTTAGACAGCAGCTAAAAGGAACTCATCTTTTCTTCATCATAGATCAAAGTAGCTTAAAAATCAAAGTTTCAGCGGTAGAACGCAACTCCAAAACAATTCCATAGAGAGAGAGAGAGAGAGAGAAAATACCGGCGAGAAGGGTACCGCGGAGGTTGAAGGCGATGCACTTCATGATGCCATGCCTCAAGTACTCCTCGATCACTTCAGGGAAATCTCCCGGCAGGGGATCTGCTCATTCGGAAAAACACACACACCCCGCATCATCTCACCCCCTGCTACCGGACAAGAAGGCACGGGGGATCGGAGAACAGAACAGCGCACAGTGAGCTAACATGTCAGCTTTTGGCCACTGGCCGGCGTTCATGTCAACGCCGGTCAGCCAAAATTAGTTGGATAGACTTAATTAATACCAATGTGAAAAGGTTTATGATTAAATTAGTTCAATTGAAAGATTTATGATTGAATCGGTACCAATGTAATAGATTTAAAATTGTTTTGATACCTTTCTCATAATTAGCACATCCTACATCTCTGCTACAACTATCAATTATAAGAGAGAGAGATTTTCTAAGAGGAAGAGATTATATAAAAGCGACAAGAAAAACCGAGGAGCCAAAAAAAGCCCTAAGCCATGGGGGCACAAACTATAAAAATCCTTTGGCGGATTGAGGGCGTTGCCCTTTACAATCTCTACCGAGGCGGCCCCCGAGTCTCTGCCTGTTCACTTGGAATGGAACCTCTATACTTCTGCTCACGAGGAGTATAAACCACACCTCAATAATTATTAGTTGCAGCCGGCGCTCTGGGGCTGGACAATAATTTCTTTCAACATCGTTAAGTCGCACTCCTAAAGTCAACGATAGTTACTTCAAATTCCATAACTAGAAGGTACATTCCATAGGGATATATTTCATTAAGAAATTCGAGCATCGTTACATGTGATCGGGAGACCGCAGAGAATGTATGGTTTAATAATCCTCCTAGAGTTTTGATCTATTCGTAGTCGAATCCCCACCACAATGATCGTCAGCCGCCGTCCCTACGCCAATCATTTTCGCCAACGCTTCTTGAAACCTTTGCATAGCTCTCTCCGGCAACGTCATCGGCACCACAATCCCCTCCTCTCCCTTTCTTGTTTTGTACTTCACGTAAATGCTTAACCAAGGAAAAGCGCTGGCGACACTGCCGTGCACCGGCGTCCCCCACCCGAAATCAGCCTCTTCGAACCCGACCTTGGTCGTGTTGCTAACCGCGTAGTTCCGAACAGTCATGTGCTTCAGCCTTCCCTTGATTACTGACGCATCGATAGAGGACATTACGTATTCTTCGCTCACCATCTCCTTCGCTTTCTTCACTAGCTCGACGGCATACCCTAGTGGACTAGTACACAGATGGCCCGCCTTTGAGAGTACCATTGCGATCACTGAAGTGCTCCCATAATAACCACGAGGCACGCCGAGGCCTCGCGCATTGATCACGCATGAGAGGCGGACTACTTCGTCCGGCTTGATCTCAAGTGCAATCGTGCGGCACTTCCAAAGGCATGCCGTGAGTAACTCGTAGGTGGAGGATCTCGAGACTAGATGGTGAGGGAGGCGTTTCCTGATCGATGCCACTTCCCGCGGGCCGAAAAAGAACGATCTGTGGGCCATGTTCTTGGGGTCCGACATTGTGGCCGCACTTCCGGTGTCGATGACAATGTCCTCGAACTCATGGTGTGTGCATGTCACTTGCGGCGGGTCTCGCGCGTTGAGGATCTCTCTCTGCCAAACGGGTAGCCGCGACGGCACATGGGCTCCTCGGGCGAGCTCCGCAGCTGCCTCTAGGAACTGTTTAAGTCCAAAGAGATCGCAGACTGTGTGATTGAGTCGGATTCCGAGGATGAAGCCCCTACATCTCAAGCGAGTCACCTACCAGAAAGAAGGAACTCGTAAGAAAACCTGGAAGGTAAAGGTCGAATAATCGGAGTAAAGAGGGCACGTCTCTACAGAAGAATTTTATACTTGATCTCTTGAAATTCTACGAACTTACAAAATCTGGACCCGATACGCTTCTCTTGAAATTCTACCAATTTACAAAATCTGGACGCGATACGCTTATCAATAGCGTTACGCCTTATCCAAGTTGCATGTTGCAACACGACTGAATGTTGGACTTGTCACACAATACTTACTTGGACCGACAACAGAGGGCACCCAATGATGTCGCCCGACCCGGCCACATCGCACAACACCTCGTCTAAGAAGCCACATGGCGGCCGCATGGAGTCGCCGAGCTCCTCAAGGCTGACGTCGGCATCAGCCTCCACAAACAGAATCCCTTCGCCCGTACAGTCCACCACGAGCTTATGGTCTGGCCCTTCCCGGATCCGCCCGGCCAACGGATAATAGTACACGAGCGCCTTCGCGAGCCCTCCCTTGACGACTCTCGCCGGGTCTTCTTGGCCTTCCATTGAGGGGCTGTTTGGGTAGAAGAGAAGTAAGGGAAGCAGAAAACGAAGCCACTCCTGGCCATCCTGGTCGGAGAGGGGTTTGAGCTCGCGTGGCGTCGCTTCTGCTGGGGAGATCAGCTCTGGCTCATGGCGTTTCACGGCCAGTAGTCCCAGAGAAGAGGGAGAAGGTGGTGGTGAAGCCATATTTGTGATGGCAGGTTGGAGACGGGAGAGAACAAGGAATTGCTTAGGGTTTATATGGGGGGAAACAAGGGTAGACGTTGGGACTTGGCTTTCAAGAACGTCCGCGGGGAATATAAAAACATAGTCAACAAGGAATTGTTTAGAGTATGCACATGATTGGAAACCCATATGCATTTGTTTTAGGGTTTTTTTGAAGATGGACTATAAAAGGGATGTGTTGCATAACTCATATTGAAGACTGGGCTCCACATTTTCTCTCTTTTTTGTTCTTCCTATCTTCTTGTAAGATTTAAAGTTGTTTTTTTGACCTTTTGGATTGGACTCTTCTACTGGTTGTTGAAGATAATGAAATCCTTTTCTTTCCCTGTGGTTTTGTCCATTTTTGGATTTTCACATTTTTTTTTGTTTATGTGATTTCAATTTTGCTTTCATCCTTTGTTATTTGTGCTTCAATTAGTGCATCAAATTAGTGTTACGCAACAAACCGGTATCAAAGCGAAGGAATTTTGGTTTTTTGCTCAAAATGGCATCTATCAAGTTTGAAGTGGTACCTTTTGTTGGCCAAAATAATTTTGGGCTATAAAGAATCTAAATGAAGGCGATGTATTAGAGTTTTGGATAGGAAATACCCTACTTTTTAATAATTGCTGCAGTTGAGGAGGTCTTCTTCATTGTGGTCATTTAACACATTCTCATCTCTCTCTCTCTTATCAGTGAGCTAAATGAGTAATGGAAATGATAGTCCCCGATTGTCATTAAAACAACCAAAGATAAAGTGGCTCATAGCAAATCATGTATTGTGAGAGATTGGGGAGAGTAGAGGCGCCATCAATAGTGGTGGGGGTGCAAGAAGGGGTGAACGACGGCAACGACATGGCTACACTAGGCTTGTGGGAGGCCAGATAGAGAGAAAAGCGAACAGATAAAGATATTCTAATTACACGTGTCACTTATTCCCATGATCATGATTTTGTTTTAATCATTTGAGGTCTATTGAGCCCGGGAAACTTGCCATGGTCCTGGCATGGTGCTGCCATCATTCGAAAGCTCATTCAAAGGTCCATTTGAGAATGTCAAACCTAAAAATCACAAGTTGCAGGCCCATATGTGCACAACAAGATAAACATATAAGCATCCATAAAACGTTTGACCTTTTGTCTTGATTGATATTCTCTTCTACATCTGGAACTCGACAAATGACGTGGTATGAGTTACCTCAAAGCCGATACCAATTACCACATTTTCATCTGTGTATACTAAAAAATACGAGAATAAACATTTATTGCACACCGTAATCAAACGTTGCTTTCAATAAACCAAAAACAAGTTAAATGACTTTTTAATAAATGGAAACAAAAAAAGGGTACCCAAACCAACAACACAAACACCTGTTAAATTATCATTTCCACATTTGGTTTCAAATTCATAAGCAAGTATGCAGATTACTAACGAAATTAATTAATTAATGCTATTTTAATAGAATGGGACCACCAAAATTCTCCACCCATTTTTTTTTTTTTTAAGGAGAGTTACGATGAATGGTGATAAATTTTCGAATTGAAATGACATGTAAGGCAATATGAGTAATCCTTTTAAATTGCATTTGGAAGATTGAAAAGTAAATTAACATAAAACTTATTTCAATTTATGATTGACGATAACTCTCGACAGAATATCTCTGATTTTATTTGGATCTAACCTAGATAACTCTTGAGAAAATATCTCCAATTTTTTTGGATGTAACCCAGATAAAGTAGTCACACGTGAGAAAAATTCTTAGGTGATTGGGATGCACATGAGCCCAATACATCCGAGTCTTTAATGTCAGTGAGCTTCATCTCATATGATCCAAAGGCCGGGATACATTGAGCTCACGTGCAATTGGCACAAACAAAAATGCCTCTAGACTTAAACTGGGACAATGCTAATACTTTTCATAAAATAAAAAGAAAGAACTTTGCAAATAGGTAAAAATTCCCAACATTAATCGTTTGCCGACAAACCAAGGTGATCTCACCCATCAACGAGGTCGCTCTCTCTCCAACGGTTTCACGATCCATCCAAGAAATGAAATCCTCGAGTTCGTAATGATTGTTTCTCATTGGAAATTTTCACAACTCTTTGTTAGGAACATGAATGTATGAAGAAAAAAAAAAAAAAAAAAACAAGCAAGAATTTTTACGTGAAAAATCCTTCCCAAAATCAGGAAGGGAAAAATTATGGTGCCGCATTAGGTAATCTCTCCACCATCAATATCAACATTACAATTGTAAAAGATATTGCCCTTATATATAATAAGAGGTTAAGGCATACATAATTATGATGAAATATACATGTATGCTATTAGTAGTAGTAAAACTCTATTATTTGCTTTAACATAACAGGATGAGTGAGGTGATCTACTGGGAAGTGCCTACCCACTACTAGCTATTTATGCGCTTGAATATTATTTTTCTCTATCAGACTCCACAACTCCATCACTCTTATATAAAATGTCGTAACACTCGAGAGCTTTAAAGTTCTTATCTAAAGATGAGATTTACTCCTTTCTTTATCAAATTGTTACAGAGAGGTTGGAATCCTTTTTCATCCAAGAAACGATTCTCGAGTCTTAACAAATTGTAACTCCTTGCAATTTCTGTAACGCTCATGTAGAATGCCGTGGCAAATAAGAACTTCAAGATTTACTATCAATGGACAAGATTTTAATTTGCTTTCTATTTATCGATAGGTTAAGATCCATTTTCTAATAATTCTCAGAATATCTCTCTTTATGATATTGACAGCATGCACGATCAACGGATCACATGCATTGGACCTACCGCACCGGGTGCAGACAATAATAATGTCTTTTCCAACGTTGTTGTGTCGCACTCCTCAAGTTCACGAGTGGCTTATTGGTTGGTGGAGTCCCCATCACAAGGAAAACTAGTCGCGTGATGGGAGAACAAACCTTCTCCATCACTCACCACACTCGAACTAAAAAGAATGCATGTATCCTTGTCTAGTCGCTTTACTGTGAAGACAAAATTTCCAAAGGGAAATACTTTCATTCAATGATTCAAGCATGTTACATGTGACTGAGAAATGGGTTGCCAAAAAAAAAAAAAAACCAATATCTTTAATTTGTTGTATATATGTCACTTTAGCTCCGAACCTTTTAATTTGACCGATTCAGTTCTAAACATTTTGATAATTTGTAAATATAGTCATTCTACCAAATTTCGGTAGGAAATTAGTCACGCGGACGCCGACCATCTTATATTGCATGGCTAATCTTAATATAGATAATTTTTCATTTTCTTTTAAGATATGGATTTTTAAATATATATTTCTATTAATTTTCTTTTCTTTCTTCTGTTTATGTGTTTTTTTTTCTTTTCATTATGGTCAGCAAGGGCCACCTTGCCCGCAATCGACAAGGTCGCAATCACCTTGCCCTGGCCTTTGCCAGATCTCCCCATCGAGGGTCTAATGGCCAGTGAGGGCTTGTAGGCCCTTATCTAGTGGTTGGTGAGAGTTGCCTCACTGGCCATAATGAAAAAAAAAAAAAGATAAAAAAATATTTAGAAGTTGTAATTATTGTCCACATCAATATTGGCGTGCCACATAGGATGACTGTCATTCACATTCATGATTTTCAATAAATATTAGCTAGAAGAATTATATTGACAAATTATCGGAAGGTTTATAATTAAATTGATATCGGAAGCTTGAAGACTAAATTAATCCGTACAATAGATTATGACTCTTTTCAGTAATTTTTTGTCGATATTGAGTCTATGGTTATTCTTCAGATGGAAACCCAGCCAACATCACCGTGCCGACGTGACGATTCGTTGAACGATCCTTCTAGAGTTTCGATCTAATCATACTTGAATCTACACCATATTGATCTTCACTAAACGTCCCTTTATCGGTCATTTTCTCCAGCTCTTCCTGAAACCTTCGCATTGCTCTCTCCGGCAACATTATCGCCGCCACAATCCCCTCCTCTCCCTCTCTCGTTTTGTACTTCACATAGATGCTTATCGAAGGAACTGCACCGGCAACGCCGCCGTACACCGGCTTCCCCCACCCGAAATCAACCGCTTCGAACCCAAGCTTGGTTGTGTCGGCGACCACGTAATCCCAAACGGTCGCGTGCTTTGGCCCTCCCTTGATTACCGACGCATCGATAAAGGACCTCACGTACTCTTCACTCACCATCTCCTTCGCCTTCTTCACTAACTCGACCGCGTACCCTAGCGGACTAGTACACAGATGGCCGGCCTTCGAAAGTACCATTGCCTTCACCGACGTGCTCCCATAATAACCGCGAGGCACATTGAGACCTCGTGCATTGATCACGCATGAGAGGCGGACAACGTCGCCCGGCTCGACCTCAAGCGCGATTGTGCGGCACTTCCATAGACACGCCGTGAGCAGCTCGAATGTGGAGCATTTCGGGACTAGGTGGTGAGGGAGGCGTTTCTTGATCGACGCCACTTCCCGCGGGCCGAAAAAGAACGACCCGTGTGCCATGTTGGTGAGGTCCGACATTGAGACCGCACTGCCGGCATCGAAGGTGTCCTCGAACTCAGGGTGCGTGCACGTCACTCGCGGCGGGTCTCGCGCCTTGAGGATCTCTCTCCGCCAAACTGGCGGCTGAGACGGTGCACGTGCGCCCCGTGCGAGTTCCGCAGCTGCCTCTAAGAACTGTTTCAGGCCGAGGGAGTTGCTAATTGCGTGATTGAGTCGGATTCCGAGTATGAAGCCCCCACATTTCAAACGGGTCACCTACCATAAAATGAGGAACTCGTGAGAAACCCAGAAAGGTACAAGTTAAATTAATCGAATCAAGAGGGCATCTCTCTCTCTCTCTCTCTCTCTCTCTCTATCTATATCCACACACACACACATAAATATCTAGAAATTCTAGCAAAAAATGCAAATGTTTCATTTTTAGGATTCAACTGAACATTGAAAAATAATTACATTTATCTAGAAAATATTTTTCAAAATGCCATATTTTTTGTGAAACGAATGAAATCTTAATTAGTACAATTAAAAGGTTTATATTACTTGATCATAATTTGGGAAAAGTACAAAAAAAAAGTTATAACCATACTGTTTGAATTTCCGAACTCTTCTTATTTTCATTTGTTAGTCGCATCACATATTATCGTCCATTTTACACGATACTTGCCTGGACCGACAATAAAGGGCACCCAATGATGTCACCCGACCCAGCCACATCACACAACACCTCATTTACGAAGCAGCATGGCGGCTTCATGGAGTCGCCGAGCTCCAGGAGGCTAACGTCGGCATCAGCCTCCACGAACAGAATCCCCTCGCCGGTACAGTCCACCCCGAGCTTACAGTCCGGCCCTTCCCGGATCCGCCCGGCCAACGGGTAATAGTACACGAGCGCCTTCGCAAGCGCTTCCTTGACAACTCTCGCCGGGTCTTCTCGGCCTTTCATTGAGGGGCTTTGTGGGTAGAAGAGAAGGAGGGGGAGCATAAAACGAAGCCAATCCTGGCCATCCAGGTCTGAGAGGGGTTTGAGTTCGCGCAGGGTGTCTCCCGCCGGGGAGATCAACTCCGGCTCATGGCGGTTCACAGTCAGCAGTCCCGGAGAAGAAGAAGAAGAAGAAGAAGAAGAAGAAGAAGAAGAAGAAGAAGAAGAAGGTGATGGTGGTGAAACCATTTTCGTGATGGCAGGTTGGAGACGAGAGAGAGCAAGGAATTGTTTTGGGCTTTATAAGGTGGGAAACAAGGGAAAATGTTGGGACTTAGTTTTAAAGAATGTCCACGTGGTACAGAAAATGAAGCATAGTCAATAAAGCAATCCAAAAAATTACTTGGTGAATCGTCCTTTTGGCATGCTTCCTCTCGCTCTCCCGCAATTCACGAGTAATGCGATGGCGTCGGCTGCTAAAATTCTTAGACCTAATTTAGATCTCTAGGATACAAGATATAGAGATTAACACACGATACCGACATCATCCATAGGAGTAATGCAATGGCGATAGCTCCGTCATTCTTTCGAGAGTAACAGAGATTTCAAGATTACACAATATTTTACGAAAATTGGACTACTTGCTTAACTGGCTTCCAATGGAGAAATAAATTTTCCGAAATTTTGTAGTTATCACACATAAGTTCATAGGGAGGTGGAGACCCGATTATTTGGTAGTCCATAAAACACTCTGCAAGTCTTATAAACCAGTTAAGTTTATATCTCTTTGGCTTGTGCAGACATGATTTGGCACAGTTTGTACTTGGCTAAGAGTGCTTCCTTACTTTTTAATAGCGAATGTCCTAATCTTACCGTACTTTTGTCAATTCAATTATAAGTCTTTTAATTTTGTCAATTGATTTTTAAATCTTTTCACTTATTATTAATTGAGTCCATCCAAGCATATTTTAGCAAGAAACCACTGACGTTGACAACAACCTCATAGGCCATTGTCTTAGGTCGGTTGTCAAGGCTCGGCAATTGGCTGGAGAAGGAAGAAGGGAAGGAAGAAAAAAGGAAAATAAAACAAAAAAAGAATAACAAATTCAAAAATTGAATTTTTTTTAAGAATATCATTAAAAATTATTCATGTTAATGTTCGTCATGTCACGTAAGATAGCTGGCATATACTTTAGCGATTTTCAGTCAAAATTAACCTAAATTGGCAAACCATGAAAATAGTTAAGATTTAAGTGACAAAATTAAAAGGTGTAAGACTTTTTAGACAATTTTCCCATAGTGAGTGCATTCGAGGAGGCATCCATATCCAAGTGGATGAAGAGAGAGAGAGATTATTGTCAGAAATTGTTGATATGGCATATACGTATACACCACTTCAACTAGTGCCTCATTATACTCCAAAATTACTAACATAGCGTAGACATATCCACAGCCGCCCCCCCCCCTTTCTTTCTCTCTCTCTATTATCAACAACACCAACAGCGAGAGAATTTGACTAAAGGGAAACAATATCCTCGTTGTCATTGAGACATACAGAAATAAAGTGGCTCACAGCGATTGACATCTTGTGAAGATTAGTAAGAGAAGAGGCGTTGTCGGCAATGCAGGTGATGCAAGAGAGTAAATGACGATAGCGATATGCGGTTGACTAAGTCTGTGTTACGTTAGAGAGAAAAGAGAAGAAACCGAGACGTTCTAATAACGAGTCACACTTATTCCATGATTATGCTTCTATTGTAATTACCAATGACCAATGGAGTCAAAGGGAGGAGAAGGACATAGCCCGGGAGTTTGTAAGCATATAACAACAATTTTTTTTTTTTTTTTTTTTTTTTGCAACACACGCGAAATATAATGCAATTCATGTGGGCTTATTACTATTAAATGACAATACTCCTTATATTTATATGTAATTTAACTAATATCTTTGTTTAGAGGTCATTGTCAATCTCTAACTTTTTATGCAATAAATGACTAATTTAGATCCCAAATTTAGATGTTGACAAATCAACATTGTCATCCTGACATAACCAAATATTGCAAGAATAAACGGAAAAAACGTGTTAAATGACTCATTGTATTGAAATGATGTGACCACTGAAAATATAAGGGGGACGCACTCTCCTTTATGATTTCCTTGTACCCTTCACTTACAGACTCAAACAAAAGAGAATGCATATCTTTGTCTAATCGATTTGCTATCGAGTCCGTAACTTTATTTAGAGAGACTCGAACATTACCAATTCCAAAGAAAGACACTTCATTCAATAATTCCAGCATTCTCATACTTGATTTGAGAAACTTTAGAGAGCCCATGTTACAGTAGAGAGAGAAAGGAGAAGAAATCAAGACGTTCTAATGGTGTACAGATTTTTGTGTCGATTGGAATGCTCTTCTACTCCCAAACGATGCTTTAGGAGCCTGACTATTCTCGACACAATACGATAACACAACTCGAAGGCAATGCAAATCCATTGAGACAGATCTAAACTCAACACACCGCGCAATATGAGTTGTTTTGGAGACGTGAATTATACTATTTTCATCCATGTTCATTGAAACAAGGTTTGTAATCATATTACAATATATTTTTTTCTTTTTTGCAACACATGTGAAATATAATGCAATAAATGTGGGCATATTACTACTAGACGATAATAATCCTAATATACATATGCAATTTAATTATTATTTTTGTTTATAGGTCATGCTTAATTCCTAATTTTTTTCATGTAATGAATGAGGTCGCGAAAATTTAAGTATCAATAAGTAAATGTTATTGTCCGGTACCTAAACGTGGCCTTCAATAAACTAAAAACTTGTCAAATGCTTTCCTTGTATTTTAAGAATGGGGCCAACCGAAATTCCAAGGGAAACGCACTCCACAACAGTTTGGTCCCCTGTTACGAGGATGTCGCCTTCAATAAACGAAAAACGTGTCAAATGCTTTCCTTGTGTTTTTAAGAATGGGGCCAACCGAAATTCCAAGGGGAATGCACTCTACAACAGTTTGGGCCCCTGGTACAGGATCCTCGTACCAATCGTGGCTCATTGTGCTGTTAAGGGCCTGTTTGTTAAAATTTATTTTTGTTTCTCGGAACAATTTTTTTTATTCTTTTGTTCCAAAGAACCAAAAAAAAATAGAAACATGTTTGGTAAAATTTTTGTTCCCAAGAATAAATTTGGAATAGAAATAAGAAGTACAACAAAATAGTTTCTTGTTTCCGAGAACAATTTCTAGAATCTATTTTTCTCTTTCTTCTCTCTTCTTCTTCTTCCTTTTGGCCGGTCGCCAGCCTTGACCATGGCCAACGCCGGTGATCGGCCTGACGAGAGCTGGTGACCTCATCGGAGCGTTGTTGGCCCCCGGAGACGCCAAGCCACAATGAGGCTCGTCAGCCCGAGCCTCACCATGGCCGCACGAGGCTCAGCCTCGTTGGGCCACCTCCAGGACGGCGTCGCCTGGCGATGGCCCGATGAGGCCAAGCCTCACAGATGGCTGGGCGAGCTCGGCCTTGCCAAATTTAGACGAGGTTGACCTCGCCCAGCCAAGGCGAGGCCGAGCCTCGCGCGGCCATGACGAGGCTGCCTCGCTAGGCCAGGGCGAGGCCAACCTCACGCCGCCTGGGTGAGGGCTCGACCTCGTCGGTGATCTGACGAGGTTAAAAAAAATCTAAGAATCCTATCAAATGTATTTCTATCTCGGGAGTAGAAATTTTGGGAAGTTACCAAACGCGTTCTTTTGCTCAGAAATTATTCCCAAGAATAAAATCAAAAATCATTTCTCATCAAAAATTGTTCTCTGGAATAGAATCGTTACAAAACGTGTCTTAAGTCACTATCGCAAGGAATAAAAAAAAAAAAAAACTTGTTTAACAAGTCAGGTCCCAATATGTGGTTCTCTTGACTTTTCCACTCCCCATCTCCATCGTACATTTCAATCCAATGAGCTCCTTGGAGCTAGATTCTATTATATATCTATATATCAGGTTACCGATAACCCCGAGCAATTTCTATAGGTTTTTTTTTTTTTTTTTGGTGAAAAATAGGTTTTCCGCCTACTAAACTTGAAAATTGAATATGTCGCTTGATACAATCCATTGCCATCTCTTTATTTCTTGTCTCCATGAGAAATAGCAAACTAAGCATTTCTTGAGCTGCTAAGGCTCTCGAGTTCTGGATAATCACTCAAACGAAAAAGAACGCATGGCATTCTCTAATTGATTTACTATCAAAGCCATAATTAGAAAACAAATTCAAAGAAAGATGCTCATTTCAATAATTCAAGCATTGTCCTATGTGATTGAGAAACTTTAGAGAATATATGGTTAATTCTCCTTCTAGAGATGAGATATGATTGCTGTTGAATCCACGCCATAATGATCGTCACCTGCCCTCCCTTTATCAGTCATCTTTGCAAGCTCTTCTTGAAACCTTCGCATTGCTCTCTCCGGCAACGTTATCGGCACCACAATCCCTTCCTCTCCCTTCCTCGTTCTGTACTTCACGTAAAAGCTTATCAAAGGAAATGCACCTGCAACCCACCATATGCCGGCTTCCCCCACCCGAAGTCGGCCTCTTCGAACCCTACCTTAGTTGCGTCGGCCACCACATAGTTCCAAATGGTCGTGTACTTCGGCCATCCCTTAAGGACTAAGACGTCAATGGAGGACCTCACATATTCTTCGCTCACCATTTCTTTCGCATTCTTCACTAACCCAACCGCGTATCCCAGCAGACTGTTGCACAGATGGCCCGCCTTCGAAAGCACCGTTGCATACACTGACGTGTTCCCGTAATAACCATGAGGCACGCCGAGGCCTTGCTTGCCTCGCGCGTTAATCATGCACGATAGGTGGACGGCATCATCCGGCTCAATCTCGAGGGCGATTGTGTGGCACTTCCACAGGCATGCCGTAAGTAACTCGTAGGTGGAGGATCTCGAGACCAGGTGGTGAGGGAGGCCTTTCTTGATAAACGCCACTTCGCACGGGCCGAAAAAAAAGGATCTGTGTACCATGTTCTTGGGGTCCAACGTCACGGCAGTGCTTCTGGCATCGTCGACCACATCCTCGAACTCATGGTGCCTGCACGTCGCTCACGGCGGGTCTCGGGCGCAGAGGATTTCTCTCTGCCAAACGGGCAGCCAAGACGGCGCGTGTGCGCCTCTTGCGAGTTCTGCGGCCGCCTTCAGGAATTGTCTGAGGCCGAGGGAATCGCTAATGGCGTGATTGAACCGGATTCCGAGGATGAAGCCCCGCACGTCAAACGGGTCTCCTACAATTCGGAAGGAACTCAATAAGAAACCACAAAAGTTACAGCAAGTTGATTATTCAGAGCATGAGGGCATATCTCTAGGTCATTACAGTTGATAATCTGAACCAACAATAGAGGGCACCCAATGATGTGACATCCCAGATTTTTAATCCTTTTTTTATTAAATAAATCGAGTATTTCATTGATGCGCTTACAGGACTGTTTTCAAAGCTGATCACTTTCAAGATAACTAAACTATTCAGGAAAGCTATTAAGGAATTTTAATGCAATAGACTTAAGAATTCGATAAAAAATCGACTTCTCGACCGTGCTCATCTTTAAAAGCCATTACGGCACAGTATAAAATCGATTTGAGATCAGAGATAAATCGACTCGACTAAGATGTGTGGCTAATCGTGGGTGACACCACTAAATTGGAAAATTCTCATCAACCAGCCCTAGACTAATTATTCTGTCATTTTGGTACTTCGTGTCCGTATTTGAATCCTCAAGATTTTCATGACAACCGAGAGTCGCCAATGTATTGAGTGCATTCATAGTGGCTAAAAAAAATCGACCACGGGTTATTTGCACTAAAAATCTCTAAAAACTACCCGGTAGTCTAGGTCACGCTAAAAACGCGCCGAATAAAAATTAACCACGATTTCAAGTCTGATTTCAAAAATTGAATATTCTGTCATGTCATAATAATTCCAGGAATATCAACTCATTTTTCGAGGATTTTCAAAGAGTTAGGATTTTCATGGAAAATCGTTGCGGACGATTCGGAAAACGAACGAAAATTCGGATTTGCCAAATGGAAGAGATTTTTGGTATCTGGTGTGAGTGAATGTGTGAATGGAAGTTGTTTGGGCTTTTTCTAAATTCAAATTAGATCTCAACCGGATTTGTTTATTTAGAAAATTGGATTCCGAAAAGAAAATCAATTAGAATTCAGAATTGAAGGAAATAACCGTTTTTGTTGCCCGAGATTTGTTGTTTGGGGGAAATTTGATGCAAGAACGCAAGTGAGGATCAAGTGCTCGAGCATGGGAATTTTTGGGGATTAAATTGGACTAATCAAAAGCAAGTGGGATAATGATTTTTAGATTATAGGAAATTCTTTTAGTTTTCTTTATTTTTTTCCCTATTTCTTTTTCCCCCTAGCTGCCCACGTTTCCTTCTCTCTCTCTCTCTCTCGCACGAAGCCCCACCGACGTCTCTCCTCTCTCTGCTGTGTTCCATTTTTCCTTTCCCCCTCCCTCTTTGACTTTTTGTTCTTATCCCCTCCCCCTTTTCCTTTGCTTGACCGACACTCCCCCATCCCCTTTTCCTTTTCTCTCGCTCGGTTCCCCCTCCATCGTCCCGTCTGTTTTTCATTTTTTTCTTCAATTGCCGAGCGAAGACCCGAGTGTTCCCCGTGAATTCTCCTCCCTTGCTGCCCTTTTTGTTACACCGAAACAGCCCGTTGAAGCCGCAAATCCAGCCCTTCTCTCCGCGCGAAATCAGCCACGCAAAACAGCCAACAGCCAAGGGAAAACCAACAGCATCGTGGGCTTTGCAGGCCAAGTTTTGGGCCCGATTTGTGCCCTGTTGGTGTCGCTGATTTGGAGCCTATCAAGCCTCCTCGCGTCCTCATCAAATTGATCCGAGTGGATCGTTAATCCAGTGGGTTTAGCTCACTAATCCTTACTTAATTTGCTAATTATGCTTAAGGGTTAATTAATGTTAATTAAGTAGGATTAGGTTGTTAGATTAGAGTAGATTAGTGATTATTAGTTAATCTCAATGCATGTTAAGCAAATGATTAATGTAGTTAGTAAAGAAATAGGTCTTAATATTTATTGAACGAGTCTCGATAATTTTCCAGGCTCGTCTCAGCCTCCAATTAGGCATTATGGGCCTAAATTGGATTTATTACAATTATTTATTAATTTTTATAATTATTTAATTAATTAATTATTTTCCAAAAATTAGGCTGGGGTAGACGGCGACAGGAATTTTATGCTGATCACTATGGTGCAGTCTGTTTATTTATTTGAGTATTGGTTTGTGCTCAATTGATTTAATTTTGTTTTTAGGATTTTATTCATAAATTAATCAATTTTGGTAATTGTTTGGAAATTTAATCGAGCGTTGGTTTATAACGCCAAAATTATTTTGGTGGACCATATAAAATGGTGGAAATTGTGGAAGTGAAATTATGATATTTTGACTAAGGCCGACCGTGTACCCACACACGGCTATATTTTTATTGGGTATGATAAAAATGAAAAATCGACTATATGATTTGAGTGGTATACTATATTGACCTACATGCGATATGTCGGCTTTGGGTAAGCAGTATACCGGTATATTATATCAGCCTACGAGCGACAAGTTAGCTTTGGGTGAGCAGTATACCTTATTATCAGCTTTGAGTGAGCATATATTATTAGCTTTAGGCGAGCATATATAGTATACAATGATGACCTGAGGGTTCTAGTCATTCAGCATTGGGCGAGCATATATACAATATACTATATTATCAACTTTGGGCGAGCTATACTATCTATTTTCAGCTTAGAGTGAGTAGTCCTAGACTAAAATCGAACTTTATAGATAGTATTGAATATACTGACCAAGGGAAGGTCGTGATGACATGTAATCAACTAAGTCGATTGATCAATGATTTGATCTGATGCTGTGAATTGATGTGGTTTCTGTATATATGATATATATTGACTTGCAAGAAGGAACTGAGGCCAAGGTAAGTCCTTTGACTCGTGTTGTGCTTAAACAGCCTCTAAAGTGTATTAGCTTTCTAATTGGGTTTTAAGAGGTAGAACTTGCTAAGTCGTAGTCTCACTGGTTATTGTGTAACCATTTTCAAATCCTTAGATGGTGTTGGTGAAGGACCAAAGGCCCAAGGTGTAGAAGGTGAAGCCTGAAGAATCGACAATCCTCTCTGACTAGTTAGTCATAGGACAATCCTCTTTTGATGGAAGTCGATTCATTTTTGTTGACTTTATTTTGTGAATTGGCTGTCTAAGACCTGATTTAACAATTCGCTTTGTATATATTTGCACTGTGGTTTGTAATGTGTATAAGTGTGGTTGCTTTTAAAGTATGAAAACTTAGAGTCCTACTTTCCTATCCCATTGTTTTATTGTCTGGGAATTATTTATCTGCTTCCGCATGCATATTAAAATAAAATGGTCGGCGATACGTCCTAAGATGTCACTAATAATCGACCAAGATGAGGGACGGGTGTGTGCCCAAGGATCGGGGCGTGACAAATGATGCCACCGAATCCGGCCACATCGCACAGCATCTCGTCCACGAAGCCCATGGCAGCCTCACAAAATCACCGAGCTCCTCGAGGCTGACGTCAGCATCAGCCTCAACGAACAGGATCCCCTCGCCAGTGCAGTCCACCATGAGCTTGAAGTTCGACCCTTCCTGGATACGCCCTACCATCGGGTAGTAATACACGAGCGCCTTCCCGAGCGCTTCCCGTGTATCCACAAACAAGCTATTTTCAAACCATAGGAATCTCGATTATAAATTATTAGGCGCTGTCATTGACTGGGAGCGCAAATATCTGCATACGACTAGTTTAGGCACGAAGCGTGGTGAGGTTGATGCCGTCTTTGCTCTGCCGGCTTACCACTGGGAAAATTATTGTTAAAATTTAGGCACAATGACGCAACAAAATAGAGAGCTAAGGGATACACAAGATTTATCATCATTCGCCCTTAAACTAGGGCTATATCTACCTAAAGATTCCTCTTTACTAGTGGAAAAATACTAAAAAAGTTATAAATCTATTGTATTGGTACCAAATCAATCCTAAACCTTTTAATTTGACCAATTTATTCCTAAACTTTCTTTTATTGGTATCAATCTAGTTCATCCGGTCAATTTTGGTTGGCCCGCGTCGACATGGACATCGGCCGTTGATTGGACATTGATGTGGTAATTCTTTTTAATAATTTTGTAATCTTTTTTTTTTTTTTTTTTTTTTTTTTTTTTAATTCACGGGCAAGGCGACTTCACCCAAATCTGGGTGAGGCTATCCTCGCCCTAGCCTTACTGCGAGGGAAGGTGGCGTCACCCACAGCTGGTAAGACCATGGCGGCCTTTGTGGGGGCCATAGTGATAAACTAGAATTACTTCTCCAAAATAACATTTAACTGATGGGTGCACCAACAGACGACTCACCACGTGCCACAACTTGCAGGAAAAAGAATGTCTGCACCGGGATTCTAAACAGTAGCGCTAAACTTAAAAAATCACCAAACGGTCGGAAGACCAAGAGGATTCTCTTGTCATCAATCATGTGCATTCCAAGAGTGTGAGATATGTGCTTCAAACCTTCCACTCCATTTGGGTATTTACTCAAAACTATTTTTTAACTTTATCGTAATTCTAAAGCTTCCAGCATGTCCAGATTATAAGGAAATCCAAAGGCATTATAAAGTGAGTAAATGGCGACAAAATACGACTCCACCCAAAACAGACCGGACAGTCCCACGAGTAAGCTAAGACGAACGAGGTTGGGATGGGGACAGGACTCTCACGAGCTCCGCTAACGACAGAAGTACGGAGGTCGAGCCACATCTTTTCCAAATTCAAAGCGCTCAGTTTGTACAGCAGCTAAAAAGAACTCATCTTTTCTTCATCAGAGATCAAAGTGGCTTAAAAATCAAAGTTTTAGCGGTAAAACGCAACTCCAAAACAATTCCATAGAGAGAGAGAGAGAGAGAGAGTACCGGCGAGAAGTGTACAGCGGCGGTTGAAGGCGATGCACTTCATGATGCCATGCTTCAAGTACTCCTCGATCACTTCAGGGAAATCTCCCTGCAGGGGATCTGCTTATTCGAAAAAACACACACACCCCGCATCATCTCACCTCCTGCTACCGGATAAGAAGGCATGGGGGACCAGCGAACCGAGCAACGCATGGCGAGCTAACATGTCAGTTTCTGGCCACTAGCTAGCATCCACATCAACACCGGTCAACTAAAATTGTTCGGATGAACTTAATTGATATCAATGTGAAAAACGTTCAAGACTGAATTGGTTTAATTGAAAGATTTAAGAATAAATTTGTTCAATTGAAAATTTTGAGATTGAATCGGTACAAATGTAATAGATTTATGACTTTTTAGTACATTTCTCATAATTAGCACATTTCCACACCTCTGTTGCAACTATTAATTTTAAAAGAAATAGATTATATAAAAGCGACAAGAAAACCCTAGGTGCCAAAACAAGCCCTAAGCCACGTGGGCCCAAACTATAAAAACCGTTTGGCAGATTGAGGGCGTTGCCCTTTACAATCCCTACCGAGGCGGCCCCCAAGTCTCCGCCCGTTCACTAGGAGCGGAACCTTTGTACTTAATTATTAGTTGCAGCCGGCGCTATAGGGGTGGCAATAATTTCTTTCAACATCGTTAAGTCGCACTCCTAAAGTCAACGATAGTTACTTCAAATTCCATAACTAGAAGGTAGATTCCATAGGTATATATTTCATTAAAACATTCGAGCATCGTTACATGTGATTGGGAGACCGCAGAGAATGTATGGTTTAATAATCCTCCTAGAGTTTTGATCTAATTGTAGTCGAATCCCCACCACAATGATCGTCAGCCGCCGTCCCTTCGTCAATCATTTTCGCCAACGCTTCTTGAAACCTTTGCATAGCTCTCTCCGGCAACGTCATCGGCACCACAATCCCCTCCTCCCCCTTTCTTGTTTTGTACTTCGCGTAAATGCTTATCCAAGGAAAAGCGCTGGCGACACTGCCGTGCACCGGCGTCCCCCACCCAAAATCAGCCTCTTCGAACCCGACCTTGGTCGTGTTGCTAACCGCGTAGTTCCGAACAGTCATGTGCTTCAGCCTTCCCTTGATTACTGACGCATCGATAGAGGACCTTACGTATTCTTCGCTCACCATCTCCTTCGCTTTCTTCACTAGCTCGACGGCATACCCTAGTGGACTTGTACACAGATGGCCCGCCTTTGAGAGTACCATTGCGATCACTGAAGTGCTCCCATAATAACCACGAGGCACGCCGACGCCTCGCGCATTGATCACGCATGAGAGGCGGACTACTTCGTCCGGCTTGATCTCAAGTGCAATCGTGCGGCACTTCCAAAGGCATGCCGTGAGTAACTCGTAGGTGGAGGATCTCGAGACTAGATGGTGAGGAAGGCGTTTCTTGATCGATGCCACTTCCCGCGGGCCGAAAAAGAACGATCTGTGGGCCATGTTCTTGGGGTCCGACATTGTGGCCGCACTTCCGGTGTCGATGACAATGTCCTCGAACTCATGGTGTGTGCATGTCACTCGCGGCGGGTCTCGTGCGTTGAGGATCTGTCTCTGCCAAACAGGTAGCCGCGATGGCACATGGGCGCCTCGGGCGAGTTCCGCAGCTGCCTCTAGGAACTGTTTAAGTCCGAAGATATCGCTGACTGTGTGATTGGGTCGGATTCCGAGGATGAAGCCCCCACATCTCAAGCGAGTCACCTACCAGCAAGAAGGAACTCGTAAGAGAACCTGGAAGGTAAAGGTTAAATAATCGGAGTAAAGAGGGCCCGTCTCTAGAGAAGAATTTTATACTTGATCTCTTGAAATTCTACCAATTTACAAAATCTGGACGCGATACGCTTATCAATAGCGTTATGCCTTATCCAAGTTGTATGTTGCAACACGACTGAACGTTGGACTTGTCACGCAGTACTTACTTGGACAGACAATAGAGGGCACCCAATGATGTCGCCCGACCCGGCCACATCGTACAACACCTCGTCTAAGAAGCCCCATGGCGGCCGCATGGAGTCGCTGAGCTCCTCAGGGCTGACGTCGGCATCAGTCTCCACAAACAGAATCCCTTCGCCCGTACAGTCCACCACGAGCTTATGGTCTGGTCCTTCCCGGATCCGCCCAGCCAACGGATAATAGTACACGAGCGCCTTTGCAAGCGCTCCCTTGACGACTCTCGCCGGGTCTTCTTGGCCTTTCATTGAGGGGCTGTTTGGGTAGAAGAGAAGTAAGGGAAGCAGAAAACGAAGCCACTCCTGGCCATCCAGGTCCGAGAGGGGTTTGAGCTCGCGTGGCGTCACTCCTGCCGGGGAGATCAGCTCTGACTCATGGCGTTTCACGGCCAGTAGTCCCAGAGAAGATGGAGAAGGTGGTGGTGAAGCCATTTTTGTGATAGCAGGTTGGAGACGGGAGAGAACAAGGAACTGCTTAGGGTTTATATGGGGGGAAACAAGGGGAGACGTTGGGACTTGGCTTTCAAGAACGTCCGCGGGGAATATAAAAACATAGTCAACAAGGAATTGTTTAGAGAATGCACACGATTGGTAACCCATATACATTTATTTTAGGGTTTTTGTGAAGTTGGACTATAAAAGGGATGTGTTGCACAACTCATATTGAAGACTAGGCTCTACATTTTCTCTCTTTTTTGTTCTTCCTATCTTCTTGTAAGATCTAAAGTTGTTTTTTTTGACCTTTTGGATTGAACTCTTGTACTGGTTGTTGAAGATAATGAAATCCTTTTCTTTTCCTGTGGTTTTGTCCATTTTGGATTTTCATATATTCTTTTTGTGTCTAATGTGATTTCAATTAGTGCATCAAATTAGTGTTATTACGCAACTAACCGGTACCAAAGAGAAGGAATTTTGGTTTTTCTGCTCAAGATGGCATCTATCAAGTTTGAAGTGGCACCTTTTGATGGCCAAAATAGTTTTTGGGCTATAAAGAATCAAATGAAGGCAGTGTTGCGTTAGGGAAGTTTCTGTTAGAGCTTTGGACAGGAAATACCCTACTTTTTTTATGATTGCTGCAGTTGAGAAGGAATTCTTCATTGTGGTCATCTAACACATTCTCATCTCTCTCTCTCTCTCTCTCTCTCTCTCTCTCTCTCTCTCTCTCATCAGTGAGCTAAATGAGTAATGGAAATGATGTCCCTGATTGTCATTAAAACAACTAAAGATAAAGTGGCTCATAGCAAATCGCGTCTTGTGAGAGATTGGGGAGAGTAGAGACGCCATCAATAGTGGTGGTGGTGCAAGAAAAGGTGAATGACAGCAACGACATGGCTACACTAGTGTCACGGGTCGATCGATTACAATCGATCAAAACACCATGCGGCCTTAGGATTATCGATCCCAAGTCAGCCTTACGCACACATGCTAGAACACAAGAGTCGGATGGGCAAAGAGAGTGTATATTTACTTGTGAACAAACTTGTTACAATGAGGGGGAGGGATCCTTATTTTTACAAATGCGGGCCGCATCTCAGCCGTTGATTGTCCCTCCGATCCAACGGTGCATTTCAAATATATATCATCATTACAAGGCTACAGAAGGCTACTCGATGGCTGCACACGGCAGGCCCTTGGGAAGACCGTGGGTGTGTGTCAGAAGCAAGATAAGGGTCTGCAGGTCCGTCTGACACGCAAGCAGCTGAACGGTCATGGGCTGTACATGGGCTGCTCGATCATTGCGCATGGGTCGCTCATGGGTCGAGCGTGGGCCTTGGTCCGTATCGATCATGAATTGATCATAGGCTGTTCTTCGATCAGCCCTTGGTCGTGACATGGCCTATCACGGTCGATCTTGGATCATGCTTAGTCCATGGGCCGTGTCATTCTCCCCCACCTAATCTGGCGAAACCCTCGTCACATCCGTGGCATGGAAGGCTTCAATGTGCTTCTTGAACTGCCACAGAGCCTCGGAGGGTTTCTGGCTTGCTTCACTCTCGGGCAGGCCCTTCCATCGGACGAGGTACTCCTTCTTTGGCACATAATATCTCTTCTGTATGGTCCAGTCCGCCATGATGCATTCAACATCCCAATCATACAAGGTTCTTGCTCCAAGGGGCGTTCGTTGTGATTCGCCTCGACCTGGATCGTCCTCATCTGCATGGAAAGGTTTTAGCATACTCACATGGAACACGTGGTGTACCTTGAGTTTGGCCGGCAAGTCTAGCTTGTATGCTACCTTCCCGATCCACCGCAATACTTGGAAGGGACCTTCATAGTGACGGATAAGCCCTTTGTACACGTCACGGTACCGAAGGACCAAGTGAAGTTTGGCCAACACCAAGTCCCCGACCTGAAATTCCATATGCCGTCGCTTTTTGTCGGCCCACTTCTTGATGCGCTTTGCTGCTCGATTGAGGCACACCCGCACCAAGTCCGCATGTTCATCCCATTCCTTAGCGAACTTGTACGCGGGAGGGCTGTTTCCTCGATACCCCATGGCAATCGCGCTCGATGAAAGCGGTTGTTGCCCGGTCATGATCTCGAACAGGCTTTGGTTCGTGGACTCACTCCGTTGCAAGTTGTATGAGAATTGGGCCACGTTGATTAGTCGCGCCCAATTCACCTACGTGTTGCTCGCATAGTGCCGGAGGTAGATTTCCAACAATGCATTCACCCGCTCCGTCTGTCCTTCGGTTTGGGGATGCATGCCGATGGAGAAGTTCAGGTCTGTGCCCAGCAACTTGAAGAACTCGGTCCAGAACTACCCAGTGAATTGAGGATCGCGATCGCTCACAATTGTGCATGGAACACCCCAATACTTGACGACGTGCTTGAGGAACAGCTTGGCTACTTCCTCGGTTGGATAATCCTTTATGGCTGGCATGAACGTCGCATATTTGGAGAAGCAATCCACCACGACCATGAGGGTCGAACACCCTTCGGACTTCAGCAAATTCACGATGAAGTCCATGGAAATGCTCTCCCAAGGACGTTCCGGGATAGGCAACGGTTCAAGGAGCCCCACCGATGACCGTTGCTCTATCTTGTCTTGTTGGCACATAAGACACGTCCACACATAGGCTTCAACATCGTCCCTCATGTGCAGCCAATAGTATTGATCCTCGACGAGTGCCATGGTGCGGTGGATTCCTGGATGTCCCGCCCATTTGGAGTCATGGCACTTGTGTAGGACTTCCTTCCGAAGTCTCCCGTGAAGCGACACATAGAGTCGCCATCCTTTGGTGTAGAGGAGATCGTCCTCGTACCAGAACCGCCTTGTCTTGCCCTCTTGTGCATATCGAAAGTGGGCTTAGGCTGTTTGATCGTGCTTTAGCCGTGGCATCCTAGAATTTCTTGTCAATCCTTAAAGGTGCTTTAATTCATGTTTTGCATTGAGATTTTGGCCAAGCTTTTGGTGGGTAATTATTTGATAGGAAAATTCTACTTTTGGCCATGTGATTTATGGGTTGGAATTTATTAAATTAGGTCACAAAGTTTTGTGAATTATAAATTTCAATTAGGTGATTATATAATTAAGGTTTAAGGTGGATTATTAGGATGAGGGTGGGCTGGACATTTAAAGACCAAACCAGCCCATAGCCCCACCCCTTTCTCGACTGGCCCACGAAGCCTAAGGAGGAGAAGCTGCCGTCGACCCAAGGCTGGCCCAAGCCCATGAAGGGCTGTTGTCGCACGAAGGAGGGGGGTGAGATAGCTAGTATAAGCACCTAGAGGGGGGTGAATAGGTGAAAGAAAATAATTTCTCGAGATAAGAGAGCAATACTAAGCAGACAATAGAAAGAAAGTTCTCCTTTGGTTAACAAAACGAATTATGATCAAGGTAAAGCAGAGAGTAGGGAAGAGAAAATTGAACACAAGGTTTATAGTGGTTCGGCTTATTCCAAGCCTACGTCCACTCTTCCACACTGACAGCCCACCGGCTGGATTTCACTATGAACAAAAGAGATGTTACAGCAATGCTCTCCCTTGATTCCACAGTGTAGATACTCTACCACACTTCCTCAAGGTTTCTCGCGAATATAGACTCTCTTTTGTGTACAAGATTTCGCTCAGTAAATGAATTGACTAAGAACAAAGAGCTTCAGACTTTGGAATTCTTCTATCGTGCACACACTCGAACAATTGGAACGTCTTCCTTATATACTCCTTTATGCCATCATACCCGTTGGCACTTACCAAAGGAATTCTTCCAACCTTCCCGTTGGACAGAATCAATTAGGAAGATCATTCGAGCTATTTAAGGAACATGTCGATAGCCCATCAATCCTGCTCGCCCATACAATCAGGATCCCGTTTCCATAAGTAAAACCTTCCAAGTATACTTCGCCAATCATCGGATCCTTAATCTCTGAATCAATCATGATCAAATAAAGGATTATGTTATGTCATATCCAGCCAAGAGATCTTCTCCAGTCGATAAGGTCAAATCCTTAATGAAACACCAAGTTCTGGATAGCCTTTCTTCAACGGATTAGAAACTGTCAATGAGAATAGACTTTGAGTCTTGAGTCTGGCAGTCCGGAGGTCTTCAGACTTTAAATAGTAGAGTCTCGCAAATCTTCGAGACTAGACCGATGGAAACGTTTTGTCGCCTTCGAAATACTCCAGAAGATTTCTCTAACAATCTCCCCATTTTTTATGGTGACAAAACTTTCCCGCAGATTTGGATAACTTTGACCCGCAAAACATTACTCAAGCAAATATGGATATCTCATAAAGATAAATGGCTTAATGATAACACTAGAATCTGCAACCACGAAAAAAGGTTAGTCTTGCATGTGAGTAAAGCCATTCATAAGATATCAATAGTACTTAATATAAGCAGTCAAACCCAAATCCCAAATTCAGTCCACATTCAGACACAAAAGTCAAGTCAAATATCAAAACAAACATCAAAATAAATCAAAAGTTCAAGTTCAAAGTTTCAAATCTTGCATCTCTCCCCCTTTTTGTCATCATAAAAAAAAAAGTTGAGATGGAAAGAGAATGAAATCAAGAATGTTTGGGAATACGAACAAGCTAGAAATCTCCCATTGACTGGACAATGCCTTCCAGCTTTTTCAACTCTTCCTTCAGTTGAGCCACCTCTTCACCCTTAGCATTTGCTTGAATCGAAGAGCAAGGGCTTGGATCCGATCATTCAAAGAAACCGAAGAAGCTTGACTGCAGCCCGCAAATTCTGAACTTCGCATCCCAAAGCATATATCTCGACCCCGCATTTCCAAGAGAACATCAAGAATTCCCGCGAAAATCTGCTGAATTATCGCCTACTACCGCTTCGCACGATCTGATGGAGTAAAGGCAGATGATGGAAAATCAGCACAGTCATGCAGATTGGGCGATGAAACATCATGTCCCTCCTCAGGACATTCCTCTTTTCTCACGATCTCCCCCTGTTTCCATGCCTTCAGGTGGAGAAGAGAGTTCCTCATGCTCTCCTTCCTCTTGATTTGCTCTTTCCTCTTCTTCTTCTTCTTCTTCAAATCTTTCCTCCTCTACATCTCTTTCTTTAGCTTCTCTCTCCTCTGTTTCTTTCTCTTCTCTTTCTCCAGTCCTCTGTTTTGTGTCTTTCTCTTGTCGTTCCATTGATTTCGGGAACGTAACGACTCAGGTTCTTCAATGCCATAGCAGAAATGGTGATGTCTTCCTCATCATCTTCATCTTCAACGATGAGAGCTCTTCTTTTCTTGGATGGAGCAACCATGGACTCCTTCCCTTTTCTTTTTTGCTGCCGAAGAGACTTTATGAGTTTTGACAGGGGTTTTCTCCTTGAATTTCTCCAACGCCTTGTTGAGTTCCTTCAGACGCATTTTAGACACCATTTTCAGTCCCACCACCATTTGATCACAAGATCGAACACAGAGAATTCATGGAGGCTGAACATTCAAATGTCTGAATAACTTTGTCACAAGAGATGGATAAGGAAGTTGACCCTTATCCTTCACCACTACTCTATACATGTGGAACATAATAGTGTGAGGAAGAGAAAACTTTTTCCCAGCATTGATGGCATACATCAGCTTTGCCTCTGGGTTTGAAACATCAATCTTTGAAGTAGATTTTGGTCTGAGGCAATTTATCACAATCTTGTGAAGCAGAATGTTGAATGCACTCATCCTCGAGTAGGAAACCTTTCCCTCTGTCCTTCTATCCTTAACAAGTTCCAACGTAGCACGAGCAATAGAGACATTGATAGGTTGATATCTCCCTCTCTCAACCCCAATCACATTAGCCAACATATCTACATCCACCACATAGTCCCGATCTCGGACACAAAGAGAATCTATTCGCATCCAAGAAACTAAGATTCGAATAGAAATAAGCAGTGAGTTCAAGATAGGCTTCGTAGAGTCGTAACTGTTCAAGTTAAAGAAGACAGAATTTTTCCCTTAAATTAACATTCACAGCATCAAGAAAATCAAAATCTACACTTCTAGGGTTTATCACCACATGCTTCAACAACTTAGAGTATATATGCTTTTGTTCCTCCGATCAAAACAAGTCTGTATTTTTTCCCCGAATTTTTACCGCAACACCCATTCTCAGTTGAAACTGACTGTACAACTTGTCATCATCATTCCCATCTATCTGATTTAGCCCTCCAACACGCGGATCACTTGGGATATTAGCAAGGGTTTTTCCGCCGGCCCGCAGGGCAATTCCCAAACGTTCCATATTTCGTAAGAAGATGTACTCATTACCATACCCTTTGTCCTTAACAAACTCATCGATGTAGTTCAATGGAGTACCGCTCCTCTTTAAAGCACGGTAAAGCTTATAAGTAAAAGAGGGCTTATGAATTCTTACAGGTTCTGCGCCTTCGATGATTTCTTCATTTTCTCGATGAGCAACATCCTGTGGACTAGATGGAGGAGATGGACGCTGCTGAGAATGTTGTGGGCTCTACTGTTGACTAGGAGACTCTTCTTCCTCGGTGAGATCAAAGTGCGTAGGCCCCTCACGCATTTGCTGCGGTCCCCTGTTTGCGATCCTCGAAGACTTCCTTTGAGACGACATCTTTCACAGTCTTTGAAAGATTCCAAACTTGACTTTCCCAAGAAGGATGACAACTTTTCGAAGATTAAACAAAAAAAGAAGACAGGAGTGGAAGATTGATGCTTTTTAGGGTTTTTGGAGTTAAACGAAGAGGAACCGACAGTATATAGGTCAGTTGAAGAGAGGCATACAAAACGTCGTAATGGAAAGTAAAAAGATGCCATTTAAAAATAACTGCCTTTTTCAAAAATAGATAACTGCCATTTTTTAAAAATTAACTCATTTTTGAAAAAGAAAGATTGCACTTATCACGGAAATTGAAAGTAGCAAAAATCAATTATAGATAGATGATCGTACCTTTCCGAGATTTAATATGAGAGAGAATAAAATAACTTACAGTCAAAAATCTTGTTTTTCTGAGTCTGAGAGTCTCTAGAATTTAACTTCTTCAAACCTCAATATGTTGAGTCTGGAATGGATGATTTCAAATTGATTTTTCTCTAAAGGCTTTGTAAATATATCCGCCAATTGGTTCTTTGAGTCAACAAACTGAATCGAAACTTCTCCATTTTGAACATGATCTCTAATGAAGTGATGTCGAATCTCTATATGCTTTACTCTTGAGTGAAGAATTGGATTCTTGGTGAGATTGATTGCGCTGGTGTTGTCACAGTTAATCTCCGTGCATGAATCTTTAATTCCAAAGTCTCTTAGCTGTTGTTTTATCCACAGAATTTGTGAACAACAACTTCCAAGAGCTACATACTCGCTTCGTCGTAGAAAGAGCTACCGTATTTTGCTTCCTTGAAAACCAAGACACTGTCCTACTTCCAAGTAATTGACAGGTACCCGAGGTGCTTTTTCTATCAACTCTGCAACCAGCTAGATATGCGTTCAGCCTGTCGTACCAAGCTCGAGGTGCTTGCTTGCTACTGGTGCGTAAGTCTCGTCATAGTCTATCCCTTCTTCTTGCGTATATCCCTTGGCCACGAGTCTTGCTTTGTTTCTTACGACCTTTCCTTTTCGTCCATCTTGTTCCCGAAAACCCATTTAGCTCCAATAATAAATTTACCTTTCGGTTTAGGAGTCAACTCCCGACATCATTAATACCGAATTGCCCGAGTTCTTCTTGCATAGCTTCAATCCAGCTTTCATCGATAAAGCTTCTTCTATGCTTTTGGGTTCTATTTCGAAATAAGAGCCACAAAGATTAGATTCTTCGCGCCTTTTGGATCTTGTGTGAATTCCTTCATTAATGTCGCCAATAATGAGATCTTTGGGATGACCGGACTTATGCTTCCGCCATTCTTGGTTGATTTGTCGGGTTGATGATCACTTCTTTCATTTGAATCTTCAATAATCACTTGTTCTTTGGTCTTTCAAAGTCTCGAGCCGCTTCTTGAGATTTAGACTTTGTAGAGTCGGAGCAGTTCGATTCTTCAAGATGAGTCCGAATAGATTCATTTTGCATAAAATCTTGGAATTTGACATTCATTGATTCCTCCACAGATTGAGTCTTCTTGTTGTAGACTCTGTAGGCTTTGCTTGAGGTAGAATATCCAAGAAAGATGCATTCGTCTGATTTTTCTTCAAACTTGCCAACTCGATCATTTGCATTTTTCAATATAAAGCATTTACATCCAAACACATGAAAGTATGAAACAATAGGCTTCTTTTCTTTGAATAACTCATAGGAGTTTTTTTCAAAAATAGGCCTTAGAAAAATTCTATTAATAATATAACATGCTCTACAAACTGTTCAGCCCAAAATCGTGAAGAGATGTTACTTTCAATTAAAAGAGTTCTAGCCATTTCTTGAAGCGACCTATTCTTTCTTTCCACAACTCCGTTTTGCTCTAGAGTATATGGAGAGGAGAACACATGCTGAAAACCAGATTCATCACAAAATTTTGTAAAATCTTGATTTTCAAATTCACCTCCATGGTCTGTTCTTATACTTGAAATAACATACCCTTTTTCATTTTGAACCTTTTTAGCAAACTTTTCAAAGTAAGAGAAGGTTTCAGACTTACTTGCCAGGAAATATACCCAAGTAAATCGTGAGTAGTCATCCACAATTACTAGGCAATATTTCTTACCTCCAATGCTCTGAGTTCTGGTTGGTTCAAAGAGATCCATATGCAGACCTGCAGTACACGGTTAGTGGAAACTTGATTTATTGGTTTAAAGGAATTTCTTACCTGCTTTCCCAATACGCATGGTGTACATAGATCAGACTTTTGGTATGATAGATTAGGTAGACCACGAACAAGCTTCCTTGCTGAAATTTTGGCTATCTGCTTCATATTGATGTGCCCAAGCTTTCTGTGCCATAAGTTCGCTTCGTCTTGAATTGAGATTAGACATTGCGATTCATCCGGTTTCACATCCAAGAGGTAGATATTTCCATGTCTTCGACCCATGAATGATCGAGTAGAATCTTTCGGTTCCTGAACATATTCCCTCTTGAAAGTTGATTTTGAAACCGGTATCACACAGTTGACTGATACTGAGCAGATTGTAGTTGAGTCCTTCCACTAAGGAAACATTGCTTATTGTGAGGTTTCCAATCTTTACAGTTCCAAATCCCACAATTCTTCCTTTGTTGTTTCCTCCAAATGAGACTTTTCCACCATTTACTTGAACGAGCTTTATGAAGCAATTTGAATCTCTGTCATATGTCTTGAGCATCCACTATCCAGACACCATTTTACCTTTTTCTTGATAGTGACTTGCATTTAAAAAAGAGACTCAAACTTTCTTTGGTACCCATATTTTCTTGGGTCCATTGGTGTTAGTATGATATGTGGTTTTTGCCCATCCTTTCTTAACAGGTTTCTAAACCATAGGACATTCTTTTTCAAAATGATTTGCACCATTGCATTTTGAACATCCGAGAGTATTGCGACCTACTTTGGTTTTACAAAGATCTTTTAAAATGATTTTTGTAAGCGTCTCTTGTGGGTCTTTGCTTAATTCTTTCCTTCACTTTAGGAAAATCAATTAAAGGAATGGTTTCCACAGTCATTCCCAAACCAGATTTATTGAAATAAGGTATTTGTCTTTGAAAGAATTTTCTCAAGTTTCTCGAGATCCTATTGAAAATCTTTTTGAAATATTTGATATGTCATTTTTTAAAAATACATTTTCTTTTAAAAGATTATCTTCACTTTCTTTAAGAGTAGAAACATTTATGTCTAAACATTTCACATTTTCTTTCAAAACATTTTCCTGTTGTTTCAGTGCAGAGTTTTCCTTTTTAAGTTCGGAAATCCTTTTAAGAGAAGTCTTAAGACTAAAACACAACTCATCAATGTATTTAGAAACTTTAATAGGGATTTTAAAGTTACTCATCTCAAATTCACTGTCTGAATCTGAGTCTGTCTTAGAGTTTGAATCTGAATCCGATTGTGCCATCAGACATATATTGGCATAATCATCATCACTTTCTTCACATTCTGTATCACTCCAGGTTTTTGCTTTAAGAGCCTTTCGATACTTTTCAGCTTTTCCTTTCTTCTTCCTCAGAAGAGGACAGTTGGGTCTGATGTGTCCATTTTTCTTACATTCAAAGCAGACTACATATTTATTTGATTCATCATCCTCAACAGACTTAGTCTGTTGCTTTTGAAAACTCTGTTTCTTTGGATTGAATCTTCTTCCTTTTCGTTCAGCTTTCTGAATCTTCTTATCATGAGAGCAAGCTCCTCATCATCCATATCGTCTTCGTAATCCGTAACATCGAATCATCATTGGATTTTAATGCAATGGATTTCTTACCTTTAGGATCTTTGTCTTCATTGATTCGCTCCACTTCATAAGACCGAAGAGTCCCAACCAACTCATCGACGATAGTGGCATGATTCTTTGTGTCTCTCTTATTGAGGTCTTTATGTGATTCCAATCCTTAGAGAGTCCACGCAGTAGCTTGTTTACCTTCATGAGATCAGAAATTGGTTGACCTTGATTTTCAAGACCATTCACGATTTCGTAAAAACGACTAAACATGTCGGTTATATATTCTCCCGATTTCATTTTGAAGGCTTTGTATTGACCGAGGAGAATGTTGATTCTAGTTTCTTTCACTCGATCGGTTCCTTCATAGGTAATATGTAATCTATCCCAGACTTCTTTCATTTGTAACACAAGAAGATATTATGTTATATTCAAAAGAGGTGACAAAGCACACTATAAAGAATAAATTGCTTTTGCATCAAGAGCTTGTCTCTTGATTATCTCTTCCTGAGTCATTTCACTACACTCAACAGCTTCTTTTCCTCTTTCTAAGACAGGTGCAGCTTTAGAAATGATTCCTTTTTCTACAACGTCCCATTCCAGAGGATCCTTTGATCTTAGGAACGCCTTCATCTTGTTTTTCTATATGTTGTATTCATTTCCATCAAAGTAAGGTGGTCTGGTATTGCTTTACCCTTCTACCAACCCTGGAGCTAACATACTAGCCATGGATCTTTAACTCTGAAGTAAAACATTTCAAACAAAGTGAGTACACAAGCTCTGATACCAATTGAGATAGCTAGTATAAGCACCTAGAGGGGAGTGAATAGGTGAAAGAAAATAATTTCTCGAGATAAGAGAGCAATACTAAGCAGACAATAGAAATAAAGTTCTCCTTTGGTTAACAAAACGAATTATGATCAAGGTAAAGCAGAGAGTAGGGAAGAGAAAATTGAACACAAGGTTTATAGTGGTTCGGCTTATTCTAAGCCTACGTCCACTCTTCCGCATTGACAGCCCACCGGCTGGATTTCACTATGAACAAAAGAGATGTTACAGCAATGCTCTCTCTTGATTCCACAGTGTAGATACTCTACCACACTTCCTCAAGGTTTCTCACGAATATAGACTCTCTTTTGCATACAAGATTTTGCTCAGTAAATGAATTGACTAAGAACAAAGAGCTTCAGACTTTGGAATTCTTCTATCGTGCACACACTCGAACAACTTGAACGTCTTCCTTATATACTCCTTTATGCCATCATACCCGTTGGCACTTACCAAAGGAATTCTTCCAACTTTCCCGTTGGACAGAATCAATTAGGAAGATCATTCGAGCTATTTAAGGAACATGTCGATAGCCCATCAATCCTACTCGCCCATACAATCAGGATCTCGGTTTCCATAAGTAAAACCTTCCAAGTATACTTCGCCAATCATCGGATCCTTAATCTCTGAATCAATCATGATCAAATAAAGGATTCCGTTATGTCATATTCAGCCAAGAGATCTTCTCTAGTCGATAAGGTCAAATCCTTAATGAAATACCCAGTTCTGGATAGCCTTTCTTCAACGGATTAGAAACTGTCAATGAGAATAGACTTTGAGTCTTGAGTCTGGCAGTCCGGAGGTCTTCAGACTTTAAATAGTAGAGTCTGCAAATCTTCAAACTAGACTGATGGAAACGTTTTGTCAGCTTCAAAATACTCCAGGAAGATTTCTCCAACAGGGGGGATCCGGTTTGCATGCCCTCCCCCATTTGTCCCATGGAGATGGCCAAGTGTCACCCATGCAAAAAGTGATGATGGCTAATGATGATGGGAAGGAAATTAGGGGAATATGTAGCACCCCGAACCCTTCGGCGGTTGCCACAAGCACCAATGTTACACCTTATTACCCTCTTTTACTTACACTTAGAACAAAAGCGTCGTTATTCACAGGCATTTTTTTTTTAAAAAGCGGTCCCAGCGCGACTCATTAGCGGAAGCAAAATAAAGCATCACCATCTCTCCCCCTACCAATCATGATACAAATACACACCACTAATCACCATAATTTTATAGACAAGCCACAACACTTTATTTACATATACTTTCAAGATGGGACTTCTTTTGGGTCGATACATCAAAAAGGAAAAGCTAGGACTCAGCCATGTCCAGCCTAAAGCCTCAAAAAGAACCCTCAACCCTCTACATCACATGTGCACAACCCCCATCATAAGTGTCGGCTAACTATCCAAAAAGAAATAGCCCCTACTCGTCACGCACGGCCTCACACCCAGTCCGGTGCGTCAGTCGGTGGCGATGGCAGCATCCCTCTCATCACCCCCATCGCGGCGAACGTGGATGGAGACAAACTCCTGGACGACTAGGCCCCCAGCCAGGCCTATGTCGTACATGACAAAACAGCGCACTCGTATGTATGCTAGTCCAGGCACAGAAGGACAGCTGAACTCCTCACACTCTACTCGACGTCGGACGGTAACCCGTAAAATGCACCCGCGCGACGGCGGAAGCGGCATACCGCTAACTGAAATGTTGGTCCCCAAAGGGGTGAGACAACCACTCGGCGGAGAAAAGGAATCCAATAACCACTCAATGCATCATACAAGTCGTACATGCATTGCAGGCGTTACTTACCTTGAAGCCATGCGCATACTATCATGCATCATCATCACAAATTATAACACACACATGTGTATCATCATCATATCATACATGTCATCATCATTATGACATCATCACATCACACATGTCATCATCATCATCGCATCAACATATCATACATGTCATCATCATCATCATCATCATGGCATCATCACATTACACATGTCGTCATGCCATATCATATATCATCATCATCATCATCGTCACGCATATCATCATGCACATCATCATGCCATATCATATATCATCATCATCATCATCGTCATGCATATCATCATGCCTTATCATATATCATCATCATCATCATCGTCATGCATATCATCATGCCTTATCATATATCATCATCATCATCATCATCATCGTCATGCATATCATCATGCCTTATCATATATCATCATCATCATCATTGTCATGCATATCATCATGCATATCATCATGCCTTATCATATATCATCATCATCATCATCATCATCATCGTCATGCATATCATCATGCATATCATCATGCCTTATCATATATCATCATCATCATCATCCATTTCTCAAATCATCATTTTATCATCCCCTCGGGCAAAGACCTCCGAGGCTTCTGGCATTCAGCCATCCCAGCCACCGGCATCCGCCCCCACATTCCGAGCATCTCGCATCTCAACTGGCATCATGAGGCATTCCCTGCGGGCAGAAACCTCCGACAGGGCTTCCGGCATTTACACTCCCTGGCCGGGCATCCCGCACCCCAAATCCTGGCATCGCGAGGTATTCCCTTCGGGCGAAACCTCCGACAAGGCTTCCGCACCCCCACGTTCCGGCATCCTGAATCTCCTGGGGCCATCCGGCAATGCATCTCTATACATTCCGGGCATCATCCTCCACCACAACCATCTCCTCATTTAACATTATCCATGTTTACCGATTTCAATCTTAATTTAGCATGGCATATGATTGTGACATCAAACAAGTCATACTTGACATGGAGTTTACACATACATCTCAATTAAATGTCATGCATACACCAAGGCAACATGATATAATTATTTATTAATAAATTTAATGGAATTTATGGCCAATAAAATAATCCATTTTTCATTTATTTAAAATTCCAACTTTTGTCATTTTCAAAAATATTAGATTTAATATCTATAAATTCCCAAAAATTAAAAAAGTTAAAGCAAGTATTAAACTAGCCAATAGGATGATAATTACATGCAAAATACATGGCCACATAGAATTTCACACAATTTCACAATTTTCACAAAACATCATATAATTTTCGGATGAAACCAGAATGCACGGTTTCGAAGAAATTCGATTAAAATATCCATACGGCCTCCAAAAATTACGAAATTCTACTGGGCTATAGCCAAGACATTTTCGTACAACTTTCATGAAGACTTCCAAACCAGATTATTTTTAGATTATTTTATACAGTCTCACGAAGCTTCTGGATCCATTACCACATCGTCCAGTGTATGCTTCTCCGAAATGTTGATATTTCACCTACCTATTCTCTTTAGTTTCCTCTGAAATTTGGATATGTTATACACCAAGATGTCCTCTACAAGTTTCATGAAGAGATCTAAGTCAAATAACCAGAGTATAGTCGTCATTTAGGTCCATGAAGTCTCGGGTGTCTCGAAATACATCACCAGAATCACCATCTTCAAGATCTAGTCGATTTACTAGGCTATACTTGTTCATTTCACTTCAAATTTGAGTATGTTGTAGTTTAAGATGTCCCCTACAACTTTCATGAAGAAATTGAAGAGATATTCTCAACACAAACCAACATGCAACCACAAATCCAACAAAAGGTCAGTAAAATCTTTCCAGATCTGAGGTCTCCGTAGGATGAGACTTTAACCCCTCAAATATCCATCATTTCCCACGAAATTTTATTATGTTGTAGTACATGATGTTAGCTACAACTCTCATGAAGAAATCGAAGCCAAAATCGGACTCTAAACACACATGCAAGCTCAAACAACATTCTGACTCACACGGTTCGAGCAAGAACAGCCATGCCATTCAAACATAAATCATCCATGCTTCGGTTTTCTCACCTAAACACCCAAAGATTCAACATGCAAGCAACATACAAACATGCAAGAGCAGCTAGAGGACTCCCACTTGCCTCTAGACTGGTCGGTCGACGGCGTAAGGCGGCGAGCACGGCGGCACACGGCGGACGGATGGCGGTTCCTCCCCCTCTCTCTCTCGGCCACTCTCCCTCTCTCTCGAAACCTCTCTCTCTCTCTCACTGTCTCTCGGCTGAATGGGTAACCGGCCACCCTTCTCTCTCTCTTCCCTTTTATCCCCCCTAATTCCCATCATTGATAGTCATTGCTTGCTTTATCTATGGCCAATGCATGGCCTTCTTCTCTAAGCCAATACATGAAGATCTATTGCCACTTGTCTTATGGGCTTTTGAATTTGGGCTTGGGCTTGGGCCGGCCACTCTTGGGCCTCCCTTGGTCGACGGCAGCCCACTTGTGGGCTTCAATGGGCCTGCCAACTTGGCCCATTAAAGATCCACTCTTGGGCTTAAGGCCCAATCAAATTTTTACCCTCTTTTCCCTTTTTTTTTTTTTGAAATTCTTCTATAAATATTTTTAAATTTTAATTTTCAACATGGCCAAAGTCTTGTGACATTTTGTTTATTGAAATTTAATTTATAAAGTACATGGCCAAGCATAGATTATTAATCTATCAAATTTAAATTCTCACAAGCACATGCACAAATCATATATTTAAAAGACTAATGGCTAAAGCATAAGCCATGGGAAATTTTATCACCTAATTAGAGACTTTAACACACCTTATGGCTTGTCATTGAATTTTGGGATGCCACAGAATATGATGGCCAGTTTAAGCGAGAGAGAGGGAGAGAGAGAGGAGGGTTCGTCCGAGAGAGAGAGAGAGAGAGAGAGGAGAGAAAGAGAAGGAAGAAATGAAGAAAGGAAGAAGGGAAGAAGGAAGGAGGAGGGGCCGTGCGTCACCGTCGGTCGCCGCTGTGTCCCGCCGCCGTTGTGCTCGCCGTTGATCGGTCTAGAGGCAAGTGGGATCCCTTGATCTACTCTTGCATGCTGTGCTTAGTATGTGTGATTGAATGATAAAAATTTCGGAGGTTTAGAATGTGAAAAATTGAAGTTATAAGGGTGGTGCTCTAACCTAGTGTACTGTTCTTGAGAAAACAGCTCGACCTTGGATGTTCTAGTGACTTGCATGTGATGTTCGAGTTGGATTTTGGCTTTGACTTCTAAATGAAAGTTGTTAAGGACTTCTTGGAGTATAACATACTCAAATTTGGGACAAAAAAAAAACAAGTATAAGTGGGTGAAATCGTTATTCTTTGGAAAGACTGGATCTGGAAATTTCGGTACTAGGAACAGGGGTTTCAACCGTCCATATTTAATTACCTAGGATGAATATGACTTTGAAGTCTTCATGAAGTATTTAAATTTATTTCTTGACCATCACATAGTCGAATTTCATAATTTTTGAAGGCCATTTTGGTATTTAATCGGAAAAGTTTCTAAAACTGTGCAATCTGATGTGTTCGGACTTTGTAAGTTGCAATGCGTGGACTATATCGTTTTGTATGAGGTTTTTTTGGAAACGTGTTCTGCATGAAATATCTCTCTTCATGTCTTCCCTACAACATATTCAAATTTCGTAATTTTTTAAGCTCATTTTCCCATTTAACCAAAAATGTTTCAAAAACTGTGCAAGTTGAACTGTTAGAATAGTAGTGCTGTGATGCATGGTCTATACCGAATTATATGGGGGTCTTTTGGTGTAGTGTTCCTGATGAAATATCTGCCTTTATGTCTTGACTATCACATGTTCGAATTGCATAATTTTTTAAGGCCATTTGGGTATTTAATTAAAATATTTTCTAATACTGTGCAAGCTAGATTGTGCGAATTTCAAAAGCTGTAATGCACGGACTATTCTGTTTGTATGAAATTCTGGTGGTGTTGTGTTCTTCATGAGATAAATGCCTCTAGAGCTTGTCTATGATGTATTAAATTCTTAAAATTATTATGGTCAATAACTAAACTTTAAGAAGTGCAAATTAAAAGAAAACATTCCATTTCTAAAATAATAGCAATAATCCATGAGTTTGCCCCATGAATTATATTGTTTTTAAGTTATTGAATCTTGTTGCACATGTGATGATATTTGGCATTTTATATAAAATCAAAAGCTGAAGTTGACCTTGTTGCCATCACATCATGTGCCATGTTGATATTGAGACACAAATGTGAATATGAATTATGATAAATGAGGATACCGTCGGAGGTGTGAGCCGACGATGCCCCGGGAGTGTCGGGATGCCCGGAATGTGGGAGTGCCGGATGCCCGGAGTGTGTGTACCGGATGTCCTCAGGAGTTTCGAGATGCCCGGAATGTGAGGGTGCCGGAAGCCTCGGAGGTATGTGCCAGGGGATATCTTGTGATGCTAGTTGGGGTACGAGATGCCCGGAATGTGGGGGTGCCGGATGCCCGGAGGTGTGTGCTGGAGGTTCCTCGCGATGCCAGGTTGAGTGCGAGCAATAAAATGTGGGATGCAATTACTGGTCCCGGGAAAGAAAAATGTGGTGACCTAAAATGAAAGATAAAAAGTTGAAATTGAATCATGCATGGTACGGTGACATGTATGCATGGCTGTATGATATGATGTGTATGAGTGCATGGTGGTATGTGCACATAAGGCATGGATATGCATGAATGCTTGATGATGAGTGCATGGTTGTATTTGCACCCATGGCGTGATGGTATAAGCATGAATGCTTGATGATGAGTGCATGATGGTGTATGCACATATGGTATGATGACATATGCATGGCTGCAAGGTAAGTTATGCTTGGATGCATGAATGAGATGTACTCTACTATGATGTCATGATTGTTCTGGTTGATGCATTGAGTAGTTTAATGGATCTTTTACCTGATGAGTAGTTGTACTCACCCCTTTAGGGACTAACATTTCATATTAGAAAGATGTCTCTCTCTCCGGTCACGCGGGGTACCTTTTACGGCCTTCCATCTGACGTGGAGGTCAAGTGTATGGAGCTTGATTGTGCCACCATCCCTGGTTTGACGTTCATATGGGTTCGGGTGCTGGTGATGTATGATGTGGGCCTGGCTGGGGGCCCGGTCATCCAGGATTTCTTGTCTGTCCACGTCCGCCATGATGGAGTGATGCGGGGGATGTTGCCACCGCCACCGCCCGATGCACCAGGATGGGTGTGATGGCTCGCGTGAGGAGTGCGAGCTGACGTTTTTTGGAGATAGCTGACACTTGTAGATGGAGGGTTATATGTGATCGATATAGGGGGTCGAGATCTCTCTTTTGAGCTGTAGCCAAGTTTAGCTAAAAGTCTTGGCTTTTTGGTTGTACCGACCCAAGATGTCCATCTTAAAAAAATATAAATAAAAGTGGCTCGGCTTTATGTTTTTCTTTCGATGTGTAGTTGGTGTGCATTGTACCATCATTAAGAGAGTAGAGGGATGGTGAGACTCGTCTTTAATTTAGCTATGAGCTGCGCTAAACTCTTTTAAAAAAAAAAATGCCTATGGACCTCGGTCCTTCTTTAAACCCCTTTTATATCAAAGACAAGTAATGAGTATCCAATAGATAGAGCAATAGGTATATGTGGCGACCTTAGCTGATTGGGGGTGCCACATTAGCCCCTCCTTGAAACGCTCAATCCATGGACAGTTGGGTCGACCCATCACATTGGCTAGCTCCATCTTCCTACTTAAGGCATTGGCCATGGAGTTAGATTTTCCGAGCTTGTATTCGAGCACATAATCAAAATCTAACTCGGCCAGGAAGTCTTGTCACCGAGCTTGCTTCGAGCTGAGCTTCTTCTGAGTTTGGAAGTAGCTCGTAGCCACGTTGTCGATCCTCACGACGAACCGAGATCCCAAGAGGTAATGCCTCCACGTACGAAGGCAATGTACCACCGCGGTCATCTCCTTCTCTTAGATCGTGTATCTTCGCTCGGTATCGTTCAGTTTCCGAGATTCGAAGGCAACTGGATGCCCTTCTTGCATCAAGACACCACCGATAGCAAAATCAGAAGTATCGATTTCTACCTCGTAAGGCTTGGTGTAGTCGAGCAGCACTAACACCAATTCTTCGATCATGGCATGCTTCAACCGATCGAAGGCCTCTTGACACCGATCCGTCCACTCTCACGGTCTTTCTTTCTTCAGCATATCCGTGAGTGGCACGGTGAGGCTTGAATATCCTCGGATGAAACACCCATAATAATTTGTGAGTCCGAGAAAGGATCTTAGCTCGTCACCTTGGTCGATGGCTTCCATTCAATGATGGCATGGATCTTTGTCGCATCCATCCGCACTCGTCTGCCCCCGACGATGTGCCCAAGGAAAGGGACTTCCTGCTTGGCAAAAGCTCTCTTCTCGTGTTTTACATACAGATCGTTCTCCCAAAGAGTCTGGAACACTTGGCTCAAATGCTCGACATGTTCCTCAAGCATCCGGCTATACACAACAATGTCGTCAAGGTAAACCACAACAAACTAATCAAGGAACGAATGAAGTACCTTGTTCATGAGAGTGCAGAATATGGGCGGCACATTTGTCAAGCCGAAAGGCATGACGAGGAATTCATACGATCCATGGTGGGTCACACATGCTGTTTTCGGCTCATCCCCCTTGGCAATCCAAACTTGATAGTACCACAATCGAAGATCAAGCTTGGAGAACCATCGAGCTTCCCCGAACTGATCGAACAAGTCCGCGATGAGCGGGATTGGGTACTTGTTCTTGACGGTGAGCTTGTTCAAGGCTCAGTAGTCTATGCACATATGGAGGGATCCATCATGCTTTTTTGGAACAACACTGAAGCACCGAACGGAGCATTGGACAGCCGAACATATCCCGCGTCGAGCAGCTCTTTCAGTTGTCTTCGTAGCTCTTCCAACTCGGGCGGAGCCATGTGATAGGGTGCCATGGCCGACGGTTGAGCATTGGGCACAAGCTTGATCCGATGGTTGACTTTTCTCCAAGGAGGCAGCTTCTTTGGTAGCTCGGGTGGCATCACATCTTGGAAGACATTAAGGACTTGGGACACCTCTTTTGGTACCACACCTTCTTCCATGCCCTCCTCCTTTAATGCTGCCAAGAAGGTCACCTCGCTCTTCTTCAGCCCTTTAGATAGCTGCATGGCCGATAGCATCTTCTTATCGCGTCCCAATTCACGATAGATCGAGACCATGCATTGGCACCGCTTGTCTAGGATGCAAATGCAATCCGCGAAGGGCATAACGCCCGCATTGATCTAATCAAGGAATCCTAAACCGAGCACAAAATCATAATCGTCAAGGGGGATTACCTCGATATCCTCTTTGCTGGTCCATGGACCAAGGTGCGGCTCCACGCCCCTAGCCATGCCGCTAGTTGGGACTGTGAAAGCTAGTACGAGCACCTAGAGGGGGGTGAATAGGTATAAAAACAAATTTACGAAATAAGTGTGTAGCACTAATCAACAATAGATTATAAAAAGGAAATTTGTCTCTTGTAAACAAAACGAGTTACGATCAAAGTAAAAGAGCGTAGGGAAGAGAATATGAACACAGAGTTTATAGTGGTTCAGCTTAATCCAAGCCTACATCCACTCTTCCGCACTGACAGCCCACCGGCTGGATTTCACTATAAACAAAAGAGTTGTTACAGTAAAGCTCTTCCTTGATTCCACAGTGTAGAGACTCTACTACACTTCCTCAAGGTCTCTCAAAGATATAGACTCTCTTTTGTATACAAGATTTCGCTCAACAATTTAATTGACTAAGAACAAGGAGCTTCAGACTTTGGAATTCTTCTATCACGCACACTCTCGAACAACTAGAACGTCTTCCTTATATACTCCTTTATGCCATCATACTCGTTGGCACTTACCAAAGGAATTCTTCCAATCTACCCGTTGGACAGAATCAATTAGGAAGATCTTCGAGCTATTTAAGGAACATGATGATAGCCCATCAATCCTGCTCGCCTATACAATCAGGATCTAGGTTTCTATAAGTAGAACCTTTCAAGTATACTTCGCCAATCAACGGATCCATAATCCCCGAATCAATCTTGATTTGAATAATGGATTCCAACATGATATATCCAACCAGGAGATCTTTTCCAGTCGATAAAGTCAAATCCTTAACGAAACATCCAGTTTTGGATAAGCCTTCTTTGACAGTCTAGTAACTGTCAATGAGGATAGACTTTGAGTTTTGAGTCTGGCAGTTCGGAGGTCTTCAGACTTTGATGAAAGAGTCTTCAAATCTTCAGACTAGACTGATGGAAACGTTTTTTCAGCTTCAAAACACTCAAGGAAGTTTTCTCTAACATGGACTTCCTTGGAGTTCACCGTTTTAAGCCAACCGGCATCACTCGTCTCGCTCAGAAGATTCAGCTTCTTCACGGCCTCTTTGGAGATGAAGAGGTCGGACGCCTCGATATCCACAAGTGCACTCATTGTGGTACCACCAATCTTCACATCCATGAACATCATTCCTTTGGGTTCCTTAGCCTTCTTGGCCTTGATCGACCCAAGGATCCGCAACGATCCCAACCACGCCTCCTCTCGTGGTGCATCCTTTTGCACATGGCTGCTAGCTTTCCTCTTTTCAAACAGTCTCGGGCCATGTGTGGCCCATAGCAAAAGAAGCACTTGTAAGTGCGTACCTTGCAATGATATCCTCCATCGCTTGGCTCAACTCAGGTTGAGTCTTATGAGGGACCATAGGTGGTCTGCCCACGTTCGAACGATTGTACCGATTCCGATCTCCCCCACCAATGGCCCTTTCTCTTGGTCGAGAGTTTGGCTTGTTGGCTGAGGTGAAGGTTTGTATTCCATGATGGACTCGGCCACAGAAGTAGCCGTTGAGAGATCCGTTGTGTTACACCGCTTGAGCTCTTACTTAACCCATGGTTTGAGTCCGCTCATAAACTGGTGGAATGCCTCCGTCTTGGTCATGGACGGGATTCGGAGCAGCAGCTTTGAGAATCGCTTCACATACTCGCGAACTCCGCTCTTTTGCTCTAGGCACTTGAGTTCCTTGTGAACTTCCTCCTCCGCATAAGCGGGGTAGTAGGTACACCGAAATTCCTCGATGAACCGAGCCCATGTCATGATAGGGTTGCCATTCCTACCATCCAACCTACGACGCCACCACAACAACACATCATCAGCTAAATACATGGCTACGATGTTTACCCGGATTATGTCATTGGTCATTCCCATGGTCTAGAAGTAGAGTTTTATGTACCAAAGGAAGTTGTCTACGTCCTTTGCCACCCCAGAGCTCTTGAACTCCTTTGGCTTGGGTGCATTGGCACGTGGTTGCACGGTGATCACCCCGTTCACGCGTGCAGCTTCAAGCTCAATGAGTTTGCTTTTCATCTCGGCCATCTCCGTGCACATGGCCATGATCATGGCCTCCCAAGTCTCATCTCGCTGCTACAGCTCATGCGTGATGGATCCCAGCAATTCGACACAGAGCTCTCCCATGCCGGCCTAGAGTTCTTGCACTTTGGCCAAGAACTCCTCCCTACCGACTTCCGCTCCATCGATGGTCTGGTGCAAGTCATCCATCATTGCCTAGACATCTGTGACGGTCTCCTCTAGACCCATCACTCGGTTCTCCAAGTCTCCCTTCGGATCCCTCGAACACAAGGCAACACGTTTTTCTTTGACCGAGTGATCTTCTCACTGGACGCCCACGATCTTCACGGTCATCGCCTTGAGCGACGGAGCATTAGCACGAGGATCAGCCATTGCGCTTGGAACAAAGGCTCTGATACCACTTGTCACAGGTCGATCAATTACAATCAATCAAAACACCGTGCGGCCTTAGGATTATCGATCCCAAGTCAGCCTTACGCACACACGCTCGAACACAAGAGTCAAATGGGCAAAGAGAGTGTATATTCATTTGTGAACAAACTTGTTACAATGAGAGGAGGGATCTCTATTTATACAAATGTGGGTTGCATCTTAGCCGTTGATCGTCCCTCCGATCCAACGGTGCATTTCAAATCCATATCATCATTTCAAGGCTACACAGCAGGCTACTTGAAGGCTACTCAATGGCTGCACACGGCAGGCCCTTAGGAAGACCGTGGGCGTGTGTAGAAGCAAGATCAAGGTCTGAAGGTCCGTTTGACACGTGAGCAGCTGAATGGTCATGGGCTGTACATGGGCTGCTTGATCATTGTGCATGGGTCGCTCATGGGTCGCTCATGGGTCACTCATGGGTCGCACGTGGGCCTTGGTCTGTATCGATCATGAATTGATTGTGGGCTGTTCTTCGATCAGCCCTTGGTTGTGACACGGCCTATCACGGTCGGTCTTGGATCATGCTCCGTCTATGGGCCGTGTCACTAGGCTTGTGGGAGGCCAGATAGAGAGAAAAGCAAACATATTAAGATGTTCTAATTACACAAGTGTCATTTATTCCCATGATAATGATTTTGTTTTAATCATTTGAGGTCTATTGAACCCAGGTAAATTGCCATGGTCCTGGCATGGTGCTGCCATCATTCGAAAGCTCATTCAAAGGTCCATTTGAGAATGTCAAACCTAAAAATCACAAGTTGCAGGCCCATATGTGCACAACAAGATATATATATAAGCATCCATAAAACGTTTGACCTTTTGTCTTGATCGGTATTCTCTTCTACATCTGAACTCGACAAACGACATGGTATGAGTTACCTCAAAGCCAATACCAATTACCGCATTTTCATCTGTGTCTACTAAAAAATGCGAGAATAAACACTTATTGCACACCGTAATCAAACGTTGCTTTCAATAAACCAAAAACAAGTTAAATGATTATATTCTTTTTAATAAATGGAAACAAAAAAAAGGTACCCAAACCAACAACACAAACACCTGTTAAATTATCATTTCCACATTCGGTTTCAAATTCATAAGCAAGTATGCAGATTACTAACGATATTAATTAATTAATGCTATTTTAATAGAATGGGACCACCAAAATTCTCCACCCATTTTTTTTTTTTAAAGGAGAGTTACGATGAATGGTGATAAATTTTCGAATTGAAATGACATGTAAGACAATATGAGTAATCCTTTTAAATTGCATTTGGAAGATTGGAAAGTGAATTAACATAAAACTTATTTCAATTTATGATTGACGATAACTCTTGACAGAATATCTTCGATTTTATTTGGATCTAACCTAGATAAGTCTTGAGAAAATATCTCCAACTTTTTTGGATGTAACCCAGATAAGGTAGTCACACGTGAGAAAAATTCTTAGGTGATTGGGATGCACATAAGCCCAATGCATCCCAGTCTTTAATGTCGGGGAGTTTCATTTCATATGATCCAAAGGCCGGGATACATTGAGCTCACGTGCAAGACCGGGACAATGCTAATACTTTTCAAAAAAAAAAAAAAAATTTGCAAATAGGTAAAAATTCAACCAACGGGGAGACGTTGACGGTGTCCTCGAACTCAGGGTGCGTGCACGTCACTCGCGGCGGGTCTCGTGCCTTAAGGATCTCTCTCCGCCAAACTGGGAGCCGAGAAGGCACACGTGCGCCACGTGCGAGTTCCACAGCTGCCTCTAAGAACTGTTTCAGGCCGAGGGAGTTGCTAATTGCGTGATTGAGTGGGATTCCGAGTATTAAAACGGCATCTCTCTTTTTTAAAATTTATTCACACACACATATATATATATATATTGAAATTCTATAAATTTACAATATCTACGTACCGTTTTTAAATAGTGCAATGCTTTAAACAAGTTACATATTGCAATGACTAAGTTATAATGGGAAAAGTACCCCGAAATTTTTTTAAAATTTATTAAGTTCTAAACTTTTAATTGTATCAATTTAGTTTTAAATTTTTTTACAATTTGTCAATTAAGTCAATCTTAACAATTTTGACCATGAATCATTGATATGAATATCGACTATCCTACATGATATGGCTAATGTTGGCGTGAATATTTTTTTTTAATGATATTAAATTTTTTATAATTTTTTCCTTTCAATTTGATCAAAAAGAAAAAAAATTTGGCTAGCGAAGACTTGACGAGAGTCGCAACCCTTGCTAGATTTGGGCGATGGCCTTCTCACCCAAAGTTGGCGAGACCATGGGCAAGGGCACAAAGGCCTCGCCAAATCTAAGCGAGGGCCGCCTTGCTTAGGGCTTTCATGGCCCTGCTGGCTCTAGGCAAGGTGACCTCACTAGCGGCCTGGCAAGGATTTGCGGGTGCTCGCCCAAGCCAAAATGAAAGGAAAAAATAACAAAAGAAAGAAAATAAAAAATAATAATAATTTAAAAAGTTATAAAATATTATTAAAAAATGTTCACGTCCACTTTAGTGATTTTCAGCTAGAATTGGCCAAATGTATTCAATTGGCAAAATGTGAAAGCTTATGATTAAGGCTTTGTTCGTTTTGCTGAAAACAACTTTCAAGAAAACATTTTCTAGACTTTCCATATGGAAAATAAACTGGTTGAGGAAAACATTTTTTGTCTACAAAAAAAGTCTTCTAAAAAAGGGAAATTTTTTTCCACTTTTCAAGATGAGAAAAACATTTCCTCATTCACTTTCTCTTATCTCACATGTTAACCTTTCCATCTTTCTTTTATTCATTTTTTCCTTTTTAAAAAATTAGAATCTTAATTATTTTTCTTTTCTTTTTCTTTTTATTTTAGACTTCTGTCTTGGCGAGTCATTGGCCACAACGACAGCTAGCAATTGACTTCGGGTGAGCTCAAGGCTCGCCTACGTTTAGCAATCTTGCCGGCAAGCCAAGTGAGCGCGAGCCTTTGGCAAGTGGCGAGCTCAATTGGTCACCAATCATCACCGTGGCTAGCAACTGGCTGAAGAAGAAGAAGAAGAAGAAGATTAAAAAAAAAATTAAAATTAAATTAAAATTAATTTAAAATCAGTTTCTAAAAAAATTAAAAAATAATTTTAAAATAAAAAATAAAAATTATTGAAAAAGAGTGCATGGAGGAAAAGATTTTCTTTATCCAACAGCAAAAAATGCAAACGCTTCATTTTTAGGATTCAACCTAACATTGAAAAACAATTACATTTTTCTAGAAAATATTTTTCAAAAATACCATATTTTCTGCGAAACAAATGAAATTTAAATTAGTATAATTGAAAGGTTTATTTTACTTGATCATAATTTGGGAAAAGTACAAAAAAATTTATAACCATACTATTTGAATTTCCGAACTCTTCTTTTTTTCATTTGTTAGTCGCATCACATATTATCGTCGATTTTACACGACCTTTGCCTGGACCGACAATAAAGGGCACCCAATGATGTCACCCGACCCAGCCACATCACACAACACCTCATGGAGTTGCCGAGCTCCTGGAGGCTAACGTCAGCATCAGCCTCCACGAACAGAATCCCCTCGCCGGTACAGTCCACCCCGAGCTTGCAGTCCGGCCCTTCCCGGATCCGCCCGGCCAACGGATAATAATAGTACACGAGCGCCTTCGCAAGCGCTTCCTTGACAACTCTCGCCGGGTCTTCTCGGCCTACCACTGAGGGGCTTTGTGGGTAGAAGAGGAGGAGGGGGAGCAGAAAACGAAGCCAATCCTGGCCATCCAGGTCCGAGAGGGGTTTGAGTTTGCGCGGGGTGTCTCCCGCTGGGGAGATCAACTCCGGCTCATGGCGGTTCCATTTTCGTGATGGCGGGTTGGAGACGAGAGAGAGCAAGGAATTGTTTTAGGGTTTATAAGGTGGGAAACAAGGGAAAATGTTGGGACTTAGTTTTAAAGAATGTCCACGCGGTACATAAAATGAAGTATAGTCAATAAAGCAATGCCAAAAAAATTACTTGGTGAATCATCCTTTTGCCTTCGGAAATAAGACTGCTTCCTCTCGCTCTCACGCGATTCACGAGTAATGCGATGGCGTCAGCTGTTCAATTCTTAGACCAAATTAAGATCTTTAGGGATACAATATATAGAGATTAACACATGATATCGATATCATCCATACAAGTAATGCGATGGCGATAGGTCCGTCATTCTTTCAAGAGTAATAGAGATTTTTGGATTGCACAATATTTCGCAGAAATTGGTCTACTTGCTTAACTGGCTCCCAACGGAGAAGTAAATTTTTGAAATTTTGTATTTAATACACATAAGTTCATAGGGAGGTGGAGATCCGATTATCTGGTGGTCCATAAAACACTTTGCAAGTCTCATAAACCAATTAAGTTTTTACTTCTTTGGCTTGTGCAGGTTGTGATTTACCATAGTTTGCACTTGACTAGGAGTGCTTCCTTACTTTTTAATGGCGAATTTCCTAATCTCATTGTACCTTTGTTAATTAGTTCTAAGTTTTTTAATTTTGCCAATCGATTTTTAAACATTTTCACTTTTTGTTAATTGAGTCAATCTAAGCAAATTTTAGCCGAAAATCTCGGACGTTGACAAAGAGCTCGCAGGCCATTGCCTCTGGTCAATTGTTAAGGCTTGGTGATTGGCTGGAGAAGGAACAAGGGAAGGAAGAAAAAAGGAAAAAAAAAAAAAGAATAACAAATTCAAAATTCGAAATTTTTAAAAATATCATTAAAAATTATCACGTTAACGTTAGCCGCCAAGTAAGATGGCTGACACTTACATCGGTATTTTCCAATCAAAATTTATTTAATAAATTAAATTGGCAAATCATGAAAATAGTTAAGATTTAACTAACAAAATTAAAAGGTTTACGACTTTTTAGACAATTTTCCCATGGTGAGTGCTTTTGAGGAGGCATCTATATCCAAGTAGATGGAGAGAGAGAGATTATTGTCAGAAATTGTTGATATGGCATATACGTATACACTACTTCAACTACTGTCTCATTATAGTTGAAAATTGCTAACATGGCATATGCATATTCCTACCCCCGGGGGCCCCTTTCTCTCTCTCTTTTCTCTATTATCAACAAGCTACGCCAACAGTGAGAGAACTTGACTAAAGGGAAACAATATCCTCGTTGTCATTGAGACATACAGAAATAAAGTGGCTCACAGCGATTGACATCTTGTGAAGATTAGTAAGAGAAGAGGCGTTGTCGGCAATGCAGGTGATGCAAGAGAGTAAATGACGATAGCGATATGCGCTTGACTAAGCCTGTGCTACAGTAGAGATAGAAAAGAGAAGAAATCAAGACGTTCTAATAACGAGTCACATTTATTCCATGATTATGCTTCTATTGTAATTACCAGTGACCAATGGAGTCGAAGGGAGGAGAAGGACATAGCCCGGGAGTTTGGAAGCGCATCACAACATTTTTTTCTTTTTTGCAAAGCAAGTGAAATATAATGCAATTCATGTCGGCTTATTACTACTAAACGACAATACTCCTTATATCTATATGTAATTTAACTAATATCTTTGTTTTGAGGTCGTCATCAATCTCTAATTTTTTATACAATAAATGACTAATTTAGATCGCTAAAATTTAGATGTTAATTAATCAATGTCATCATCCTAGCATTGCCTTCAATAAACGAAAAAACACATGTTAAATGATCCATTGTATTGAAATGATGTGACCACTAAAAATCCAAGGGGGACGCACTCTCCAGTACGATTTCCTTGTACCCTTCACTTACAGACTCAAATGAAAGAGAATGCATAACGTTGTCTAATCGATTTGCTATCGAGTCCATAGCTTTATTTAGAGAGACTTGAACATTACCAATTCCATGGAAAGACACTTCATTTAATAATTGCATTCTCATACCTGATTTGAGAAACTTTAGAGAGCCCGTGTTACGGTAGAGAGAAAAAGGAGAAGAAATCAAGACGTTCTAATGGTGTACGGATTTTTCTGTCGATTGGTATGCTCTCCTACTCCCGAACGATGCTTTAGGGACCCGACTATTCTCGACACAATACGACAACACGACTCGAAAGTAATGCAAATCTGTTGAGACAAATAAGCACTCAACACACCGCATGATATGAATTGATTTGGAACCAACGTGAATTATACTGTTTTCATCCATGTTCACTGAAACATGGTTTGTGATCATATTACAACAATTTTTCTTTTTTGCAACACATACGAAATATAATACAATAAATGTGGGCATATTACTACTAGATGATAATTATCCTAATATCCATATGCAATTTAACTAATATTTTTGTTTATAGGTCATGATTAATTCCTAATTTTCTTATATATGAATGTGGTTGCGAAAATTTATATGTCAATGAATAAATGGTATTGTCCGGTAATTAAACGCGGCCTTCAATAAACTAAAAACGTGTCAAATGCTTTTCTTGTATTTTAAGAATCGAAATTGTAGTTTGGTCCCCTTTCGCCTTCAATAAACTAAAAACGCGTCAAATGCTTTCCTTGTGTTTTAAGAATGGGGCCAACCGAAATTCCAAGGGGAACGCACTCTACAACAGTTTGGACCCCTGGTAAAGTATCCTCGTACCATTCGTGGCTCATTGTGCTGTTAAGTCACCATCGCAAGGAATAAAAAAAAAAAATAATAATAATAATAAAAACTTGTTTAACGAGTCGGGTCCCAATATGTGGTTCTCATGACTTTTCCATTCCCCGTCTCCGTCATACATTTCAATCCAATGAGCTCCTTGGAGCTAGATTCTATTATATATCTACATATCAGGTTACTGATAACCCCCAGGCAATTTTACAGGTTTTCCACCTACTAAACTTGAAAATTGAATATGTCGCTTGATACAATCCATTGCCATCTCTTTATTTCTTGTCTCCATGAGAAATAGCAAACCAGCATTTTTGAGCCACTAGGGCTCTCAAGTTCTGGATAATCACTCAAATGAAAAGAACGCACATCATTCTCTGGTTGATTTACTATCAAATCCATAATTAGAAAACAAATTCAAAGAAAGATGCTCATTTCAATAATTCAAGCATTGTCCTATGTGATTGAGAAACTTTAGAGAATCTATGGTTAATTCTCCTTCTAGAGATGAGATCTGATTGCTCTTAAATCTACGCCATAATAATCATCATCCGCCCTCCCTTTATCGGTCATCTTTGCTAGCTCGTCTTGAAACCTTCGCACTGCTCTCTCCGGCAACATTATCGGCACCACCCGAAGTCAGCCTATTCCAACCCGACCTTGGTCGCATCAGCCACCTCATGGCTCCAAACGGTCATGTACATCGGCTGTCCTTAATTACTAACACATCGATGAAGGACCTCCCGGATTCTTCGCTCACCATTTCTTTCGCTTTCTTCACCAACTCCGCTGCATATCCTAGTGGGATATTACACAGATGGCCAGCCTTGAAAGGACCATTGCATAAACTGACGTGTTCCCGTAATAACCACAAGGCAAACCGTGGCCTCGCTTGCCTCGCGCGTTGATCATGAACGATTGGCGGACATCTCTCGACAAAGTTCACTATTTACTTAGAATGAGTCAAAAAAACTTTTCATGCTGCTAACTAGAGATGACCAGTTCTTGGACAGTATAATTTCCACTCATAAATTGGGAACTAGATTGATGGGACCGATTCCTCATTTTTTGAAATCGGGAACTAGACCATCACCTCTTAGAACCAAACTAAAAGGAATTCTCAAGTGAGTAAATGGAACCAGTAACTATGAGCGAGCAAGCAATTAAGGCTTGGACATTTGGAGCAAGGCAGTAGGTTACGTTTGGTTTATTTATTTATTTATAAATATTTAAGAAATCTAAGATTGGTTTGAGAGGGTATAGGGAAAGAGTGAATGTGATTATGAATAAGATTAGAGTTTCTTTAAAGATTTTTAAGAAATAAAAACATAAAATATAAAAGATTAATCAGTCCGGTCCAAGCAATCTGGGTGGACAGTTCTACCCCTAAAATTGGGAATCAAACCAACACCCTAGAAACCACCCGAATTCGACATGTTCAGTCAAGTTCAAGCGATTCTCCTGGCTCACCCCTAGTCCTGGCATGGGCAGTCATCGTTCCAAGCCCTTCAAAGGTCCATTGGAGAATGTCCAAACTAAAATCACAAGTCATTTGCAAGTGACTGAAGGTAAAACGTTGCTCAGCAAAATTCAACTACTCGTTGCTTTATGCATCCAAGTCCCAACAAGCTTGTATGTGAAGGTAGGGAGAATTACCAAGATAATCCTAAACTTATTGCAATTGTACTAATTCAGTCATAAACTTAATTTTTTACCTAAACATTTTGCAATTGTATTAATTCAATCCATCCGACAAATTTGGTAAATTTGGCATTGACGTGGATGTCAGACGTTCGGTGAACACTAACATAGATAAATTTTTAATAATATTTAATTTTTTCAAAAACAAAATATTTTTTTCTTTTTTTTTTTCCTTTCTCTCTTTTTTTTTTTTTCCATCCTTCTTCCTTTGGCTGGTCATTAGACTAAAGTGATTGACCAATAACGAGCTAGGCAAGGGTGAGCTTGCCCAACCACTAGCAAGGCGAGCCTCCTCCAGATCTAGCGAGGTTGAGCCTCGCCAGTGGCTCGACGAGCTTGACCTTGCCATCACTAGGTGAGGTGGGCCTTGCCCGATCCAACGGGGGCTCACCTCGCTAATGGATGGGTGAGCTCACCCTTGCCGAGCTCACCACTGGTCAATCGCCTTGATCTAGTGACCTACCCTTACCTTTGGCCAATCGCTTTGGTCCGAGGATTGGCCAAAGGAAAGAGGATAAAAAATAAAAAAAAAAAAAAAGAAAATATAAAATAAAAATATAAAATTTCAAAAAAATATTATGAAAAATTATTTATGTCGGCGTCGGCTTAATAACTAGCGTCTACGTTAGCGTTGGCCCGATCAAATTTGGTTGGATGGAATGAATTAACACAAGTGTAATAAATTTAGAACTTTTTTGGTAATTCTCCTGTGAATGTATATGCAGGCTATATGTATGCCCATGCATGATGTATGAATATTTGTGTTGATTGGCATTCTCTCCTACTTCTGAACGAGGCTTTAGGAGCCCAACAATTCCTAACACGGTATGAGAACATAACTCGAATGCAATGAGAATTCATCAAGGCAAATCTGAACTCAACACACCACATGATATGAGTTAATTCGAAGCCAATATGAATTATAATGTTCTCATCTGTGTTCATTGAAACACATTTTAATACGCACATGAAATATAATATAATTTATGTGGGCTTATTACCACTTAATGATAATGCTCCTGATATTTATATGTAATTTAGCTAATATATTTGTTTAAGGATCATGGTTGATTCCTAATTTTTTTTTATGTAATGAACGATTATATGGAGTCGTTAAAATTTAGATATCAACAAATAAATATTATTATCCAGCATAACTAAACATCGCCTTCCATAAACTAAAAACATATTAAATGATTCATTATGATTAAGGATTTATTTTGTGAGATATAATATTATTCGAGAAATCCTAAATGTTGCCAGAGTAAAGGTTCATGGCTTCTATAGTAATTCCTACAAAAGCGACAAGTCTTTTGAAATGTCGAAACAGACCATGTACAAAATAATTCTATTAGATTAAATAAGTATTTTGTGTCAGAAATGAGGCATTGCCTTCTATAAACTAAAAACGCATTAAATGAGCCATTGCATTATGAAGAATGGGGCCACCTCAAAATTCCAGGGGAACGTACTCCACAACAGCGTGGTCCCCTCGGATGGTATCCTCGTACCATTCCTCGTTGTGTGGTTAAGTCGCAATCGTAAGGAATAAAAAAAATCATAAAAATAAAAAGCGTGTCCAGTCGCATCCTGGTATGTGATTCCCATGACCTTTTCACTCCCCATCTTCGTTGAAGCTAAGATTATCAAATTACCCCTAGCCCCCAAGCAATTCCAACGGATTTTGCGACTGCTAAACTTGAAAAAAGAAAAAAACCTAAAATTGGAGACGTCACCTGTTACCATTCATTACCATATCTTTATTTTGCTTTAGAGGTTACCATTCATTACCATCCCTTTATTTTACGAGAAACAGTAAATTCGACATTTCTTGAGTCGTTATAAGACTCTCGAGACCTGAATAATCATTGAAATGAAAAAGAACACATCTGATCATCTAATCGATTTACTATCAAGTCCATAATTAGAAGATAAATTCAAAAAAAGATGCTCCATTCAATAATTCAAGAATAATTCAAGCATTGTCCTATGTGATTGAGAAACTTTAGAGAATCTATGGTTAATTATCCTTCTAGAGATTCGATCTAATTGTAGTTGAATCTACGCCATAACGATCATCACCCTCCCTTCTTTCATCCGTCATCTTTGCAAGCTCTTCTTGAAACCTTCGCATTGCTCTCTCCGGCAACATGATCGGCACCACAATCCCTTCCTCCCCCTTCCTCGTTCTGTACTTCACGTAAAAGCTTATCAAAGGAAATGCGCCTGCAACCCCACCATATGCCGGCTTCCCCCACCCGAAGTCGGCCTCTTTGAACCCGACCTTGGTTGCGTCGGCCACCAGGTAGTTCCAAACGGTCGTGTACTTCGGCCGTCCCTTAAGGACTAAGACGTCAATGGAGGACCTCACATATTCTTCGCTCACCATTTCTTTCGCTTTCTTCACTAACTCAACCGCGTATCCCAGCGGACTGTTGCACAGATGACCCGCCTTCGAAAGCACCGTTGCATACACCGACGTGTTCCCGTAATAACCACGAGGCACATCGAGGCCTTGCTTGCCTTGCGCATTAATCATGCACGATAGGCGGACGGCATCATCCGGCTTGATCTCGAGGGCGATCGTGCGGCACTTCCACAGGCATGCCGTAAGTAACTCGTACGTGGAGGATTTTGGGACCAGATGGTGAGGGAGGCCTTTCTTGATTGACGCCACTTCGCGCTGGCCGAAAAAGAAGGATCTGTGTACCATGTTCTTGGGGTCCAACGTCACGGCAGCGCTTCTGGCGTCGTCGACCACATCCTCGAACTCAGGGTGCCTGCACGTCGCTCGCAGTGGGTCTCGGGCGCAGAGGATTTCTCTCTGCCAAACAGGCAGCCAAGACGGCGCGCGTGCGCCTCTTGCGAGTTCTGCGGCCGCCTTCAGGAATTGTCTGAGGCCGAGGGAATCGCTGATGGCGTGATTGAGCCGGATTCCGAGGATGAAGCCCCCGCATTTCAAACGGGTCACCTACAAATCGGAAGGAACTCGGTAAAAAACCACAGAAGTTACAGCAGGTTGATTATTCAGAGCAGGAGGGCATATCTCTATGTCATTACAGTCGATAACCTGAACCAACAACAGAGGGCACCCAATGATGCCGCCGGACCCGCCCACATCACACAACACCTCGTCCACGAAGCTGCACGGCGGCCTCATGGAGTCGCCGAGCTCCTCGAGGCTGAAGTCGGCGTCGGCCTCGACGAACAGCATCCCCTCGCCGGTGCAGTCTACTGCGAGCTTGCGGTTCGGCCCTTCCCGGATACGCCCGGCCAACGGGTAGTAGTACACGAGCGCCTTCCCGAGCGCTTCCTTGACGACTCTCGCCGGGTCTTCTCGGCCTCTTATTGGGGGGCTGTTGGGATAGAAGAAAAGGAAGGGAATCTGAAAGCGAAAACCCTCCTGATCGTCCAGATCCGAAAGGGGCTTGAGCTCGCGTGGCGTCACCTGCGACGGGGAGATCAGCTCTGGCTTGTGGCGGTTCACGGATAGTAGTGCCGGAGAAGAAGGTGGCAGTGAAGCCATTTTTATGATGGCGGATTGAAAGATTTAGAAAACTTGGGAATCGGTCGTGGTTTATATAGTGGGAAACAAAGGAGAAGTTGGATTTTGTTGGACTTACTATGGACCTAGGAATTTAGTGAAACTTTTACTTTAAATGTTTTTTTTTTTAATTTCGAACCCATTTAACACATGGAGTTTTTTTTTTTTTCAAAATATAATTGAGAAGATGCCAAAAAAGTTATAAACCTATTATATTGATTTGAACTCAGTCCTAAATCATTTAATTTAACTAACTTAGTCCTAAACCTTTTTTCCGTTGAACTAATTAAGTTCGTCAAGCAAATATTGATCTAAAATCGCTTACATGAATATTGAGCATTTTATCCGGTATGATCGATGCCGACTTTGGCGTGGAGCCAATTTTTGTAATTTCTTATTAATTTTTCAAATTTTTTATATATTGATCTTTTGTTCTTTTCTTTCTTTTTCATTATTTTCTCCACCAATTGCCAGGCCTTAACGATAGCTAGCGGCAGGCAAAAGATGACGACTAGTGAGGATCGCCCTTAGGGGCTCGGGGAGGTCAACACCACAAGGATTGGCAAGGGGCAACCTCGCCAGCCTCAAGTGTTGGACAAGTCTCGCCAGAGGCAAGCAAGGGCCAACCTTGTTGGGATTTGATAAGAGGTGACCTTGCTAGCCTTAGGCAAGTCTCACATCACAAGACCTGGCAAGATCGAGCCTCACCTGAAGTTGGCGAGGCATCATTAGTCATTGCCTATGGCCCATCCTTGACCATTGCCAAGGCTTGGCATTCGGCAAAGAAAGAGGAAAAAAAGGAAAATATAATAAAAGTATAATAGCAAATTATAGAAACTGGCCATGTCAGGGCCAACTGTGCCAAGTGAGACAGCTAAAGTTTACGCTAGCGATTTTCAGCTAAAATTGATTAATGGGCTCAATTGGCACAAATGCAAAAGTTTAAAACTTTGATAAAAACTCAAACTTTAAGTTTAGTTCTAATTTTACTTATAACTTCTTTTTATCTCAAGAAAAACTCTCAATCTTTACTCAAGTTCCAAATCTATTTTTTATTAACCTTCCATCCAACATCATGCAACGTGGCATTTCCACGTCAGCCATCAGCAAGCTGACAAGGCATTTAATCTTTGTTTCCCATTTTCTGTTCTCTTAGGACTGCATCACAGATTCAATCCGTGGGAAAAGCATCTCATTTTTACCGAGCGTGAGCGATGGTCCAAGCTAGAACAAGGGCTGGATCAAAATCCAGCTAGCCATGTTGGTTCTAGACCGATTCTAGACGGAACCCGACTTTCTTCAGTGTGCACGTCTCCTCACCCATCATTTCTCTCTCCTCCCCCAAATCCCCCCCTTCTCCCTGGACCAGCAGCCACTGTTAGCCACCCTCAATCGACGACTTGGTGAAGAAGGTAACTTTGCCCTCTTTTAGGCTGCGAAAGAGAACATCAGAAATCAATGCGCCGCTAAAGAAGAAGAGCTGTGAAGATTCATATGGCGGAGAGGGAGGAGGTTGGTTCTTGCTCGACAAGTTCACCTGCCGACAATGAAGTTTTCAGGGACAGGGACGTGCATTGAAATCATCGCAGTCACGTTGTTCCCACCAATCGCGTCCCATGCAAGGACACGAGATTATTTCAAAAGCACTCTCCACCAAATGTGGCCGAGGTTTAATTGATGTGACAGAACATCTGATTTGCAGATGATGCTCGTGTCAAAAATAGTTCGCGCGTACACTCATTGCGTTGAATATCTTATCACCCTTTTGTTGTGGTCATATGCAATTCGAGTACTGCCATAAAAGCAATCATTCATAAGTCATGTTGCATCGATAAATTCTTGATTGAACTAAGAAAAATAAACTGCACACGCTAGTATCTCCGAGGGGTGTATATTAAATTTGGTCTTATCAAGAAGCAATCGAGTAATAGGATAATCCAACGTTCTAACTCAGTGTATTTTAATTATATAACCGATCATTTTTAAGAAATAATTTTAAATTGTTGATTTTTCCTAAAACGAATACATCCAAAGCGATTTGAAAATCGACACACTTTTGATGTGCTATATGACCTACCCGATAAAAAGCACACACTTCGTTTATCATGTCACTGTGTAAAATTTGTCTTTATATACTCACAATTCATGATCAAATGACACATAACCACATAGACATTCTTGTACTAGATACACGTTGTAAATCCGTCACGTGCTATAGCATTCACCTTCTGTAAAACATGACTTCCAAATTTTCAAGAGGCTATGCAGCATTGACTGATAGCAACTCCTTTCATTATGCTTCTGTGAATTCTCCATTGGTTTTCATTTTAGGATCCTATAACATCAGACGCGGGCCTCAAAGAAGGATTCGCAACTAACCTTCTTTACATCAACATCGATGGTCTCATATTGGTTCAAACCAACGATAACTATCCAAAGCCTAGGCTGGCATACTTTCAAAACCGATAAGTAGGTTCTAATTAAAGTACAATCCGAATCAACCATGAACTAGCTTGCCACGAAGATGCAAGAGGGTACTAAGAACAAGTGGATTGAGGCTAGTGGTCATATTGTCGGGAAAATGTAGTAGAAGCCCAATAACTATGCAAGGGGACATCACCAAAAGGGAATTCAAGTTTGAACCCGTCAACATATCTAATTGGATTTATCTTCACTCAAAAATTTATGAGTTAATTATGATATATTAACTGCTTCACATTATACCACTTACCCAATGTTAGACTTTTCTAACACAACTCACTCGTGCATCTTAACAATCTCCTTCTTATATGCAAGTTCAATGTTAGATCCTACTCTCCTTAATCCAAGCATTCTTCTGCATCAGGATATTTCAGCTTGAATCTCCATCAATGTCTAACTTCATATGTAAATTATTTCTTTTGACCGAAATAGGAAGTTTGTCATCGAGCCCACATTGCTACACACCCTCTTAATCCAGGCATTTTTTTTTATTTTTTTGCATCAAGATATCTCAGCTTGAATCTCTACCAACACCCAACTTTATCCCTAATCTCTTTTTCCGACTAAACCATGAAATCTGCATGTGTGAACTCGGTATATTGTTTTGCTTTTGATTGAACCATGAAGTCTACCATTAGGCCCACATTACCACATCCCCTTAATCCAAGTATCATTCTGCATCAAGATATTTCATCTCGAATCTCCATCAATGCCCAACACCATTCCCAGTCTCTTCTCCCGACAAAGCCATGAAATCTACATGCATGAGCTCAATATTAGGTTCTACTCCTGACCGAACCACGAAGTCTGCCATCAAGCCTGCGTTGCCACATCCCCTTAATCTAGCTATCTGTCTGCATTAAAATATCTCAGATTGAATCTCTATCAATACTCAATTTCATCCATGATCTCTTTCTCCAAACCGAACCATGAAGTCTGCCATCGAACCCATCTCGATATCATTTTATATCAAGATGGGTCCACCAAGTATCCTTCTACATCAAGATATCTCAGCTCCAATTTGCATCAACACCTAACTTCATCCCTAGTATCTTTCTCCCAACCGAACCATGAAGTTTGTCATCAAGTCGGCGTTGTTACATCCCTTAGATCCAAGTATCCTCTTGCATCGAGATATCTCAGTTTGAATTTCCATCAATGCCCAATTTCATCTCTAGTCTCTTTCTTCCGACTAAACTATAAAATCTACCATCAAGGTCGTGTTATTACACCACAAACCCACTTGCCTGGAAACCGCACTACTCACTAGATTCCTTTGAGCCCGCATTACTTCACCACAAGCCCACCAACTTAGAAACCGCATTGGCTATCAGATTCCTTCCTTGAGAAATTTATCACATACCATAATAAGATTAGGAGCCCACCAATCTACCATTGGCTTTAATACTATTCATTGAGAGCGCGCAATAGACTGATACCTTCATTCATGGAGAATGTCAAGAGGTTGCTCAAGTCTGAACCCATCAATATATTTTGTTGGACACACTACTTACCAACGTGAGGCTTTTCTAAATATACTCATATCTATGTCAATGCTGCGATTAGCCAAAGATGAGGTCTTGAGACCTCGCTGACCGTCTACATGGCTTGACCTTACTCGACCATCATGATGTCGATCTCACCATGGCTAGGCAAGGCTCAACCTATGGCGAGGCTCGACCTCACGATGGTAGGAAGAGGTTGTCGATGACTGGCTAGAGGAGGAAGAAAAAGAAGAGATGGAAAAAAAAAAAAAAAATAGAGAAAAATCTTATAAAATTAATATTAAAAAAGGAAAAAGAAATCCGTAGTCACAAAAAAATTTGAGAGTCATGTCAAATGTGTTTTTGTTCTTTTTATTTTCAGAAATAAAAATTATGTACAGTTATCAAACGTGTTTGAATACTCATAAACTCGTTCAAGGAAATAAAGAGCAAAAACTATTTCTAAGTTAAAATTATTCCTAAAAATAGAATAATTACCAAACAGACCCTTAATGGCCTTCTTTCCTTTCGTCTTTGCTTGTCACATACTGTTCATAATCTTCATCCTCATGCCACATCTCATCCGCGACCACCCAGAGTCTCTTGCCACCGATTTGACCTCCATCACTGCTCCACCATTAGTGGAGACCCCTTCGTGGCCAATATGTTTAACATGGGGATACTTATGGGAGTTAAGGAAAAATTTGAAGGTTCTTTTTTAGGAAAAAAAAAAGTTCAAGATAGAATTGGTATTAAAACTAAAATTTTGGATTTTATGGAATTAGGCCATTTATTTATTGAAAAGTTTAATGTACCTTGCGTGGAATTTGAAGTATGAGCACGTGGCCGTTTTTGTTTGGATCATACGAAAACTTGTCTTGGATACATAAAATTATGTATAATTAGCTAATTATTTACAACTAATTACTTTGTGTAATTTTGCTTTCTCTTGTTCTCATACGTGAAAGAATGCAGTTGGCTTCATACGTTATCTCTTGGACGCGTATGATCACATTCTCTCTCCTCGTATGCATATGTTAATTTCGAGATCTTAGTTGCTTGGAGCATTGAAAAAATTCTAACTCAAAACTAGGGGTGAGCAGCGGTTTAGGGTCGACCCTGGACCAACCCTGGACCGGCCCAACCCTGCCGGTCCTGGTCCGGTTCCCAAGGGGATTGGGTCGGTCCTTGGTCCTAAAATTCCATGACCAACACTGTGCGGGTTGGTCTTCGGTCCTAAGAGTTTTGGGTCGGTCTAACCCTGGACCAACCCTGTATATTATATTATATTATTTATAATTCTTTTATATATTCAAACCTAAGTAAAATGTCTATTATATTATATTATATTGAGATGTTCTATCAATAACACTAATAGTAATTTCAATTTAAAACTTTTGTTAAGTATTAATTACGTGTCGTTTGTTTTGTTTTCAAGTGTTTAGAAGTTCAAGTGAATTAACAAGATGTGAAGTTATATATTCATGGTTTATATTAAGTATTTTGAACTTTTTATGATTTAATTGTATTTTACTAATGAATTTCAGCTGCACTTTGCTTTTTAATTTGTGTCAAATGGTGGAAGTTTTTGAAGAGTAGAGTAGTACTGCAGTTGCTACGGTGATTTGCTAGTCAAGTGGTGTGAAGCTCATTTTTTGGTTAAGTAGACTCTACATGATCAAATGTTAGTCAAATGGTGCGAAGCTCATTTTTTGGTTGAGTGGACTCTACATGATCAGGAAGACGCTTTTGCATATGGTGTTATAAATATTAAAGATAGATGATTACAAGAACTTTCCATCTTGTCCCATATCTCGATGAGCGGTTAGCGGATACGAAATTTCTATTATTGTGTCATCTTAAATTTGCTAAATATGTATTGATATTTTATAGTTTAGTTGCACAATACCGTATTGTTGATGGATGTGTAATTTGAATTTGTAGGTTTGCTTTTTTAGGAAGTATAAAAAATAAGACGAAAAAATTATCGATCGGTCCTGGGTTGACCCTGGAACCGGACCGAACCCATTGGGTCGGTCCGGTCCTTGGTCCCAGGCTCAATAGGGTCGGTCCTCGGTCCTAAAAATTGAGGACCGACACTATACGGGTTGGTCCTAGGGTTAGGGGGTGGCTCGGACCAACCCGGACCATGCTCACCCCTACTCAAAACCCAGAGGTCACCCACTTGAGTTTGACAATGGCCACCCCCACAAGCCAAAAGTCTAGACTCAATCAATTCATAGGATTTGAATGTTATTTCATTGATTTTAAGGTATCATCTCTACATCAACTGTAACTATCAGAGGCGATGTCTAAGGGAAAAAAATTTTCATTGATAACTAAACTTATCGTGTTCCCCAATTGACAAGACCTTACGAACTGGGGATTTGTGGCCAAGATTGAACAAGGGCTGAATCGAAACTAATCTAGCCATTTTGGTTATAGACCGATTGTAGACGGGACCCAACTTTATGTTGGAAAAATATGGCTTCGAATTGGGTAGAACAATGAAGTCGGATCTTTAGAGTACTCAAGTCGGACTTTGAGGCGTGATATCACTTTCTTTAAGGATTTATTTGCCCCACTACGTTGCTAATGGTCACCGGCAAATTTCCTCCAGGATACAACAAAGTCTCGGATGAGAATACTAGATAGCAATTTTAGTATTTCTCCAGGGTCTCTCATGGGAAACAATTAAAAACAATGGCTGTAGTTTCTCTCGAAAGAAAATGAAAAAATGGAAGAAGATCTATGTTTGATCTCAAAACAAACGTATTTATCTTTTCTTTCGAATAGAGGCAACTCTTCAAAATGTTGCAAAAAGAACAAAGACAACCTTTCGTGAAAAGTACTTCTCAAAGGTTACGTTGAAAAGACATAAAAATTCGGAATTAAATAAATAATAAATAAAAATAATCGTAACTTTTTGTGAACAGTTGCACTGTTTCAACAAGATTTTATAGTTAATATTTTATATAAATAAATCCGAATTTTCAATAAATAAAATTAACGATTGTCGGTTAGTGCCAAATCTCGTCCACGTGCGCACTCACATCTTTTGATGTGGGACAAGGCACCTCTTCATTTGTTTTATAAATAAACTACCAACAATCCCCTGCTTTTATTTATAAAACAAAAAAACAAAAAATAAAACATTAGAAATATACAACCAAAATTTTCATGAGATTAATATACATACATAAAGGTCTCTTTCGAGTTAAATCTTTACTTAGTGCAAGTATCTCAAAGCCCTATCAAAGTGACAAGTAGCTCGGCTTTAAACTTGTACTTTTATATAATAGAACCGGACATACCACACACATACACTAACCTCTTGTTTCAGCGAGAAGTTCTATATTACTCCGCACTATTATGGCCTTGTGCTTGATCCTGTTTCATGAGCTCTCTAGAAAGCAACCCTAACTTTCGTAAGAAGCGGCACCACTTCTAAGCTCATATAGGTGAAGTATCTACCATGTGTTTCTGTTACTATCAACACACTACAAACTTGTATCATACTTCATTAAGAATTCAATTCAGCCTGCAAAACGTAACAGACGATACTGACTTCTCATATCAGGGCTACGTCAGTATCAAACAATCACATTCAATAACTTGTTCTTACCCATTAAACCTTGTAACTAGTGATGTTCTAGAAAAAGGTCGGGTTACCATTATTGGTGATTTTAATTAAAGGGTTTCAGCCCCATTTCTTGTGAGGTCGTTATTACCATATGTCTTGGTAAAGCCTTTGTCAAAGGATCGGCAAGATTATTACTTGACCTCATGTAAACAATTGTTATGGTACCATCTTTAATCAATTGTCTCATATACTCATGTCTTAAACTAATATGTCTAAGACTTACCATTATAGGTGCTATTATAGGCTCTTGCCAAAGTAGCCTAACTATCACGGTGGATAGAAATAGGAGGCATAGGACTAGGCCACAATTTGATATTCAATAACAAATTCATAGTCCATTCAACCTCTTTCCCAAATTCTGCTAAAGCAATGATTCAAATTTCATAGTTGAGTGAATTATGCACATTTGTTTCTTGCTCACCCAAGAAACCACACATTCACGTAATGTGAAAATTAATCCATTAGTGGATTGTTTATCTCTCACACTTGTAATCCAACTAGCATCGGTATATTTTTCTAATATAGCTGGATTATTATAGAACAATAAGATAACCCTCCAATGTTCTATATTGGATTACTAGTATTTACTCAACTTGCATATACAAAAGTAATATCAGGTCTAGTATAATGTATCGCATACATTAAATACCCATAGCACTCACATTAAAAACTCTCCACCAGGAATCAAATGAAGTACTTATATATTTGAAAACAAGATGTTTAAATCTATACAACATCTTCTCCATTTAATCACTTTAGCTCAAAGAATAACCCCCACTATTTTTAAATTTTAACACTTAAGATAATATCTGCTTCACCCAAATCTTTCATTTTGAAAATGAAAGTCAGATACTTCTTAATCTCAATGATTCCAGTCATATTAGTTCCAAAGTCCCCTTTGCAGATAACCCCACTTCAAGAATATTCCAAGAGGTAATTAATCGAAATTATGCATCATCAAATTTTCATCCTCGATGAAATACATACATCAAAATAGTAAATCAATGCAATTCTACTCTCTTGGCTCATTTATGCTATTCCATAGAATCAAATCTATGAGGGGCAAGGACAGCAAATAGAACACATTATAACCAAACAAGGGACACCCAAAAAACCCATTCAGTATCTCCAGATTGCCTCCATAAATAGAGCACTACATATCATCCCATGCATGTAAGAACATTCTCTAAAAATTCAGTAAATGCGAGCGAATTGAGTATCGAGGTATCAAAAGTGCATAAACTAGAATTGAGAGAGGCGAAAAGAAGATACCAGCAATTCTAGGAATGGAATCAACAACATCGAATAATCCGAATCTTCTAAAAGGTATAATCAAAGCCATACCTCATTTCTTCATCAAATTGCACGCAAGGGCAAAACCAAAAATTTAACATTATTATGCTTGAAACCATTAGATAATATGATTGAATCAAATTTTCATGTCACTGCTTATGTGCTCGCATAAGCCCATAATAACATAAACATTCGTGCACATATTAATCCAGGACATCAAGCAATCAAGCCGATTCCATTAATCCTGTGCTTGAATGCATGGCTCAAAAATACTAAAGCATGAAATGAATCAAGGCCAAAAGTCTAGCTCAATCACATGATACCAAAATGCTATTAAAGTTCTGATCTTCTCTTTCCTGATAAAGGTTAGAAATTATTATATGCAGAAATAAAAATCCCATGGTGCAAAATGATAGATCAACCCTTCAATTTACTCGACCAATTGATTCATCCCTTGTACATACATAAATTTCATCCACAACAAAGATCCTGCTATAGAGACGCAAGAACATAAATATGTGTAGACAAATGTCTCAATAAAAGAAACATACCCAGGATGTCACCATTGGCTAATCATGCATGAAACACTCATGAACTTCAATTTGATTAGAAACAATAACCTGCATTGGAGGAAGCTTTGATGGCCATTTTCTTGCTTGCCCCACAGCCAATCGGAATTTATTTAATAGGCCACATCAAACTCAATGATATCGATGAGATTAGCAACATTCAACAACGATGAGCAACTCAGTCCAACTCAACTTGTCAAAGGTCCAACTCAAGACCAATGAAATAATAAATGGAATGAAGCAAATAATCGAGAATATTATCACAGTTGATATAATCATTTTCTTCCCAAATTTCAAACAATGAAGTTACATACCTTGCTGAGGGTGTACGCAAGATCGCTATTGGCAACTTTGATGCTGATGATGATTACATTGGTAGCATCGAAGCCATTCTCCAGCGAGCAATTGCCATTCGCAATATCACACGGTGACTCGTCATGCATAGTCACGTAATCTTCATGCTCCCTCGGAACCTTTGCTCTCACATCACCATTCCTCCTATACGGGACGTAGAGAGGATGAGGCCCACAGAGATGCGAGTAAAGTCCCCATAATGTACTGATAGATCACCACCATCTCCATTTCCTTCTCTCTCCTTCGAATGAATCAACCAATGAGACCATAGAGACAGAGACAACGGAATGGAGATCTCTTGCTCTCATCTCACCCTGTCTCGGGCAATGCCGATGTCACGCAGCACAAGAGCGAATTGCGGTTCCAAAATCACCCTTCGTGGCCAGAAATTCATGACGCGGGAGTGACGTTTCATATGGGACACTTAAAGATGGATCACGTAAATTGACGAAATTGGGGGACAGCAGAATGGCAAGGTCTCCATCCCTCCTTGGTGAACCAACGTGTCAACGCCATATGTCAAATTCACCAGAAACCACTTTGCAACACTTCGCTGAATCCGTCCACGGACCTGCAAAATAATGAAAGCTCGCTGGTGCAAACCCAAAACAGGGAGTGACATGGGGTGAGACCCAGCAGCGATGGCGTGGGTACGGTGAAGCGTCGTGTCTGTTCGTAGAGGAGTAGTTGTGGGTGTGATCGATGCCGAGTCACGGCTGCAGTTTAGGCATGGGGCGTCTCCAAATAATTCCTCGGACAACTTTAAGATGGAGACACATATCCATTACTTTGAAACTGTTCTCAGTGATAATCACATTGAACAAACCAGCCATGAAGATAAACAATCCTCCAGTTGCTGGTTTTGGGGATTCGAATTCTTTTTAAGGCATTTGAATGCCAAGGAGGTAGTCACGTATCCGAGAGTCTGTCAGCAAACTGCTTCTCTTCGCCCTTGAAATTGGTGACAATCACGGGCTTGTGGCCGGGACTAATAACGACCTTGAACGACCAATGCCTCCTTGTCAAGCTTTTCTCGTACATCTTCAAGTTTTTCATCAAACGGTGGAACTGCGAACAGGGAACATCGGGGAGGCTTCTCTCTTTTTTTTTTCGCTTTTCGTCTTTTCTCCAGCGCGTTATTCACTGAGTAAAGCCCATAAGGATAAAAACAAATTCGCTGTGATAGGACGCCTCCCTTGACCCGCTTGCTTGTTTATGGTGCCTGCATCGCTCAATGGGCAAACTTGGCTTCTTGCGTCTTAATCTACGGCTACACGTGCTTCGAAATGTTGTAATCGACGTTGGCAAGGGACTTGATTATGTCGTCTACATCATCCTCGCTATTGTTGTCGTAGATGAACCAGCGCTACACTCCAATTCAGGCATGATAAATGACCCATTCCCCGATGAACCACCGTTTCCCCATCAAAGAAGATATCCTGCACTAATGCACAAAATAACCAAGAGACGCAATCCGAAGAAACATTGCAGTGTTCCCATTCAGTGCTAAGAATATTGATGCCATCAAATAATATAATATTGGGATCGATAAAAGCGCGGCAACAATGAGAGCGAAGGAGGCAGCGAAAAAAAGGATCCATATTTCCCTGGCAATGAAGTCCCACATCCTGGTCAGCGCACTCTACATTGTAAATGGCTTCCCAGCAACTTTACCTCTCTTGCTCGTGCGATCTTGTTTCACCACATCTAGACTTATGACTTTGATCGACTCTGACTCCATTGTTACGCAGATAAATCCTTAAAATTGTTGGAAAAATATGGCTTCGAATTGGGTAGAACAATGAAGTCGGATCTTTAGAGTACTCAAGTCGGACTTTGAGGCGTGATATCACTTTCTTTAAGGATTTATTTGCCCCACTACGTTGCTAATGGTCACCGGCAAATTTCCTCCAGGATACAACAAAGTCTCGGATGAGAATACTAGATAGCAATTTTAGTATTTCTCCAGGGTCTCTCATGGGAAACAATTAAAAACAATGGCTGTAGTTTCTCTCGAAAGAAAATGAAAAAATGGAAGAAGATCTATGTTTGATCTCAAAACAAACGTATTTATCTTTTCTTTCGAATAGAGGCAACTCTTCAAAATGTTGCAAAAAAGAACAAAGACAACCTTTCGTGAAAAAGTACTTCTCAAAGGTTACGTTGAAAAGACATAAAAATTCGGAATTAAATAAATAATAAATAAAAATAATCGTAACTTTTTGTGAACAGTTCAGACTGTTTCAACAAGATTTTATAGTTAATATTTTATATAAATAAATCCGAATTTTCAATAAATAAAATTAACGATTGTCGGTTAGTGCCAAATCTCGTCCACGTGCGCACTCACATCTTTTGATGTGGGACAAGGCACCTCTTCATTTGTTTTATAAACAAATTACCAACACTTTATTCAGTGTGCACGCCTCCTCACTCATTCATTAGGTTTCGATGCGTGTCCTCTTTATGTGGACCTCACCACGCCAAATCAATACTTGCCAAAAGTACTAAACACCCATCCTCTCTCTCTCTCTCCTCGGACCAACAACCACTGTCGGCCACCCTCAATCGACGACTTGGAGACGAAGGTGACGTTGCCCTCTTTATGGTTGTGCAAGGGAACTTAAGAAATCAATACCTTATAATATGTCTCATGTTTCGACCTAAAAATAAAAACATATCTCATTTTTCAGCATCTGCAAAACATTAATTGTCATATTTAATCATAAAAATGTTTTCCAAGGGCAACTTTTACAAGTCAAAAATATCTTATGTGTTTCTTTCTTAAAGAAGATGTTGCGTCCAAGCAGTCATCAATAAAACCTATAAAATCATTTTATAATAATGTTTAACAAATGCCACAAAAGCTATAAGAGCTAAAACCACCAATGATAAATCCCAAGAGCATTTTCAGTTTGTCATCGTATAATAACTTATTTACAAAATTGATTTACAGATTGGATGATCTCTAAAGTCCTAAATAATAAATATGTTCTGAGTAACTCAACGAATGAGCCATACACAGAGCACCAACAAAAATTTAACTACATCCAAGCATTTCAGATCGAGTAGAACCAAAACAGAGGACAGGGGACTGGTGACCTCAGCTACAGCTTCAATTATTCAGCAGGACTACAATGGATCTGGAATTCTTCATACACAGGACAACTATGAAGATGACCACACACATGACCAAGTATAGCTCTATCACAGCGAACCCATTTGAGCGTCTAAGCAGAGAAGCTATGGTGGGTACCTACTTTGCTAGACCAGATGCTCCGAGCATCATTTGCAATAGACAGAGACAGAGAAGAGAAAAGAAAAGTATTCATGTGAGGAGAGACAGACAGCATTCACAGCTTCAAATAGAAAGCAGACTCTGCCGCTAGCATTCAAGAATAGATCCATCATTGAGATCGGACATAGTTTGTACGTGTACTCAGAGGAAAGGATTTCTCGGCAGGAAAATAAATCGCCTGTCATTAGCGACCAAAGTTCAAATAAAACTCATACTTATGCAAAGTTTCCACTGTGTTCGGATTTTATCAAGCATACCTGTTCTTGCCGGTCTACTTCATCTTCTGCACGGAAGAAGAAATAGAAGAGACAGGAAGGTTATGAACATAATTAAGCACTGTAGTTAAAGGACATCCCTGCACAAATGTTATGTTTCGCATATGCTGCTTAGACAAAAGAAGAAAGAAATAAGAAGCATTTTTTGCTGAGAAAACCTGCACAGGCCAAAGGCCTACTCTCTCGGGAATGCAGCACTCAATTGGCAGGGCTCAATTTTCATGTTAATGGAACCGGCAATGACTGTGAAACCTTCTTTATAGAACCATACACAAATCCTGCCCATTGTCAGCTGAACTGATCGTGTTACTTGGCAACTCCCGTGTATCAGTTATCAAAATTGTTGGAATTCTAGTCGGCGGAAGACGACTTACCTGATTCCGATGCGCAAACTTTAATTAGCCCCGGAACGAACGTTGAATTGCCGATGAATCACGAACAAAAACTATCTCACGTCGGTTTGAATGCGATCACGAGGAAAGCACCCGATTTCCACGGCGTAAATGCAAATCGTTCTCGTAAAAGTGAAATGGAATGCCTTTGATGGAAAGGGGAGAGAAAGGAGCGTAAGTTCTCTCTAAACTTACTTTCTGCCAACAACCACAACCAACGGTTGTCTTCTAAGAGGTTTTTATACCTCTCACTTCATACCCTTTCAATAATATCTCGCACCCCATCATGGACGTACCTTTTTAATTACAACATATCTCACTCGGACATGATGGGCTTGATAGCTCTCTATCAAAAATATAAGGCATTCAACATTCATCAACTTTACAAAACAATTCATACTGGCAAATAAGTCGTGCGACCAGTGAGTACACCTGCACTTTGGAGCTCAAATTATGCACCTGTTAGGGATGACATAATGGCTACAACCCCGAAAAGAAATAAACAATCGATATCTCACAGTGCCCCAGACATATTTTGTTACATCAGTCCAAGTATACCTATCCCTTAAAGGCTATACTTGACTATTTTCAAAACACCATGTATTTACAATTATATCCGCAACCACAAAGGGCGATATAATTGGTCGACAAGTAAATACATGTGATAGATGTAAAACAATAATAATCTTCATTCGCACTCATGTCTCTCTCAATTTCAGAATAACTGCTTTCCTAGACATGTCTCATAGGCCATATCTATTCATGACCGCCCGTAACATGCTAAAGTAGCAACATTAATCTTTCACTTCGAGAATATAGTCAGAAGTAACATAGGGTACAAAGTTGAGGTAAATTATAAATTACCTCAAGGGCTCACACGATGAGTAAATAGGGATAATTTTACTCATCTTCCCTTATTGGTCGTACAATGCACATGTAGTATGAATTACATGCTATAGTGGATTACTCTTTCTATAAGAGCGTATGTCATTTATCAAATATATCCACCATACAGATCTTAGCTTAAACATAGTCACGTGCTTCTCACGTACTCATGTTTAGCCCGAGTGCTATATCAGCTCGCTTTCTATAACACCCAATTAAGTACTCGCATTTGGCATCTTTCAGGCATATATGATTGTGGGAATATCATGTTCGGTCTTATTATAAACAAATCACAGACCCCATCTTGACTCCAATCAAGGCGACATATTTTATGTACCAAACTTGCTCTTCAACATTTATTTGTACATAACGTCCCATCTCAACGTGCTAACTACAGCACTTGAGGCGATTGCTCGTGTGAGTAAGCAAATCATTGTCTACTGACATACTTTTCAATAATATATGTGTGTTTATGCTAGTCTTATAGTAGATTTGTACTTATTGATAAAACATCAAATCACTAATAAACAAACAAGTACAATACATATGTCCACAAATACATAAACCAATGATCCTCTACAATAACAGATATCACATTCTATGCAATCCTAGTGACATGCTATGGGTCAAGAATATGTCTCTAAGAATAGCTTTCGTAAATGGATCAGCAATCATTCTATTGGTTGAAATGTATTGCAGGATCACTTCTTTCTGCGCTATAATACTTCTGATGAAGTTATTCCTTATGTCAATGTGATTTGTCCTTCCATGATACTTGGGATCTTTCACTTAGGCAATGGCTGCTTGACTGTCGCAATAAACTGTCACCGGTCTTGGAACTTCAGTGACAGTGGCTAAATTTTCCAAGAAATGTTTTAGCCATACTGCTTCTTGCACTGCAGCAGAACATGCAATAAATTCTGCCTCCATCGTAGACAAGGCCGTGCATGTCTGTTTCTTGCTATTCGAAGAAATCGCACCTCCATTGAGCAAGAACGCATATCCGTAAGTCGATTTACGCTCATCCAGTCTCCACCCCAATCGGCATCTGAATAACCCAATAGGCGTAAATCATTCCCTTGGTAACAAAGTCGATAGTCCATGGTGCCCTTCAAGTATCTCAGGATCCTCTTCACTACTTTTCAGTGTGCTTGATCAGGATTTGATTGATATCGGCTCACCAATCCCACGGCATAGCATATGTCGAGTTTAGTACACATCATAGCATACATCAAACTTCCGACGGCACTAGCGTAAGGAACAGTTTCCATTACTTTAATTTCTTCTGGAGTCTTAGGACACATATTAGTACTTAGGCCTTCACCTTGCATAACAGGGGTATCAATGGAATTACAATGCTGCATATTGAAACGCTCAAGAATCTTCATAATATAAGACTCTTGTAATAAAGTAAGGAGTTTCCTCGATTGATATCTTTTGATCTTAACTCCTAATATATAAACAGCTTCTCCCATGCCCTTCATCTCAAAATTGGAGGACAACCATTCTTTTACGGTGATAACCAAAACCTTGTCATTTCCAACCAACAGAATATCGTCCACATAAAGTGATAAAATCACAAATTTATCTTTGGACCGCTTGACATATACACAGTGATTTTCTTCGATCATCGTGAAACCAAAAGTTATTATTGTTCGATGAAAACGAAGATACCATTGTCTAGATGATTGCTTAAGACCATATATTGAGCGATGAAGCTTGCAAATTTTATGCTCTTGACCTTTAGCTACAAAACCTATTAGTTGTTTCATATAGATTTCCTCATCTAAATCTCCATTGAGAAATGCCATCTTTAGATCCATATTGAGGCAAACCTTACAACTAGTGAAAAAGTTTCCTCATAATCTATACCCTCTTGTTGAGTATAACCTTTAGCCACAAGACGAGCCTTATACTTTTCAATGGATCCATCCGTCCTACGCTTAATCTTGAAGACCCATTTGTTTCCAATGGCCTTACGATTGGGTGGTAGATCAACCAAGTCCCAGATATGGTTTGCCCTCATTGATTCCATCTCATCTTCCAAAGCTTTTCTCTATTCTTCCTTATCAGAGGATGAGAGAGCCTCTTGAACAGTCTTAGGCTCGGCATCGTCCTTTTGAGCAATCATAAATACTTCCCCTTCAATTTAAAAACAACGACGAGGAATACTTTTATGATTACTTTTACGCAATTGAATTTCTCTTGAATTCAATTCATCATGCGATGCAACACTCCCACTTGATCTTGTGTGTTGAGATAAATCTTCATTTCCCTCTACAACATCAGTGGGTGTGTTATCATGATCTTCCATCTCATATAATTAGAAGTCCTTATCAATCTCACCTCTACTAGGAAAATCGTTCTCCAAGAACGTGACATCTCGTGACTCCATTTCGATCACACTTCCATCAGCTTGTTCACCTATGAACACGTACCCTTTGGAGTGCTCAGAATATCTTATAAAGATACATTTCTTCCCTCTATGACCTAATTTGCCATGTTTATGGGAAGAATCATGAACATAAGCTGCACATCCCCATGGACGTAGACTACTCAAGTCTGGTTTCCTACCAATCCTTATTAAGGGGTGGAAGTGACCGATTTTGAGGGCACATGGTTAAGTATATAGGCAGCAATCAATAACGCATCTCCCCAATAGGAGATAGGTAAATTTGTTTGCGCCATCATAGACCTAACAATTTCCAATAGGGTTCTATTCCTTCTCTCAGCTACCCCATTTTGTTGTGGAGTACCGGGAATAGTCAATTGTCATACAATTCCCTTTTCATCACAAAGAGTCTTGAATTGCTCTGATAGATACTCACGTCCACGATCGGTTCTCAATGCCTTTATTGTTTTGTTCAACTAATTCTCTACCATCGCTATATATCATCTAAAGCAGTCTAATGCTTCTAACTTATGGGAGATCAGAAAGACATAACCAAAACGTGTGAAGTCATCTATGAAAGTGATGAAATATGAGGCTCCATGCCTCGCCCTCACATTTAAAGGACCACAAATGTCAGAATGTATGAAATGCAATGGAAATTCAGCTGTAGTCTCTTTACCAAATAGTTTTCTAGTTGCTTTTCCCCCCAAACAATGTTCATATACGGATAGACTAACATTAGTGAGTGACCCTAAAAAGCCTTCTCTAGCTAATCTTTGCATTCTTTGCAATCCAATGTGACCTAATCTAGCATGCCAAGTACTTGCATCAATCTCAACGTTATTAGAAGACACAATTAAAGAAAAATAACCATCAACATTAACATTGTACTGATCATAGTCAATGTCTAACACCATAAAACCATTCGATGCATGACCTGAATTATAATAAAATGTTCCATACAAAATGTCAACACAATCACCATGGAAATTCAATACATAACCTAAGCTAAGAAGAACAACTACAAAGATCAAGTTTTGTCGAATATCTGGAGCATAAAGGACATCATGCAGGAACAGGTTTCGACCACCACTTAAGATTAATTTACATGTGCCGATACCCTTCACTTCAACTCTTGAGTTATTCCCAACATATATCCATTTTCTTCCAGGTGGTATCCGACGATACTCCACAAATGCTTCTCGGTCTCTAGCTACGTGATATGTTGCTCTTGAGTCTACAGTCCACATTGGATGAGATTCAGCAAGCATTACAGTACTAGAAACAAAAGCATTACTCAAAGTAATAGAGTAATAGGATACATTATTTGGCTCAGTGCATTCACGAGCAAAGTGACCCATCTTGCCACAATTGTGGCAATCCATCTTGGCCTTGTCCTTCTTCCCACCACGCTTCTTGCGTCGGAAGGTCTTAGCCCTTTTGGGTGCCTGATCAGTCATCTTCCCTTTGTTGTTGAACTGAAGATTCATCTTGCGCTTGAAGCCCGAAGCTTTACGCGAACTCGATTCAACACATAAGCATGGGTAGAGGATCTTGCAGCCTCTAAGCGCTCATTCTCTAATTCCAAATGACACGCAATATCATCAAAAGTGACAATGTTCTCATTATGCGTCATATTGATTTCATATGCTCCCAATTGTCAGGAAGAGACCTTATAACAGCCTGAACTTGTTGTTCATCAGTAAGGGAGTGACCTGCCGACTTCAGTTCATGGATCATGTTTGACATCTCCCAAAGATGCTGCCTCATCGTTACATTGGGCGCTTTCGGAATGTGTCAAACTTGATGGTGAGTCTCCTCAACTTAGTGGCAGATGTACCCCCAAACTTATCTTTCAAGGCAACCCACATAACTTGAGCTTTATCATAACTCTCAAACTCACACATGAAATCATCTTGCATACAGCTCAGCAACGTGATGCGAGCAATGCTATTTTTTTTTTCCAAGCTTGATAAGCTTCCAGATCTCTCCTGTGTTGAGCTGAAGTTCCATGGTATGGTTGAGGGTTTCCAAAACCTCTTGCTCCTCAAGGATGTACTGAACCTTTTGGTGCCAAATATCATAATTGTCACCGTTCAGCTTCTCACCCTTATTGAGGTCAGCCATAATGGTCTTGGATGCCGAAACCATAATCAATTGCTATATCACATTAACATAATAAATGCATAATTAATACTAACACACTTTACAGAGTAACACACATATTTAATTTGCAGTAAAGACAAACTAAATTAATGATAATTCAACAAAAGACACAAAAGCAAAAGTTCACTATGTTCCCAATAAGCTTTTATGTACAATTGTTATATTATCATTAATTAGTTTAATTTGCGCAAATTTTAAGTTCTAGGTGAGAACTCATTTCAATTCTACCAATCTACGTACTCCCACTAGGAAAAATAATTACATGATCTTATGTAATTTCTATATTTTTCCTTAACACAAAAACATAGCATGATAATAACCAACGTATAAACAACAATCATACTTCAACTATAATCAAAATCGCAATTCAACATGTAATAGATTTCCTACCATTGTTTGAATTTTCTAGCAACTAAAAAATTGCAAGTATATTAAACTATATACATGATATCATCAAACCAAACTCTACACAGTATATATGACATCATTTGCACACAAGCTAACTACTATATTTCCTGAACCACAAGAAAATACAAGTTACAAATGAATAAACTATGCATTAAACCCCCAAAAAATACGCGTACATAGGGTTTCCTACGCATTTTAATACATTTATAAAATTAAAAATTAAAAAATAATTATACCACAGTGTAGAGCACATCCATACGAACCCAATGCCTCCGACCACGCTCCAATCAGAGCTTGCACGCGCCCCCACGCGCCGCCTGAGTGCGCGGCGCGTGTGGCGCACGCGCCAGCGAGCCAAACGGCTCCTAGCCAGTTTGACCGCCGGACCGGTTGACCAGCCCGACTATTGACCAGTCAACCATCGGGTCAGTCAAGTCAACCGGGTCGGATCGGGTCATGGGTCGGGTCACCGGCCGGCAAGCGCCGCCGGCGATGACGTCATCGATGACGTCATCCGGCGACCGACCGTTGGATGACGTCACGGTGACGTCACCACACGCCGGTTCACCGACCGGCACGTGCCGGTTCGTCGGCTGGCGCGCGTCGAGCACGTGCCGGTTCGCCGACCGGCGCGTGTGGCGCACGCGCTGGCTTTGCCAGCGCTTCAGGCGCGTGGCGCCCACGTGCAACGGCTTCTGGCCGCGCGTGTGGGCGCGTCCGGCGTCTGCCGGCGGTGCTCGACCCATCGCCGAACTCGTCTCGACGAGCTCTTTCACCCGGTATATTCAAAATTTAATTTGGCCAAAAATTATTTAGAAAAATGGCCAAAACCGTACGGATGTACGCGACTCCGAACCCGTTCTTCGCTTCGGTTCAATTTCGAGTTTTTCAGATTGCAATTCCGACCAATAAACATCCAAACAGTGTAAATGTCATACTCTTGATCTCAATATCAAAAGGTAAACGAAAAAATTCAATGAAAAACAAGGCAGAAATCTTGAGCGTGCTCTGATACCAATGTTGGAATTCTAGTCGGCGGAAGATGACTTACCTGATTCCGATGCGCAAACTTTAATTAGCCCTGGAACGAATGTTGAATTGCCGATGAATCAAGAACAAAAACTATCTCACGTCGGTCTGGATGCGATCACGAGGAAAGCACCCGATTTCCACGGCGTAAATGCAAATCGTTCTCGTAAAAGTGAAATGGAATGCCTTCGATGGAAAGGGGAGAGAAAGGAGCGTAAGTTCTCTCTAAACGTACTTTCTGCCAACAACCACAACCAACGGTTGTCTTCTAAGAGGTTTTTATACCTCTCACTTCATACCCTTTCAATAATATCTCGCACCCCATCATGGATGTACCTTTTTAATTACAACAAAAATTCTACAAATTAGAAGTCTAGGACCCAAAATACTTGCCTAGCCACACACCCGGAACAGAATTTGAGAGTGAAGATTCTATTTGAACACCCTTTGCTCTTTTTTATCTTTCCAAGTTCAGCATCTCAGACGATTTAGCCTTTAAGCTTTTCAAAACATGCTAAGGTTTAAATGTAGCTCAACAATGTTTTCGAGCAAATCCAAACAAGAATCTATACTAACATGAGTCAGCGGAAGAAATCATTTCTGAAGGTAACGGGAAGCAGATTTCGCAATATTATCAAGGCACATGAGAGAACATAGGGCATTTGAGTCTTTCACATAAAGGTTTGATTCTCGATCTTGAGCTTCTGGCAAGGCAACAATAACCATGGCGGTGATACGAATGGGGACCTCTCTAAATGTGAATCTAGATGATATTTAGGCGTGCCTGTCTGATGAAGTACAGAAGCTTAGCTTTTTCACTTCGCCAGCACCATGACATACTAAGAAACAGAGATACAGAGCCTACTGCAGAACAAGCAATAACAAATCAGCAATGTATGTTATAGATGCCTCCATGCTTCATTAGATTCCTCGAATGGATGTCTCGACCCTCTGCACTAAATCCGAGTTGAGTCACGTAGGTAGTACAAAAATGGATGAACTCCCCATGTCCAAATGCATCAATCACATTGGCAACATGAGATTTCAATACCGCAAATCGCCGCAATATTACGAACTAAATTGCATCTACGCATTTTACTAGATTCATCAATGACCGAAGCTTTAGACAGAGGTCGTCGGCATTTCTCCAATCAAAATCAGAAGATTGCTCGAGCTCGTGATCACCAGAAAAGCGCGCATAGTTTGGAAATGACGCATATGCAGATCATTCAAATATGATGTTCAATGGTGCGAACGGGAAGAGCGAGAGTAGCAGAGACGAGAGAGAGAGATTTGAATGCGTCTCCGCATTTTTAATAATATTTTATTTTATTTTATTTTATTTTATTTTATTTTATTTTATTTTATTAATGGTTCTTTTTTTCTTTTCTTTTTCATTTTCTTTTTTTCTTCCTTTTTCTTTTTTTTTTTCCACCTTCTTCTTTGGCCAGTCGTCAAACTAAGGTGGCCACCTAGTGGCAAGCTACGCAAGGGCAAGCTCGCTTGAGCCCACTTGCAAGGCAAGTCCCTACTAAATCTAGCAAGGTCGAGACTTGCCAATGGCTCGACGAGCCCAACCTCGCCATCGATGGGTAAGGTCAACCTTGCCCAATCTGGTTGGGGATCGCCTTGCCAATGGCTGGTCGAGTTCGCCCTAGCCTAGCTCGCCACTAGCCGGCTACCTTAGTTTGACTGGCCTTTACCCGGACGGTTGCCTTAGCCCAACGATTGGCAAAAGAAAGAAAGGAAAAAAAAAAAAAGGACAGAAAGAAAAAAAAAAAAAAAAAAAAAATTTAAAAATATATATTATTAAAAAATGTCCATGTGAACATCGGTTGAATAGTTGACGTCCACGTCAGCACTAGCCGACTAAATTTGGTCGGTGGATTGAATTGGCACAATTGCAAAAAGTTTAATACTTAATTAGTATAATTGCGATAGGCTTAAATTTTTTTTTTTTGATAATTCTCCATGAAGGTATGCGTAGGCCTATATATATGTCGATTGTCGAGAAGATAGATAATGCCATGCATGATGTATGAATTTGTGTCAATTGGCACTATCTCGTACTTCTAAACAAGGCTTCAGGAGCATGACAATTTCTAACATAGTATGAGAACACGACTCAAATGTAATTAGAATGCGTCAAGACAAATTTAAACTCGATTCGCCACATGATATGAGTTAATTTGAAGCCAACATGAATTATAATGTTCTCATCTGTGTTTATTGAAACACATTTTGCAACGCATGCAAAAATATAATACAATTTATGTGGGCTTATTAATCCTAAATGATAATACTCTTGATATTTATATGCAATTTAACTAAAATATTTGTTTGGGGACTGTGGTCAATCCCTAATTTTCTTAATTTATGTGTCAACAAATAAATATTATTGTTGCTTACTTTTACCGAAAAAAAAAAAATATTACTGTCCGGCATAAATAAACGTCGCCTTTCATAAACTAAAAGCATGTTAAAAGATTTATTGTGGTTAAAGATTTATCTTGCGTGAGATATCACATTATTCGATGAAACCTAAATACCGTCGAAGTAAAGGATCGTGGCTCATGTAGTAATTCTTACAAAAACAACAAGTCTTTTGAAAACGTCGTAGCAAATCAAGTACAAAATAATTATATTTGATCGAATAAGTATCTTGTGTCAGAACTAAGGCATTGTCTTTTATAAACTAAAACCACGTTAAATGATTCATTGCATTCTGAAGAAGGAGGCCACCCCATAATTGAAGGGGAACACACTCCACAACAGTTTGGTCCCCTCGTAAAGTATCCTCATACCATTTCCATGACCTTTTCACTCCCCGTCTCCGTCGAAGCTAAGATTCTACTCCATCTCTACATATCAAATTATCCCTAACCCCCCCAAGCAATTCCAACAGATTTTGCGGCTGCTAAACTTGAAAAAAAAAATTAAAAAAATTAAAAATTAGAGACATCGCCTGTTACCATCCATTACCATCTCTTTATTTTACCTTCAAGAGAAACAGTATACCTGACATTTCTTGAGTCGCTATAAGGCTCTCGAGGTCTAAATAGTCATTGAAATGAAAAAGAACACGTCTCGTTGTATGATCGGTTTACTTTTGAGTCCATAATTAGAAGATAAATTCAGAGAAAGATGCTCCTGTCAATAGTTAAAGCATTGTCCTATGTGATTGAGAAACTTTAGAGAATCTATGGTTAATTATCCTTCTAGAGATTCGATCTAATTGTAGTTGAATCCTCGCCATAACGATCATAACCCTCCCTCCCTTCATCAGTCATCTTTGCAAGCTCTTCTTAAAACCTTCGCATTGCTCTCTCCGGCAACATGATCGGCACCACAATCCCTTCCTCCCCCTTCCTCGTTCTGTACTTCACGTAAAAGCTTATCAATGGAAATGCGTCACATATGCCGGCTTCCCCCACCCGAAGTCGGCCTCTTCGAACCCGACCTTGGTTGCGTCGGCCACCACATAGTTCCAAACGGTCGTGTACTTCGGCCGTCCCTTAAGGACTAAGACGTCAATGGAGGACCTCACATATTCTTCGCTCACCATTTCTTTCGCTTTCTTCACTAATCCAACCGCGTATCCCAGCGGACTGTTGCACAGATGGCCCGCCTTCGAAAGCACCGTTGCATACAGCGACGTGTTCCCGTAATAACCATGAGGCACGCCGAGGCCTTGCTTGCCTCGCGCGTTGATCATGCATGATAGGCGGACGGCATCATCCGGCTCGATCTCGAGGGCGATCGTGCGGCACTTCCACAGGCGTGCCGTAAGTAACTCGTAGGTGGAGGATCTCGAGACTAGGTGATGAGGAAGGCCTTTCTTGATTGACGCCACTTCGCGCGGGCCGAAGAAGATCTGTGTACCATGTTCTTAGTGTCCAACGTCACGGCAGCACCTCTGGCATTGTCGACCACGTCCTTGCACTCAGGATGCCTGCACGTGCCTCGCGGCGGGTCTTGGGCGCAGAGGATTCCGAGGATGAAGCCCCCGCATTTCAAACGGGTCAACCACGATTCGGAAGGAACTCAGTAAGAAACCACAAAAGTTACAGCAAGTTGATTATTCAGAGCAGGAGGGCATATCTCTATTTCATTACAGTTGATAACCTGAACCAACAACAGAGGGTACCCAATGATGCCACCGGACCCGGCCACATCGCACAGCACCTCGTCCACGAAGCCACACGGCAGCCTCACGGAGTAGCCAAGCTCCTTGAGGGTGACGTCGGCATTGGCCTCAACAAACAGGATCCCCTCGCCAGTGCAGATATGCCCCGCCATCGGGTAGTAGTACACGAGCGCCTTCCCGAGCGCTTCCTCGATGACTTTCGCCGGGTCTTCTCGGCCTCTTATTGAGGAGCTGCTGGGGTAGAAGAAAAGCAAGGGAATCTGAAAGCGAAGCCTCTCCTGGTCGTCCAGGTCCGAGAGCAGCTTGAGTTCGTGTGGCGTCGCTTGCGACAGGGAGATCAACTCCGATTTCTGGCGGTTCACCGATAGTTGTGCCGGAGAAGAAGGTGGTAGTGAAGCCATTTTTGTGATGACAGATTGAACAATTTAGAAAACTTGAGAATCGTTCATGGTATCTATGGGAGGAAACAAAGGTGATTTAATATGGGCCTAGGAAATTGGTGACTTTAATTTTGTTTGTTTTTTTTTTCTTTTAATTTTCCCGTTTAACGCATGGAGGTTTTCTTTTGAAAACTAATTGGGAAAGTGTCAAAAAGTCATAAACTTATTGTATTAATGCGAATTTGATCCTAAATCATTTAATTGAATCAAATTTAGTTCTAAACATTTTTGCATTCATATCAATTAAGTTCATCTAGCGAATTTTGGCTAGACATAGTTAATGTGTTGGCCGTCCAACTTAGTGTGACCGATTCTATTTTGGACAATTTTTGTAATTTTTATTATTTTTTCTAAATTTTTTATATATTGTTCTTTTGTTCTTTTCTTTCTATTTTTTTCTTTTTCTTCTTCATTCCTTCTCCACTAGTTGCTGAGCCTCAATGATGGCTAGTGGCCGGCCAGAGGTGACAACCGATGAGGTTCACCCTTACCGGGCTTAGGCGAGGTCAAACCGCCAAGATTTGACAAGGGGCAACCTCGCCAACCTCAAGCAATGACAAGTCTCATTAGAGGCTAAAGTTCACGCTAGCGATTTTAGCTAAAATTAGTCAATGAATTCAATTGGCCCGAATGTAAAATGTTTCAAAGTAAATTGATCTAATTGAAAAGTTTATAATTAAATTGACACAAATGCAATAGATTTAAAACTTTTATAAAAAAATCAAACTTTAAGTTTAGTCACAATTCCACCTTAAACTTTTTTTTTTTTTATCTCAAGAAAAACTTCCAACTTTTACTCAAGTTCCAAATCTATCCTTTATTAATCTTTCATCCAACATTTCATGAACCAAGTTCCAAATCTATCCTTTATTAATCCTTCATCCAACATTATCAACTCTCCGCAAGTTGACGAGGCATTGAATCTTTTTTTGTCATTTTCTATTCTTTTAAGATCTTTTTGGTAACTAACCAATTCTAGATTATTTCTATTCTTTTGCTCATTGAACAAAAAAAGAAAAAAAAAATCCATTTAGTAACATTAGTTTATTTTTCTACTACCGAAAATAGATTTGTTCTTGAGAATAATTTGGAACAAAATCAAGAAGTACAAAAAAGTTACTTCATTGTTCCCGGAAACAATTCTAGAATTAACCTATTTTTTTTTCTCTTTTCTTTTCTTCTTCTTATTGACACCTAAATTTTATCATTTTAATTAGGGTTAATCACGTAGAAAATTAGGGATTAATTTTCAAACCCTAGAAAAAAAAAACAATTTTCACTAAATTGCATTGCATATTAGCATTAAGAATATTTGCATCACTAATGGTAATTTTTTAAATTTTTCCAAAAATTTTGTCATAAAAAAGAAAAGAAAAGAAAAAGAATGAGAAAAAAATATTATCATTATTGAAAATTATGATCATAAAAGAAAAGAAAGAAAAAGAAAATCGAATGGGGCCGGCCCACCTCTCTTCTTCCTTCCATTCTTCTTTTCACACAGCCCAGCTCCTTTCATTTCGGTCCAGCCCGTGCATGGGTCTTCTTCCTCCCTCACACTGGTTTGGCTTTTGCGGAAAAAGGAACGTACAAACCAGGGCATGAGGCAGATGATCGCGAGGGCAGATGACAGCATGATCCTCGGAGATCAAGCCGGCGGCGACAGGCTGGCGGTGGCAGAAGCCATGCGTGCCTATCGTTGGCCGAGCTCAAAAGGAAGAGAGCAAAGTGTTTTTGGGGGTTCCGTTTTGACCGAGAGAGAGGGAGAGAGATCGGAGAGCTCGGGAGAGTTTTAAGCGAGTTTTTCTGGGAGTTTTGAGGAAAGGGTTCGCCGAAGTTCATCTCGAGCTGCACCTGGTTACCGTCGGTCACCGCACCTGCCTGTGGTCAAGCGACGAGCACCATCAAGCGCGATAGTTTGCCAGAGGAAGGAAGGAGTGTCATTCGTTTCTTGAGCCTTCCCGACGTACAAGTGGCAACAGCGACACCATTTCTAGCTAGGTAGGGATCACGCTTCCTTCAGGTGTTTTTTTTTTTTTTTTTTTTCCCTTCTTCTCTTCGTGCTATTAAGGATTCAAGAATATTGAACTCAGTCAATGAACTCAGTGTTTGAGCATGTGAAACTGAAATGGGTTAGTGATGGATGATGACGTTTAGAGCATGATTGGTCACGCTTTGGCTGGAAATGGTGCTGATTCTGAGTTGAGAAAAAGGAGAAGAAATCAAGACGTTCTAATGGTGTACGGATTTTTGTGTCGATTGGTATGCTCTTCTACTCCCAAATGATGCTTTAAAGGGGCCGACTATTCTCGACACAATACATCAACACAACTCAAAAGTAATGCAAATCTATTGAGACAGATAAGCACTCAACACAACGCATGAAACATGGTTTGTAATCATATTAAAACAATTTTTTCATCCATGCTCACTGAAACATGGTTTGTAATCATATTACAACAATTTTTTTTGCAACACATGCGAAATATAATGCAATAAATGTGGGCATGTTACTACTAGATGATAATAATCCTAATATCCATATGCAATTTACTAATATTTTTGTTTATAGGTCAGGATTAATTCTTAATTTTCTTATGTAATGAATGAGGTCATGAAAATTTATATGTTAATAGGGATTAATTTTAACAAGTTGATATTTGGAAAAAAGAATTTTTTTTGTGATCTAGTTATTTATTTATTGCATAAAAATAGGGATTAATTTTAACCGCTAAAAAAATTAATTACATAACAAATAATTTTAGGTGCATTTATTTTAATTTGCATTTGCATTTGCATTTGCATTTGTGACAGTGGATTTTTCATTATCCTCAGTAAAAAGCTGCAAGCTCACCATTTGATCTCGAACTTTTGGATGTTCGATCAAAATATTGCATTAAATTCATGGATGGATAAGAAGGAATGTTTAAAAAAATATATATTCTCATTGAATATATGGATCCGCAGTGCATACATAGGAAATATAAACCCTCACAAAAGTTCAGATTCGGCCAGTATAAAAGCATAACGTTCGAGGCTTCAAAGGGGCCACACAACTAACATTCACGGCCGCAATTGAGAGAAAAAGGAGCTGCAGCCCTAGAGAGAGAGCGAGAGAGAAGAGAGAGAGTCCTCTCTCGGCCGAACCAAGGAGACCCCACGTTACGCAAGACCCCTTGCTACCTGAGCTGCCCGAGTTGCCGCTGCACCGTCCTTGCCGCATCGCCCCCAGCAGCAACGACAGACTTGCTGCTGTGACTTCGCTACTACCGCAACAAGCCGCCAATCCGGTGCCGACCACCCACCATCATATTCAACACCAGGCTTCAAAGGGGTCCACTTATCATCCCCACGTCCCATTCCTCCGTGACACCTCAGTCCATTCAAGCCAGCTCTGACGTTGAAGTTCCACGGCTAAAACAGCCAAATTGGGTCACCGGAAGCCCCTTGCACCGGGCGACCACGCTGTTGTTGTGGCCTTGCCACACGACGGCGCTGTCTTTCTGGTCTCGCCGTGTGGACAATGAAGCTGCTGTTCCCCCATCTCGACGCGCTGCCCCAGGTGATTCCATGCCATCGCTGCACCGTCGTTTGCTGCACCGCGCCGCGACCCTTCGGTGAGGACTTGCTACTGGTGATCACCGTCGAGGAGCTGTTGCTCGTGTCCCACAACGGCAACATCGCCTGCCCGCACTGCTCTGACGTCAAGTTCCACTCCCACGAGTGTTCCCACAGTCCTGACGATTTCTCCGAGTTTGGGCTGCCACCCCCAACGCAAGCCGCATCCGTGTGGCCCATTAGGTCGTCCGCGGAATCCCTACCGACGCATGCTGGTCTTTCTTTGCAGGTGGAGAATCTGAGGTCAAAGGTTGAAAATTTAGTGGGATCATCAAAGGATTAAGGGATCCCACGGAGCAACAGTGAAGAACAAACCAATTGAAAAAGAAAAAAATTGTTTGTGCCTGCGCCCAATCATCGACGATCCCTAATCCCTGTCGAGCTTGGAAATTTTTGTTTCGCAGGTCTCGTGGAGCCCATCGGGTGACCTTCAAGCAACCGAGCACCGTCACGTTGCATCGCGAGTAGCCAGAGGATCGGAATTCGGAAACCAATATTCGAATTAGGTGAAAATCTTATCTATTTTTATTTTTGAAAATTCCGTTACTTTATTTGAAATATTTTTTTTATGCTTGATTGAAATCCCCAATGCACCACCTAATTCACAATCGCTTCCGATTTTTTATTCCATCTATAAGACTTTAGATGGAATAATTAATCAAGCGAGAATAAAATTGATATTTTGATCTTTAAGGCTAAAGATTAATTTATCGATTTTATTACCAAGAAAATCAAGTTTAATTTAGATATTATTCCTTGATCTGAACGATATATGGTATTTTGGATGATTTTGAATGACTTGGTCTGTCTTGTCTTGATTGCTTTATTTTTTTCTAAACATGTTTGAGCTAGATTAGGTTTACATTAGAATGTTGCATGCTTTAGGGTTATTTGCATATTTAGACTAAGCATTTTATTTATCATGAATTTTTGAAATAAAAAATAAAAAAAATAAATTTAGAATGTTAGATTTTGTTTCATTAGCTTAAATTGCATGTTTAGTTATTTAAAAAAAAAATTTTTTTAATTTCGAAATTAATAAAAATAAAAGAAAAACAACGAAAATCATCATGCATATGTTACGTAGAACTAGGGCATCTTTTGTACGTCATTGTATATTAGGATAAAATTTCATATTTCATTTTAAGTTTAGATTGATTTTTTAGATAGATTGCATCTTAGGTTAGAAATTGCTAAGTTAAGATAATATCTTAGTTTAGATTAGGATTTGGCTTAACCTAATTCCCAATACAAATTGAATAGAATCTTAATTTAGCTAGATAATTTTCATATTTTTCCTAATTTCGAATTTCATAAAAAAATACCAAAAAATGGCTTAGGATAAATTAGTTTCAATCCCTAGGATTTACATTCTTTTTTAAGAAAATAAAAAATAAAAAATGTCATTGCATGTCATTTAGAATTGGATTCATGAAATGCATGCCATTTAGTGATTGCTATTAAGTCCATTTAATTAGAAATTGCATGTCATTAGAATTAGGTCATTTAGTTATATTGAATTGCATAAAGTATGATTCTCATTAATTAAATGAAAATAAAAAGAAATTGCGTGTTAATTAGAAATCATATCTAGGGTTATTGATGTAAATTATGATCTAACAACACAAATGCTTTCGTTGCTACGAGGTAAGTCCTACACTTTTTTTTTTTTTTGCTTTCTTGGGTGTTAAATTGGTAGTTTGTGCATTCGCATCACCTCATATGTTAAAAAATAGATTTAAAATCAATCCAAACTGCCTACAAAAAACATATATTTTTTTTAAAATAAAAAAATGGTACTAAAAGGACATTAGAGAAGTTTAGTATAACCAAGTCCGTCTCTGGTTTGTAGGAGTACCATTATTTTACTTAGGTGTCTAATCAACTTACCATAAATTGATTAGTGGTAAACCTAGATAAAAATCCATTTGCATGTTAAGAAATTTAAACTTTAAGTCGCGAATTGATATGGGCTTGGGAGAGTCCGAGTTAAGTCTAGCCTTAACAATCTATTAGTCAAACCCAATCCGAAAAATTGATCGCCAGAAATTTCATGGTTAATTCTCCTTCTAGAGATGGAAAATTGGTCGCAACAGAGAATCTATGGTTAATTCTCCTTCTAGAGATGGAATCTAATTGCTCTTCAATCCACGCCATAATAATCATCATCCGCCCTCCATTTATCGGTCATCTTTGCTAGCTCGTCTTGAAACCTTCGCACTGCTCTGTCCGGCAACGTTATCGGCACCACCCGAAGTCAGCTGTCGCGACCCAATTTTTCGGGGTTTTTACCACATAGGGTTTGGCTAATGGATTGTTAAACCTAGACTTAACTCGGGCAAGCCCATACCAATTCGCGACTTAGGTTTGAATTGTTAACATGCAATTGAATTTTAACTAGGAGTCGCCACTAATCTATTTTTGGTGGGTCGATTAGAAACCCTAGTAAAGTAATCGAAGATTTACTTTACTCCTACGAACCAGAGACTAAAGACGAGGACTTGGTTACGTTAGATTTCTCTAACGCCCTTTCGGTACCTTTCTTTTATTTTGAAAAATGTTTGGCAAGCAATTTAGATTGATTTTAAATTTATTTTCCTAACATGTGAGGTGTTCATGCAGGTGCGCAAACCACCAATTTAACACCCAAGAAAGCAATTAAATGATGCGTAACTTACCTCAAAGCAACGAAAGCATCTCGCAAAGTGTTAAATTGAAATCCACATCAAGAATTCTAGATATGGTTTCTAATTAACACGCAATTTTAATTTTTGTTTTCGCTTTTCTTAATGAAAATCATGCAATGCATGCTAATAATCTAATATGACATGGTAGCATGACCTAAACTATATGACATGAATAAATGCAATAATTAAATGCAATCTAAATGATCTAATTCTAATGACATGCAATGCGATGCAATGACATATAAAATTATTTTAACTAAATGACACGCAACATACAATTTAGTATGCGAGTTAATATGTCATGCGACATTTATTAAATGACTTAGTCTAATGACGAGGAAATTCTAATTAAATGAACCTAATAAGAACTAAATGACGTGCATTTGATATTTCTATTTAAAAATGCAAAAATGATCTTAACTAGATTAAAAATCTATCTAATTTAAACTAAGGATCAAGTCACATTAAATCCTAATTTAAACTAAGATATTATCTACCATGCAATTTATCTAATATGCGATGACGTGCAAAGAACGTCTTAATTCAACATGATATATGCATGATGATTTTTTTTGTTTTTTTTTTATTAATTTCGAAATTAAAATTTTCACATGATAAAACATGCAATTCAAATTTAAAACTAACATCCTATGAATGTGCTCTTTCTTTTGATTTTTTTTTTATTTAAAAATTCATAATAAGATTGCAATCCTAACATGCAAGATAACAAAAACAAACCTAATCCTTATTTGGATTTTTTGATTTTTCTTTTACGAAAATAATATTGATTCAACAAACAGCAAATCAAACAAGGATAAGATTGATATCTAAAAATTGACTAACCATATCTCGCGCATGAGATTAGGTTAGCCAATTTTAAATTAAATCGCGAATCAAATCTCGGGCAGATTGGATTGCCGATTTTTATAAGTGATTGCGAGTCGGATTTCGGACGCGAAAATCGGACTGTCAATCCCTACCAATGACTACTTCATATTGGAATGTGGTCACATATTTAAGGAACAATTCTACTAAAAACAAGATATAGGAGAAAATAAATAAAATAAATCAATAAACAAAAAATAAGTGAATAAAAGGACTACCTAATCCTTTTTCTTTTTTTTTTCTTTTTCTTTTGTTTTCTCTTTTTCCTTTTCAAGCCTCGTGTCCGTGCGGCTGGTCACCGGCTCCGGTGAGGGGTTCCGGCAAGGGCGGCAGCAGGCGACGCGAGTACGTGGAGCGCGGCTACTGGGCGTCACGGACGAAGGGCTGGCGAGCGGCCAAGGCGAGGCGGTAGCAGCTGCAGGGGCACCTGGTCGTCGCGGGTCAGCGCGGGCTGAGCAGGGGCAGCGTTGGGCAGATCTGCCTCGGGTCTGGTCTCGGCAGAGCTTCGGTGGGGAAAGACGCCGGCAAGGAGCTCCGGCGAAGGGGATCAGCGGGCGGAGGCGCGAGCTGTTGCAGGTAGTGGAGCAAGGCTTGCTGTCGGGCGCCGAGAACCAAGGAGGCGTGCGACGGCTCGGTGACAGGGCTGGCGCTCGCAGGTGGTGCTCGCGGAGGTGTTGCTGCGGCGAGGTCCGGCAGGAACAGCGGCACGGCGGCGGCTGAGCGTCGGGTCTCGGCGCGGTTCGGCAGCAGCGTCGGTGGGCGCTCGGGCGGAATAAACGCGAGCGAAGCAGGGGCAGGGCTCGGCGCGGCACGGTGGGCTCGGGCGGAGGAAGATTCAGGCGTCGGGGACTCGGGGCGGCGCGGCGGTTGCGGCGGACGGGACTGGCTTCGAGCTCCAGGCGGCGTCGGCGTGCGCAGTGAGGCGGTGTTCGCGGACGGAGGGCGAGCGGCGAGGGAGACGATGAACAGTGTCCCTCTGCCGCTTGTACTTTTCCCCTCTACTTTCCTTTTCTCTCTCTCTCACCTGTCTCTCTCACGTCACCTTCCCTCTTTTCCTTTTCTTTTGACTTTTTCAACACACCTCCACGGACGATTTCCTTTTGCCTTTTTCTGAATTTTTTTCAAAAAGCTCCCTCTGGTCCTCGTACACGGTTGCTTTTATAGGGGTAAGAGATAAGCCTTCGATTTCCCTTCAAATCTACATCCGCGATACATTTTCACCAACCGATCACTATTGATAAAAATTCGAGATTACAATAAATATTTTCGAAATCCAAATCTCGCAAAAGATAAGTCGCAATATTTTTTCACACATGCGCCCTTTTCTATCCAAAGATTCATATCCAGGAATAATTTCAAAATTTTTATTTTTCACGAGATAATTAAAACACATGGGCTTTGGCCAAAATTTCCACTTCGTGCGCTTAGTCAACTAATTTGAACCCATTCGCACTCTGGCCCAATAAATAAAATGTCAATAACAAAATAAATGCAAATATAAATCTATATCTTTATAAAATTTAACTCCTAATTTCCTATGCAATAAATAAATTAAATCGTCAAAATTTAGGTGTCAACATCAGCCTATTCCAACCCGACCTTGGTCGCATCAGCCACCTTATGGCTCCAAACGGTCATGTACATCGGCTGTCTCTTAATTACTAACGCATCGATGAAGGACCTCCCGGATTCTTCGCTCACCATTTCTTTCGCTTTCTTCACCAACTCCGCTGCATATCCTAGTGGAATATTACACAGATGGCCAGCGTCGAAAGTACCATTGCATAACTGACGTGTTCCCGTAATAACCATAAGGCAAACCGTGGCCTCGCTTGACCGGTTCTTGGGCAGTACAATTTCCACTCATAAATTGGGAATTAAATCGATGAGACCGGTTCTCATTCTGAAATTAGGAACTAGACCATCATTTCTTAGAACAGAACCGAACCAATTCCCAAGTGAGTAAATGGAACTAGTAACTATGAGCGAACAAGCGATTAAAGCTTGGAGATTTGGAGTGAGGCAGCAGGTTAGGTTTGGTATTTTTTTTTTTAACAGATATTTAAGAAATCTGTGATTGGCTTGAGAGGGAATAGGGAAAGAGTGAGTGTGATGATGAATAGGATTATAGTTTCTTTAAAGATTTTTGAGAAATAAAAACATAAAATATAAAAAGATTAACCAGTCTGATCCAAGCGATCTGGGTGGGCGGTTTACCCCTGAAATTGGGAATCGGACCAATATCCTAGAAACTACCCAAATTCGACATGTTCGGTCAGGTTCGGGCAATTCTCCTGGCTCACCCCTAGTCCTGGCATGGGTAGTCATGGTTCCAAGCCCTTCAAAGATCCATTGGAGAATGTCCAACCTAAAATCGCAAGTTGTTTGCAAGTGACTGAAGGTAAAACACTGCTTGCTGAGCAAAATTTAACTGCTCGTGACTTTATGCATCCATGTCCCAACAAGCTTGTATGTGAAGGTAGGGAAAATTACCAAAACAGTCCTAAACTTATTACAATTGTGTCGATTCAGTCCAAAACTTAATTTTTTACTTTAACATTTTGCAATTGTGCCAATTCAGTCCATCCTACAAATTTGGCCAATCGGCATTGACATGGATGATGGCCGTTTGACTGACGCTGACGTTGATAATTTTTTGATAATATTATATTTTTTCAAATTTTTTTCCTTTCTTTTTTTTCCTCCTTCTTCCTTGGTCGATTGTTAGACTGAAGCAATTGGCCAATGGCGAGCTAAGCAAGGGCAAGCTCGCCCAACCACTAGCAAGGCGAGCCCCCTCTAGATTTAGCGAGGTCGAGCCTCACTTGGCTCGACGAGCTTGACCTTGCCATCGTTGGGCAAGATGGGCCTTGCCCGATTTAATGAGGGCTCACCTTGCTAATGGATGGGCAAGCTCACCCTTGGCTAGCTCACCACTAGTCAGTCGCCTTGGTCTGGTGACCAACCCTCGCCTCTCACCAATCGCCTCGGTCTTAGGGTTGGCCAAAGGAAGGAGGATAAAAAAAAAAAAAGGAAAAAAAAAAAAAAAAAAAGAAATAATATTATAAAAAAATTGTCTATGTCAGCGTCGGCAAAATAGCTAGCTTCTACGTTAGTACTAACCTGATCAAATTTGGCTGGATAGACTGAATTAACACAAGTACAATAAATTTAAAAAAAAATAGTAATTCTCCCGTGAAAGTATGTGCAGGCCTATACATATGCCCATGCATGATGTATGAATATTTGTGTCAATTGGCATTCACTCCTACTTTTGAACAAGGCTCTGCTAACGCGGTACGAGAACACAACTCGAATGTAATGAGAAATCATCGAGACAAATCTGAACTCTACACACCACATGGTATGAGTTCATTTGAAGCCAACACGAATTATAATATTCTCGTCTGTGTTCATTGAAACACATTCTACTACGCACGCAAAAAATAACACAATTATGTAGGCTTATTACTACTAAATGATAATACTCCTAATATTTATATGCAATTTAACTAATATATTTGTTTAGGGATCATGGTCGATGCCTAATTTTCTTATGTAATGAACGATTAAATGGAGTTGTCAAAAATTTAGGTGTCAAAAAAGAAATATTATTGCCCGGCATAACTAAACATCGCCTTCCATAAACTAAAAACATGTTAAATGATTCACTGTGGTTAAGGATTTATCCCGTGTGAGATATCACATTATACGAGGAACCCTAGAATCGGAGTAAAGGATCATGGCCCCTGTAATAATTCCTACAAAAGCAACAAGAAAACGTCGAAGCAACCATGTACAAAATAATTCTATTCAATGGGATAAGTATCTTGTATTAGAATTGAGGCATTGTCTTCTATAAACTAAAATCGTGTTAAATGATTCATTGCATTGATTCATTGCATTATGAAGAATGGGGCCACCCCAAAATTCCGGGGGAACGTACTCCACAACAATTTGGTCCTCTCGTTCGGTCTCGTCATACCATTGCTCGTTGCGTGGTTAAGTCACCATAGTAAGGAATCAAAAAATTCAAGGAGATATTGTCTATTACTATCCATTACCATCTCTTTATTTGGTCTTCAGGAGAAACAATAAATCTGACATTTCTTGTGATTCTTGAGGTCTGAATAATCATTGAAATGAAAAAGAACACATCCTGTCGTCCAATCGGTTTGCTATTAAGTCCATAATTAGAAGATAAATTCAAAGAAAGATGCTCCATTCAATAATTAAAGCATTGTCCTATGTGATTGAGAAACTTTAGAGAATCTATGGTTAATTTTCCTTCTAGAGATTCGATCTAATTGTAGTTGAATCCACGCCATAACGATCATCGCCCTCCCTCTCTTCATCAGTCATCTTTGCAAGCTCTTCTTGAAACCTTCGCATTGCTCTCTCCGGCAACATTATCGGCACCACAATCCCTTCCTCCCCCTTCCTCGTTCTGTACTTCACGTAAATGCTTATCAAAGGAAATGAGCTTGCAACCCCACCATATGCCGGCTTCCCCCACCCAAAGTCGGTCTCTTCGAACCCGACCTTGGTTGTGTCGGCCACCACATAGTTCCAAACGGTCGTGTACTTCGGCCGTCCCTTAAGGACTAAGACGTCAATGGAGGACCTCACATATTCTTCGCTCACCATTTCTTTTGCTTTCTTCACTAACTCAACCGCGTATCCCAGCGGACTGTTGCACAGATGGCCCGCCTTTGAAAGTACCATCGCAAGCACCGAAGTATTCCCGTAATGACCGTGAGGCACGCCGAGGCCTCGCTTGCCTCGCACGTTGATCATGCACGTTAGGCGGACGGCATCGTCCGGCTCGATCTCGAGGGCAATTGTTCGGCACTTCCACAGGCATGCTGTGAGTAACTCGAAGGTGGAGGATCTCGAGACTAGGTGGTGAGGGAGGCCTTTCTTGATTGACGCCATTTCCCGCGGACCGAAAAAGAAGGATCTGTGTACCATGTTCTTGGGGTTCAACGTCATGGCAGCGCTTCTGGCGTCGTCGACCACATCCTCGAACTCAGGGTGCCTGCACGTCACTCGCGGCGGGTCTCGGGCGCAGAGGTTTTCTCTCTGCCAAACAGGTGGCCAAGACAGCGCGCGTGCGCCTCTTGCAAGTTCTGCGGCCGCCTTCAGGAATTGTCTGAGGCCGAAAGCATCGCTAACAGCGTGATTGAGCCGGATTCCGAGGATGAAGCCCCCGCATTTCAAACGGGTCACCTACAATTCGGAAGGAACTCAGTAAGAAACCAAAGAAGTTACAGCAGGTTGATTATTCAGAGCAGGAGGGCATATCTCTATGTCATTACAGTTGATTACCTGAACCAACAAGAGAGGGCACCCTATGATGCCGCCAGACCCGGCCACATCGCACAACACCTCGTCCACAAAGCCGCACGGCGGCCTCATGGAGTCGCCGAGCTCCTCGAGGCTGACGTCGGCGTCGGCCTCGACGAACAGCATCCCCTCACCGGTGCAGTCCACTGCGAGCTTGCGGTTCGGCCCTTCCCGGATACGCCCGGCCAACGGGTAGTAGTACACGAGCGCCTTCCCGAGCGCTTCCTTGACGACTCTCGCCGGGTCTTCTCGGCCTCTTATTGGGGGGCTGTTGGGATAGAAGAAAAGGAAGGGAATCTGAAAGCGAAAACCCTCCTGGTCGTCCAGATCCGAGAGGGGCTTGAGCTCGCGTGGCGTCACCTGCGACGGGGAGATCAGCTCTGGCTTGTGGCGGTTCACGGATAGTAGTGCCGGAGAAGAAGGTGGCAGTGAAGCCATTTTTATGATGGCGGATTGAAAGATTTAGAAAACTTGGGAATCGGTTGTGGTTTATATAGTGGGAAACAAAGGAGAAGTTGGATTTTGTTGGACTTAATATGGACCTAGGAATTTAGTGAAATTTTTACTTTAAATGTTTTTTTTTTTAATTTCGAACCCGTTTAACACATGGAGTTTTTTTTTTCAAAATATAATTGAGAAAATGCCAAAAAAGTTATAAACCTATTATATTGATTTGAACTCAGTCCTAAATCATTTAATTGAACTAACTTAGTCCTAAACCTTTTTTCCTTTGTACTAATTAAGTCCATCAAGCAAATATTGATCTAAAATCGCTTACATGAATATTGTGCATTTTATCTGATATGATCGATGCTAACGTGGATAATTTTTGTAATTTATTATTAATTTTTCAAATTTTTTATATATTGATCTTTTGTTCTTTTCTTTCTTTTTCATTCTTTCTCCTCCAATTGCCAGGCCTTAATGATAGCTAGCGGCAGGCAAAAGATGACAACTAGTGAGGGTCACCCTTAGGGGCTCAGGGGAGGTCAACACCACTAGGATTGGCAAGGGGCAACCTCGCCAGCCTCAAGTGTGGACAAGTCTCGCCAGAGGCAAGCAAGGGCCAACCTTGTTGGGATTTGGTAAGAGGTGACCTTGCCAGCCTTAGGCAAGTCTCACATCACAAGACTTGGCAAGATCGAGCCTCACCTGAAGTTGGCGAGGCTGACCATCACTAGTCATTGCCTATGGCCCATCCTTGACCATTGCCAAGGCTTGGCATTCGGCAAAGAAAGAGGAAAAAAGATTAAAAAAAGGAAAATATAATAAAAGTATAATAGCAAATTATAGAAACTGGCCATGTCAGGGCCAACTGTGCCAAGTGAGACAGCTAAAGTTTACGCTAGCGATTTTCGGCTAAAATTGATTAATGGGCTCAATTGGCACAAATGCAAAAGTTTAAAACTTTGATAAAGACTCAAACTTTAAGTTTAGTTCTAATTTTACTTATAACTTCTTTTTATCTCAAGAAAAACTCCCAATTTTTACTCAAGTTCCAAATCTATTTTTTATTAACCTTCGTCCAACATCATGCAACGTGGCATTTCCACATCAGCCATCAGCAAGCTGACGAGGCATTTAATCACTGTTTTCCATTTTCTGTTCTTTTAGGACCGCATCACAGAGTCAATTCGTGGGAAAAGCATCTCATTTTTACCGAGCGTGAGCGATGGTCCAAGCTAGAACAAGGGCTGAATCGAAACCCAGCTAGCCATGTTGGTTCTAGACCGATTCTAGACGGAACCCGACTTTCTTTAGTGTGCACGTCTCCTCACTCATTCATTAGGTTTCAACGCGTGTCCTCTTTATGTAGACCTCGCTGCGCCAAATCAAGACTAGCCTCTCCCCCCCTTCTCCCTGGACCAGCAGCCACTGTTGGCCACCCTCTATCGACGACTTGGTGAAGAAGGTAGCTTTGCCCCCTTTTAGGCTGCGAAAGAGAACATCAGAAATCCATGCGCCGCTAAAGAAGAAGAGCTGTGAAGATTCATATGGCAGAGAGGGAGGAGGTTGGTTCTTGCTTGACAAGTTCACCTGCCGACAGTGAAGTTTTCAGGGACAGGGACGTGCATTGGAATCATTTAGCAGTCGCGTCCCGTCCAAGGACACGAGATTATTTGAAAAGCACTCTCCACCAAATGCGGCCGAGGTTTAATTGATGTGACAGAACATCTTATCGATGCTCGTGTCAAAAATAGTTCGCGCGTACACTCATCGCGTAGGATATCTTATCACCCTTCTATCGTGTTCACGTGCAATTTGAGTACTCCATAAAAGCAATCATTCATAAATCATGTTGCATAGATAAATTCTTGATTGAACTTTGAAAAATAAACTTGCGCACGCTAGTATCTCCAAGGGGTGTATATTAAATTTATTCTTATCGAGAAGCAATCGAATAATAGGATAATCCAACATACTAATTTTTTTATCCTCAATGTGTTTTGAAACATCTAATTAATAATATATAATCAATCATTTTAAGAAATAATTTTAAAATTGTTGATTTTTTCTGAAACAAATACACCCAAAGCAATCTAAAAATCAACACACTTTTGAGGTGATATATGACCTACATGATAAAAAGCACACACTTCATTTATCATGTCACTTTGTAAAATTAGTCTTTATATACGCACAATTCATGATCAAATGACACGCAACCACATGGACATTCTCATACTAGATACACATTATAAATCCATCATGTGCTATAGCATTCACCTTCTATAAAACATGACTTCTAAATTTTCAAGAGGCTATGCAGCATTGACTGATAGCAACTCCTTTCATTATGCTTCTGTGAATTCTCCACTGGTTTTCATATTATGATCCTGTAACATCAGACGTGGGCCTCAAAGAAGGATTCGCAACTAACCTTTTTTACATCAACATCGATGGTCTTGTATTGGTTCAAACCAACGGTAACTATCCAAAGCTTAGGCTGGCATACTTTCAAAACCGATAAGTAGATTTTGATTAAAGTACAATTCGAATCAACCATGAACTAGCTTGCCATGAAGATGCAAGAGGGTACGAGCAAGTGGTTTGAGGCTAGTGGTCATATTGTCGGGAAAATGTAGTAGAAGCCCAATAACTACATAAGGGGACATCACCGAAAGGGAATTCAAGTCTGAACCCATCAACATATCCATTTGGACTCACCTTCACTCAAAAGTTTATGAGTTAATTAGGATATATTAGCCGCTTCACATTATACCACTTATCCAATGTTAGACTTTTCTAACACAATTCACTCATGCATCTTAACAATCTCCTTCTTACATGCGAGTTCAGTGTGAGATCCTACTCTCCTTAATCCAAGCATCCTTCTGCATCATGATATTTCAGCTTGAATCTCCATCAATGTCTAACTTCATATGTAAATTCTTTCTTCTGACCGGACCAAGAAGTTTGTCATCAGGCCCACATTGCTACACACCCTCTTAATCTAGGCATTTTTTTTTGCATCAAGATATCTCAACTCGAATCTCTACCAACACCCAACTTTATCCTTGATCTCTTTCTTCCGACCGAACCATGAAATCTGCATGTGTGAACTCAGTATCAGGTTTTGCTTCTGACCAAACCATGAAGTTTGCCATTAGGCCCACATTACCACATCCCCTTAATCCAAGTATCATTCTGCATCAAGATATTTCATCTCAAATCTCCATCAATGCCCAACATCATTCCCGATCTCTTTTCCTGACAGAGCCATGAAATTTGCATGCATAAGCTCAATATTAGGTTCTACTCCTGACCGAACCACGAAGTCTGCCATCAAGCCTGCATTGCCACATCACTTGAATCTAGCTATCTGTCTACATTAAAATATCTCATATTGAATCTCCATCAATACTCAATTTCATCCCTGATCTCTTTCTCCCAACCGAACCATAAGTCTGCCATCAAACCCATCTCGATATCATTTTATATCAAGATGGGTCCACCAAGTATCCTTCTACATCAAGATATCTCAGCTCCAATTTGCATCAACACCCAACTTCATCCCTAGTCTTTTTCTCCCAACCGAACCATGAAGTTTGTCATCAAGTCGGCGTTGTTACATGCCCTTAACCAAGTATCCTCTTGCATCAAGATATCTCAGTTTGAATTTCCATCGATGCCCAATTTCATCTCTAGTCTCTTTCTTCCGACTAAACTATAAAATCTACCATCAGGGTCGTGTTATTACACCACAAACCCACTTTGCCCGGAAACCGCACTAGTCACTAGATTCCATTGAGCCCGCATTACTTCACCACAAGCCCACCAACTTAGAAACCGCAATGGCCATCAAATTCCTTCCTTGAGAAATTTATCACATACCATAATAAAATTAGGAGCCCACCAATCTACCATTGGCTTTAATACTATCCGCTTCATTCATGGAGATTGTCAAGAGGGTGCTCAAGTCTGAACCCATCAATATATTTAGTCTGACAAACTACTTACCAACGTGAGGCTTTTCTAAATATACTCATATCTGTGTCGATGCTACGATCAGCCAAAGATGAGGTCTTGAGACCTCGCTAACCCTCTATGAGGCTTGACCTTACTTGACCACCATGACATCGATCTCGCCATGGCTAGGCGAGGCTCGACCTCACAATGGTAGGGAGAGGTTGTCGGTGACCAGCTAAAGGAGGAAGAAAAAGAAGAGATGGAAAAAAGAAAAAAAATAGAGAAAAATCTTATAAAATTAATAAATAAAAAATTCGTAGTCATAAAAAAATTTAAGAGTCGTGTCAAACGTATTTTTGTTCTTTTTATTTTCAGGAATAGAAATTATGTACAGTTATCAAATGTGTTTGAATACTCATAAACTCGTTCAAGGAAATAAAGGGCAAAAACTATTTCTAAGTTAAAAGTATTCCTAAAAACGGAATAATTACCAAACAGACCCTTAATGGCCTTCTTTCATTTCGTCTTTGCTTGTCACATACTGTTCATAATCTTCATCCTCATGCCACATCTCATCCGCGACCACCCAGAGTCTCTTGCCACCGATTTGACCTCCATCACTGCTCATTAGTGGAGACCGCTTCATGGCCAATATGTTTAACATGGGGATAGATATGGGAGTTAAAGAAAAATTTGAAGGTTCTTTTTGAGAAAAAAAAATTCAAGATAGAATTGGTATTAAAACTAAAGTTTTGGATTTTTTATGGAATTAGGCCATTTATTTATTGAAAAGTTTAATGTACCTTGCGTGGAATTTGAAGTATGAGCACGTGGCCGTTTTTGTTTGGATCATACGAAAACTTGTCTTGGATACATAAAATTATGTATAATTAGCTAATTATTTACAACTAATTACTTTGTGTAATTTTGCTTTCTCTCGTTCTCATACGTAAAAGAATGCAATTGGCTTCATACGTTATCTCTTGGACACATATGATCACATTCTCTCTCCTCGTATGCATATGTTAATTTCAAGATCGTAGTTGCTTGGAGCATTGAAAAAAATTCTAACTTAAAACCCAGAGGTCACCCACTTGAGTTTGACAATGGCCACCCCCACAAGCCAAAAAGTCTTAAGACTCAATCAATTCATAGGATTTGAATGCTATTTTATTGATTTTAAGGTACCGTCTCTAAACTTATCTAAGGGAAAAAAAAAAATGTTCATTGATAACCCCGGTTGACAAGACCTACGAACTGGGGATTTGTGGCCAAGATTGAACAAGGGCTGAATCAAAACTGATGTAGCCATTTTGGTTATAGATTGATTTTAGATGGAACCCGACTTTATTCAGCATGCACGCCTCCTCACTCATTCATTAGGTTTCGATGCGTGTCCTCTTTATGTGGACCTCACCACACCAAATCAATACTCGCCAAAAGTACTAAACACCCATCCTCTCTCTCTCTCCTTGGACCAAAAGCCACTGTCGGCGACCCTCAATCGACGACTTGGTGACGAAGGTGACGTTGCCCTCTTTATGGCTGTGAAAGAGAACTTCAAAATCAATGCCCTATAATATGTCTCATGTTTCGACCCAAAAATAAAAACATAACTCATTTTTCAGTGTATGCAAAACATTAATTGTCATATTTAATCATAAAAATGTTTTCCAAGGGCAACTTTTACAAGTCAAAAATATCTTATGTGTTTCTTTCTTAAGAAGACGTTGCGTCCAAACAGTCGTTGATAAAATCTATAAAATAATTTGATAATAATGTTTAACAAATGCCGCAAAAGCTGTAAGAGCTAAAACCACCAAAGATAAATCCCAAGAGCATTTTCAGTTTGTCATTGTATAATAACTTATTAACAAAATTGATTTACAGATTGGACGATCTCTAAAGTCCTAAATAATAAATATGTTCTGAGTAACTCAACGAGTGAGCCATACACAAAGCATCAACAAAAATTTAACTACATCCAAGCATTTCAGATCGAGTAGAACCAAAACAGAGGACAGGGGACTGGTGACCTCAGCTACAGCTTCAATTATTCAGCAGGACTCGTCAAACAATGGATCTGGAATTCTTCATACACAGGACAACTATGAAGATGACCACGCACATGACCAAGTATAGCTATATCACAGCGAACCCATTTTGAGCATCTAAGCAGAGAAGCTATGGTGGGTACCTACTTTGCCAGACCAGATGCTCTGAGCATCATTTGCAGTAGACAGAGACAGAGACAGAGACAGAGAAGAGAAGAGAAAAGAAAAGTATTCATGTGAGTAGAGACAGGCAGCATTCACAGCTCCAGACAGCATTCACAGCTCCAAATAGAAAGCAGACTCTGCCGCTAGCATTCAAGAATAGATCCATCATTGAGATCGGACATAGTTTGTACATGTACTCAGAGGAAAGGATTTCTCGGCAGGAAAAGAAATCGCCTGTCATTAGCGACCAAAGTTCAAATAAACTCATACTTATGCAAAGTTTCCACTGTGTTCGGATTTTATCAAGCATACCTGTTCTTGCCGGTCTACTTCATCTTCTGCACGGAAGAAGAAATAGAAGAGACCCGCCGGAGCACATAGCTTTAAAGTCAGGAAGGTTATGAACATAATTAAGCATTGTAGTTAAAGGACATCCCTGCACAAATGTGATGTTTCGCATATGCTGCTTAGACAAAAGAAGAAAGAAACAAGAAGCATTTTTTGCTGAGAAAACCTGCACAGGCCAAAGGCCTACTCTCTCGAGAATGCAGCACTCAATTGGCAGGGCTCCATTTTCATGTTAAAGGAACCGGCAATGACTGTGAAACCTTCTTCATAGAACCATACACAAATCCTGCCCATTGTCGGCTAATCTGATGGTGTTACTTGGCAACTCCCGTGTATCAGCTATCAAAATTCTACAAATTAGAAGTCTAGGACCCAAAATACTTGCCTAGCCACACACCCGGAACAGAATTTGAGAGTGAAGATTCTATTTGAGCACCCTTTGCTCTTTTTTTTCTTTCCAAGTTCAGCATCTCAGACGATTTAGCCTTTAAGCTTTTCAAAACATGCTAACGTTTAAATGTAGCTCAACAATGTTTTTGAGCAAATCCAAACAAGAATCTATCCTAACATGAGTCAGCGGATGAAATCATTTCTGAAGGTAACGGGAAGCAGATTTCACAATATTATCAAGGCACATGAGAGAACACAGGGCATTTGAGTCTTTCACATAAAGGTTTGATTCTCGATCTTGAGCTTCTGGCAAGGCAACAATATCCATGGCGGTGATACGAATGGGGACCTCTCTAAATGTGAATCTAGATGATATTTAGGCAAGTGCCTGTCTGATGACAAAGTCAACAGAAGCTTAGCTTTTTCACTTCCATGCCAGCACCATGACAAACTAAGAAACATAGATAAACAAAATCCAACAGAGCCTACTGCAGAACAAGCAATAACGAATCAGCAATGTATGTTATATCCATGCTTCATTAGATTCCTCGAATGGATGTCTACGACCCGAATCTACACTAAATCGAATGGATGTCTCGACCCTCTGCACTAAATCCGAGTTGATTCACGTAGGTAGTACAAGAATGGATGGACTCCCCATGTCCAAATGCATCAATCACATTGGCAACACGAGATTTCAATACCACAAATCGCCGTGATATCACGAACTAAATCGCATCTCTGCATTTTACTAGATTCATCAATGACCGAAGCTTTAGACAGAGGTTGTCGGCATTTCTCCAATCAAAATCAGAAGATTGCTCGAGCTCGTGATCGCCAGAAAAGCGCGCATAGTTTGGAAATGACGCATATGCAGATCATTCAAATACGATGTTCAATGGTGCGGACGGGAAGAGCGAGAGTAACAGAGACGAGAGAGAGATTTGAACACGTCTCCGCATTTTTGAATAAAATTTTATTTTATTCAAATTTATTTCTTTCTTTCTTTCTTTCTTTCTTTTCTTTTCTTTTTCCCTTTTTTTCTTCATTTTTCTTTTTTTTTCCTCCTCCTTTCTTTGGCCGGTCGTCAAACTAAGGTGGCCACCTAGTGGCAAGCTGGGTAAGGGCGAGCTCGCGCAACCACTTGCAAGGCAAGTCCCTGCTAGATCTAACAAGGTCGAGCCTTGCCAATAGCTTGACGAGCCCAACCTTGCCATCGATGGGCAAGTTTAGCCTTGCCCAATCCGGTTGGGGCTTGCCTTGCCAATGGCTGGGGGAATTCGCCCTAGCCTAGCTCGCCACTAGCTAGCTACCTTAGTTTGTTGACCGACCTTCACCTCTGGACAGTCGCCTTACTCCAACGATCAGCAAAAGGAAGAAGGGAAAAAAAAAAGAAAAAAAGGAAAAAAATTGAAAAAATATTATTAAAATATATCCATGTGAGCGTCGGCTGAATAGTCAACGTCCACATTAGCACTAGCCAACTAAATTTGGTAAGGTGGATTAAATTGGCACAATTACAAAAGGTTTAAAACTTAATTAGTACAATTCCGATAGGCTTAAAAAAAAATTTTAGTAATTCTCTGGTGAAGGTATGTGTAGGCCTATATGTATGTCGAGAAGATAGATAATGCCATGCATGATGTATGAATTTATGTCGATTGGCACTGTCTTGTACTTCTAAACAAGGTTTCAGGAGCCCAACAATTCCTAATATAGTATGAGAACACAACTAGAATGCAATTAGAATGTGTCAAGACAAATTTAAACTCGATACGCCACATAATATGAGTTAATTTGAAGCCACCATGAATTATAATGTTCTCATCCGTGTTTATTGAAACACATTTTGCAACGCATGCAAAATATAATACAATTTATGTGGGCTTATTAATCCTAAATGATAATACTCTTGAGATTTATATGCAATTTAACTAATATATTTGTTTAGGACCATGGTCAATCCCTAATTTTCTTAATTTAGGTGTCAACAAATAAATATTATTGTCCGCCATAACTAAATGTTGCCTTTCGTAAACTAAAAACATGTTAAATGATTTATTGTGGTTAAAGATTTATCCTGCATGAGATATTACATTATTCGAGGAACCCTAAATGCCATCGAAGTAAAGGATCATGGCTCCTATAGTAATTCTTACAAAAACAACAAGTCTTTTGAAAACGTCGTAGCTAATCAAGTACAAAATAATTATATTCGATAGAATAAGTACCTTGTGTCAGAATTGAGGCATTGTCTTTTATAAACTAAAAATGCGTTAATTGATTCATTGCATTCTGAAGAAGGAGGCCACCCCAAAATTGAAGGGGAACGCACTCCACAACAGTTTGGTCTCCTCGTAAAGTATCCTCGTACCATTCCTCGTTGCGTGGTTAAGTCGCCGCTGTAATGAATTTAAAGAAAAAAAAAATGTCCAAGGGCTACTCCCTGAACCCGAAGCAATAGTGCTCGGGTGTTCGGTTGTTGCCCAGTCGCAACCTCGAACGGACTCTGGCCGGTCGACTCACTCCGCTGCAAGTTGTATGAAAACTGGGCCACGTCGATCAGCTTTGCCCAATTCGTTTGCGTCGTGCTCACATAGTGCCGGAGGTAGATCTCCAAGAGTGCATTGACTCCGCTCCGTCGACCGCTCGGTGCTGGGGATGCAAACTCGTTGACATGTTCAATTCCAATCCCAAAGAATCCTTGAATGGCCCGACCCGAAGCGTCCCGTGAAGCGGGGATCCCGATCGCTCACGATCGTTCGTGGCACCCCCAAAGCATTTCACCACATGCTTCATGAACAACTTGGCCGCCTCCTCGGCCGGGCAATCCTTTGTCGCAGCACAAAGGTTGCATACTTTGAAAACCGGTCGACCACCACCATTAGAGTCCGGCACCTTCGGACTTCTGTGAGGTTGACGATGAAGTCCATGGAAATGCTTTCCCATGGACGAGTTGGGACGGGGAGTGGCTCCAGCAAGCCCGGCGACGATCGTTGCTCCAGCTTGTCTTGTTGGCAAACCATACAAGTCTTCACATACGCTTCCACGTCGTCGCGCATTTGTGGCCAATAGAACCGATCTCGACGAGGGCCAACGTGCGGTGGATCCTGTGATGACCCGCCCACTTCGAGGCGTGGCACTCGCGCAAGATCTCCTTCCTCGCCTTCCCATGGAAGGGCACATAAAGCCGCCTTCCCTTGGTGTAGAGGAGCCCGTCCTCACACCAAAACCGCGGTCTTACCTTCTTTGGCGTACCCGATGAGAGCTTGGGCTCTTGGATCATGCTCTAACCCTTCTCTAATGCGGTCGACCCAAGGACAGCTCGGTCGACTCACTGTGTGGCTCATCAGCTCCATCCTTCGACTCAACGCGTCTGCCACGGAGTTGGCCTTCCCCGGCTTGTACTCCAAATACAGAGTCGAACTCGCGTAAAATCCCGGGCTTGTTTCGGACTCAACTTCTTTTGGGTCCGGAAATAGCTCGTGGCCACGTTGTCCGTTCACGACGAACTTCGATCCAGGAGATAGTGTCTCCACGTCCGGAGGCAATGGACCACCGCGGTCATCTCCTTTTCTTGAACGGTATACCGTCGCTCGGTATCGTTCAACTTTCGAGATTCGAACGCTACCGGATGGCCATCTTGCATAAGGACACCTCCTATGGCAAAATCCGATGCGTCGGTCTCCACCTCATACGGCTTGGTGTGGTCGGGCAACGCCAACACCGGCTCCTCGGTCATGGCCGTCTTCAACCGGCCGAAGGCCCTCTCGACACCGATCCGTCCATTCCCACGCCTTTTCTTTCTTCAGAGGTCCGTGAGTGGCACGGTGACGCCGAGTAGCTTCGCATTTAACCGCTTCAGGTAGTAGTTGGTGAGGCCCAAGAACGGCCTCAACGCAGTACCTTCGTCGGTGGCTCCATTCGACGATCGATTGAATCTTTGCCTTGTCCATCCGCACACGTCCACCCCGACGATGTGCCCCAAGAATGGAACTTTTGTGCGAAGGCACACTTCTCGCGCTTGACGAACAGCTCGTTCTCGCAAGACTTGGAAGACTTGCCTCAGATGCTCGACATGCTCTTCCAACGTCCGACTATAGACCACAATATCATCTAGATAAACCACTACAAACCGATCTAGGAAAGGGTGGAGTACCTTGTTCATCATTGTGCGTAACGTGGCCGAGCGTTGGTCAAGCCGTAACGGCATCACGAGGAACCGGAGGATCCATATCGCGTAACGCGGGCGGTCTTCGGCTCATCCCCTTCGGCGATCCGAACTTGATAGTAGCCTGATCGGAGATCCAGCTTGGTGAACCACTGAGCTCCCCAAGTTGATCAAAGAGATCCGCAATGAGCGGATCGGTACTTGTTCTTCACAGGTAGTCGATGCACATCCGAGTGACCCATCGTGCTTCTTTTGGAACAGACCGGGCGCACGAACGGGCTTTTGACGGCCGTATATAACCCGTCGAGGGCCTTGAGTTGCTTCCTCAATTCCTCCAACTCGGGAGGTGCCATGCGGTAAGGCGCCATGGCAAAGGCCGAGTCGGCGTCAGGGCACAAGCTCGATCCGGTGATCTACCTCCCTCTTGGGCGGCGGCTTCTTCGGCAAACCCGAAGGCATGACATCCTTGAACGAGTTGAGGACTCTTCTTTTCCCCTTGTCATCCTCGGTCTTCAAGGTTTGCCAGAAGGTCACCTCACCCTTCCTTGCTCCTTTGGTGAGTCGTATGGCGAGATCCGCTCCGACTCCCACTGGACCGGAATCACGCGTGGTACCCTGTCCAACGCATATACATTCCGCAAAGGCATAACGAAAACATGGGATTCTATCTAGGAACTTAATTCCAATGACAAGATCATAGTCGTCAAGTGGAATTACCTCTAGGGTCTCCCCATGATCCGAGCCTCCTTCAACCCGTAGTCCGAGATGAAAGAATTGAGGCATTGTCTTTTATAAACTAAAAATGCGTTAATTGATTCATTGCATTCTGAAGAAGGAGGCCACCCCAAAATTGAAGGGGAACGCACTCCACAACAGTTTGGTCTCCTCGTAAAGTATCCTCGTACCATTCCTCGTTGCGTGGTTAAGTCGCCGCTGTAATGAATTTAAAGAAAAAAAAAATGTCCAACAGGTCGCATGCTGGCATGTGATTCCCATGACCTTTTCACTCCCCGTCTTCGTCGAAGCTAAGATTCTACTCCATCTCTACATATCAAATTATTCCTAACCCCCCAAGCAATTCCAACAGATTTTGCGGCTGCTAAACTTGAAAAAAAAAACAAAAAAAACAAAAACAAAAAAAAAACAAAACAAAAAAAAAAAAAACTTAAAAATTGGAGACATCGCCTGTTACCATCCATTACCATTTCTTTATTTTACCTTCAAGAGAAACAGTATACCTGACATTTCTTGAGTCACTATAAGGCTCTCAAGGTCTGAATAGTCATTAAAATGAAAAAAAAACATGTCTCGTTGTATGATCGGTTTACTATTGAGTCCATAATTAGAAGGTAAATTCAAAGAAAGATGCTCCAGTCAATAGTTAAAGCATTGTCCTATGTGATTGAGAAACTTTAGAGAATGTTTGGTCAATTATCCTTCTAGAGATTCGATCTAATTGTAGTTGAATCCACGCCATAACGGTCATCACCCTCCCTCCCTTTATCAGTCATCTTTGCAAGCTCTTCTTGAAACCTTCGCATTGCTCTTTCCGGCCACGTTATCGGCACCACAATCCCTTCCTCCCCCTTCCTCGTTCTGTACTTCACGTAAAAGCTTATCAAAGGAAATGCGCCCGCAAGCCCACCATATGCCGGCTTCCCCCACCCGAAGTCGGCCTCTTCGAACCCAACCTTGGTTGCGTCGGCCACCACGTAGTTCCAAACGGTCGTGTACTTCGGCCGTCCCTTAAGGACTAAGACGTCAATGGAGGACCTCACATATTCTTCGCTCACCATTTCTTTCGCTTTCTTCACTAACTCAACGGCGCATCCCAGCGGACTGTTGCACAGATGGCCCGCCTTCTAAAGTACCGTCGCATACACCGCCGTGTTCCCATAATAACCGTGAGGCACGCCGAGGCCTTGCTTGCCTCGCGCTTTGATCATGCATGATAGGCGGACAGCATTGTCCAGCTCGATCTCGAGGGCGATCGTGCGGCACTTCCACAGACGTGCCGTAAGTAACTCGTAGGTGGAGGATCTCGAGACTAGGTGGTGAGGAAGGCCTTTCTTGATTGACGCCACTTCGCGTGGGCCGAAAAAGAAGGATCTGCGTACCGTGTTCTTGGGGTCCAACGTCACGGCAGCGCCTCGGGCATTGTCGACCACGTCCTCGAACTCAGGATGCCTGCACGTCGCTCGCGGCGGGTCTCAGGCGCAGAGGATTTCTCTCGGCCAAACAGGCGGCCAAGACGGCGCTTGTGCACCTCTTGCGAGTTCTGCGGCCGCCTTCAGGAATTGTCAGAGGCCAAGGGAATCGCTGATGGCGTGATTGAGCCGGATTCCGAGGATGAAGCCCCCGCATTTTAAACGGGTGACCCGCAATTCGGAAGGAACTCAGTAAGAAACCACAAAAGTTACAGCAAGTTGATTATTCAGAGCAGGAGGGCATATCTCTATTTCATTACAGTTGATAACCTGAACCAACAACAGAGGGCACCCAATGATGCCACCGGACCCGGCCACATCGCACAGCACCTCGTCCACGAAGCCACAGGGCAGCCTCACGGAGTCGCCAAGCTCCTCGAGGCTGACGTCGGCATCGGCCTCGACGAACAGGATCCCCTCGCCAGTGGAGTCCACCAGGAGCTTGCGGTTCGGCCCTTCCCGGATATGCCCCGCCATCGGGTAGTAGTACACGAGCGCCTTCCCGAGCGCTTCCTTGATGACTTTCGCCGGGTCTTCTCGGCCTCTTATTGAGGGGCTGCTGGGGCAGAAGAAAAGGAAGGGAATCTGAAAGCGAAGCCCCTCCTGATCGTCCAGGTCCGAGAGCAGCTTGAGTTCGTGTGGCGTCGCTTGCGACGGGGAGATCAACTCCGATTTCTGGCGGTTCACCGATAGTTGTGCCGGAGTCGAAGGTGGTAGTGAAGCCATTTGTGATGACAGATTGAACAATTTAGAAAACTTGAGAATCGTTCATGGTATATATGGGAGGAAACAAAGGTAATTTAACATGGGCCTAGGAAATTGGTGACTTTAATTTATTTTTTTTTTTTTAATTTCCCCGTTTAACGCATGGAGGTTTTCTTTTAAAACTAATTGGGAAAGTGTCAAAAAGTCATAAACCTATTGTATTGATGCAAATTCGATCCTAAATCATCTAATGAATCAATTTAGTTCTAAACATTTTGCTTTTATATCAATTAAGTCCATCCAGCGAAATTTGGCTAAATATAGCTAACATGTTCGCTGTCCAACCTAGTGTGATTGATTCTATTGTGGACAATTTTGTAATTTTTTTTTATTTTTCTAATTTTTTTGTATATTGTTCTTTTGTTCTTTTCTTTCTATTTTTCTTTTTTTTTTTCTTTCCTTCTCCCTACTCGCCGAGCCTCGATGATGGCTAGCGGTCAGCCAAAGGCGACAACGATGAGGGTTGCCCTTACCAGGCTCAGGCGAGGTCAACATTGCCAAGATTTGACAAGGGGCGACCTCGCCAACCTCAAGCAAGGACAAGTCTCATCAGAGGCTAAAGTTCACACTAGCAATTTTTAGCTAAAATTAGTCAATGAATTCAATTAGCACGAATGTAAAATATTTCAAAGTAAATTGATCTAATTGAAAATTTATAATTAAATTAACATAAATGCAATAGATTTAAAACTTTTATAAAAATCAAACTTTAACTTTAGTCCCAATTCTACCTTAAAATTTTTTTTTTCTCAAGAAAAACTTCCAACTTTTACTCAAGTTCCAAATTTATCCTTTATTAATCTTTCATCCAACATTATCAACTCTCCACAAGCTGACGAGGCATTGAATCTTTGTTTTTCATTTTCTATTCTTTTAGGATCTTTTTGGTAACTAACCAATTCTAGACTATTTCTATTCTTTTGCTCATTGAACAAAAAAATAATAATCCATTTAGTAACATTAGTTAATTTTTCTACTACCGAAAATAGATTTGTTCTTGAGAATAATTAGGAACAAAATCAAGAAGTAGAAAAAAGTTACATTGTTCCCGAAAACAATTCTAGAATTAAGCTATTTTTTTCTTTTTCTCTTTTCTTTTCTTCTTCTTATCGATACCTAAATTTTATCATTTTAATTAGGATTAATCACGTAGAAAATTAGGAATTAATTTTCAAACCCTAGCCAAAAAAAAACAATTTTCACTAAATTGCATTGCATATTAACATTAAGAATATTTGCATCACTAATGGTAATTTTTTAAATTTTTCCAAAAATTTTGTCATCAAAAAGAAAAGAAAAAGAAAAAAATATTATCATTATTGAAAATTATAATCATAAAAGGAAAGAAAGAAAAAAAATCGAATGGGGCCGGCCCACCTCTCTTCTTCCTTCTATTCTTCTTTTCACACACGAACAAGCCCAGCTCCTTTCATTTCGGTCCAGCCCGCGCGTGAGTCTTCTTCCTCCCTTACACCCTCCCACTGGTTTGGCTTTTGATCCCAGGGTCGGAGATCAAGCCGGCCGCGACAGGCCGGCGGTGGCAGAAGCCATGCGCGCCTATCATTGGCCGAGCTCGAAAGGAAGAGAGCAAAGTGTTTTGGGGGGTTCCGTTTTGACCGAGAGAGAGGGAGAGAGATCGGAGAGCTCGGGAGAGTTTTAAGCGAGTTTTTCTGGGAGTTTTGAGGAAGGGGTCCGCCGAGCCACCTGGTTGCCGTCGGTCACCGCACCTGCCTGTGGTCAAGCGACGAGCACCATCAAGCGCGATAGTTTTCCAGAGGAAGGGAGGAGTGTCAGTCGTTTCTTGAGCCTTCCCGACGTACAAGTGGCAACAGCGACACCATTTCTGGCTAGGTAGGGATCACGCTTCCTTCAGGCGTTCTTTTTTTTTTTTTTTTCTTTCCCTTCTTCTCTTCGTGCTATTAAGGATTCAAGAATATTGCACTCAGTCAATGAACTCAGTGTTTGAGCATGTGAAACTGAAATAGGTTAGTGATGACGTTTGGAGCAAAATGGGTCACGCTTTGGCTGGAAATGGTGCTGGTTCTGAGTTGAGAACTCAAATTTCGTATCCGTACATCACATGTTTGCAAAAATGTCTAAAATAAAACCGAAAAATTCCCATGTTCACACGCCTGCCTTAATCGACTGCTGTTTTTGACGAAATCTTGATGAAACAAAGCCATTTTTCTGTTAGTAACGGCGTTTTGAGTCGTGTGCAACGTTTTCTAGGCTAGGACTCGTTTAGAAACCGAATCGGAATGCTATCGTGACCTCTGCATATCATGTGCTTGACAAGATGTCTGAGAGAGAGAGTCGGATGGCTTTCATCGTTGAGGCTTAAGAATGACTCATTTTTTCTTCCATATATGTTGAATCGCGTCTGATATTTGTGTTTCTCTTGTTTTGTTATGTGATTTCGTGGAAACATTCGCCCGTCATCAAGCTGGCCGCGCATCCCCACCTTCCGCCGGAGTTACATGCCCCTCACCGGCAAAGCCTGTGGTTCGAGGCCACCCCATTAGTTCTTTCTTTGTATTATAATGTGCTGGCGATTGTACGTCCGTTAGGGATGCTTGGTTTGAGGGATTCAGCTTGGGTATGGATATTTTCCACTGTCGTTGCGGCCGCCGGAGTGAGCGGCCGGAGTTGATGTACGAAGGTCGGAGCAAGTGACCGACGTCGTTGGCGGTGGTTCGGTGGCGACGTAGGTGTCGGTGACGACGCGTGATGGTGGCGATGTCGAGCGTCCAGGGTTCGAAGTTGCAGGAGCTCGGTCTCGTTGAAGGAGGGGCGAGAGGTTGAAGACCATGCTGGGTTGACAAGGACGAAACAAGAAAAGACAAAAAAGCGAAAAAAGAAAGAAAAAATCGAATTTTAAATAAATAAATAAACTAAAAAATTTCGTTTTTTTAACCGACTGGGTCGGATCCGGGTTTGGGTCGGGTCAGCGAGTCGGATCGGATTTATCCGGTCTGAACCTGCTTCCTCGAATATTATAATATTAAATATTAAAAATATATTAAAAATTACAAAAAAAAAAAAAATCAAAAATAAAAATTTCGAAAAGTAATAAAAAATTTCCAAAAATTCAAGAAATTTCAAAGAACATTAAAAAAATTCAAAAAATTTCAGAAAATAGTGAAAATTCGAGTTTTTTAAAAAATTAATTAAAAACTAGAAAAATTAGAAAATTAAGGAAAATTTAAAAAAAAAATCTTAGAAAATTCCAAAATTCAGAAAAAGTCTAAAAATTTTAGTAGTAATTAGAAAGACACCAAAAAAATCAAAAGATTATAAAAACCCAAAATGTTTTGGAAAATTTGAAAATTCGAAAATTCAAGTTTTCCGAAATATCCAAAAATTCTGAAAAAGAAGAAGAAAAGAAGAAAATGCCAAAAAAAAATTATCTATTTAAAAGGAAACACAAAGATCTTTTGCTTGGTTAATTAATAGGGTTAATTCATAATTATCCTATTTCACATCATTGTTATTTCATGTAGGCTGCATTAAAAATAAAAATAAAAAGAATTTATCGGAATTGCATTATTTTAAAAAATAAAATCATAAAAGGAACATGCTTGTAGAATTAACATGTCATCCATTATATATCATGTAGCACATGCATATTTAGGATCATGTAAATTAGATTGCACACATGTTGTGATGGTTTAAGTTATATCATATGAATTGCCTCTCTTATATCATTAAAACAAAAATTTAGATTAAGATTCCATATAATTAACATTTTTAAAAAAAATGAAAAAATTAGGTGTCATATCATTTAGAAATCATGTTTAGGGCATGCATTTTTAATCAACATTTGTAAGTTTTTTTAGAGAATAAACCTTAATAAAGTTGTAGTTTATTTTGCCTAAGGTTAGTTATAATTTCTTACAATTTAACACTTTAGTTTATTGAATGTTATTTTATTGATTGTTATTTTATTGATTGTGCATCGCATAACTACCCTTTGTATGTTAGTAGCTTAGGTAAAAATTAATCAAGACTACTTACAAAATATTTTTGACATTACAATGAAAATGTACCAAAATGGTGTTAGATTAATTTAGCATAATCATGTCCCCTGACCCATTGAATATCTGGTTCGCAAAAGTAAAGTATTCTCTCATAGAGTTTCTAATCAACCATAAATGGATAGTGGCGGTTCCGAATTGAATAAAATTGCATGTTTAAATGGATTAATTTTTTAGTGTCAAATTACGATTGATAGAACTTGGGAAGGTTCGTGTTAAGTCTTTGGACTTAATAATCCATTAACTTTTTTGGGTAATTCACATTCAAAAAGGTCGCAACAAAATGATAAAACCGTTTGCATTTGTTGTAAGTTCAGATAGTCCCCATTACTCCACAAAGACGCTAAGTTGAAGGACATTATACAACGAGGGCAACAAGCGACAGCATCTCATAACGTGGTCGGCAGGTTATCAAAACAACTGCACCGGCCCAATCAATGTAAGCTGGCTTTGTCGATGTGAACAGGTTCTGCATAATGGTTCCGGCACGAGACGCACATAGCGAGCCCCTTCTCTCACGAGTCCCACCACAAGTACGAGCACGGTCCACGCTGCTCGTGTTTTGAATTATCTCATCACCGGCCCCCGACTGAAGCAGACAGAGACCAGACAGCTTCTCCAGAAGAAACAAGATTTGAGGACGGTGAAACTTTCGTACGTAAGCGATTCCAGGAGGTGGCTCTACCCGGGACCACTTTTCTGCCTCGGCTTTTGACGAGAAGGCAAAAGCATGAACAATCGTGTGGACATTGGAGCCAGCCGACGAGGAAAGTTGGGGGAAAAGAGGGTTTTAAATCTTGACGTGTGAGGATGTTCCTAGTCGAAAGAAGACATTGACTTAAATAATTCGATGGGCTTGTCAAACAAGGAAAAAGTAGCTTCCTAGAGCAAAGCAGTACTTGGATGGAGAAGCAGAAGATGATGCCCTCTTTATTATCAGCTTGACTAGAGTCGAAGACCTCTAGCTCTTCTTTCCTGCTTAGCCAAACTGCGGCATATGGTGGGTAGATGATGATTTTTGTGATAGGGGCGAGCTTGAACTATAAGGATAGCATTGGCTAATGCGTTGGCCTCTTAAGGAGGGGAAGAACCCCATCATAGTATGGGAATGGATTCTGTCACTTAAACCCTAATTGAAAGGATTCATATAACTTAAAGAAAACATTAGAATCCCATTAAATGTTATTGAAAGGTATAATAGTTTCCTATTCGATGTCGGTGCTTTCCTTAGAATTTACATATCGTGTCCATAATTACGAGCATTCACCGGTCTAAGCGAACATGAGAATTTCAACATTTCCATTCCTTTAAATATGTCTTGGGTTCATTTTTCAACGCCTGCAAAATATTAATTGTGGCATTTAGTCATAAAAATGTTTTATAAGGGCAATTTTTCCAAGTTAAAATTTCCTATTTGACTTACGAGTGCATTTTTTTTCTTAAGATTTTGCGTTCAGACACTCATCAATGAAACCTATATAATCATTTTATAATAATATTTAACAAATGCCACAAAAGCTGTAAGAGCTTAAACCAGTAGCGATAAACCCCAAGAGCATTTTCAGTTTGTCATCGCACAAAAACTTATTAAAGAGATTGATTTACAGATTGAATGATCTCTTAAGTCCTAAATATGTTTTGGCTATCTCAACGAGTGAACCATATACAGCATCAACTAGAAATTATTTACATCCAAGCATTTCAGATCGAGTAGAACCAAAACAGAGGCCAGAGGACTAGAGACCCCAGCTACAGCTTCAATTATTCAACAGGACTCATCAAACAATGGATCTGAAATTCATCATATACAGGACAACTATGAAGATGACCATACACATGATCGAGTATGGCTAAATCACAGCGAACCCATCTGAGCATCTAACCAGAGAAGCTAAGGTGGGTACCTACTTCGCCAGAGAAGATGCTTCGAGCATCATCTGCAAGAGACAGAGACAGAGACAGAGAAATGAAAAGAAAAGTATTCATGTGAGGAGAGACAGACAGCATTCGCAGCTCCAAATAGAAAGCAGACTGCCGCTAGCATTCAAGAATAGATCCATCATTGAGATCAGACACAGTTTGTACATGTACTCGGAGGAAACGATTCTTGGCAGGAAAATAAATTGCCTGTCATTTACGACCAAAATTTGAATAAAACTGATATTTTATGCAAGGTTTTTACTGCGTTCAGGTTTTATCGAGCATACCTGTTCTTGCTGGTCTAATTCGTTCATCTTCTGCACGGAAGAAGAAATAGAAGAGACCTGCAGGAGCACATAACTTTACAGATGGGAGGGTTATGAACATAATTGGGCATTGTAGTTAAAAACACATCCTTGCACATGTGTGATGTTTTGCGTAATCTGCTTAGATAGAAAAAGAAAGAAATAAGAAGCATGGTTTTGCTGAGAAAACCTACACAATCCAAAGAGCTACTCTCTTGAGAATGCAACGCTAAATTGGCAGGGTTCAATTTTTATGTTAAAGGAACTGGCAATGACTGCAAAACCTTCTTCGTAGAACCATACACAAATCCTGGCCATTTTCAGCTAATTTGATTGCGTTACTTGCCAACTCCTGTGTATGAGCTATCAAAATTCTACAAACTAGAAGTCTAGGACCCAAAAATACATGCCTGCCCCACACCCTGAACAAAATTTGAGAGTGAAGATTCCATTTAAGTACCCTTTGCTCTTTCTTTTCTTTCCAAATTTAGCATCTTTAGATGATTTAGGCTTTTTTCAATGCGAACTTGCCGAAACTTTTCAAAACATGCAAATGTTTAAATGTAGCCAACAATGTTCTCGAGCAAATCCAAACGAGATTCTATCCTAGTATGAAGAAATCATTTCTGAAGGTAACAGGAAGCAGATTTCACAATATTATCAGATAAAGGTTTGAGTTTCAATCTTGAGCTTCCGGCGAGGCAACAATTACCATGGCGGTGATACTAATGGGGACCTCTCTAAAACGCGAACCTAGATGATATTTACGCGTGCCTGTCTGATGAAGTACAGAAGCTTTTAGCTTTTTCACTTCACCAGCACCAGAACATACTAAGAAGCAGAGATACAGAGCTTACTGCAGAACAAGCAATAACGAATCAGCAATGCATGTTATAAATACCTCTACACCGGTAGATTCCCCCTTGCAGACATCTTTTCCAGATTTGGTAAGGATTCTGTCGAATGGATATCCCGACCCTCTGCACTCAATCCGAGCTGATTTACGTAGTTAGTACAAGAACGGATGAACTCCCGATGTCCAAACGCATCAATCACATCGGCAGACGCGAGATTTTCGATACCGCAAAATCACCGCGATATCGCGAACTAAATCGTGTATCCGCATTTTACCAGATTCATCGGTAACCGAAGCTTTAGACAGAGCTCGTCGGCGTTTCTCCGATCGAAATCGGAAGATTGCTCGAGCTCGCGATCGCCAAAAAGCGCACGTAGTTCGGAAATGACGCATTTGCAAATCGTTCGATACGATGTTCAATGGCGCGAATACGAAGAGCGACTCAGAGAGAGAGAGAGAGAGCTCCAGATCTGAAGGCGGAGCCGGAGAAGTCGGCCGACGGATCCGAATTGCAACCTTCACCGCGGTCTCCGATTCAGTTGATGCAAGGCGGGAATCGAATCCGCCCCCTCAATCGGCGCGGCCGCCGGCGGGAGAGGTTCCTGCCGCCCTCCCGGCGAACCGGTTCCCGACCTGCACCAAGCGAATTAGAGACCGCCGGTAACTGAAAGCACTCAGCTTCGACGGCGACGGCGGCGGCGGCGGAGCTTCTCCTCCCCCTCGGAAGCGAGAGAGAGAGAAAGAGGAGGGAGGACGTGGCAGGCACGCGTCGCAGAGTAACACAACCCTACGGAATTATTATGGTGGGAGGATATGGGGGGCTTTTGCCGAAAGGGGAGCGGCGGTTATTTATAGGGAGAACGGACGAACGGGATTGCGACACGTGGCGGCCACCGACTCCCCGGTCCGCAGGTTGGAGAGGGCGGGCGGGAAGCGGTGGTTGGGAGTTTACCGCTCGAAAAAGATTAAAAAGGCGGGCCGGATCGGGCTGAATGCGCCGCTGCGGAAACCGGTCGCGGGTTCGGCGCTTATTTACGGAATTGCCCCTGGCCGGCTCGTGGGGGGTGACTAGTGGCTACGGTGGCGTCACGTGCCCGCGATCCACGCCGCGCCACGTGTACGGAGCCGGCGACTGTGTCCCGGGTCCGGGGGGGTCCGAAAAGATCTGCAGGTGGCGGGCGATCTGCGTATTTTGGTTTCGCGTTAATGGAGGCTTTCAATGACGGCACGTGGCGATCGTTAAGCTCGGCAAAGGAGGAATTCCAGCATGCGCTGGAGGTTTAACAGATCCCCTATGCTTCACTTGTGTAATTAAGGATGTAGACTCTCCATCTAATTTCGTGGGGTTATAGACCCAACATATCCATTGAATCAGGTCATCTTGAGCATCGATTTAATCATATGAATGGATTTTTGTAATTGGTTCGTTGATTGAGTAAGTTTGGGTATCATCGTCAATGGATACTGTACTCTCCTTTTCATTTCACACGACTTTTATTTATTTTTATTTTTTTTTGACATTTTAACCCCCATACAATGGGCAATGGCGGCGAGTGTAAACTCGAGTGACGCTAACGAAGGATCCACCACCCCAACGTCACGCTTAAGACAGGATGGCCTGCTTGCCTCCCTTCAACGCAAGTTGAAGGGGCTTCAAACTCTGGATCTCCGTTTGGAGTGTCCTGGAGCTCACCCAATGCAGCCACCACGGTGCCAGTACTTTTATTTTATTTATTTTCATTTCATTCAAAAAAATGATACTAATCGAAATATAACTTGGTTTGAATCCCCACCTACTTCTTCTTGTCTGAGTTCTATTCTTATATTTTTAGTAGTTTCATACAGAAGTAGAGGGCGACATCATGAAGCAAGTGTAGCATACCCAAAAAAAAAAATATAAACGCGTTATATCAATTCAATTATAAACTCTTTAATTTAACTAATTTAGTCTGAAATTTTTTAATGATTTGTCAATATAATCATTTCGGGTACATTGCTAACATGGATAGCAAGCGTCATATGTGACACAATCGGCTCGGACATAAACAGTTTTTGCATTTTTTAAAAATTTCCTTTTAATAATACAGCTTTTTTTTTTTTTGTGTTAAATACAGTTTTTTTTTTATTTTGGTAAATTTTAATTAGCGTTGGTAAGTTTAAAAACAAAATTGTTGGAAAAAAATTGACCTGTGACTTTTTTCGAAATAGTTTCTAGGTAACTTACTAACATTTTTATGATATTATCTTTATTTTTATAGTTTACAAATTGACAATTTTTTTGCATTAACTTACCAATATTTATTGGCATAACTTACTAACACTTGAATTCTTACATTATATCAACCTAAATTAGCATGATTTATCAATTTTTTTAGGTTAAATTACTAACTAATTCTAAATTGCTAACTCTTATTTGGATGTTTACCAATCTCTAATTCTTTTTTATAATTCACCAACTATTGTATCGAGTTATCATTTTTCATTTATTTTGGTTAGCAACCATTTACAATCACCAACTTTTTTTTTTGTAGAGATTACCAATTTGATTAGCACGGCTCGCCGATTCTCCAGTTAAATTACCTCCTCATATCAAAATACCGACTCTCCTTTAAACTACCAAACTTCGAAATCATCCATCGCGTCTCGTTAGAATTAGTCCGGGCTAAGCTTTGACACATCCATCTCCCATGTGTCCTTTTCCACGCATTATCAATCGACTGGAAAGATGCATCAAGTCAAGAGTATGTGGCTAAGTGTCAATGCAATTATGGCTGTGGTAAGGAAAAACTGCGCCCATTTTTGTACATGAATGATGACAGTCCTTGAAAACTTTTGCCATTGACCACGTATCTCGTGCCCTAGTCCTTGTCTTTCACTTCTCCTCGCGTTTCGAGAAGTGGTTGGGGCAATAAAAAAATGTACTTCGAAAGCTATATCCTCTCAAACTCACTGTGACAGATCGATTTTCTGAAGCTCACTCCAATGACATAACGTCTTAAATTTCTTCGATATATTTCTCTCTAAAAAATTATGTAAAATTAAATCACATATCAGCACAAAAAGTTACAAAAGTGATAAGATATATGCTTCAAATGTTTTACCCTCTTGCCACAATGCGTTTTATCAGAAACTTGCTCCGATAGTATAGGGTTTAGGTTGAAAATTGCGCCAATTTATACATGAATGATGACAGTCCTTGAAAACTTTTGCCATTTGACCATATAAGTCATGCCCAGGTCCTTGTCTTTCTTTTCTCCCTCGGGAAACACATGAAAAGAAAGGAAACAAAGCAAAGTCAAGATGCCATTGGCATTATTGGCTAGGCTAGCTTACAGGTAGGTTGTCTTTTTTTTCCTCTCCGTAGATGAAACTTTCGATTTGATTCGTTGGCTAGGAACCATATAATGTCGTGCCGACGCAATTACAATTGATAATGAAAGGTTAAATAGTCCTTCTTTTCCTCAGGGTTCATTACCTCGTGTAATAAGTCATGGCAAGATCCTCGCCTTCAGTCAGGATAACGAGTCGACGAGTTTATTTGAAGTGACTTTTTACTTTTTTATGTTTTTGATTAGTTTTAATTTCACGAGGTACATGTTCTAACTCTTTTAAATCCCCTTCTCAGTTTTATGAGTAGCTTTGTAAGTGAGCAGCAACTTTGTACCTGATGACCAGTAGACTTGATGGTACGAGTCAAGTAGCTTAGGGTATTTAAATTGCACAAAAACAAAAACAAATAAAAGGAAAATTACTAATAAATCATAAATCCGTTATACAAATATCAATTTAATTTTAAATATTTTAATTTGGTTAATTTAATTATAACTTTTGATAATTTGCCAATATAGTTGTTTCAATTAATTTTGGTTAACAATCGTTGACATTGGTGCTTAGCCATCCAGGTGGCTCGGCCACGTGACATCGACCATTTTTTCATTTTTTTTAAAACTTTTTGGACTTTTTTTATAATTTTTTCCTTTTCTTTCCATTTTCTTTTTTTTTTTCTCCTCTTGTCACGATCACAATCAAGGGCCGGCAAGGGTTCCACTCTCTAGATCCGGTGAGAGTTAGCCTCGCCCAAGGTCGCGAGGTTCACCCTCGCCAATGGCCGGCGACCAAGAAGGAACAAGGGAAACAAGAAAATAATAAAAAGTTAAAAAAATTTCTTAAAAATTTCAAAAACTATCAACGTTAGTGCCGGTTGTCCACATCAACAATTACTAGACAAAATTGGCTAGAATAACTATATCGACAAATCGTTAGGATATTCAGAACTAAATTAATCAAATTAAAAAATTTAAGCTTGTTTATGAGTTTTGTGATGATTATTACTGGAAAAAAAAAATGTTTTTAAGAGCGCTCAATGTGGTATGAGTTGAGCGATTGGAAGAGAGGAGGAAGGCTTCAAACGCTGCAGATAATAAATCTAGATTTGGGTAAATAATTGGCATCAACTCCTGTGACAGGAAGCCTTTTTTTTTTTTTTTTTTTTGACAATATCATTTCTTTTCTCTTCACGCGTTCGGCGTGCCCGGTTCTTTAATGATAATAGCGAGCCATAATAAGCGACATGAGTGCGATGCAAGATTCGATATGTTCTAGGATGATGTGTCCACATTTAAGGAAACTATAATTACATTGCTTAAGCCATGTTTTAAGTGTCCATCGCAGTCGAAGTGGCCCATAATTACAAATATAATATTCGTCTTTCATGGGAAAAAAGACGGACGGAATTGAAAGTTTGACAAAACCTCGTGCCCACCACATGTAAGAATATGACAAACATGAAAACGAAAGATATAGGACCTAATAATAGAAGGGAAAACTACACCAACATCCCTTAAATTTTATTCTGACGTGCACTGTCATTTCTCAACTTTTGATTTGTTTGATATGATTTATAAACTTTGGCCTAATTTGCGATGCCGTATTTAATGTGCTCTTTGAGTTGAGTTATTGGTAAATATCCAATTTAATCCACGGACTATGTAAAAATAATGCAAACGGAATCATTGCATTGAACATATATCAATAGTGTGGGAATCATATTAAATCAAAAGCTTAGGAATGGTGTTGCGTAATGGGCCAAAGTTTAGACAGTGCGCACTGCACCGATAAAAATGTCGGGAACGAGACTATTTATGTTATTATCTCGATAAAAGAATGTGCGTCTGGCGTGTCATGCTTGGCATGTCTCCGAATTGCTACAAGGTTTCTTCGTGTTCATATTTCATTCAATTCCGGTGGGCTCAAACCGCCTTTTGCATCGACATCTCGAAAGAAGGCAAAATAATTGTCTCAGTAATGTGGCATGCACGTCACGTGAGGAGGCGGATATTCTATGGATATTTACTGCAATATTCCGGATCGTTTTAATTAAAATATATAATATGGTTAGTCCAGATCCAGGAAAGATTAGTGGGTATTCTAATATTTGCATTTTATTTAATTGATTTTTTTTATTTATGATGATTTTTGGGGTTTTTTAATTAGAACATAAGAAAATTCACTTGATATTACGCCGCATTCACAGAAATTTCACGAAAAGTGCATATTAGAACTGTATTGAAAAGAATATTAGCGATAGTGATTAGAGAAGAAAATGACAAATATATTTAAGGCATCTCTGTTAAGTGGGTCATCACAGAACACGAAGCTCAATTTGGAAGCCTTATAGTTTGCCCTAATTTCATCGTCAACAATTTTTCTTTTTGCGCCAATTCCCAAAGAGAATACTTTTCTGCACTAGAGCACGAGACTCCTCCACCAATTTTTCTTTTTGCCTTAAAGGAGCATAACACTTTTTTCGGGATAATCACGTCCATATTTATTATATACATTATAAAAATATTGTCTCGCCTCGCTTGACAACTATTTTTATATACTTTATATAATCATGTGATCTCCCCCTACCAATTAATTTAACATTTTCTGTTACGTTTTCTTATATGCTCGTCCCAGTTGAATAAATAGTTTCTTTTCGCTGGTAGATAGAGACCTCGGGAATGCACCTTCTAATTTATTCCAAATGGAGAAGCCCTAATCTTGCCCCCTGCTGTTTTGTGTGAAATTGAATTAAAAATTTTGTCTTGATGATCAAATTGATTGCCTTAAATTGCACTTCATTGACTTGTCTGTATAGTGACATATGACTGCGCCAGTCACCAAGCATTAATCTTCACCAAACGTGACTAAGTAAGCTATCATGGTATGTTGAAACTTGGGGGCAAATCTCCTAGGTGGCGTGTTCATTCATCACCAATTACCCATTGAGTGACATGGTCCAGTTGTCCAGTGATATAAAGGGTTACACCATCTTTCGTGAGATCGTAAATTTGTGTTGTGTCGTGAATGAGTATATAAGAGTATGTGTTTTCTTTTTGATCTGTAATGTGATGATTGGATTGCGGTGATGATTGGTAGATTTATAAATAGACCAAGGAATTTGTGACTCAAATCCAATATTTTGCTGCAAGCGTGAAATCATTACACTGTATATAGTTGGAAGGAATGGTGGAAACTAAACATTGCCCACAATTTTAATTTTCCTTCAAAGTTGAAAATAACCCAGTGGAAATGAACATTTTTCTGCTTCTTTATTCCAATATTGACCCTCATTATCTAAGTAAATTTACTCACTTTATTTCCCTCCACATCATTTCGCTTCCATGCAGTTCCCAACGATATAAGGTAATTAAAATTTCTATTCGTTTTTTTCCCTTCATTTTCATTTATTTTCTTCTCCCTTCGTTCCCTTTGCAACTTGTAAAACCAAATAAAGGATCATGATAATGCCTAGAGAGATAGCCGCATTGATAGCCTCTTTCAATCCTAGCTTATATAAAAACGTTTTCAAAAAAGATTCCTTTATTCAAATAACGAAATACCAAAAAAGTTAACTGGTGACTCGATTGTTGAGGCGATCAATAGAATTATCTAAAGGTGTGTTGCAAGAGAACGGTCTGTTCTAATTTTTGCCTATTTTTCAAACCGTCAACGAGGTGCTTTTTAACTGAGCTTATGCTTGTGATAAATATTATAGCATAATGTTTTAGTGGCCAACATATATAAACTTTAGTGAAGTGGGAAGACGGCGACAAATGTGAATGCACCTTTTAATCCCTTTCGAATGGAGAAGGCCTGATCTTGTCGACTTAATTGATACTTTATAATGACCCGCCACCAGTATCCAAGCATCTAATTATTTAAGTTTTTGAATTAGATTTTTTGATTGGTATCAAAATCAATACTCGTCCCCACCAGTCAAATGAATGATTTCTTTTAGCCGGTAGACGGCACAGTTGTGGGGAGACGGTGGCATATATGAATGCACCTTTTAATTCCTTCCAAATGAATGATTTCTTGTCCCCTGCGATTTTGTGTTGAATTGAATTACCAATTTTGTATCGATAATCAAATAGATAGATTGCCTCAAACTGCATTCATTGACTTTTTCGGTTAACTTGGTTCATCGAATTAGACTTTATGGTGACTTGTGAAGAGTCTCTAAGCACTAGTCTTTACTAGACGCGGCTAAATAAAGTATCATGGTATTTTGAAACTCGGTGGCGAATCTCCTAGTGATGTGTTTGTTTTACCATGCACTATTTTTGTATTAATTCTCATTTATTACCAATTATTCTTCGAGAATTATGGTATAGTTGCCCGATGATACAGAGTCACACCATTTTTCATGAGATTATAAATCCGTGCTATATCGTGAGTGAGTATCTAGTGGCCCATGCTTTTGCATTTCCTACTCTATGTGAAGAGACTTCCTAATCTCTAGTGTGTCAATTGGATTGCGGTGATGGTCCGTAGACTTATGAATAGATTGAGGGATTTGGATTTGAACATTCTGTAGTGAGTGCAGGATCTTTAAATTGTATTTAGTTGGAGGGAAGTGAGGAAACTAATATTCCTGAGTTTTTATTAATTTTTATCAGACATGTGGTAGTTAATGAGTGTATTAGTTTGGGATTTTACTCTATGTTTCTTATAGGCATACCCGTTTGTGATTTTTTGTGGTATAAATAGAATTTAATGAAAACTAATAGAAGGTTTATCATAAACGTATCAGTTTAGAGTTTTTAGTGGTCAAAAGATTAAGTTTAAGTAAATTTGTTATAAGTATACTAATTTAGGTTTTCTAATGGTTAAAAAATTAGTTTGGAATAACTTTATAATGGGTTACAAATTTAGAGTTTTCGTAATATTAAACCTTAAAATTTCTATTACATTTTTATCCTTCCGTTTTTTTTTTTTTTAATTCCTTCATGGCCCTTGCAACTTGTAAAACCAAATGAAGGATCATGGTAACGGCTACATAGAGAGCAGGCCGATGGCCCCTCTCAATCCCAATTTATAAAAAGATTTATATATATATATTTCAACTAATATATCTTTATTCATATAACGTAGTATCAAAAAGTTAACTGGCGATTTGATTGCTAAGGTGATGATTATAATTATCTAAAGGTGTGTCGCTTCGCAAGAGAACAATCTGTTCTATTTTTGCCGCCATTTCAAACCGTGAACGAGGTGCTTTTAATTGAGTATTTGCTTGTGAATGTGATGAATATTATAAAATAATGTTTCAGTGGCCAAAATATTAAATTGAAGTGGGCAGACAACGACAAATGTTAATGCACCTTTTAATTCCTTCTGTATGGAGAAGGCCCGATCTTGTCCCCAGCGGTTTTATATTAAATTGAATTAACAATTTTGTTTTTATAATCAAATAAATTGCTTGAAATTGCACTTGTCAACTTGATTGATCAAGTTAATACTTTATAGGGACCTGCGACAGTGTCCCAGCATTGATCTTCATTATATGTCCGTTTGTTTTTGTAGTAAATGAATAATCCAATAAATATTTTCCCAGAAACGATAATTATATCATTTATAAAAGTGAATGACCAAAAATTTTAATAAAAAAACTCATTGATTAATTATTTCAAATAATAAAAGAGAATATTTTTAGCCAAGTTTTATATTTTTCACTAAATAAATGCACCTTTAAAAGTTAAATAGTCCTTTGCTCTTGGTTCTTTACCTTTTGTAGTAAATCATCGCAAGCTCCACGCCTCAGCCGTCGAGCCTCGAAATATGAAAGATTGACTATTAAGATAACAAGTGAGCAGGCCCGTATAGAGTGGCTTTTTACTTGTTAATGAATTTAATCTTATGACATATAAGGTTAAGCCAATGAATGAAGAAAAATCACGTAAATATACAAAGCAAGACAAATTTCGATGGGAGATGGACACATATTTGTGATAAAGGAAAACTACATGAATATGAAGAAAATATATGACTATTTGTCAAGTAATGCGGTACAATATCTCAATAAATACCAGCCGGCCTAAGCCCAAGTCAGAAGCATGGTCGACTTGCCCCCATGTTATGGTAGTAGTATAAATCGAAAACCATGTCTAGCCCCTGGTGAGGGTCTTCCGGCCTTGCCAATGCCACCATGTCTCTGAAAGGCGATAGGGTTTCATTTTAGTCACTAGAAAGTTGTCCCAAGAAGGTTCCTTCGTATTCATTTAAATCCGCTGGCTCAAACCAAACCGCCTTTGCTGCGACATCTTGGAAGCAACGCAAAATTATTGTCGATGATGTGGCGTGCACGCCATGTGAGGAGGCGAATAATTTCGGTTCATTTACTACAATATTTTCGAACCCTTCTATTTAATATAGATATATATGTGATATTTATGATTAGTCCATATCCAAAGAAAACAGTGAGTATTCTAGTATTTAGCAATTTTATTTAATAGAGGTGATCACGAAAACTGAATCAAACTGGTTGGTTTTGGGCGGTTCCCAATTTTTAAAATTTAAAACCGGTGATAATTAGTCAAATTCCAAACCCCAACTGTGGACTAAACCATTCGGATTAGACCAATAGTTTTTCTTGCCAAAAGGGTAGAAAGGAAAACAAAAACAACATTCATAGACACACTTGCTCCCTACAAGAATTTAAAAAAAAAAAAAAAACCTTCCCAATCCCGTGTCCGGTTCTAGTGTTCCATTCCCCCATGGAATACAAAGAAAGAAAGAAATCCCAACAATTCTAGGATCAGGGGCCGATTTTCGATTTTATAAACTGGGAACTAACCCTTCTGATTTTGTTTCAATTCTAGGGTGGATTCACCTTGAAACCAATTACTATTTAGTTGCATTTTTCCCTTTGAATTTATTATATTTATTGAGTTTTTAATTGGAACATGAAAATTAACTATAATGAAGTCTCGTAAATTCGTAATAGGATTGGACTGGAAAGAAGATCAGCGATTGTGTGATTAGAGAAGGAAATGACAAATATTAAAGGAGCTATTTTAATGGATCATTGCAGAACATGGAGCTCAACTTGGGAAATTTGTACTTTAACCTAATTTTGTATTAGTTTCATCATGACCAATCGTTCTTTTTTGCAAGAGAAACATCCACCTACCCTACCCGCAAAACTTTCACTTGTTTAATACAATTGATTATAATAGCTTTTTTTTTTTAGGATATTATATATATTCGCATATCATATATATATATATATATATATATAAATAGTTTCTTTTTGCCATTAAACGGCAAGGTGGGGAGAGGGCGACAAATGCGAGTGCACCTTTCAAATCCTTCCGAATGGAGAAGGGCCCAATCTTGTCCCCTTCGGTTTTTGTAAAGTAATTTTGTCTTGATAATCAAATAGATTGCCTCATAATGCACTTCATTGAATTGTTTTTTTTGTTAACTTAATCGATCGAGTTAGACTTTACAATGACCTGCAACAAGTCTCCAAGCATTATAAATCTTCACTAAAATTGATTACGAGGGCGCTTTGTACTTTGTCCTATTTTGTATTAGTTTTCATTAGATCCAATTATTCTTTTTCACACCAATGCCCAAGATCCAATCAGTCCATTTTGCAACAAAGCAAGAGACTCCTCTACCTACCCTACACGCATTATGAAATATATAGATTATGGTTGCATGATCGGTTCTTGTTTCTGGGTAATCGTATTCATTCACATGTATATTCCTAACATAGATTAAGCAAAAAAAAAAAAAATAGTTTCTTTTTGCCAGGAGGGAAAAATATAAGTGAAATAGTATAGTATGGCAAAAAATGGGTTGCCTTGTTTCTCTTGATAATCAAGTCCCTTTCCCACCTTAAGTACAAGTCGAGAAATCAAACCTTTTAATGCTACCTATTCATAAAGTCAAGTGTTCAATCAAATACCACTGAAAGGCATACCCAAAGGTTCAATGGTAAAGGGTCACACCGTCTTTCACGAGATCACAAATTTAGATTTCTTTGTAAACAAATGCCTGAGCAGATTTGTATATTGTGTATTTGCTACTTCGTGTAAAAGGCTTTTTGATTTCTGGTATGTCAACGGAGTTGTAGTGATCAACTCGTAGACTTATGTGTGAGTTGAGTATGTATGACTCAAATAGAATATTTTGTGAATATAAGAGTCTTACATTTTATACGATTAAAGGGAAGTTAAGGGAATAGGTTTAAATAAGAGAGAAGTATTTCCAAAGAGACTTGCACTTACATTTTTTTTTATGGAATAATTGTATTGAAAATCTTAAAATTTATCACAAAAGCACAATTGAGTTATAAAGTGTGATTAAGTCATAAAATTTGTCAAATTAGTACAATTAAGTCTTTCCATTAACGTCGTCCAACTTGATCAATAGAAAATGCTAACATTGATTTTTTTCGATTTTTCTCTCTTATACATGGTGATGACGTGGCTAAAACATAAAACACATAGCTAAAACCTCGCATGAGTTTTCCTTCTTCATTAGTAGTTTTCTTTTTTTTTTTTTTTTTATTTTTTTATTCGTTTGCTTATTTTTAATATAACTTAAATAAAATATGTAAAATCAAAACAATGTAGTTTTGACCACAGCATTGTCACATAGGATATAGACTAAAAAAAAAAAAGCTAAAAAAAAGAAGCCATATCACATAGGATATTTTTTTTTTACTAGCTAAATTGAATAGAATTAATAGAACAATTTGCCTACACCAATTTGATAAGTTTTAGAATTCACTTATACTTTCATGATAATTTTTATGACTTTTAGAGTGCATTTGATAATCATTTGTTCTAGGAACAATTTTTGCTCGGAAATGGTTTTCTAATTTTATTCATTATACAAGTTTTTGAGAATTTGAAAGCTTTTGTTAACTATACGAAATGTTTATTCTTGGAATATAAATACTTTTGATACAATCCTCAATTTTTATTTTTATTTTGTGATTTAGAATTTCTTTCAATTTTTGAATAATTTTATTACATTTTCTTTTTATTTTTTTTTTCTTTTCTTTTCTTTTCTTCTTCTTCTTCCTCCTCCCCGAATCCCCAGCCTAGGCTACAACAGACAACCAACCAAACGAGGGCCATCGTCCTCACCAATTTGGGGAGAGCCTCACCAACCCCATGCGAGGCCAAGCTTCATCAGCTCGAGCCTTGCCCATCCACAACGAGGCTCGGCCTTGTTGAGGGCTGGTGGGGCTCCTACAAGATTGCCTACCATCGTCGAGGTAGGCAATCGGCTAAAGGAAGAAGGAGAAGAAGAAAAGAGAAAGGAGAAAGGAGAAAAAAAGCAAAAAGAAAGAAAGAAAAAAAACGATTAATTCTTGAATTGTTTTCGAAAATAAAGAAGCAACTTTTTTTTTTTTTTTAATTTCTTAATTCTATTTCAAATCTATTCTCGGGTACCAAGTGGATTTTTGTTCTTTTTTTGTTTCGAAAAATAAAAGAATAGTTATGCACTATTTGGAACGTTACTAAACAGGTCCTTAATTCACCTATTCCTTTCTTCAAAGTTGAAAAGAATCGAATGAAAATGAACTCTTTTGTTGCTTTTTTTTTTTCCATTATTGCCCCTCGTGGACAAGACAAATAATATTTAAATAAATTCACTCACTATTTCCCCTCCACATCATTTCCCTTCAATGCACTTCCAAACAATACAAGGAAATTAAAATATTCTATCCCATTCTTTTTTTTTTCCTTCCACTACCTTTATTTTCTTTTCTCTTCATTTTTTTTTAATTCCTTTTTGGTTTTGATCTCTCTAAAGTGATAATCCTCATTATCGCAATTTTGAATAAGCGTTACGACTGATACCAAATTGAAACAAAGTAATACACTTGATTATGGCACTACGAACATTAATAACTCGAAAATAACTGGAATTAGATGTGTTTCAATCCATTTTTCATATTAAAAAAGAAAAAAAAGAAACTTTAAGTGAAAGAAGAATCGTCGCGCTTAATACGAGGGCTTAAGACTTTGGGCTGTGGGCTTTAATGTACTAGTTTATAGGGAATTACCATCCCAACTCTGTCCATGACAAAAAGGGTTCCCCATACTCCATCGAAAGTTCTTTATATTCGAAATTTTTTCACCAGCAAAGATTGATGGATTAATCTTTGGTCAGTCTCCCAAAAAAATGAACCGATGAATGGTGATCGTGGTAGCTTGTGAAAATCATTACCGCATCCCTAGCTTCTACGCTAGGTTGTCCCGAGATTAAACGTCAAATCTCTTTCACCGATGGGGCTGAATTCCCCCTTTGCTTAGGCCCGCCTCGAGTATAAAGTCTGCTATTTCTGCCTAGGTTATATTTTCCTCCGATAGCCTAGCTGTACGCTATGCTTTTCTATGCTTAAAATATGGCGAACCTTAGCCCTTCGACTCAATTAGTTTGGCACCGAAGTTTCTTCTCGATGATTCTAACGTTAAAAGGGGAAAAGAATTTGAGGTTTTCAACTCGATTACAGACAAAGGGGCTGAGATGGAGTACTCGATTGATCGTTCCGAAGTTTCATCCTAGCCCATAAAAAAGAAATTTGCAGTGTAGCAGCTAATGCCTTCATAAAGCGCAATCGAGCATTCATGTCGAATGATTGAATGGGTCGGCAACGGCAAAGAAACTTTCCCTTTTCTGTTTCCCAATCAAAACCTTTTTGAACATGTGGCTCCAATTTGACAAAGGCGAGGACGCACTAACATCTTCTCTTTTTTTTCCTTGGGTCAAAGGTTGGGAATGTCATTGCCAAACCGGAATACGTAAGACCAACTCACATGTACTGTCAGATCAGGTGAATCTCTTGTGGACCGATTTCATCCGAAGGCAGATGTGAGCTCGGCTGGATTCAATTTAATACGTTCTCTCTCTAAATTATACGAGCTAGAAGGTAGAAGAACGTCAAGAGTGATGTAAATTAAGAATTTGAAAAGCGTGAAGCAAAAGTTGGTTTCCGCTTTACCGCCTGTCCATTTTGCTCATGGACTGTTCAAAGAGCTTAGGGAAGCAAAAAGCTTTTACTTCGTTACAAAGGAAAAGCAAAGAGCTCCAGAAGTTGCTTCGGAAGGTTGTAAAGAAAGAGAAGAGAAGAGAAAAAAGTGATTGCTAGCTCTAGCAACTTTATTGCTCCACAAAGAAAATTACAGCTTTGTTACTCTAAGCCTAATGGAATGTGTGTATTAGCAATGGGGGATCATGGGTACAAGTCCAAGATATGGATGTCATCAGGGCCGGTCGATCACGTTATTGAAGTTCACATGAGACTTGTTGTCGTCGATGGTTGCAATTGACCCGACCCGTAGTGGAATGAGACTGAGAGTTTCCCTCTCATTTGCCTCTTGAACTGCAACGGTGGAAGTTCGTGTAGGTCTGGTTTTGAGGGTGAAACTGGAGGCGACAGTCTAGGTGACACCAAAACTTCACCGAGCCCAGACGCCCCACCCTCCACCGGGCCCTGGCAGTGCCCTTCAGGTTGAACGTGACCTTGTTCTTTTCCAGCGATTCGCCGACTTGGCTGGACTGCTCTGGGTTGAGCGGGATCGGGGACGACTGCACGACGTAGTGGAACACCTTGGAGTCGTTCTTCCTCACGTCGAACGGGTAGGCGCGGAGCTGCGCGATGTTCTCCCCGCCGTAGCTGAGAAACAGCTCCATCTTCTGGAAGCTCGCGTGGGCCTTGGCGTTGTCGTTCTCGGCCTTGATGTCGATGGTCACCTGGGTCACCAGGACCCCGCCGTAATCGATCCGGAAGATGTCGAGGCTCGCGCCGACGACGCTGATGAAGGGCACCCGGGGGTGGACGACGATGTAGCCAATGAACACGGCGATGCCGGCAATGATCACGGCCAACGAGAGGATGACGCAGATGACGGCCGCGCACCAGATGAGCGGGTGGGTCCGCCTCTCTTTCCACGCCAGATGAGAATCCTTCTTCATGTTAGAGGTGATAACAGGATGAGGGACTGGAGTTTTGCCTCGAGAGAGACAACATGAGGGCCAAGCACAAGCTGGCGTTCTTGCTTCTTCCTGCCCAAAGATAAATTTTCAGGTGTTTGGATGGCTGGGGTGGGAAGGAAGAGCGAGTTAACTTGGGTTCTTTGCGCTTTGATGTTGGGACGGTTTGGTATCTTTTTGTGATGTGGGGGGGGGTGAGAAGTCTTTGCTGTACCTATGAATCTCCCTAAGGAAGCTTTATTGAGGGGACAAGGGAGGGCAAAAATACCAAACTTGCATGTCCTCCTTAATCCCCAATTGAGTGGTGTCTTTCCCACTTTGTGCTTAACAAGGAAGGAAAATTTATTTTTTTGGGCTGCATGTGGAGGGAACATCATGGGTTAAATCCCACTTTTTTCCCTGTTGAAAGAGACCTGATATGTGAGAGAGAGAGAGAGAGTGTGTGTTGCGTACTCAAGTAAGAATTACCCCCATCATTTATGTGTAAACTCAGCTTCTTGCGTCTGTTTTTAACCATTCTATAACATTAACCAGCGGTTCTTTTGCCAGAGAAACACATCACTTCACTCAGTTACACGCGTCAAAGGTTTCTCGCCGATGGTCTGCGAGAGGTCAATGACATGATCGAACGTGCACGATTCGCCGAAACAAAGGAACCCAATCGCCAATCAGGCGTCAAACTTCGCAAGACGTCTCGGACAAGAAAAGGCTTTCCTTGTGTTGCCTTGGTTTCACAGGCGAGAGATACCTTTTTTCAGGACACACGGATCCTTGAAAATGTTTTGTCAGTGATGGGGCAAAAAAGCATCCGTTGATTGGCTTTCAAGGTATCTCTCCTAGGAGTTATTTAATTATGAATCATCATATGCAATAGAAGAATGAACTGGATGTTAGAATCGAAGGACAGGATCTACGTTCCTCAAATATTCTGGGCATATATGATTGCTTTAATTTTGTCTGCAACAGACAGCAAACTGTTCATACAAACCCCTCCTTGCGGGGAAGGTTTTTACCATTTCGGAAAGGAACTGGAGTTAAATCAAGACAGGTTCCTTCAAAGCATTCTTGCCCACGCTGCTTCAGTGTATGTGGCGGCATGACCGTCGATGCCCGTTCTGGAGTGCACCCAATCAATGAAAGAATATATTGAGATCCATATTGCATTAAGCAGAGAGAAATGTACAGCGCGTCTTGACACATTGACCGATTTTCTCCATGTGATCTCCTCGGTTGCCAAAATAGACATCAATGGAGACATTTCCGCTCAAGGAACTCCTGCTATTCTTGCGAAAGCAGCCCAAAAAAAAATTAGCACAATCACACCTGCCACCATCGGTGTCAGACAACAGATTTGTTTGCAGAATCATGTCATCATCCTGGTCAACAGTCGTGGCAACATTACGCCTGCAAGACGCTTTGTAATTAAGAAAACTGTCAAAGGATTAAAAGAACTGATGTCATATTGATGAAGCCTTAAACTAGTCATGGCCAGTGTATTCTTAGCTCGTGAAGCTATTAATCAGCACTTCAATCAATTAGAGATCACATCACATCACATCACCCCGACCAATTGGCCATCATTATTGTTGCTCTGAATGACCACAATCTGCTGCCTACTCTAAGCCATCTTAATGAGCCTTTCAACACTGCTAACAACTCTAACATGACCCAATCTTGTTGAGCTCAACTGACTCGAGTGTGTGCCCTAATACTGAGGAAATTCTCACAAACAAAGGGATGCAACATATAGAAACAGGTCATCAGCTTGTGCCCACATGTTAGGGGAGTATCAAGCTCAATCAATGAAAAGAACCAATGGAACAAGATAGGGTCAGAAGACAAGAGCAAATAAATATAATACGAACTAGAGCATTTTTGTTGGTTTCAAAATTTAACAAAAGGTGGATGGCAGACACAAGCAACTTCAACATAGACAAGAGGTCAAGAACCAGGAATCAGCACATAACATGACCTAAAACTTCCAAGTTCAGAACTGAACACAGCTCATAGAAACAATGGAAGCAGAAACAAATTGTAGAGCATGGAAAGGATCCTGATGAGGATTCAAAGGGTAGCCAAGGTCCGCTGTAATGAAAGAGGAGAGAGATAATGAGAAGTGCTGGCTCAAGCATGATAATATGAGGTACAGGAATACTATCCAAGATCGTGCCTAAGGTAAGTAAAACCTAAAAAATCAGATCTCGGAGACAAAATTGAGGGATTGCCATTGACCCATTGAAAAGAGACTGGGATGCTAGTGATGACAGCTGTGCAGTCAATCATCTACTCACAATGCAAAAATCACCTAATGACAAGGCTTTTGGCTGCACAATATTCAGTTTATAGGTATCCTCAAGGCTACACACTGTTACAATACATTCCAAAGTCTCAGCCAGAAGACAATAGCACACATTTTCTTCACTCATTCTCTCTCTCTCTCTCTGTTTCTTTCTTTTCATTTTTGGGGGACTGTCCCACTTAAGTACTAAATTTTACCGTTGAGTTTGCTAATAACAGTTCATCATAACAAAAACGATCTAGTGTAGAATTTTCTGGCAGAAATATGACAACCTTTACTATCTGTTTTGACTTTTTATTTGCTAAATTGACAATTTCTTTTTTCCCTCCTGATGAAAAGGCATGCAACTTTAAGCAAAGCTTTAGCACCATCAAACCTAATGCTTAAAATGTTCTAGGGCTCCTGACATGATAACATTTGAATATCTAGACAGAGCTGCTTAAGACTTTATGGGCACTCCAAACAATCAAAAACAAAAACAAAAAATAAATAAATAAATGAATGCAATTTCAAAATTATAAGAATAGGGCTAATACACATAGATGTAACACAATTTGAGTAGATGCACTAGATTATGAACGAAATGCTGCCCAAAGCCAAATATATGTAAACTTGAAACTACAGTTGCGAGAGGTTATAACCCAATATCTAAAAGTTGTTCAACTTGAAAAGCAGAACAATGGTGTCCATCACATCCATAGCAACAGGAGAAGTTGACTTTCCAGCAAAGCATCATCAAACCAATAAGCAGCTGCCTCCAAGTAGCCTCATACCTCATGACACATTTGTCCAGTAGAAAATTCTCTTTACTCCTACAAAAATATTGTCGAATTTCTCAACTGCCATTTGCAGCTTGTAAACTATGACAAAGCATTCACTTCAACACATATGTCGAATATAGGAGGAGCAAGAAATCGTCTACTCTGGCCATGCTCCTGGCTGCAAGATAACTCGTGAAGGTGAACTGGGTGACCTTACATTATTGACATGATTGGACAGTTTCCCAGGTAATAGGATAAGTTCTCCATTTGAACAATTGAGAACCTGAAAATATAGGATAGATTCCAAGGTATGGATCACACCAAACAGGTACATCTTGTACCCTACATAGCTACAACTTATGTAAGGTGGGTCAATACACTCTCGACATAATTATTGATGTTGAGCATTTCCTCATTTTTGACCCATATCACACAAAGAACGTTTGATACTTTAGTGCGGACTCTTTGTATTTACCTTTATCCCTTAAAACCATTGGAGATCAAGCATGCATTAAAATTGCTCATTACAACATTTTTTGGTTTCCACTTGCAAATACACTGCAGAGGTTTAAGACAGTGCAAGGTCCCCAAAACCCATGGAACCGGTATCAACTAGTTTCAAGACGGTTCCAACTTTCAAGAGGTTTGAGTAAGTTTCCAAAAAGAAGTTCAAGATTGATGTTTAAGGGAGTCATTGTCTAGAGCATGGGATATAGACAGAACTACCGAGTTGCAGTATAATCCCTTTACATCACACCTGAGTAAGTATAAAAAGGAAATACTTCTACAATCTCAAAGTGTCCATAATTCGGAGAAGGGTTACAAAAAGGAATAATCTCAAGATTCCCTTTTTTATACATTGAAATAGAGAGGGCAAGGAGGGGCAACCAACATAGCTACTCCCTCTAGCTGCTGTCAATAGAGTCACATACTTACTAGTAAATGTCTGAATTTAGATGGCGGTGAAATTGTCACTAAGCAGCACCTGCCACCATCAGTCTGAAGTAGGCCTGCCCATGGACAAAGCTCTCCAAGGTGCTAGAGGACTGGAATCCATTCACCAAAGTGAGATACATGCACCATTACTGCAAGTGGAGTCGAACTCGTGACCTCACATATGGAGTATTAGCCTATATATTTAAGCCACCATGCCAGGAAACAAGGACTTGTCTTAAAAGTTGATTATTTTTGGTTGTTGACAAAGAAATTATAGGTTATTTCCCTCACAGCCACACCACCAAATTGGTTATTAAAGTTAAGGTGGATGGCCCTCTACTTCTGTGAAAGGAAACATGAAGGAAGTCTCTTTATGGCCAGATTAAATTAAACATTCTGTTTATTACCAACATCAAAAGGCAGGGGCAAGACAATAGATGGCAGTTCAGGCTTTCACGCTTGACTTTGCACTCATGAAAATTAATCATGAGAGCAACCAGTAGTTCACTTATCATAGCTCAACATAACAAATGCATTTCCAGCATAATTGCCTGAGAAGATGAAAAGCATAACTGGACTTTGTGGCAAAATGATTCCAAGGAGCAACCCATAAATCAGCAGTTCAAGCTTTTAAGTCCATATCTTCATTGGCCAATAACCCAAGCAGTAAGCACCATAACCAGGAAAATGGTAGATATATATTCAATTTCAAGTGCCAAAAAAGGCACATGTCCGGTCAAGCAAGGCAATAATGTCAATTTCTTTAATAGAAATGTCTTGACACCATGCTCCATCATAAGGGAAACGATATGTACTTCACAATCTCCGGACTCCAGGAGTATGCAGAAAAGTAATGTAGGAAATGAGAAACCAAACCAAAGATATGTTCCCAAGAGACCCAAAAGTCCAGAAAAGATGGAAAGGACCAGAATTATAACTAATGAAGCAGGGCTTCAAAGAGCATGGTGATTGGGAGAATACGCTAAACAACTATAAGACTTTCTATTTAAGCAGAATTTTTTTAGAGAGAAAAGTACACGATGTACTTTTAAATGAGATGGAGAGATGAAAGGGCAAAGAAAAGGAGAGGAAAAGAACAAAGAGACACAATGGCAAGAGGGAGAGGGACTGCAAGCAAAGGTGAAATGTCAAAGTTAGGACAATTCACCAGTAGATGCCAGAATACACTTTGGCTTGACATCAGAGAATTACTTTTGAGGTCAAGCTTGTGCATCCCTTTTCAACCAATTGGTCAAAAAGATGTGTAGTTGTGCCATGTTTGAAAGTTCCTTATAATTGTATGAAACTTCCACACATTCTAGGAATCAAGAAAAGCCACTGACAGTTCGTGGCATAAGCCACAGAAGACTCTTTGAAGAGATATGGAACATGAGGTCCCAAGCAACCTACCAGTGAAGTAGGAGACGGTCTGCCATCTCCCTGGCTCTTTTGCACAACAGCACTCCCCCATAACAATAGTTCCTTTAAACCAAATATTCAAAAATAGGGACATCGAAGCTCCCTTCACAAGGTAAAGAATGAATACAAGATTTGCAGAACGAATTATCAGAAGCTATGCAATTAGTTGAGGAATCAAACAAGCAAAAATGCAAAAGTAAACAGCAAAATGCCGGAGAGAGAGAGAGAGAGAGAGAGAGAGAGAGAGAGAGAGTGCTCACATCAAGAAATTTTTATTTACTCCAACTAATCCAATTCTTTGGACTTCCAAAAATAGACGGACAAACTAGATATAAACATGAGAGTGTTCTGAAAGTGAAGCTTGTATGGGGATAACTTCAAGCTCTCCATCTCCTTGAAAGGAAATCATATGTGTCCCTTGCACTCCTCCTTTCCGCCTTATACAAGGCATCCATCAACTTTTCCCTCGTTGATTCATAGATGTTAATTCTTCGATCAAACATGTCTTCTGCAAATTTCCTCAACTCTGAGAACCTACCCAAAGTGCAGAGGCCAAGAAGCAAGGCATTTGCACTTGCATCAAGATGCAAGAAGCAGTTGTCAATCATGTAGTTCCATATATCGACACCTGTCTCAGGATCATCGCTGTTGAAAAACATAGATATGGCCATGGAACAATTAGAATGAGTTGGTGGCAACTCATTCTTGATCATCTCAACAAAAAATTTGGCTGCTTCACGGACCTTCTTGTTTTTAACAAGACATTCAAAAATCATGTTATATGTCAAGGAATCAGGAAAAGCACCATGAAACACCATCTCATCTAGCAGCCTGAATGCATTGTCAGTGTCATCATTTTTGCACAGCAGACCGATCATTTGGTTGTACACGAACAAGCTAAGCATCAACCCACTACCGACCATGACATCCCACAATAGGATACAGTTGTGCGAATCATCACTCTTGCTAAGAATATCAAGGGCAGTGGAGAAAAATTTCAAACCTGGCAAGCAGTTTTTTCCCTTCATCACCTGGAGAAATTTGATGGCCTCCTCAGCATGCGACCCACGAACCAGAGTAGTCAAGAAAGCATCATAAGCCAACACATTCTGCGAACTCCATCCGATGCGGGCAACCATTTCCCCAAAAGTGTTCTTGGCCTTGTCCACATTTCCCTCCTTCTCCCACCCTTCAAGCAGAATCGCAAATGTATCCCCATCTGGGGGTATCTTCCCCTTGATCTTATCGTAAACCTCCGATGCCCTCATCGTCTGCATGTCCTCAGCACAAATAGCACTCAATATCGAGTTAACTGCCACAGTATCCTGTTGAACCCCATACTGGTCCATCACATCAAAGCTCATGACCGCCTCGTTGACCCGACCAGCACTGCAGTAGCTCGAGAAAACCGATGCGAATGTCGCCATTGACAGCGCACCCTCTCGCTTCATGGAGCGTATAGCATCCCACATTTGCTCAAACGCCTGGTTCTTGCCGAGCAAGTCGACCATGAGGTTCCACGCGATCGCAGAGTGCTTGTGCTTCTGGCCGGCCCACCGGAAGAACTTCACGGCCGAAGCAGGGTAATTGTATGAATACTTAAGGACTTCTTCCACGAGAATCGGGTTCGCAGGGATCTCGGTGGAGTCGAGCGAGGCATCGATCTCCCCGGGCGACGCCCGCGCAAGGATATCGCACACGGTCTTCGCCAACGGGGAGATGTCATTGGCATGGACATGGGAGGGGAACTGAAGGGGCTGCAAGTTCGGCGGCAGACTCAAGCTGGCGTGGTTCGTCAAAAGTTGAGAAGACGGTACGACTTTAGGCGGGTATCTAAACCCCGATCGACCCAGATGTTCGGCCATGGCTTCCATCAAAGCAGAGCGACTGAGAGACTAAAACGCTAAAACCCCAGAAGCAGAAATTCTCAATCTACCATCCCAACCGCTGCGGAATTCCCATAACCCACTAACGCAAAGCATCAAATTCGCTGCGAAACTCGCAAAGTTCGAATCTTTCTTCCCTCTTTGTACGTGAATTCATATGGGTATGTACAATTCGTGCCTTTCATGTACGTGTTTGAGGAGAGAAGACCGAGCAGAGGGAGGAACCTCGAGAGAGATGGCGGCGGGCAGCGCCGACCGAGCTTCCGGCGACCGTCGTTGACCGAGAAAGGCTTGGTGATCGATCGTGTCGTAGCCGGAGGGAGAGATCATCAGTCAAACGCTCGAGAAGAAGAGAAGACGAGGACGAACGGAGAGCTAAAACCTCCCAAGTGCCGCTCCGGTAGGAAAATACCTCCTCAGGATTTTTAACTTTCGAAGCCCATTAATAGTTTTTCTCCTCTTTTTTTTTTTTCAATCCTAATATACTCCTACTCTAACTCTGCCTTTCAAAATTTCGTCCAACTTTGACCAAAAAAATAAAACTTTCGTCCTGCCCTTTACAAAGCAAAACCCAAATATAAAATTAATTCATCTTCACTCCAATTCCGAAAGAAAGTAGGAATTCGAAACCCTACCTCCCCCTTTCATACTGCATCTATGCAAGTGCAATAACTTTTTCTTTTGTATGACATAAATGCCATGTAAGTTTTTAATTCATCTCTAAAATTTCCAATTTTTAAAAAAATGTTAATCACAAGTATCATAAAACGTCCAATCTGTGGAAATTTTTTTTAAAAATATTATGACATTTAAATGATCAATTAAATATTGTGATATTTAAGTAAATAATTTTTTAAAAATTCATGATATTTAAGAAGTCGAAAAAAAATTATGACATCCAAAAGAGCACCGTACAAAACATATTTATAATAGTAATAGCAACTGAATTTAATTAGGAAGAGGGTGGATACGATTTGGAAGAAAACTATCCTAAAGATTGAAAAACGGGCCGATGAAAGAGCGGCTTGGAGCAAAAGGGTCTCGAAAGAGGCTACATAACAGTGAGCGGTGACAATCTGAAAAAGGTCCGTCTGAATTGACACGACTTCACCAAAGGCATTTATACCTGAAAAGGACCTTTAAGCCATGAAGGCCTCTGACAAAACGCAGAGGTGTTCAGAGATGAAAATGCAAAGGCCTCCTAGGCAAAGCCGAAATTTCTAAAGCCCATGCCCCTTCATTTGGCATTTTGGAATGCTGCTTTTAGGGTTAATGAATTTTCTTTTGGCTTCAGACTCTGTGTTCACAAATATTTTCATACTTTAGTATTGGCCTTATAAACTGTCCACCTTCTCTCTCTCTTTGAAACAGACGTTGCACACCTAGATCACAAGTGTGAAGCTCCACTGAGAATTACGCGAGGCCAACCGGACGTCACTAAGAGTGACCAAGGGTCGCCAAAACTCATGGATGGTTACAAGTTTGTTAGGTGAGATCTAGAGGGTCGCGACCCAAGCGAAGATTTGATCGAGTAGAAAACCATCAAGGGCCATCACTGAGGTTGAGGCCCTCCAAGTCGTTCAACCTCTATCTCCAAACCTCTGTCACCTAAGGTCACGAGACATTGATGACTTATCCCTTGGGGTCACACAACCTCGGCGATGTGCCGCCACTAGAATTTTCAGCCTCTCTTTAGTGCCGAGGGTTGCTTTTGAGCCTCTATCTTCAAATCTATCGCCTTAGGTTGTGTAACCTCACTATCGCCTAGTTGTTACCTCACTTATGGTCGCACGACCTTAAAGATGAGTTGTCGGTAGAGCTTTTAGCTTTCTCAATGGTTGCCAAGAGTCGCTTGAGCTGACCCATTCTTCTATTTTTTTTTTCTTTTTTTAAAGATTTTAGCAAACAATCTTTTACAAAGTGGTCACACACATTGTAATTCACAATCCCTGTCAAAGAGAGAGGGGATGATTGGGGAGGTCGATACCAATTAGGCCAGTCTTTACACTTGGCAGGCCTCATAGCCCCGCCAAGTGACATACTATAGCAATGACAACTAAATTTAGGTAGGAATGAGGGTGAGCACGACCCAATTTGGAAGAAAATTAACCTAAGATCGAAAAGCGAAAGCGTGGTTTGGAGCAAAAGGACTCGAACAACGTTAGAACATTGAGTGGTGACCCCAAAAGAGGCTCCAACTGATTTGACACGACTTCACCAAAGGCATGTATAAAGTATACCTATAAAAGACCTTTAAGCCAGGAAGGCCTTGGACAAAAGGCTGGGGCGTTCAGCCATGAAAATACAAAGGCCTTAGAGGCAAAGTCGAAATTTCTAAAAGCCCATAATCCAATGTATCCCAGCTGTATTTGGCATTTTTGGAATGTTGCTTTTAGGGTTAACGAATTTTTTTCTTCCTCTTTGAAACAGACGTTGCACATCTAGATTGCCGATGTGAAGTTCCACCGATGGTTGCAAGAAGCCAACCGGATGTTGTGAATAGTGGCCGAGGGTTGCCAAACTTCATTGATGGTTACAAGTTTATTAGGTGAGACCTAGAGAGTTGTGACTCACGCGATATCTGGCCAAGTAGAAAATTGTCGAGGCCATCGAGGTCAAGGCTCGCCAAGTCGCTCAAGCATTTATCTCCAAATCTATGTCGCCTGAGGTCACGAGACATTGGCGACTTATCCCCAAGGTCGCACAACCTTGGCAATGTGCTGTGACTAGAGTTTTCAGCCTTTTTTTGGTGCCAAGGGTCACTTTAGCCTCTATCTTCAGATCTATGTCGCCTTAGGTTGCGTGACTTCGGTGTCGCCTCACCTCGGGTCGCATGATCTCAACAATTATTACCTCACTTGTGGTTGCACGACCTTAGCGATGGGCTATTACCGGAGCTTTCAACTTTCTCAATGGCTGCCAAGGGTCGCTTGAGTTAACCCATTCTTCTTCTTTTCTTTTTTTCTTTTAAAGATTTTAGCAATAATCCTTAACAAACCAATCACACACATTGTAATTCACCATCCCACCATGGCAACCACAAAGTTGGTCGGCTTTGTGTGACCACAGACCTAGGGTCGTGCCAAAGAGGGCAACTGGCACGACCACTGTCAGAGAGAACTAACAGAGATTGCAACCTTCATAGCCACGGGTCCTTCTTTCTCTCTGTGGCTCTAAAATTGAACGAAGAGGGAGGGGCCAAGGCCTCCACTTCAGCTATGGAGGCCACTCGCCTCAGCTGACCGGGGACATTTATGTGCGTTCGTCCATTTCCTTAGCCTCGGTGTCATGGGGAAGAAGAAGAAGACAAGAAATGGAAATAAAGAAAAGAAAAGTGATTAATAACGATTTAAAAAATAAAAAGTCATCTCAAACCATCCAGCTTTAATGATTGAGATGTGTCCTCACAAGGAATGCATAAATTTAATGGTCGAGCCTAAAGATTGGAGCCCAAGTCGAGTTATCATCTGTTAGGTGGCGTTTGGTGTCATTTAGGGTGCGTTTGTTTGCGTTTTTGTTTAAAAATTGTTAGGGAAACAGAAATAGAAAAAAGTGTTTCATTGGGAACAATTTTCAACAAAAACGCGTTTAGAAACTTGTTAGGGAATAAAAAATAAACAGAAACACGTTTGGTAAATTTGTATAATTTTTTTATTTCTTTTATTTTTTAATATTTTTATTTTATTTTTCTATTTTTTTCTTATTTTTCCTTTTTTCTTTTTTTCTTCTTTTGGCCGGTCGCCGGCCTCGGCCATGGCCGGCAACCGGCCGACGAGGGCCGGCGGCCTCGCCTTGGCCGGGCGAGGCTCGGCCTCGTCGGTCCACCGCCGGGGCGACGCCGACTCGCCCAGATCCGGCGAGGCCGAGCCTCGCCGGCCGTTGCGCGAGCTCGGCCTCGCCGGATCTCGGGCGAGATTGAGCTCGCCCGGCTGGCGCGAGGTCGGCCTCGCCGAGCCACCGCCAGTCGGCGTCGCGGTGGTGGCCCGGCGAGGCCGAGCCTCGCCGTGGCTAGGCGAGGCCGCCGGCCCTCGTCGGCCGGTCGCGGCCATGGCCGAGGCCGGCGACCGGCGAAAGGAAAAAGAAAGAAAAAGAAGAAGAAAATAAAAAAGTGTTTTAAGTTTTGTTTGAAATAAAAACACAAATTTGTTGTTTTTTTTTCTCGTTTCTTTTATTTAGAACAAAAGAACAAAAAAGAATGTAAACGCACCCAAACGCGTTTTGTTTCCTTTTTGCTTCAAAAAAAAACGAGAAAAAGTGTTCGTTCAAAAAAAAAAAAAAGAAATACAAACAAACAGACCCTTATTTTTTTGTTTTCAGTTATAAATAAGAAAAAACATTATCCTCTTTGTTAATTTGTAAAATCATTTCTCAATCAAAATGGTGTTTGATTGTGCCAAATGACATTGTTTATTTAACATCATTTATACTGGACACGAATCATCATATTTATAATTTGCTAGTCATAATTTTTTGTTTATCTACAAGTTAAATTCTAACAAAAGCAACCTATATCCTTGACCACATAAAGAAGAAACCCCTGATCTTATTTCTTAAATAAAGCGATATGATGATTGATATTTAATAGATGAAAGAGAGTTCCAAATATTCAAAGATAAACAAAAAGATAAAATTCAAAGGACACTAATATCTCTTATCACTTTACATAAAGGAGATCACTAGTGCTAACAACCAACGATATGCGACTACTGTGATTGAACATATTGAAAGGCGCTCATAGTTCTATCCAATTATGCGTCAAGAATTTAATGTCGATTCTTGAATATGACAGCACAAGTTGAAATTTCCTGTCGGACATCCAAAATCATGAACCGCAAGAACTACTTTTCCTGCACATGAAAAATGAAAAATTCCCCGCTTTCAAAATGGTAGACTCCATATGATTTGTTTTTATTTTTTTTTTTTTGACATGATTAGTTTTATCTATAGTCAATCCAAACGAGACTTTCCACATTAAAAAAAAAAAAAAAAAGGAAACCTGTATTTCTAAGCGTGATCCAACGTTGTCGTTGCTCTTGAAATTCTCTAAATTTAAGTACAAATTTCCAGTCCTACATCCAAAATCAAGAATCAAAAGAACCGTTTTTCCAGGACATGAAAAATGAAAAATTCCTGACATTCCAAATATTAGATCACATTCGATTTGTTTTTTTCCGAGAAAATCAGTTTCATCCATAGTCAATCTAGACGAGACTTCCCTCTAAAAAAACAAAAAGAAGAAAAGCTGTATTTCTAAGCGTAATCCAACGGTGTTTTCGCTCTTCAAATGCTCTAAATTTACTGTTCCTGAATGAAAACCATCGATGTATCCATCCCTAGACCGTGCGAACAGCAAGAGTCCATCTGGCATTTTCCACAGCAGACCCAGAAGCGCCACGCCGTGCCGTGTCCACTATCGTCTGAATCTTCGCCGAGATAACGCAGGAGCGAGGACAAACGGTGCTGCATCGTCTTCATCTGCATCTGTCAGTGGTTGGATTGGAATTTATCCGGAGGTCACGCCAGGAAGTTTCCATTCCAAGACGATGCAGCAGCGGATCCCCAAAAAGGGAAAAAAGTCTCCAGCCCACTCGCTAGCTATATTATTCTCTCCTCGAATCGATTCCAGGGCATTATCGCTCTTTTGCCAGGTCTTTCCTAGAAGTCAAATGGTCCCCACTCTAAAGCTTATACCCAACCACTCCTTACCCCGCGGAAGTCACATATACAAAGAGAGAGTTCCACTTCCATGTGATGGAAAGGTCATTTGGTCCTTGCTGAGTATGTCGCGATCGCAATCCCCGGCGACAGTGAAAACATAATCGGGTCTCTTCACAGGAAGTCCCGGCGATCCGAAAGACCGCCAGGAGGATTGGGTTGCATCGATCAGACATGTTTGCAATTCATCCACATTCCGTAGATTTCCTGTGTGCCGATTCGAGATGAATATTGGGTAATTCTTCTAGTTACACAACATTGAACTGTGGCACCATCACATTTACGAGAAAATGCATCAGATTTCTTCTGATTAAGCCTTGAAATCTCTGTCTCTCTCTCGCTCTGTCGCTCTCTCTCTCTCGCATAGTCCACCTAATGTTAGGTGAATTTCACCAGCTTCATGGAAAAGCACAGGTTGGGCAGAAGCCCTTTTTTCCTCAAGAAGGTCATTATTTGATTCGATACCAAAACCGTTTCCTTTGGAATGAATCCTTTCAACCACTCGCCAAAGCAACGGAAATCATCCACCACCGCAAGCAAGCCAAGGGCCACTTCCATTTTCTTGAGTGACCTTCAAGCCTTCCCCTATTCCTAGCCTCTCCCTCCCTCCATCTCTCCAAAAGAAGAATCAGCCAAGCAAAGCATCCGGAATGGGAAGCCACTGGCCCGGCCTCACCGCCTTCCTGCTCTCCTTGCTCGTCGTCGCTCTCGCCGTCGTGGCAGTCCTCTCGTGCGTCGCGGCTGAGGTCAAGAAAACCAAGGTGAGCATTGCGGAGAAAAGAGTAGTCGTTACTTCATTGGAGTCAATTGGGGTTGGTGGTGATGGCGTGTGTGATGTGATGCTTTCGTTCTGTTCCTCAAGGTGAGGCAGCTCAAGTGGGACGGCAAGCTGTGCTACTTGCCTGGGAGCGACGCGTTCAAGTACGGGGTCGCGGCACTGGCCTGCCTCTCGGCCGCTCAGGTGGTCGGGTATGCTGCGGTATGTGCCGGCTTTTGCGCCAGAGATCGGAAGGGCGTCGAGAGGCGCAAAGGGAAGAGGCTGACGATCACGGCGGCTCTCTTTCTGGTTTCGTGGTAGGTCACCTGTCTTTCGTTTGAAGCAGACCCGTCTGCATTATTGCAGGGGGTTGGAGTTTGGCGTTTGGTATGCTTCTCAAGTCACAATAATGGATTTGACTCGATAGCGGTTGAACGAAAAAAGCCATGAATTATTGGTTGACTGTACGTCCAAAATCGATTTATCCATTACAGAACAGTTCGATGGCAGGGAGAAAACCGGTATTAGATGATCATTATGCGGGTTCTGAACTAATTTTGCTGTATCAGGACGAGCTTCGGGGTGGGGGCAGTAGTGCTCGGCGCGGCGACGAGCATGAGCAGAGAGCAGCCCTACGGGAAAGGATGGCTCGATGGCGAATGCTACCTGGTCAGGGATGGAATGTTCGTCGCCTCGGCGGTGCTGGTCGTGATCGCATCAGGCAGCACGCTCTGCCTTGCTGTGATGTCCATGAAGAAGGGTCGGACCGAGCAGGACCTCAAGCTGCACCCGCAGGCCGGCTGAAAAAGAGTAGGACCGATCGCGAAAGTAACGAACGAATCAACTCGTTTTTCGCCGGAGATCCGTCGCCAGCTTGCTCTTTCCTGAGGAGCATCGCGCCAACCGAGCAGACCTGGCTCCGATTTGCGACGATTAGAAGAGGAAGCGAGCGACAATTAGTAATAAGAGTAAGAATTAGGATTTTTAAGATCTTGGTTATTCTTTGCCGAAAGTATATAATAACGTGGTTGGTGGCAACGAAGCACTTTTCTGTACGCTGTAGCAACTTACTCTATACGGTCAAGAGAGAGCATTCTAAACAATTTCGGCCGGCCGGCCGCCCACCCGCCCACCCGCCTGCCCGGGTTTTCGGCATACGGCTTATGAGGTGGGGGCACGCTAATTCAAGTTCGGGGAGCTAATCAAAATTTTCAGTCATGAACATTTTTATGATTAGTGTCGCTGGTATCGCGAGAAAAATGTTCTGTAGAGGTGACCCATGTGGCCGCATTATAAATAGTTAATGATAGTGTTAATCTATATAGATTAAGCCTATGTAATGACTTCTTGTCGGCCTTGCTTAGCCGACTCGCCATTCGGGAGGCGCTCGGCCCTTCGGACGTGCTCGTCGGTTAGGGCCGGCCGGACGAAAAATTGCGGGCTTGGGCAAGCAGCTCTTCTTTGCGGGCTCGATCCGCCTCGTCAAGGCCTTGAATGGGCCTAGCTACTTCATGAATTGTCTGGAGCCCAACCATGTTGGGCCTAACCAAGTAGAGGTTCACGTAGTCGACTCGATCCCGACCTGGTCCATTGTCCAACATAATGTGCCCTTGGAGGCAAGTTCTGCCTGAAAGCCAGGAATTTACTTCCCTACGGTTGGTGTAACCGCGTCATAATCGTTCTTTCATTTCACGTCCATTCATCTTGTCTGTGAAAAACTATAAAGTTCTATCTGACTCGATAGTAAATTGACTTACAAAGAATTTCATTTACGTGAAACTTATGGATGAGTGTAATCCATCATAATGTTCCAATCACGGATGCATTATCCTTTTAACACTTTCAAACAAGGCACGGTTTTGACCTGGATTGTCATAAAAATCATGAAAATGTATTTGTAAAATTGCGAAATTCACCATCACCCCTTAGCTAATTCACTAAGTTAGACTTAGTTTTAAGATGTGAGGGTATGATTAGACACATAGGTGAGGGTTAATTATAGCTAAATGATAGGTTTGTTTGGTTAATTTTCTTTTGTTAAAAAAGGGGGTGTGTAGCACATTTGTTTAAAAATAGTAGGAGTGTTATAATTTTCGTACGACACTCAATTGAATACCATAACTTTTTTTTTTCACTCACTTAAGTAATACAAATTTGAAAGTTCAATTACCTGAGTGCTATCGGCAATTTGTCTAGCCTAAAAATCCAACAAGGCAACTAGTTGTTCTATGTGGATTTATCAACGCTAACGTAGATAATTTTTTTTTTTGAATTTTTGTTATTTTTCCCTTTCTTTCTTAGGGCCGACAAAGGTCACCCACAACCCTCGCCGGACACAAAACCCTTGCCCTCAATTGCAAAGGCCCTGGGCAAGGGCAACATAACCTCACCAACTGCGGGCAAGGTCGCCTCGCCCAAATTTGACAGTCGAGGGCAAGGGTTTCACAGCAAAATTGGTCATAATTGATATTCAAGTAATCGATTTTACTCCGATGTGGTATTTAAGTAAGTAAAAAAAAAAAAAAAAAAAATGAGCGCCGTGCAAAAGTTATGATATTCCTGTTATTCTTCTTTCGAGCACATTAGTTTGATAAATTGATGGTATATAGATCGAGGCACGCAAGAAGATGCAGGTTAAATCTCTTATCAAAGCACTGACATAAAACAACATGGACTCGGTGCGGTGAACTGAAAGGGCAAATAAAAATGAAACGTAAGATGTAAAATTGAAATATTCGTTAAATCATAATATAAACAAACGCAATATCTTGAGCCCGTAATATAATATGAATTAATAAGAAACATGAAAATATGAGGTAAGAACGTAAATTCTCCTCTCTTGATAGCGTGTCTTTACTTATCGAAATCTTCACCTTTATGCTATTGACTTTGTGTAAAAAAGATGGGGAGGATACTCGTGTATAATTTTCTTGAAAGTAAAATGGTTTCTTCTCCGTCACATTTGCTCGTCTTTGTAGACAGTCGGAGGCGATTTCTTCATTTCAGTTTCCTATTTTTTTTTAATGAATATTCTTCCTAATCTCGATGGTGACCAAATTATTGTTTATCCTTTTGTTTTGGGAAGAGTTGATGGATATCTCATTATCCATGCCAATCTATCACTAGGAGAATTATTGGATATATTGTGGAAATATGCGATACTCAATTTATAATATAGCACATATAATCTTAGACTTGTGCAACACCTGGACATCTTGCTATGCTTCAAAGAAATTCACAATATCTTTTTCATCCAAGAATGCATATCTAGAATTCTATTGGTTGATTTCTAGGATAATGATATTTACACATTCCTTCATTTTCTCGTGGAAATTTTATAGCCAATGGTTGATTATAAGAGTGATCGATTCCAAGGCAAATTGGGTCACCCCGAAACCAAGAATCATCCATTAAGGATCGATTCCAAAAAATAGGAACCAAAAATTACTTGTTGGTTTCATGGGAACTAGACCGCCAATCTAGTCCAATTTTTAGTTGGATCTATTAAACTGGTCTAATAAGAATGAATAAAGTTAAAATGTTTTTAATGTGTCTTGTATGGATGCCATGCACTGAGCATGCCATCCTAGTGAAGGAAACAATGTAGAAGGGACTCTTATTTTGTGTAGGAGTGTGGTTGGTGAATCAACCCCCTAAATTGAAATCCTTATTGTGAGATTATGATGAAGTTTTGGGCCATGGATGCTAGCACAAAGGCATTGAAGAAATAGGCAAGAGAAAACTGAGTTAGCAAATAGAACGATGACGATAGTGGAGATGAGTATCAACTTAGATAGCAAGAAGAGAGCATCAATGTCCTCATTAAGACATCAAAGAAGCAAGTCTACCATCGGTGACTTTGAAATTGATAGAAAACCTTAACAATACTTATCTAGAAAAGGCACATAGAAAGGGAGGATTAATTTCTCATCAAAGTTGCATAAATCATGCATTTATATGATTGTGTGCATATAGTTTGGTCCAAGTCGGCGACTCCACCCTTATAACCGGACTAGTCACAAAGGGAACCCTTGGTTTTAGGGCAGTTTAGTTTGGTTTTAAGCAGTTATGATGAATCCCGATTCTTTTGTACACCTTTAGTTAGTTGTTAATATGTTTTATATTTATTGATGCTTGAATTTAATTACTTTTCCTAATTTTGAAATTATATTCTTGTATGATTTTTCTTATGTTATTACATTTAATATATTACATAGGCATTCATGTCATAATAGTTAAATATTGGCGCCCCATGCTTTAACATCTCTATGGGAATTGACATTAACTTAGAGTATGAGATATAGTTTAACAATTACGATGATATTTTAATATGATAAATATAGTGCCATGTAGATGATACTTTGAACTTGTTGCTGCTGTGAAACAATGATAATAGTTAAAAATTTGTTGACGTTGACAAACTTTATTGGATACACTGAATGTCATCTGTCATTGTCTTGATCTATACAACACGAAGCTTTGTTCATCATTACCCAATGTAGCTACGCTTTTTTTTTTTAATAATTTCGGGTCAACTCAATGTAGCTACGTTGATCATATGCTGATGTACTGTTTATTTATCCCCTCTTTCTTGATGAAACAACACCAAGGCATGCATTTTCCTTTTACAACTTTTTTGAAATCATATGTACCTTTTTTTGAAAGTCATTGTAATAATTATACAATATTCATTAGTTAAAAATGTATGTTTTGATTAAACCACACTTTATCGTAAGAGTTTCTTTGGGTGCGTTTGTTTATGTTTCTATTCAAAAATTTTTCCTAGAAAGAAATAAAAAACTATTTCATTAGGAAAACAATTGTTGACCAAAAGAAGTGTTTGGTAAATTTATTCGGATATAAAAATGAATAGAAACACGTTTGGTAAATTTATATTCTTTTTTTTTCTTTTAATTTTTAAATATTTTTATTTTACTTTTCCTTTTTTTCTTTCTTTTTCTTTTTCTTTTCTTCTTTTGGCCGGTCGCCGGCCATGCCGAGGCCGCCGACCGGCCCGAAGGGGGTCGGCAGCCTCGCCTTGGTTAGGTGAACTTAGCCTCATTGGATCCGGGCGAGCCCAAGCTCGCCCACCAAGGGCGAGCCTCGCCGAGGCCTGGCGATGCTCGGCCTCGCCGGGCTCGGCCTCGTCGGGGTTGGCGGCCCTCGACGGCAAGGTCGCCGACCCTCGACGGTTAGCCGCCGCCATGGCGAGGCTAGCCACCGGCCAAAGAAAAAAGAAGAAGAAAAGGAGAAGAAAAAAAAGAGAAGAAAAGAAAGAGAGAGAAAAATTGTTCTTCAAAAGTGTTTCCGGAACATAAAAAAACTTTTTTGTTTCTTATTTCCATTCCAATTTTGTTTCGAGAACAAAAAAATAAATTTTGAACAAAAACGCAAACAAACGCGTTTCTGTTCTTTTTTTGTTCTCGAGAACAAAAAAACAAAATTTTTGTTCATAAACAAAACAAAAGAACACAACCATGCACGCCCTTTATAACCGATTAAATTTCATATAATGCTGAAGCTCCTTCAAAAGCATATTCATGAACTTACCGGAAATCTTAATCTGGTTTTTGTGCTCGTTGGTGCGCATTTTTTTATATAGGGATATAAACAATTATAAATTATCTCATATAATTCTAATTTCTAATTTTTATTTTATTTAATAAATAAAGAAAAAAGAGTGTCTTACTAATTCCCAAACGGTATTCATTAGAATTTAATCCAAAACACGATTCTTAGTAAAAATAGAGATTATTGTAAGATATGGTAGAATTAGAGTTAGCTATAATTATGGATTTAATTGTTTGAATCATCGCTATTATGCATTTACTTATAGACAAAATAGTACCATAAGTATCATATTTTTCATATAGTAATAACTTGTGTGCCACAACTATTTTTCGATCACTCGAATGTCATAATTAATATAAGGTGTTCACTTGAATACTACAATTTTTTTTTTCCAATCACTTAAATGCAATATAACTTTTCAATTGATTAAGTGCTGTAATCTTTTAAAAACGTTTGTCATAAGTGTTATGTCATGTTGGATTTCCAACACTTGAGTAAATGTTATGGCACTAAAGTGATCCATCGAAAATTATGACACTCAAGTAAGTGTATTTAAAAAGTTGCGGTCTCAACTGAGTATCGTATGAAGTTATGACTTGTAGTGTCCTCATCTCCTTTAGTTATATCTATCTAACATCATTCATTTGTGCAAACATTTTTTTTATATTTTCCATCCATATATAATTTAACTTTTTCGAAAATGGTTAAATTGTAAAACGATGAAGTTATCTTTAATTATGCATTTAATCATGAGTGCCACCATTAATTATGTTTTAAATCATATCTTAACAAATATGCGCAATCATGTAATATGACATGGTAAAATATATTATAAAATTTTTGTAATGTCGGATTCTTTTATTTATTGGATAATAACTATTTATCGATGTTTAAATAGAAGATTGATCTTTTAATAATATTTTCATCAAATATAGTAAAATACGAGATGCATTTCCATATATAGTTAAACTCATTCAAAACCTCATCATAAAAGATTAATTTTAAACATTTGTACAAATAGAATTTATTTACGGATACAATTTTTTTGCAAACATTTAGTACCAGAAAATTCAAATTCTATTTATTTTTTACGTCAATTTGAGATTTATTACCCAAACATATATTAGGGATTTATTACAAACAAATGCGTAAAATAGATTAGAGGTTTCCAAGTTATGCATACAAGTTGGAGATGCAGAATTACAGATTTGTTAAGATTAAAATTTGCTAAAAGGACCATAAAAAATAAATTGTTGGTAAAGCTTGCAAGTGAGTGTGCAATAGGTCACCCAATTTTATGTCAAATTCACGCATCACATTACTTAACTCCTTGCAACTTTTACCATATATAAATCAAAAACTAAATTCGTAGCAAAAAATCTCAAATCTAGATGTGAGCACTAGAATCGGACCAAACTAACTAGTTTTGAATGGTTCTCGATTCTTAAAATTTGAAATTGGTCATAATCGATTCAGTTCTCTATTTCAAGTGTGGATCGAACCACTCGGACTATGCGCATGCCTCTTGCTTGACCTGCTCGACACCTTCCTTCACTCCACGCCTCCTCTCTAGTATCTATTCTATGGTTTCTTAGATTGAATGGGAAACCTATGGCTAGAGATTCCATCATTTTGTCCAAGAAGATGGGTCCCACCTAAAATTCTAAGAAGTACCTAGAGATTACTTACCAGTTACCAGTATAGATGCTTTCAACTCATCGCACAGTCCTCCTGTTTTCGATATTCTAAGAATTAAGAAAAAAAAAGAAAAAAAACAAACCGTCAATTCTTGGATCAACTCAAGCACCCAACCAAGCTGATTCCAGAATCGAGTGCGCTGATTACTGACTCCACATATCGAGAACCGGCTTTTCCATTCCGGTTCTCGGTCCCATCCGGCCCGCTCCGAAACCGACCACCCCTACTTAAGTCTGCCTAATCCAATTTCCACTCACCGACCAAACCAAAAAAAAAAAAAGAAAAGAATTTCCACTCGCGAAAGACAAATCTACCCTCACTCATTTCACCGCGCAGCCGTGAAAAAATCACTCGAGCATCTCCGACGCCCGTTCTGCCCCTCTCCCGGAGCCCCGATTGCCGCCGGGTCTCTCACTTAACCCGAACGTCCTCTCTGCACTTTGTCTTCTTCTTCTTCTTCTGAACACCGATTCTCTCTCTCTCTCTCTCTCTCTCTCTCCCCGCGCGGCCACGTCCTGCCGAACCTCCGATCGACAACCGCCGCCGCCGCCGCCGCCGCCGCCGCAGATCCACGACCTCCGCATTCGCCCCCCCGCCGCCCCCAATGCCCCGCCGCCCCGATCGCCGCTGAAAGGAGATCGCCGCCGGGAAGCAGCAGCACTCTCTCGATCGATCGGAGCGAGCGCACGCGAAATTCCGCCAAGCTGGAGCAGCTGAAGACGATCGGGCGGGAGCTCGCGATGGGCTCCCAGGGCGGGTTCGGCCAGTCGAAGGAGTTCCTCGACCTCGTCAAGTCCATCGGGGAGGCCCGATCCAAGTCCGAGGAGGACCGCATCATCCTCGGCGAGATCGAAACCCTAAAGCGCCGGATCGTCGAGCCCGACATCCCCAAGCGCAAGATGAAGGAGTACATCATCCGCCTCGTCTACGTCGAGATGCTCGGCCACGACGCCTCCTTCGGCTACATCCACGCCGTCAAGATGACCCACGACGACAGCCTGCTGCTCAAGCGGACCGGGTACCTCGCCGTCACGCTCTTCCTCAACGAGGACCACGACCTCATCATCCTCATCGTCAACACCATACAGAAGGATCTCAGGTCGGACAACTACCTGGTGGTCTGCGCCGCGCTGAACGCCGTGTGCAGGCTGATCAATGAGGAGACGATTCCGGCCGTGCTGCCGCAGGTGGTGGAGCTCCTGGGCCACGCCAAGGAGGCCGTGAGGAAGAAGGCCATCATGGCGCTGCACCGGTTTTATCAGAAGTCCCCGGCTTCGGTCTTGCACCTGATATCGAATTTCCGTAAGGTATTTGGAGCTTTCTATTTGGTTGGGCTTCGGGTTTGAGGTGGGATTAGTGCATGAATGCAAATGCTGAAATTCCGTATCTTTTGAGAGATGTGTGAGTTCAGGCTATCCACATTGTCTTAGATGGTTTGGTGGAGCACTAGCTATTATCAATTCGTATTCATTTTCATTTGGGGAAACACTGATAGTTTTTCTAGAGCAGCATTCTAAAGTTGTTGCAGCTAGGCCTGTGATATTGTGCCATTGCTTCCACTTGATGTGAAGTTGACAAAGCTGTTGGAGTCATTAGTGTGATATTGTCACTATTGCCCAATTGAAAGTTAGCAAGTGTAGAAGCATTATTTTCTCCTTTGGTTGCAAAAGAACATATTATAATTGCGACAACCATCTGGATTCGACGTCCTGCTAACTGTCCCATCTGTATTGGCAATTTTCTCTGGTATGAACGTTTAGCAACCTCTAATCTGAAAATGCTAAAATGAAATTGCTTGCAGGAGGAATAGTCATAGGAGAGTGCTCCTTCCTTTCCTTATCGTATGTCATCAAAAGAGTCATACCCTATCGTCCTGTGCTGAAAAAATTGTTCTCCTCCTGCCCTTGCTCATTCTTTTGTTGGGCCTAGAGGGTAAATGTTGAGTCAGTTAATTACAATCAAGGAAATGGGGCCGATTCACCTTTGCCTGTTCAATGCACCATATGCAGCTGGAGAGTCGAATAAAAGCAGTTTATGTCATACAGAACCGTATTCTTGCTCATCATGCATTTTCCTCATATGTGCTGGTTCAGCAGCATCTATGGCACTTCAGAAGTCTCTTGTCTGAATTTTATATGAGGACCCTGAACTTTAGCACTTTTCTAGGGACACTAATAATATTTTTTTCCTTTCATCTGATGAAATGTCTTTTCTTTCCCAAATCTGATTATCTTTTTGCAGACGCTTTGTGATAAGGATCCTGGTGTCATGGGTGCAACTCTATGCCCTCTCTTTGATCTCGTAACGGTTGATGTTAAATCTCATAAAGATTTGGTTATCAGTTTTATCAGCATTCTCAAACAAGTAGCCGAGAGAAGATTACCAAAGAGCTATGACTACCATCAAATGCCTGCCCCGTTCATTCAGGTTTGTTCTAATTTATCTATTCAAGTTTAAATCTAGATATGATGATTAGTATCTTTCCGGAAACATCATGGAAGTTTTTTTTACTTGTGCGAGTATATCCTGGATGATGTAGAAATGTGGATTTTCGATTATATGGTGGAAATTTTATCTGTTTTAATGTTGCTTTTGAATGTTATAGATGGATTGCTGGTAATGGAAACTTAACAGTTTAAATTTTGAACTTCCAGTCTCTGATAATTAAAGAAAATTGTGTGATCATTTGTATTAATAGTGAGTCCTTTGCATTGATTAATGAAGTAGGGCCCTAATGCAGCGAAGGATGGTAATGTGTTGTACAAAGAAAAAGACTTGAGTCTCCTGAAGAACTCTTGCTGAGTTTATATCTATTCTATGTATTTTACCAATTGTTATTGGTGTAGCCAAAGGAGAAGGAGTCTCTTTCTCATGTTCAGAGCTAGCATAATATCCAATTTCTGTTGCATATGGATAGACATCTGAATATACAAAATGATACAATGAGGTTAGCCGATCTTCCTAGAGACCAATCACTGTCTCCTGATTATTTGTCAAATTCCCCTAGAAAATGTGAACTTGTTGTAGGAACACCGGATTGTTTCCTCGGTCCAATGGAGCAAACTTAGAGTTCAGAGGTGAACACTAAGGACTAAAATTATCAACACTTCAGGTCATTCTTCCATTGCTTTTCGTGAGATTGCTCCTACCTGCCTATTCGAATGTTATTGGACATAGAAAATTTAGTCTTGTAAACCATATTTCCAAGTGCTGCTTTAATTTAGGCTTAGCTTAGCAAGTGTGTTGTATTGTGTTATTTGGCTACAGCTCTAAGTGTTGATATGCCTTAAATGGAATTTTTATAATTCTTAAAAGGTTGCAATTACTGACAGGTGCATGGTTTGAAACATGATGTTTTTGTTCAAGTTTCTAATGCCATCTAGGTGTTGGCTTTCTTCAGATTCAACTAACTGCAAGTATGATGCTTTTGCAGATCAAGTTGTTGAAAATACTGGCTTTGCTGGGAAGTGGTGACAAACAGGCCAGTGAGCAGATGTATACTGTTTTGGGTGACATCTTCAGGAAATCTGACACGTTAATTAATATAGGAAATGCTGTTTTGTATGAATGCATATGTTGTGTCTCTTGTATATATCCAAATCCAAAATTATTAGACACTGCTGCTGACGCAATTTCCAAGTTCTTGAAGGTTTGTTTTTTGCCTAATTTTTGTGGTTTTCCTTTATCAGTTTAGTGATAAACTCATTGCTTTAGCATTTCAATTTTGATGAACATGACATGAATCACTATTTTCTGGACAGAGTGACCACAATCTCAAATATATGGGTATTGATGCGCTAGGCAGATTAATAAAGATAAGTCCAGATATTGCTGAACAACACCAATTGGCTGTTATCGATTGCTTAGAGGTGAGTTTTTTTTTCTTTTCTTTTAAATTTCTTTGTGATGCATAGTCTATTGATACGCTTAATTTTGTCTTTTTTTTAACTGATTAATGACATCTGTACCAGGACCCAGATGATACTCTAAAGCGAAAAACCTTTGAACTGCTCTACAAAATGACGAAGTCCTCTAATGTTGAAGTGATTGTTAATCGCATGATTGATTACATGATAAGCATCAACGATAATCACTACAAAACTGAAATAGCATCTCGATGTGTGGAACTTGCGGAACAATTTGCTCCTAGCAACCATTGGTTTATTCAGGTATGGTTGCAATCTCCCATTTTCTAGTTCACCTAAAGAGCATCAAATTCGTGTGTTTTTTACATTTTACCTAATCCATTTGTGGTACTTTAATTATGCAGACCATGAATAAAGTCTTTGAGCATGCTGGAGATTTGGTGAACATAAAAGTTGCTCATAACTTGATGAGGTTGATTGCTGAGGGTTTCGGAGAGGACGATGATAATGCAGACAGTCAGTTAAGATCATCTGCTGTATGTTCCTCAATTTTAACTTCTCTTGTCGATGCCCATAAGAGATCTACTTCCAATTTATTTACAAAATGCAAATGCTAGATTGCTTACTAGGGCAGTCTCCAAATGTTTGCTCAAAGTAGCCCTTTTGTGCTTTTTGAGTGGATTGCCATTGCCTGGTGTTGTCCATATTGTTTTTCTTTTCAGTTTCAAATGACTACAGACATTTCCTTGAATCTAAGATTGTGAAGTAGGAAATGGCCCAAAAATTGAATGGAAGGTATTTTCTTTGTATCTTTGATGGAGTTACAGAACATGAACTAAGCTTGATGAGTAAAACAACTCGAGTAGAGTTTCGTAGGGGAAACAATCCTCGGAGAAAAAAATTCTATAAATTCATTCCATTGTTTTTAATTTTGGTTAAGTTTTTTCCTTTTTAGCAATTTCTGTTGATGGTGACCATTGATCACTCTAATGGCAGATTAAGTTAGCTGGCAACAACACCAAACTGCAGTTTTATTGTAGCTGCCAAAGTGTTGTCCTTGCTGTAAAAGATTTGCGTTCTTCATTCCTTTTTCTGTAATGTGAACTGTGAGCACAAGAAGGAGAAGAAGAAAAAGAAGTTTTCTTTATGGCTGCATCAAATGCAACAGTTTTAATTGGCCCACTGATGCTTTAAATCGTATAGATTATTGCTTTTGCAAGTGAAAAATCAGTCTTAAAACTTATTCTATCTAGATTACAGGTTGGGTTAATGGTCCAGAATACCAGCCATATGGCTGGTGCATGTGATATAGTAGCTCATTGGCTAGAGATTCATTTGTGTATATGCATTCATAAACACTTTATCCTTCTAGTCATTTCCATTCTTCTTCCTGTGTGCTATATTTTGAATTTGATGCTATATTGTCTTGTTGTAGGTGGAATCATATCTACGCATTATTGCTGAGCCGAAACTTCCATCAGTTTTCCTGCAAGTAAGCTTTTCACATATCTGTCCTTCCAATTTGGAGCATGTAGAAATGGCAATACCTATTAATCTGTGGCAATTTGTAGGTGATCTGCTGGGTCTTGGGGGAGTATGGCACTGCTGATGGAAAATATTCTGCATCCTACATAACGGGAAAATTATGTGATGTTGCAGAGGCATATTCAAATGATGAAACTGTTAAGGTATCTCATTGTTACTTTGCTTGCCGTATTTAGAGTATCTGTTTGAATGAGAACAAATTAGTTCAGTTGCATTTGCCATTTTTTTTTTTTTTTGAAGTTTTTCAATAGCAAATTGCATGTTTAATTGATTAGATTAAAACTCCTAAGTTGCGATTAGTATGGACCTGCGTTAAGCATATGCTTAGTAATCTTTTAGCTTTCCCTTGGTGATTTACCTCTAGGAAGGTCGCGATAGCTTGGCGATTCTATTGGGGACTTTAGTTGAAACTCTTAGTGTACTTAGGCCTAAATTTTCTTTATTCAAAGATATTTTTGTGTGGCAGCGAGGAAACAAAAGGTACGCCCCTTGTCTTGTAGGGAGGCGTTGAGGATGAATGTTTTTAATTTAACATTGAAGCGGTGTTTGCCTTATAAACTGCTGTGCATGTTTTTAATGTTTTAGCACTATACTCTTGCACACACATCCTACTGCCAGACCTGGGTACCTAGGATGGTGTTGAAAGGGATACAACATCATATGCCCTTCTCAACCCCAAATCTGGACTGTTATCTGTGTTTGCCAGACTGGACTGCTATGTGTACTTTTTCTTAAAAGCTATGGGAGCAATCATATAAACTTAACATGATGCTCAAAAAAACATGAGGCTACTTGAGTTGGTGATGGAATTTTTCTGAAATGTTCAATATTTCCTGAAATGAGTTGAGAGATTTATTGGCTGGACAGAGTAAGTGACCCGCTTTCAAGGCAATAAAATACTTTGGAAGCTTTTCTTCTTATTTTCAAGTGCTGTCTTTTTCATCCTGTAAGTTGCTTTTCAATGATCCAAAAATGAAAAGAAAACACGTGCCAGGCCTGGATAAATTGTTATACTTGTACAAGTTCCTTATTATCTATATGTACAAGTACATAGGCAAAGAATTTTTTTTTTTTTCATTATGCTGATCCTAATATTCTTAAATCTTTAGACATCACTTTGCCTAATCAAGTGGACACTGGCCTTGAAAGCATATATTGGCGGGTGTCTTATTGGTTCTAGCTGCCACGTCCTTGCATGTACTAAATGACAATGCTTATTGCATTTTACACATGTTTAAAAGCATGTAAGTGCCATCTCTTAGGATTTTTCCCATTCTAAGGCCTTTGCAAAACCCTTGTGCAATTGTAAGCCCTGACACGCGCACACACATTTATGAAAGATCAGTTATTCTCTGTGTGTGTGTGTGGGTGTGTGTGTGAGTTGTGTTTTGGGTAAATAGAAAATTTAGGGGAGGAGGCAAAAATGACTAATCTCAAATGGCCATGTGTTGAAAAATTGTATCGAGAGATTTACCAAAGCCTCTGGGTTTGTTTCTTCACTTAAGTGCTGAAAAACATCATGTACTTTGACTAAACGTGGGTTCTGTCAAGACTGGCATTGCCTCATGAAGGCATGTGCAGAAGGTGCTCATTCTTGAGTTGAGGCCGGGAGTTAGTAGGGACAAGATTACAAGTCTTTCATGCATTGACTCATGGCCATCTTATAGTCTACCCAACCTTATTGTCTTAACTTAAAATATTTGGTAGGCTTATCTGATTCTGTTACTTCCATTTCCATTATGCAACTTTTGCTTATCTGCTGAAGTCCTACCGTTGAAACTTGATCATCTCTTAGTTTAAAGGGCAGGTAGCTTATGGTGTTCATTTGATCACTTCCTCTACAATATGTGCTATGTGCGTCATTATCAGCACCAAAAAAAAAAAAAAAAAGAAAAAAAAATATGTGACACTTACATCATTATGGAATGTTTTGATTGTCTCACTAAGGTTCAAGGTTGATGTTTTCCTTGGTTTTTTGAAGGCTTACGCAATTACAGCACTCATGAAACTATATGCATATGAAATTGCTGCTGGAAGAAAAGTGGATATCCTACCTGAGGTATAGTTTCTAGATGCTTTAACTTCTCTCTTCTGGTTAACTTTCACTGGTTGGCTTGTATCACTGATTTTGATTCAGTACAGTTAATTACAACCTGAAGTTGAATATATTTCTTGGAAATTGAGATTTAAGGAAAAGCTTTGATAATAAATGTATTGAATGTTCCTTTGAAGGTAGAGGGCTGTTCGAAATTTTTTCTGCTTGTAAAAGAAATTGATTTGAATTCCAGTGGTTGATTTGGAATCTTTTTGCCATTATCCATTAAAAATACTGTATGGCGTAGTTTATTTGTTGTACTTTTATGCACTTTGATATTGATACTTTTTGTTCCACCAGGTATGAATAGGAGCAGATAAATGTTTTAAGTATGTTGATGCCATATGATGTTTCTGAACATGCATTGAGAGTTTAAATTGTTTGCTTACATTCTACTTTTAGAGTTGGGTTGGTCTGATGGCTTCATTTCTGCGCTTCAGTTAAGGAGCATTAGGGAATGGCTCATAATTGTATAGTTGTAACAGAGGGGTGATGGGTAGACTTGTGCATCAGTGAGTGGACAGTAGTCTATGAAAGTTCTGCTTCTGTGCCTAAATTTGGCACTTTAAATTTGAGCTAGTAATCTTAGACATTATTTCTTTTGCTTGCATGTGAGTAATAAACCTCTGCGGGGGTGTCTGGTATTGATCAGGGTTAGATTACTGCGTCATTCTGGGTATGCAGTGTGATTATCACGTTAATTCTCTCTACTTGGTGCAGTGCCAATCCTTAATTGAAGAATTATCGGCCTCCCACTCAACAGATTTACAGCAACGTGCATATGAACTTCAAGCACTCATTGGCTTAGATGCTCGCGCAGTTGAGACTGTCATGCCATCAGATGCCAGCTGTGAAGACATTGAGGTGGTCCTTGATTACGGAATTTAAGCATGTCTAATTTCATTATGGTCTTGCTACGCATGCTTATTTGTTTGAGTCATGCTCTTACAGTGATTGATTCTTCCTCTCACTAAGGGTCATCCTTTATTTTCCTTGCATTAGAAAATATGCCCCAAATTATGTAAGCATCAGTTTTACCTTAGTTACAGAAGTATCATTTGGCATAAGGTGGATTATTTTAGTTCTCTGGTGATGCTAGAATTCTTGTTTTGTTACCCTTGAATTACTTATTGAACTGCCTAATTTCTACAAGGAGTTTGTTCAAGATATGGTTCATCAGGTAGAAAATATAGTATACTTATTAAACCTTTATCAAACAAATTGCTTGTATTTGATTTCAGCCAAATTTTGTAGAGCCTCCAATTTGCTCTTGGAGACTTGAAGAATAACTTAGTTTTGCAGGATTTAATTGCAAATTTGAAATTTATGTAGGCAGAGCGATCATAATATATGTATTTGTTTACTGGACTTACGGGAGTTGTCCGCTCGTTTTTTGGCTTCAGTGGTTGCTAACCAATACAAACTTCTTGTTTTTCATCTGAGGGGCACTTGATAGTGTCAAATGAAATTCTAGACGAGTCCCCTCTGCTCGTCATCCATTTAATTTTGCTTTTGTTAATCATCTTTCTTCCCCGTTGGTACCTTTTATCGCTCTATGACCTCAAACCATCTTGTGGTGTTTCGACTCTCTACATCCTAGAATTGTACATGCTCCGATAGCAATAATAACTATTGGTTCGGGCATTTGTTCATATTATCTCACTAAAGGAGGAGTATGTATACGAATGTACATAGGTTTATCCTTTCCTTTCTTGAGTTTTGATTGTAAGATTCCTTTACCAACGTAATGTGGTCAAAACTCCATTTGTTAGAACAGCTCCTTTCGAGTTTCAGGACTGACCAATGGGAATACTCCATTTGTATTCCTTGCACTTGGTGAATCTTTGTGAATGTATTATCATGTCTAATGTATTATTCCTCTCATCTGCCATTATTCATCTGCATATTAGCAAGACGCAAATATCTATTCGTGTTTTACTTTGCATGGTGGTAGTTTGCAGGACAGGTTTGTCTAATTGGGTCATACTTCTGGCACTATAGCGCTAATGAACTTCTCTTATGAGATACTTACGGGCTATTTTTGCAGATTGATAAAAGTCTCTCCTTCCTCAATCATTATGTCCAAGAATCCCTGGAGAAAGGTGCTCAACCTTATATTCCTGAAAGCGAGCGCACAGGGATGCTTAACACCAGCAGCTTTAGAAACGAAGACCATCATGAAGTGTCCATGCATGGTCTTAGATTTGAAGCTTATGACCTTCCCAAGCCAGTGGTACCTTCAAAATCTCCAGTTACTTACACACCCTCGACGGAGCTTGTTCCAGTTCCTGAGCCATCATATTCCAGGGAAGTCCACACTTCCACAGCAGTACCATCGATATCAAGTTCAGGATCTACAGAACTCAAGCTACGGCTTGATGGTGTTCAGAAAAAGTGGGGCAGGCCAAGTTATTCCTCTGGGTCAACATCCACCTCGGAATCCTCATCACAGAAAACCGTGAATGGAGTTGCTCAGACCGAAAGTGTAAGTACGTCCACATCAAGAGCACAGGCCACCTCTTCTTTTGACTTAAAGAAGCCTCAGGTTGAAATTACCCCAGAGAAACAGAGGCTTGCAGCTTCACTTTTTGGTGGTCCATCGAAAACTGATAAGAGACCGACTTCCAGTAGTCATAAGGTTGTGAAATCTAGCAGCCACACTACAGAGAGGCCCACCGCTGCCAAGCCTGTAGATGCATCAGAGAAATCAACTCCTGTCCAACCGCCTCCGGATTTGCTTGATTTGGGCGAACCCACTGTTACAAGTAGTGCTCCATCGATAGATCCATTTCAACAGTTGGAAGGACTTCTTGACCAAGGAGAAAATGTCTCAGCACCAAATCATGGAGCAGTCAATGCCACCAAACCGCCTGAAATAATGTCGCTTTATGCGGAGATTGCTGCAAGTGGGCAAAGTGGAGGTGGCGTGAATCCTATTCCAACTAATGGAGATGATTTGTTGAGTGGTTTATCAGGCGGGAGCATCAAAACTGCTGCTCCAGGAGGAGCTGCTGGGTCTCCATCATTGAGCAAGGGCCCTAGCCTTAAGGATTCCTTGGAAAAGGATGCCTTGTGAGGCAGATGGGTGTGACACCTACTAGTCAAAACCCCAACTTGTTCAAGGATTTGCTCGGCTGAAATGAGTCATGCGAAAAAGATTCTCTGCTCAGCTTTTTCTGGTGATAATTGCATCTTGTTGTGCGACGCACATGATAATGAAATTTTAGCAGCCAGCAGAGGTACATCAGCATATGCACATTGATATTCCGAGCCATTTTTCGGAAGCAAAACTGAGGTATGCAAAAGTTCAGAGTTGATTCAGCCTCGGAAACCCTGTTTAAAATCCAGTTCAAGTTCTGTATTCTTTTGCAGGACATTGTAGAATTTTGTAGGATAAGTTGGATTTGGTCATGTACATTGGAGTGTTACCTCTGGCAGATTGGTCGGAGAATTTCTTTGAATGCTTACGTTCGGAGACATCAAGAGTTAGCTCTGCGCATTGTCTTGTTGTTCCTCCCTTGAGTTCATGTGGCTGTTGAAATAATTACGTGTACAAGGGGCAACATCTTGTATTCCACATTACAGATACAACTTTCCTTCCCTTGTATATGAGGACATGTACACATTCGCAGAACGAGTTGCGGTTTGTGGTTCTTTCAAGTGCAAGAAGGGATTCGCTTGCCCGAGTTTGAGGTTGTTTGACCTATTTTCTCCCTTATAAGAAAATATTCCGCGGGTGATTGTTGTTGTTTTCCTTCTGCTGTGCCTTTAACATGCCCAAAGTTCAGGCATATGGGGAAAAGAACATCGAAAGACAGTACGTACACGTCATGAACATGAATGCGAGATTTAAGCTTACCCGATCGAGCATTGTGCAGCAGGCTGAACGGGTTATAGTAAGCGTAACCCAAATGTTCTTTTCGAGCTCTGCAACAGAAGGTCTCATCCTGAAATGAGTGTCGTGCCCTAGTAAGGTTGACTTACATCTTTATGGACAAAGCCTCTTTGACTGTGCTTTCTGCTTACTCTGGATGACTGGTTGAGTTTTTAAGCGCTTGATTCCGACAATGCAAATCCACGGTCCGAATCACATTTCTTTTTCTCGGGACAAAAGTAACTTTAGAGGCCACGTACGTGCAAACTCATCCCAGTCATGTGTCATGTGAATGATGTGGCTTGCATCGATCCATTTTATTAGATGAAGTCGAATGTTTGGGTGTCCAAACCTGTCCCAACAGAGAGACACGAAACGAAACTATTACCTTAGTACACAGGTGGAGGCTTCTTTTGGGATCACTTTCAAATGAAAAGGAGAAGTAAATACTCTCAGTTTGATCTTGAACTTGATCTGTCTTATTCACATGTAATGAAACCGACCCCAGCAAGCCAAAATGTTATCTTACGTCAAATTCTTAAGTAAGAAAAAGTAAGTTCGATTGCAATTAGGGGTGAATGGTCCTAGAATTGATCTTTGGTTTTAGTTGAAACTTGAAAATTACTTTGTCGAGACTAGTTCTCATCTTTTCGAAATTGGAATCTACCATGTATATCCTAGAATTGACTAGAGAAAAATTCAAATAAATTTGATTTGTGCATTTTGTGGAACATGTGGTGAGCAATTTTGCAATCATTTTGATTTGAGCTAGTAAGGAGCTAAAGATTATTATGGTACTTCATGTGTTTTGACTCTGACGGCATTAAACCAGCTAATTCAAATGAAGACCGTCAATTGAATCAAACCCAATTGCGATATTCACTTTTTCAATCAGTTACAAATTAAGAATGAGTCCTAACCAATCATCAAGATTAGACCACGAGTTTGCGAGACAGGCGAAGTACGTGATTGTGATACACCTTTCTTTTCTTATTTTTTCGTGTTTTCCATTCTTTTTTGTCAAGGAATTTTGCGTTGCTCGGAGGCATCTCCGATTTCATTTGGCCAGGCCAGAACTTAATTTAAATATATCGGGTAAACCTTAGGGTGCGTTTGAGAAGATTTTGAAAAAGTCATTGAGAAAATGTAAAGACCTTTGAGTTAAGGGTGCTTTTCAAAATGCAAAGTGTGTTTGGTAAATTTATTTGTGAAAGTCTATTGTAAAATATCTTTGTGCAAAATAGTGTTTGGGTAAATTAAATTTATAAAAGGCTTTTTATTATTAAAAAAAAAAAGAAACGTTGGCTGGCCAAGGCTTCGCCGGTTACCGCCGGCCAAGGGCTTCACCGGTCACCGCCGGCCAAGGGTAGGTGATCCGGCGAGGGTCGCTGCGACCCTCGCCGTGCCGCGGAGGTCGCCGGCGACCCATTTGGTAGCGCGCAAAGGTCGAAGGCCGGCGACCACATCTGGTCGCGACCGGATCTGCGACCAGATGGGTCGCGACCTCCGCGGAGGTCGCCTGAAGCATGGCCGGCGACGCAGATCTGGTCGCTACCAGATCTGCGTCGCGACCTCCGCGAAGGTCGCGGTCGGCGACCCATCTGGTCGCAGCGCGAAGGTCGCGACCTCCGCGGAGGTTGCCTGAAGCACGGCCGGCGACGCAGATCTGGTCGCTACTAGATTTGCGTCGCGACTTCCGTGAAGGTCGCCTGAAGGTTGCGGCCGGCGACCAGATCTGCGACCAAATGGGTCGCGATCGCGACCTCCGCGGAGGTCACCTGAAAGTCGCGAGCTTCACGGCGACCTCTCGAGTGGGGTCACGTGACCCTCGTCGAAGGGTCGTGGGGCGGCGGCGGAGGTCGTGGCACGGCGGGTCGGCGTGGCGAGCGCGACGGTCAGCGGCAGCTGCGTGCCCTTCGGCGGTAACCGCCCACGAAAAAGAAAGAAGAAGAAGATGAACAGTTAGGGTAAAAAGGGAAAAACGAAAAATCAACGAGGACAATTTAGGAAGAATTTTTTTTTTTAAGCTCATCTCTCAGCATGCCGAGAAGGCTGAAAGCCCACCTGCCTTAGGCTTTCAGCCTTGGGAAGGCTTGGCATTCCCCAAATGGGGCTTGAAAATTTTTACCAAACACTCATCAATTAGCCCAAAGAGCTTTGGGGTTCAAAGTGGCTTCCAAATGTCACTCCCAAACGTACCCTAAATAAAAAATCGACCACAACAAATATATCGAATAAAAACGAATTGATTAATTACAGCGGTCCCTAGAAAAAAAAAAGGCAAAAGAAACAAAAAAAGAAAGAAGAAGAAGAAGAAGGGCGTGCATGTTTGTTTTTTTTTTTTTTTTTTTCTGTTCATGAACATATTTTCTATTTTTTTGTTCCCTAACAAAAAAAGAATAGTAATCGCATTTGTTTGCGTTTTTGTTCAAAATATGTTTTTGTTAGGAATAAAATTAGAACGAAATAAGAAAAAAAAGTTTTTTTTTCCATAAATACTTTTGAACAACAAATTTTCTCTCTCATTTCTTTTCTTCTCTTTTTTTTTCTTCTTCTTTTTTTCTTCTTTTTTCTTTGGCCGATCGCCGGCCTCGGCCATGGCCGGCGACCTAACCGAGGGTCACCGGCCCCGATGAGGACGAGCCTCGCCCAACCACAGCGAGGCTCGACCTCGCCGGGCGGCGAGCCTCGCCGTGGCTGGGCAAGACCGCCGACCCTCGTCGGCCGGTCGCCGGTTGGGCGAGGCCACTAGCTCTCGTCGGCCGTCGCCGGCGATCGGCCAAAAAAAAAAAAAAAGAAAAAGAAAAAAAGAAAAAAAAAAAGGAAAAATAAAATAAAAATATTAAAAAATTAAAAGAAACAAAAAAATACAAATTTACTAAACGTGTTTTTCGTTTCATTTTTTATTTCCAAACAAATTTACCAAATGCGTCTTTCGATAAAAAATTATTCATTGAAATATAAATAATTTTTTGAAATAATTTTGAAAGAAACGTAAACAAACGCACCCGCAGATAACATTCGAACGCTGAGTGCGAAAGAAGACCTTCTTCTCATTCCCGCCCTTCGCACCTCTCTCTCTCTCTGAAATGGCGGAGAAGGGGAAGGCGGCGTCTCTGCTCGCGGCGGGATCGGCGCGATCGAAAGTGGACAGGTCGTTCAAGCGCGCCCTCCTCCCTCTCCTCTCCGCCGCTTCCATCGAGGTAACTCCTCTCTCTCTCTCTCTCTCTTCCTCCGATTTCTAGGTTCGAAACCGAACATCTTCATTCGTGCTTTTGGGACCTCTAAAACATCCCGAATCCGCACGTGCGGTGCCATGAATGCTCGCAAATGAGGAACCTTTTTTTTTTTTTTTTTTTGAAACTCGCGGCGACGGCCTCGGTGTTGGAAATGGGGAGCGGGGCGAACTGTGCGGTTTTGGGTGGAGGCGGTGCCTGTTGAACTGCCTTGCTGGAATCCGTTTTGAGTGTGCGCCGACTGGATTCTTGATGCAGATCTGTCGGCGGAAACTTTATAACCCGCGATTCGAATCCGCCCTGAAGTTGAATTGAGATTTGTAATTATCATGAATTTTGGCATGAATTGTTAAAGTAGTGCTAGTGCGAGTGCGAGAAGATCTGTGCAAGGTCTAAACTTGAAAGTGATGAGAAAATAATTTGTTTGGAATTGAAACTAAACTGTTCATTCCCATTATATGTATATATATAATTTTAAATTTCTTTGATCGATGGTCCTCAATAGTTGATTTTCCTGGGTAGACACAGAAGCTTATGTGGAATTCTTCTTCCATCCTTCCCTTTTTTCCCCTCCTTCAACAAGTTGACATCAAATTCTGTTCAATATATATATGCATGTGCATCTGATATTGAGGCTCTAGTAAAAGTTTACTAAAGTGAGTGGATATGTTTTGTACTGAGGTAATAGGGAAATAACTGCACGCAAATGCGTATAACAAAAGTGTAGGACTAGAAGTTCCTTGATATAGGAATATGTTTAGGCTGTTTTGCATCCATAATTTTTCTGTGCATTAACTTTACAGGAGATCCGCAAAGCCTTTCCGAGTTTTTCAAGTGATGACCAACGACTCCTCCAGCAGCTATTCATCAAGGTGCAAAGGCTCTCTCATACTTGACAAAGCTTATTTTTATACTTGTCTTCACAAACGAGCAATGTACAAAGCTTTGATAAGCAGGTATCTCTCGAGATATGAACATGATAAGATCGAGAAGGTCTTGTCAATCTAGATTTGTGAGAGGGTCCAATTATTCCAGCCTAGTAAAATAATGGTGATTTTCTAGGATCGTTACTAGATTGAAAGGTGGGTACTGTCTCTCAGTAATTATTGGGCTTGTGCACACAACTATTATGAGTCGTATGTACTCTGTCTTCTTGCTATTCAATTCCAGCAATTTCATCCAACCATATCGTAACATGCCGTTGTATCATTTCCTTTTAGAAAAGGAATTCCGTCACCCATATTGCTAGCATCGGTTTTCTTGTTGGCTAGTAACTTGATGGTCCTGTGTCTTTTTGGCACTGGTCAAAGTGTCAATCAAGAATAATACTAAAGCTAAAAGAATGGTTTGATGACAAAATGGAGATGGGCAACTGCCATTTGCTGGAGAGGCATTCAAGGACACATTTGATTCTGTGTAATATGTAAATTTGCTGTATCTTTTGTTGGATGCATTTCCTGTACTTTTGAAACTTAAATATTGACTTTGTATGTAAATATTTGACAGGTTATTACTTCACTGCATGGACACGTAGAGGTAAGTTTGTTATTATGGATCCGTAGAGGTGGACTAGTGCTCCTGTTAAAACTAATGCCGTTCTTGGAGGAACTTATGAGAGGAAGGAAGAGGGGTATATTATCAGCAAATGTGTATTGCTAGATACTTCAGTTTTTTCAAACTCATGTTCTTGTGGCAGTAGTTGCCTTGTTTTTTTCACATATAAGCAACTCAAACTTTCATTTGTTCTGTTCTACTTAATCTTTTCCTTTTCTTCTCCTCTAATTCATGATTTAGCATTTGGCAAAAAAGAATATGATGCCAATATATGGCAGTGAAAAAGGTTCCAAATTTATACTGATTCACCATTTGCACAACATGCCTGTTGCTCTGCCCTTTTCCCAGTCTTGACTATTTTTGTCGATTCGTTTGTTCTTCCATTGAGACTCCAACCTCTAGTCCTCTTGGCATCTCCTAAGGATTCTCCCCCATATTTCTTTGGTGCTATGCTCAGATTTTTTTTTTTTTTTTAAATAACTCATAATTCAGCAAAATAAGCAGCATCCTTGTTATGTAGAAAATGGTCAGTGTTTGCTGTATATTTGGCTCATTTGTCTGCTGGCAATGTGAAATAGGGATCATTTACCTTATGCACATAGTATGTAGACAGTACATGGTTTGTATTGCATTCTAGTATCTTGAATGTGAACATTGACATCTATTATCATTATTTGCAGGATGTCTTTGAATCACTCTGTGATGAAATGAAGGTACTTTATTAATCCTGTTGATGACATTAACATGTCTAGATTTTTATTTGTGGGATTTCGACCTCAGTTTTTGCATTAGGCATGTGGCCTAATTTCTGTGACAGCAAATAATCTTACTTAGAATGGGACAAGGATGACAAGAGGGGGTAGAATTGCTCCTGATCTGTGTAATAGAATAGAGTACTATATATTTACTGGGAACCCATGCACAAATAGATACAAGAGGGGGTAGAGTTTTACGGAGTATGACATGTAACTTCAATTTGAGGATTTCGTTAGTGTTTGAAAAGGAGTTTGGTTAAGACCTGTGAGAGGAAATCAACTGTGTGCTGTTAAACATCGAGAAGTTGATCCTACCTGTGCTTTCCTTTGCTTTGTGTCATTTGGACATAAATCCGTCCCTTATAATCTAGATGGCTGATAATGGTTTTCATACTTTCCCTTCTAAAGGATTGTGAGATTTGTTTTTCTTGGTAGTGCCTCTGGAACATCACCATGTGATTCTTACGTATTCAGCTTGGCATGTCATGTCTTGCTTTATTTGCAGGTGGGACCAGTTCTGGATACTGTGGAACAACTTGTTGAGGAACAGAGTCTAGACCATCTGAAGTCAGATAAGTATGTATCAAGTTGTTATGGAATAACCATAATATTCTATATAGGCTACGGTAACAATTAGGAAATTATTAACTTTTCTCAAAATATCTACTTTAATTTTTACGAATAGATCATTAGACAGAAGCATCTAATCTCAATGATTGGTGATTTATAATACATCACTTAATCGAACTAAACTAAATGATGGTCAGGCTTGTATAATGGCATGACTTTGTACTTGATGAACCTAGAAAGAGTTTGAGAAGCTGTCCATATTCGCATGGCACAATTTATGTTTTACTGAGTCATGGTCCCTTCCCCATCCTCGTCCTTCCCATTAAGATTTTATTCACCATGTTAACTTTTGAAACCCGCCAATCTGATGTGTGGTTTTTATACTGATACATTGCCCTTTTGTGCTTAGTTGTTTTGAAGATTATGTGTGGCCAGTACTTCTTATGATTTGGACACATACCTATTTTTGATTTAGAGGCCTTTTATAGGTAACAGAACATGCTCTTGAGCCCATATCCAATATATCAATCAATCTGATGTGAATAGACACTTTGCTTGATGATAAAGTCCTTGTTTAGAGGCTCATTGCAAGTATCCTAATTCAATTGGATCGCTAAGTCTCTTGACAGGAATGCTTCTATTCTAACTTAGCAATAGTGAAGTACTTAATATCTTGGTCCTATACTGTGTTTTTATCTGAGTTCAGCACAAACGTATTGGACATAGCAAGAGATTTGTCAATTTCAAAGGAGAACGAGATTGAGCACTTGAAGGAAGTGCTGGAAAAGGTATGTTGCAATTAAACATACAGCCTTATTAGGTTTGTAGACAAGCATATATATTGTGACAATGTCATCAATTTTGGCTTGGAAAAATTATTTAGTTCATTTCATTTTGCATTTTTTAAAATTTTCTTATTTTGACTATACTATAGATGGTGGCCTCTTTAGAATCAAGTTTATCAAGGTTCACAAGAATACCATTAGGAGACATTTTGAACTTAGGGACCACATCTTGTATATGATCCTAAAGACCACATCATAAGATGATTTTCCTGAACTATGTCTACTGCGACCTTATGGTTTTACTTGGTATTGTTGTAATTAAGTGCGGTACCTTGATGCCTTGATTCTGGATATTTAGGTGAGGGTGGGACTCCTCATGCTTTAACCAACTTATGGCAAGCTTCAGAAACCTATGTTTTACCCCCTAAGAAGTGTCTAATACTTTGTTTATGTTTGTTCAAATGGATTCAACTAGCCATTATAAGCACTGTGACTCAAGCCCTTTCGATATTTTGATTCTACCTACATAAAAGGAACTTACAATATTGGGAAAGATATTTGAAAGTGACTAAAATGTAGGCATTTAATGATATTTTAATAGGACGAGAGTATAGTGGATGGATTGGCATCTAAAGCTTAGAACTTGAAATGAGATGTTTCATCATTCCAACACCAGAACATATGTAACTAAGCAAGTACATAATGGCAGAATTTTGAAAGTTGCCTCACTATGGAGTTACAAAATTGTATATTTGGAACAAGAGAAAACCAAAATATACATATCTCACTTTTCCATAGACGATTCTGATCATCATGGAGGGAAGAAAAAGCTGTAAATCTTTTAAGATAATTTGGCTTCTGTTCAGATCTTGTAGAAAGTTTAGATGTTTTTATCAATGAATGAACTAACTTGTGCTTGTTTATAAAAGATGGTTCTGTGATTTTTTTATGGTTGGAAAGATGGTTTTATAAATGATTTACTTGTTTCTGACACCTTTTTCATTAGGCTGAAAGGCATAATCTCCAAATCCGTGCTCGTCTGGAGCTGATCAAGAAAGGGAGACAACAATCATCTGTCACTGAAGATGCTCTTCAGAAGGTGTGATTTGGACTCCCCTTTCTTCTTTAGTTCACATCTGTTTTTAGTTCTTTTTTGAGCTTGTAATGGTAAGTAACATTGTGAAGCTGTTGGATTGATGCAAGTCGAGCAGTTGATGGGTGAGATGCAGAGTCACAAGACGTACAGCGGTTGAAGGCCCTTACATCGAGATAACTTGTAACTCCCATTGCTTTGAGGAAATTGCTCCAACTTGTGTGGTGATATACACCAATTGTACGGGTCAACAAGCTAAGTTCTTCTCTCTTGTCACTTCCTTTTGTTGTGCGCAAGAAAGTATGCCCTTTGGACCAAATGTATGATGCCACCGAAGTGGTCTGGAGCGGGAATTAAGCTTTCATAAAGTATGTACATCCTTTTTGCTCCTTCACAATCCACATCATCATTCTGTCCAAGGCGTTATTAAATGATTTAAGCATGAGGGAAGCTGCTCTGTTCAAATACCTTTGATTAGTATAACTTTTAGAGGTACTAATTCTTGAACGAATCGTCATGAGAGCTAGCAACCAAAGCGGCACGAAGGACAGCTGTGGTAGTAGACTTGCCAGCTAATAATTTTCCTACTTTGATATGCCAAACCAAAACGATTGTGAGGACGTCCATCGTGGCACAAAGAAATTGGGCAACTCCCAAATACCATATTGGCAAAGTGGTAACATTCAGAAGCTGGTTGAAGCCAAAGTCTGCATATGGTTTTGCAGTTTAGGGAGATGAGATGTTAGATTGGGCAGCGGCCTGGTGGACTCTTGTTTCCTCATTCCAACGTATAATGCAAGAAAACAAAATGGTCCTCTCACTGCTGTATCGAATGCCTAAAAGTTGTTCGCACAATGAAAAACGAATACAGCAAGCTGATTGAGGAAAGATTTCCGATGAAATGAAGTGGCCAAATAATGCTGCGTTGGACTTCTAGAAAAGGTGGTAAGCCGAAAACAGCTATTTTGGCGTTGCTGGAATTTGAAGGAAGTTCATTCAAATGGAAGTCCTACAAAGAAATCAAACTTGTTCTAAACAAGCAACGCGATCAATATGCTCCACAGGCTTGAATTTAAACGCTAATCCCTGAATTTTCCATCAACAGCGACGCCTAACACGATACTTGACAGACAGGTGGGCTTTAGCTGTTTTGGAAGAACTCGAAAGTCCCTGGTCTGGTCAGCATTTTGGCTTTGTGCTTGAGATGGCTGATGGCAATATTGAACATTTTTTCTCTACCGTCTACATGGAAACTTTCACTAATCTAGAAATCATCACGACACGGTTTGCAGAGCCATCTGAATTCAATTATTGGAATATAAAAAATATTAGATGGATTGAAAATATCCGAGTAGAGAATCACAACAGGGCAAAGGTGCCCCAAGTCCATCAAATCTTTTCTGCCCTTATTAACTTAGAGGCAACCTAGGATTCCAATTTTGACTCTCTCATGGATGATCTAGATATTGTTACCTTTCTTTTGTCTAGTCAGACAAAGATGGGCCGAAAAATGACTGCGTTTTTTAGTATTATTCAGCCAACTGTCGAACAATGTGCGCTGTAATTCAAACAAAAGGCAAATCTTTTTGTGTAACTATTCTGTTTGTTGATTAGGACTTTGATATCGAGTAGATTCTCTTGATGGGTAATGAATTTACTAGCGTTTTTCATGATTGAGAAGGCAAGTTAGAATTTGAATAACTTGTGACCGGGCCCCCGGGGGGGGGGCACGTCACTCTGCAGGAGGATTAAACTAGCCAAGGATGACTTTCCATACTATGGGATTTCACTCACTATTCATATTCGAAAGAGTCATGAGAAAGAGTCAGGGAATAATTCTCATGAGCTTTTGAGTGTAATATCACAACCGGTGTGCAATCACAGTGAGCAAAGAAGCTGCTTCAGGTCTTTCTTTCATTTGTCGAGTTTTCTCGGAGACAATAGCTTCCCCGAAAGTTCCCTGCTCCTAATAATACAAAGTATTTGGTCTTAATCTTAGCCTTAATAGGAGTGTTTTACAGGATCGTGTTACAGAAATCCACGTAGCTTGGCTTCAATGCTTGGAGGCCTTGCCGGCTCTCGGTTCTAATATAGAGAAATAGAATAGCGGGGCTAGGGAAGAATTATAACCATTGGAGTTGACTTGATTTTATCGATGACATTTTATATTCTGTAGCTTAGAAGGTTGTATCCATCTGTGTTCTACTTACGAGATTAGAAGTATTATAGCTGGAAGACAGCACCGGTCAATATGAACTTAGTTTATGGGTGAAACTTAGAAGCACGACTTGAAGGCCTTCCTCAGAACTAATTATCAAAGGAGCCCATACGTAAGAGACTTAGCATGTCAATGTTTGATTGGCAAATGAGTCTTTCTATCTTCTGTATCGATGTCACTAAATATTTTCGTTGACGAATTGGATGAAACACTACAGAGGAAAGCTAAACTCTCAAAACCGGCATTCACAAAGTGGTCCCAGTGGTCCAACAGGTATACTATCTACGACACACACGATTTACTTAAATCTCTTTGCTAGGTCTTAAATAAATTTTATTTCACTAATGGTGTCAAGGAACATAATAAACTCTAGTGTAAGAAAGAGGGACAAAGCAGGTAACGATTTGTTCCCCGAGCCTAAGCCTGCCTACCCACTAGTATAGGTCTAATTTATAATTTCAGGAACAAACCTTTTTACAATCAAGTAATTCAACTTTAAAGTGGAAACAATAATATGCTTGCTCGCTCTAAATGTAGAGCTTACCTTCACTTTAAAGAGGTAGTTATATATAAGGAAGGAATGAACTTCCCCTGAGGAGATTATCCTACCTTGTTGCACCTGTTCAAAAAGTGTCTTGCTTTTCCTCGATAGCTTGATCAAGAATATTCAAGATAACCAAGTATCTATACCAAACCAAATATCGATGACATATAAGCACTTAAGGTGCACCATCATGCCTACCTGAAAGCACCTACCATGTTCCTACGTAGACGAGTTGACACCGTCACTAGTAAAGCAAGGACCAAATGAAATTTGAGTTAGGTTCTCAAGACAGGACAGGATTTCGGGTTTTCTGAATTACTCTCGACCAAACATCAGTTAAAGCACCCAAAAAGTTTGGAAATATCTTCCCCAAACTCTGCTATTTCGGGTTTTCTGAATTACTCTCGACCAAACATCAGTTAAAGCACCCAAAAAGTTTGGAAATATCTTCCCCAAACTCTGCTGGTCTGTAATACTAGCCAAGGTATAGAACAGTTTATGGAGATGGTGTATCATGATCATTAAGTAGTGGACTAGCCATATGGTGAAACCTGTTCAGCCAAAGTGGCTCAAGATTTCTGATCAAAAAAAGTAAAATTCGCTCAGAGGGCATACTCAATGAGTGAAGAAAGTATGTATAACTACTTATCATGCATCACAGCTCATCTTTATGCAACTATCTTGTCTGACTGTATCTATAATGGTATCATATAGTTGATCATAGCTTCATTTAGGAAATATCCATTCATCTGACTATGAATGTGCTAATGCTTTCTCGATGTGCTACATTTAACAAGATAGTGAAATAGAGACGAGCTAACTAAGCTCTTTTTGAAATCACGGATGGAAAGAGAAAGAGGTGTAGGTATATGTCTACACCATGGAATTTAATGGGTCCACTTGATCAAGACTGGACCACAAATTCTATGGTTCGAATGAGGAATGACATCCAGGTTCACGGAATAATTTTCGCTCCCCTTGTAAGATTCAAGAGAAAGGGAGATAGAGGAAGGAGGCATTGAATAAATAGGAACACATTTAGGTTTTCCTTCCATGATTAGCATACCACCTTGTCGGATTTTGCAGCGCAATCAGGGCAAAAACCTAAGTAGCAGCTACCTCTGACCGAGAATCCGAAAAAGCGTCATTCATGTACGTATCGTCGCCAATTTGTAACCCTTAAAAATGTACAATGGCCACAGCCATATCCTCTTTGACTGGTGGCACCGACCATCTCCGGCATCTCCTTCCTCCCTCGAGATGAAGTTGAAATTTCTTCGTTACTGCTATAGTTCGTCCTGAAAATTATCCCCCAACTTTGGTCCGAGAGTGTTTTCCGAATGTCGATCACTACGTGAGTGACAGTATGCATTGCCAGATAATTTCAACTATTTGCAGTAGGTGGTTAACCGAGAATACTTACATTAAAATTCATGTAGAACTGCTTCCGCCCTCACAGCTGATGAAACTTGCAAATCCAGTTGTCTAGAGAATAATCATGGATGATCAGCACCTACATTGATCCTAAGCAGTTCTCAGAGAAATAATTCTTCACATTAAATTGCCAAAAGAGAGTGAATAATCCTCGCTGTCTGAAATCATATGCATAACAGTGTCCTAGTCAATGCGTGGATTGCGTTGGTCATAAGTTTGGCGGGTCGATTGTCGTTCAGCCTTTATCGGTTAGCATTGCGCTCTCGACAATGAAAACAGATTGTCGAAGCATGTTATGGAAAAGGAGACACATGCACTTCACATTTTTTTGGTCGTACGAACTGAATTATCGGCAATCACACAGCTTCAAAGCATTATCTGCCTTGGGGCTTTGAATTCCTCTCTTTGACGTGTCCGTTTCATGCAAAATATCGGTGATTGACATTTTGTAAGTTGTTGAAGAGGGGAGAGAGAGAGAGAGAGAGAGAAAGACAGAGAGACATCTGTATCAAGAATCCATTAAATTTTTTTCATTGATGCCTTGCGGACTTTATCATGCGTTGGCAGTGACAAAACTAGTGAAAAGAATGGCGAAAACGACCGCTTAGATTACATTGATCCCACCATTCAGAGGGAATCTTTTTCCTATCCTATGAAGAAAAAATTTGAGCATGATATGGTTGGAATTTTGAGAATTTTTTCCCCTTTTACTAGGTTTCCTTTTTGTCTCGACCTTTTCACTCTTCTGTACAGTTTTGGCTCCCTTCTGGGACGTGCCTTGTTCATCTCAATCTTCCTCTCTCTCTGTGTTTCTCTGAGCTTGTCTTGACCGAAAGAGAACAGAGGAATTGATCTCTTCTTGTAGGAAGAATTTGGCCTGTTTCTCCTTATTTTCCTCACTGCCAAGTAATCCTTTTGTGGGAAGTAGATTGGTTTCCCATTGCTTGAATATTATGCATTGGATTATTTTTCTGGATCACTATTGTTACGTTCTGTCTCTATTCTTTTGATGTCCTCTGATATAATCTGATGGGCAATCCATTCTGGGGAAGAGCAAACGGACCATACTGAATTCCATTCTGTGAACCCATTATACACCACCTGCACAGCAACATAAACAAACAAAAAGCCCATGTCAGATTTTCTGTACCAATTTAAGTAACTGAACCTCTGTGTGTGTGTGTGTGTGAGAGAGAGAGAGAACTGTGTAAAAACATTGGGATTGACTAACCTGTACTTGGTGGTCAGATGATGGAGAAGCACCAAAATCTCCAATTTGGCCAACTCATTCCCTGGGCAGGAGTGGACTCCATTTCCAAATGGCAAGAAGGTGTTTGGTTTTGGAGCAACCTGTTCAGTGGTTAAAAAAGAATAATTGATGAGATGCTGCTCAATGACTGCTTGTTTTTTCCTCTTGTTTTGGGTGGTCAAAAAAAAATTCTTAGAACTGGTCAGATATGTCACTGTCAAAGAATATATTACCTCAAATCGAGATGGGTCAAATTTCTCAGGCTCCGGGAAATTTTCTGGGCTGTGGTGAATGTTCCTGAAGAGAGGCAAGACTTTCCAGCCCTTGGGTATGAGATACCCTGCAGAAAAGACAAAACAGGGGGAAAAAGCCAATTTTTTTATCAGCATCTGCGGTAAATAAATATATAAAAAAATCTGATTGTACGGTCCGAATCTGAAGCTTATCACTCACCATCGTATTCAACATCTTCGACAGCTTCTCTGAAGGTGAAGGATAGAATAGAGGCGACCCTGAGCGTCTCTTGAATGACCCTTGAAGTCATTGGCATGTTCTTGGTGTCTGCCCAGGTCAAAACCTTCTCCTCACCGCTCTCTTCTTTCATCCTCCTTATGGCTTCTTGCTCCTCCTGTAGAGCCAAACGCACGCATAAAATTTTTTTCTCTTTTTTCTTTGAACAGTTGAAATTATTAAACAATTCTTTAATTTTTTATTTTTTAATATTATTTCTCCATGCGTTACAGCTTGTCTGCCCTGTGAAATCTATAGTTCTATAATCAGAATGATTGAGGGAGTTTTCCTCTGCCTCTGGTTTCTCTCGCATGATTGTGGGTCTGTTTTGTTCGAGGTGGAGGTGGACCGCACGTACGAAAAAGGGGGACTTAACGAGAATACAGTAAAGATCGAATTTTTTAACGAGGGAAATTTACCGTGACAGCCTCGAGGACGCTCGGGTTCTCGCCCAGGTACTTGACGATCCAGGTCAGGACGCTGGCGGTGGTGTCGCGGGCCGCGAAGATGACGCCGATGATGTTGTCGGCGATCTGCTCGTCGGTGAGGCCTTCCTTGTCGCCCATGAAGGACTCGAGCAGGTCGTTGTGGTCGAGCTTCATCTGCCTCCGGGTGACCAGGATCTTGGCCAAAATCCGGGCCAGCTCTTTCCTGGCCTTCATGGACTTGTGGAACAGGGTGCCCGGGAGGTTGATGGGCATTGAGTTGTACCCTTTTTCGAGAATGTAATAGCACTTCTTGAGATCTTCTCTGTACTTGATCTCGTCCTTTCCGAAAATGGAAAGAAGCGCGATGTTGAATGCGTACTGCAAGATACAAGAGTTCGATCAGTCCCAAGGAACTCCGAAAGGACGCTGAATTTTTTTCCTTTATCTCTATCCAAAATGTTCTCTGCCTCCACAAAAAAGTAATCATACGTTGCCACGTCTGGTCTTTGTACTTACAAATTTATGTACGGAAAGATAGAAGATACTGTCTTAACACTGTTGTGAAAAAGTTTTAACTGTTTGTTCACCGTAGTTACACCAAACTATATTTAATTAGTTAATTTGAGGAAATCGAACCGCCCTGTTCATATGAAAAAAACAGGGGAAACCCATTACTTTCTCTCCTCTGTTCTGCGCTGAACAAAATTGACGACGCCATGGAAGGCGACCTGAAAACCAGAAAAATCAGGAAAAAGGATAAGAAGCTCACGGTTTTCATTTCTTGGAAAGTGTTGACCAATCTTCCTTCCCAGGACTGGAGGGAATCAACGGCGACGGACTCGATGCCGGCGACTCTGCTCTTGATGGCCTCGGGCATGAAGGCTCGGAGGACGAGCTTCCTCAGCTTGGCGTGGTAGTCCCCTTGGTGGAAGAAGATGGCCTGCTTGCCCAGCATCCTCTCTTTGCTCGCCGGGAATGTGGGCTTGAACAGGTGCGACTTCGTCACCAGCACGAACTTGGCCGCCTCCGGGCTCGATATCATCACGCAGGGACACCCCAGTATGTGAGTCTTGAATATCGAGCCATACCTGCCGAAATTCAGGACAAAAAAATTCGAGAACTCTAAGAAACACGAAAACCCAATTTCGGTAACTTTCGAGTAAGTCGAGAATTCGGGATCAATCGCCCGGTTTTTCACAAAAAAAGAAAAAACTGTTTTCTCTGCCGGACCTGCTCTGTTTCTTTGCGAAGAACACGTTGGGGTCCTGGGAGTAGAGCTGGAAGGTCTCGCCGAGGTAGGGCCAGCCGAGGGTGCCCGGCGGGAGGGGGAGTTTCCGGCGAGCGGAGGCGAGGAGGTGGAGGGCGGCGCGGAGGAGGAGGGAGGCGGAGAGGATGGCGAGGACGGTGGTCAAGAGGATGGTAATGAATTCCATGCTCTGTTTTTGTTTCTCTCTCTGGATTCGAAACAGAGGATGAGGAATGGGGACGGGTGGGGTGGCTTTCTTGTTGCGCTGAGGAGGACGAGGAGAAGTAGTGAATGATTTGGTGTGAGATGAAGGGGAGGAAGAAGGGGGTATTTATAGGCTTTTTCTCCCGGGGGAGAGAGAGAGAAAGAGAGAGAAAGTTAGAGAGAGAGAGAAGCCATTCACACAGTCAGCTCCAGCTTCACATACGGAAGCTCCCTCCAGCTAATTCTCGGTGTTCCCCCCCCACCAAAAAAGAAAAAAAGAAAAAAAAATTTGTTTATTATATTGAAGATTTTACATACGGTACACCGATACAGAAATATTCACCGATTAAATCGGGATTTATACGAGCGTTGGTATCTAAATCTCACTTTTATAATAGTTTTCTCACGCTACAAATATAACGTGTTAAAGTCCTTCTGTTAATTCAAGTTAGGGAAATGCTTGATCGGCACTCACCGATATTAATGTAAGTAGTGGCGGCATGTAAGTCACGAGATGTAATTGATAGAAAAGGCAATTCGGGTTATGCTTGGCATTAATTGGTGGCTCACATATCATTGTTACTTCCAATAGTAGTAATTACTGTTATGCTGTCCTCGTCCATTTAGTAATTAGCATGATAAAGAGAGTGATGGCCGAATGCATGAACCACGAGGCTCACATCCTTACAGGTTTGACCCGTCAGGAATTTGAGTCTAGACTTGTGAACATTCTGTCTTTTCGGATCGATACTATCCAATCGCTCTTAACAATGTGAAACTTAGATCCTCGCGAATCGATACGGCTTGTTGAGGGACGGCGTGGCATTTTCAACTTACTAGATCAAAAAGTACAGTCTAAATCACAAGCAAAATTTTGTCTCATCTCCTGGGCAAGAATGGAAGGAGAGGAAGGATGAAGAAATTTTGAGCAATCTAAGATCTTTCAATCTGCTGGGGTCGACCATGAGAGAGATGAAGAATTTTTGAGCTATCTAAAATCTTTCAATCTGCTGGGGTCGACCATGAGAGAGAGAGAGAGAGAGAAGAGCTTGTGTCAGTATCAAATGGCAAAAAATTAAAAAAGGGGGTGTTGACCAGGAGGGCGACTGGCGCCTAGTGGATCAAAGAAAGGCGGAGGAAACCGGAAACAGGCCCTTTGGTTTTGGCCAAAGGGGGAGTTTTGCTCAGAGTCGGCGAGCAGATGAATTTAATCGAATTCTTTTTGATCCCCATCCGCATCCAAAACCAGCCCTAGAGTGAGAGTAGAGTGGCTGTACTCATGTTCTCTGCAATTTGCATCCGATACCACTTGCCCTTTTGACCGGAACACACCCGGGAATGGTATTGCTGGACATGATGGTTTTATTCAGCTATTCGTCATCATCAGCATCATCATGTTGGAGGTACTGAAAATACTGTTTCAGTTCCTCTTTAGCCCGTGTTATATCTCGAATCTATTCGTGGATGTTTCGTATCGAATTTCAGAGATCTTGAATTCAAACAAACAGTCTTAGGTCGGAACAATTCTTTTTCCAAGGAAAGCAAACAAAGACATTGTGACGGCCCAAGCGCGGGGTGCGTCTCTTGTCCCACATCGCTTAGGAGGGAGTTTTGGGGCTAGTTTATAAAGCTTAGGTTCCTCTAATAAACACGTTTCACGTACGCTTTCGCTGTGCTGAAAACAAACCCGTGAGGATGAGGTTGTTGTGTCCTCATTTAGGATATCTATTGGAGTCTAGATTACTATGTCTCAATCGATCAAGTGTCTATTGAGTCTAGACTTTTCTTTTCTTGCAACTGTTCAATCAATCAAGTGTCTATTGGAGTCTAGATGACTATTTCATGAGACATGATTTTTCGTCTAAATGGTCGTCACTATGTCATTCAAACGCGTGAAATTGAAAATGGGCAATTCCATCTCATTTCTTCAAACGCGTGAAGTCGAAAATGGGCAATTCCATCTCATTTCTTCCTCATATTCGCATTATTCATTCGATAACTACTGGGATGGGTTTCGACTCCCACCTGTGTCTATTGGAGTCTAGACGACTATTTCATGAGACATGATCTTTCGCCTAAATAGTCGTCACTATGTCATTCAAACGCGCGAAATCGAAAATGGGCAATTCCATCTCATTTCTTCAAATGCGCGAAATCGAAAATGGGCAATTCCATCTCATTTCTTCCTCATATTTGCATTATTCATTCGATAACTACTGGGATGCGTTTCGACTCCCACCTGTGTCTATTGGAGTCTAGACGACTATTTCGTGAGACATGATCTTTCGCCTAAATAGTCGTCACTATGTCATTCAAACTCGCGAAATCGAAAATGGGCAATTCCATCTCATTTCTTCAAACGTGCGAAATCGAAAATGGGCAATTCCATCTCATTTCTTCCTCATATTCGCATTATTCATTCGATAACCACTGGGATGAGTTTCGACTCCCACTTGCATGGAGGTAGTCAAAAGTCTGAGAGTGAGAGTTATAATAAGAATAAAGTAGGACAAAAAAAAAAATCTTCTCCATTATAGATTTGGGTCAGGTGCGTATCTTGGATCGAGTCGTTCACGCTTCTTCTACGTCATTAGGGTTTTACCATTTAAACAAGATTCGAACGTCATGTACAGATTGACTTCTTCTTCTTCTTCTTCTTCTTCCTCCTATTACCCACTCCAGTTCTTTCTCGCGCCCGCCAAGCTTTCTCCATCTGGTGAAGCATTCTTCTTCGACAGGGAGATGATGCAGCGTTCAAGAGCAACACGTGGCGGATGACTCACCAACACGTGATCGCCGAGGAAAGACCTGATGTGGGTAATCAAAGGTTTGAAAGTTCATAAAAACATGAAGAAACAGCGGAGAGGGCTACGTTCGAAAAGATTGTTTGACCATTGATGAGTTGGCTCGTTCTGAGATTGATAGATAATCCACGTGTTTGCGGACTTTGGTACCAATAGTCGATTTTCATTTTTTCTTTTCTAAGTACATTTCCTGCTCTTCCAATCCATATATAATCTTTCACACCAAATAAAACAAAAACAGAAATTAACCTGCTCACGGGCGTGCGGGGTGTTTACTGAGGTTTCAGGTAGTCGGTGTCTACCCCACCCCAATGTCCCCATATTAAAATGAAGTTGAAATAAAAATGAATATGAATGATAATTAAATTTGAAATCTAGTAATCAAAAGACTGATCAATGGGAGAAAAATTTAGCGAGGAAATTATCTAATCAGCCCTAAATTTATTGTACATATATCAATTCAATTCTAAATTTTTCGATTAAATTTTTCGATTTTGTCAATTTAGCCCTAAACATATACGATATTCCAGTATAGTACTTTCGGCCAATTATTGAAATTAATGACATGGCAGTAAGCCAAGTACGATGGTTGGTGATAATTAGACCGCCACATTAATGATTTTCAACAAAAAATGATTAGAATTACTATATAAATTTTTTGCACGGAGGGGAAGAATAAATTGGCAAACTAAGAAATTAGGACTAAATAAGCATCTGTATAATAACTTTAGGACCGACATGAATATTTTCCCAAATTGTGGCCGGTGGCGTTATTGGATTTCTTTTACAGGCGACAGATTTCATTGGAACTTTGCGTCAAATATCTTCACTTAATTATATATGAAATGGCAAGACCATTTGCTCATGACACCTGTTCTCCAGCGTATGAGTTGCCTGCGTTCATTCCCATGAACGAACGTTTTCATGCCTCAGGTGTGATTCCACCGTTAGTTGTATCATAGGAAAGGGGCACACAGGGTTCGATGAACTATATATGTACCAAATTGAAGTACAGTTACCATGACCTTCATTGTGATTTTCCAGCAATATTCGTTGACATACGCTTGTGATGGAATGATACTTTCATGACATGTCTCAATAGTGAATGCATATCTTATTGTAAGAACCACGATTCAAAATATTGAAAATGCGCATTGAGCTATGTAGATGCTATTTCCAGGTCCATCTCTTGTTACCATCTTATTGACCATTAGATGTCTGCACCAAACACTCTATTTAGGGTGCACATGATAAAATTTCTGGAACAGAAATTGATTTCTGACCATAAATTAATTTATCAATTTCTATTTCAGAAATTGAGAAGTTAAAAATTTTAACTTCTAATTTCTTCTTCAAATCTAATTCTGAAATAGAAATCTGTTTCAAAAATAGAAAAATCAAAATGCGTTATCAAACGGATTTCTGTTTCAAATCTATTCCGAGGAACAGAGAAACAGAGAAATAGAGAAGTAGAAATTTTATCATGCACGCCTTTAACAACTCATCTTTCTCTCTCAACTATTCAAAGCTCTGTCCATCATAGTTGTGCACTCTGCCTCTACAACCAAGCCACCTTCACTAGCCTTCCCTATAGATGATCACTCCCCACACTCATCGGATTGGACATGGACCTAGTTCATCCATGCCAGAGGGAGTCCTATTTCGATACGACCCGCAACAACTGACGATCCATCCCCGCCCACGTGGCCAGGCCCTTAAAAGAAATATTTCAAGTAACCACACAAGATGTAAACCACTTAATGGTGTATCTACACGTCAAGCCACGTACTTGTATTTGATGATTCATCCTAGCAAAAGTCATCAATCATCATAAATTCAGGTAACGACCAAAGAACACGGACCGAGGACCATGTAAACGAAGTCCCCATTTGATTAATCCACTGAAACACGCAACCGATCGGATTTGGTCGGATCATCTAGAATTACAAGACTTCTCCCCTCCAAGAGCAGTGCCAGTGACTATCTCCTAATCAATTCTCTTTGAAACATCATCTCTCGCAACGATGATATAGTCATGGAAACCCCCAGAATCAAAACGGTTACAGAAAAGCCCCGAAAATTCAATGAGGTTGAATATTTAGCAAACGAGATCCATCCATACCCTTTTTGATCACGACGGCACCAACCCAAAAAGCCAGACGAAAGAAGCCGGACGACCAATCAATGTCGATGACAACAAGGTACGTGTTGCAAGGAAGGAGGAGAAAACGTTGGGGTCGGGGAGGGTGGTGGGTGAAGGATGACGAGCTTCCAAAAAAGGGGACCTTTTGGCAATTAATGGGGACAGAAAGTTAGAGAACGGGTAGCATTCCATTCAAGAGAGGAAGTCCCGAAGTAGACACACCCAAAGGACGCACATGATACGCGGAACGATGGATTTTGGAGGGTAGTCCGAAAGGGTGGGGGCTGACGAAGGTTTTTTGGCAAGCGGCTCGCTTTGTAGGTATTTGGCCCCAAAAAAGGTCTTGCAATGAAGTCTTGCATGTACACGCGTCGTCTGCATGGTAGGGACACGACCATGCAAGTTGGTTTTTTCCTCCGTTGAATGGGTAGAGCCCATGTTCACGCCTTGAATTTCTAGAGCGAGAATGAGCCCTCTCTCTCTCTCTCTCTCTCTCTCTTTCTCTCTCTTTCTCATACGTCTCAAGGAGCAAGCGCGTGAATGACAATGTCCTGTCCGAATGTTGAGATGATAATAGATCAATGAGATTATGAGAATGTTTCGTTATAGAAAAAATTATCCAAAAATTTCTAAACCTAATGTGTATATACGAATTTAGATCTGACCCTTTTAACCGTGTCCATTTAGTGAAAATTTTTTTGACAATTTGTCTATTCAGTCTTCAACTTTTCAATTGTGTTAATTTAATCCTAAATATTTTGAAAATTTACCAATCGGTACTAAATCTATTATTTGGATATTTGGTCAGAATGGCTCGATTGATAAATTGGTAAAAGATTTATGACTAAATTGACACAACTGAAAAGGTTTATAACTTGATCACTGAATTATAAGTTTAAGATTTTTTGGACAATTATTCCTCTTGTGAGATGTATAATTAGTGCTGCACTTATCTAAGACTCGTTATGCTACAAATAGAATCAATCACAGCATAAACATCTCATGAAAAAGTTTCGAAATCCCTATAGATTGGTCAAAAAATGAGAAAGACGTGGATCGGTTCAGTTCACGCTTTAACCCTAATTGTTTCCCCAATATACACGTGGTCTTTTGAACGATTTGGATAAAGAGATTTTCTTTGAATCGCATGCAATACACGCATGCGCGGATAGTCAAATCGTGCAAACCCTAAATCAAAGTTTTTACGTGATGTTTTGATGAGAAACGTGTCGGGGGGTAAGCGCCACGCACGGCTAGTGCACGTAGTGCGGGCATCGTGGATTTTGGAGCCGATACATCGGACTTTTGCCTTTTGGAGAATTTATGGCGACAACTCATTCATTCAAGACGACCCCAGCCGAAAAACCTGCACGCGGAGACAATTCAAGAGGCTTGACTTTTTCCTCAGAATGAAAAAGGTTCAAATCGACCTCGTCTGCGTTGTGATGAAAGTCTGCCGTTCATCCCGCAAGTTGATCGACATCTCTTCCCAAAGCTTTTAGATTGGATGCATGTGGATCGATTCAATGAGAAGGGGGCGACGTTCAAATGATTTTTGTCATTTTTTGCCCTAGCTTCATAGTCTCCTTTTCGCATTTATTGAGGAGGAAATGATTGAGAATCGCCTGAGATGGGAAATCAATTTGCATAAGTTGACAATTGCTGCAAATTCAGAGAAAAAAAAGTATGAATAGTCGTCTAATGCTTGATAATGGAATTAATATCTCAACAGTTTTTTGGTGTGGGGAATGAAAGTTCCATTGGTTTTATCTGATTTTTTCAGAAGAAAATTTATTTGTAAGATGCAAGGGAAGATTTTGCATAAGGAAAGTAAGGTTGTGTATGTCTTGCACTTGCATAATAGGACACCTTGCGCTTATGTTATACATCAAAAAATGTCTGAGTGTTGGATTGGCAGTTTGACTAGCAAGGAGTATGCTTAAACAACAACCGAAGTTTTTTTTTTTGATAACCTTGGAACTCCTGTACATTCGGCAGCCGACGAGGTGCGGCGCTAGCCTAGGACCCATCACCAGGTCGCTACACATTTAAAATCCCTAACCAAAGGTTGTGTATGTCTTGCACTTGCATAATAGGACACCTTGCGCTTATGTTATAAATCAAAAAATGTTTAAGTGTTGGAGTCAGCAGTTTGATTGGCAAGGAGTTTGCTTAAACAACAATCGAAGTTTTTTTTTTTTTGATAACCCTGGAACCCCTGTACAGCCGGCAGCCGCCGAGGTAAATTAGGGGCGACGCTAGCCCAGGACCCACCACCAGGCTTCACACTTAAGAATCCCTAACGATAGGGCTTTTTTTTTTTTTTTTTTTTTTTTTTTTTGATGACCTTGGAACCCCCCTATAGCCGGCAGCCGGCGAGGTAAACCAGGGGTGGCGTTAGCCCAAGACCCACCACTAGGGTACCACACTTAAGAATCCCTAACGACAGGGCTGGGATTTGAACTCTTCCCCTCCTAGATGAGGGTAAGAGTGCAAAGCCAGCGCTGCCGCTACGAGCGGTGGTAACAACCAAAGTTGATATGGCTAAGCATTGAGAGTATTAGTCAGTAAAGTTTACTCAATCGATGAGAATATCTAGTTTCAGATCGACCGATATGTTAATAAGTAGCAATTAAGTGATAAAGTGAGGAACATCAAGAAATGAAGCTGATAGACTTGAATGCAACCGTTAGAAAAGTAATTATCAAGTAATGGAACCGACAAATCTCAGTGCAACCATCGAAGTAATGGAGGCGAGGAATTCCAAAAGTTGTGATTGTTCTACATATAGGCAGTACTAAATAGTAGAAGTCACATAGAGCAGTTTACAATTCTTAGTAATTGTTGAATAACCTTGGGATTGTAGAAGTACAAGTATTAAAGTAGTGTTCTTTGTAAAGAATTGTCAATCAATCAAAGAACGTCAATAATCCATATGCACTTTCAATTTATCTTTACATTTTATTATCCTTTAAATGGTTGGAACAATTATTTCCAATTTCAATATATTTAGATTTCTCGCCATATACATTTTTTGTCCAAAAAACAATAGAAGACCCATTGTAGCTTTTGTAAATTTACTTAATGTTCCATTACCCTTGAAAGAAATTTCATCGACTCTTTCTAGTGAAATAGCTTATTATCGATTAGTTTTATAATTGAACATGTTTGTGAAGAATATTTTTGCCTAACAAGGGAAAATAAAAATAGATCAAACTAAACATAGGCATGTGAATATATCAGTTGATATGCATAATTCGGTGATTATAAAAGGGATACGTTGCTAATCAATGTCTAAAATTTCCATCTCAATTTGTAATCAAAACAAGTGATTTTAGTACACCATGCTATCAGGCTGATGGAGCATGGTTGCCAATCGCATATATCCATCGAAATCTAATACACCTCGTTTCTCTTAATCATGTGAATTATAATGCTTCCACGATACTTTCTTGCAAATGTTGAGAAATTATTCATATAATTGATTAGATTATCAATTGATTCTTGCATGATGGCAAGATGAAAACATTATTCAGTACTCCTCCAAACCCTAGATGTCTCTCAAGCAACCAACTTTTTTTAAGCTGTCTTGTCCGTAATTAAGGTAAACGCGCTTAAAGACTTGAAGGAAGATCCGAAGGATTATTATCCCGTTTAATCACTAATTAAGCGGCATGATTAATTTAACCACTGACGTAATGAAATTGAACGAATGATCCATGCACTTCTTCTTTTTTTTTTTTTTTCTATATTTTTTTAGATGCATGGCGCAAGCTTCTCAAATTCGTTGACTTTTATTCAATTTCTTTTTCGAGAATTTCAAATATTGCCGCGTGTCAATTGACTTTAGGGTTTGGGGAGCAACAACCCTCAAATGTTTATGAGCCAGATAGAGCTTTGACCAGACTCAATTTTCTTTTAAAAGATTAGAAGAATTGATTTCTACTCCTATGTCATCCTCAAGCCGTCCGTCCATCCGGCTAAAGCTTTAAAATGTTTTTTTTTGCCATGTATTTTCGGATGATAATGTAATGACTGCGACACATTTTAACTCTAATTTTTTTTTTATATGTTAGGTTGAGATCATTCATGTAAAAGAGATTATAACATAGTTGAATTGCAAAAAAGTTATTTGTATATTAATTTGTAGAGTGATTTGGTAAATTATTATTGGTTGCTAAAAATATGTGCTTCCCACTAATTTTAACTACCCATTTGAAAGATTATTACCTCGCTTTACAGGTTAATATTTTGTACCTCCATTATAGAAAAGATATGACGTCACAAATATAAAACATTCGCTACCGGTGGTGACTCCCTTCGAAGGAAACTTCCTGCACTAAATGCGTATTTGCATGCGTAATTGCTAGCAGTCATTTTCGGTTACGTACTCATAGGCATGTAATTCATAGGGGCTGCTATCATAGAAATCTCAAACTAGTGCACCTATATCATACATTTACCCCAAAGTCATTTTTCATGTCATGAAAAATTTAAATCGATATTCTTGTGCCACATTCACCTTAAACAAATTTTCGTTGGTAGACTAGTGCCACATTTAACTCAAATTAATTTTCATGTTGCCAAAAATCTTAAATCACTAGAATCTTAGATTGAGATATCTGTTAAAATCTGCTCATTTTTTTTTGAGAGCTCAAAAATCTGCTAAGATTCTTAATTTTTGTGACACAAAATTTGTTTAGAATATATTTGACACTAGTATACTGGTTTGGAATTTTTGTGATACAAAAGTTAGTTTTAGGGTAAATGTGGTAGCGAGTATATTAATTTGGGAATTTTTTTGACATAAAAATTAATTTTGGGGGTAAATGTGGCATTGATTTAACAGTTGGAGATTTCTTGTAATATCAACCCAATTTGTTTTCATTAGTTGCATGGATAGTGTTTTGTTTACACAACGAAGAGTATAAGTTAGCAAGTGTGAGAACATATTGCATGATGTATAAATCCTAGAATTAATATCATCTCCAAAATTTATTATGTGGATCCCATGTTGAGACCCACATGATCAAGTATTGAGATATGCTTAGTCTAATTAATCTCTAAACTCTGCAATATCTTTTAGTGTGAACGAGCTTTATTAGACACGATGGATGAGATATATGAGAAGTACGTGAAGGTGAATAACAAAAACAAAATTCCAATTGCGAGTTTTGGTTTAGAATTTAGAATTCCCATTGATGAGCCCACAAGATAATTAAGTCAAATAAGCGCAGCAAGCATCGTGCTAGACGATAAAACCATTTTTAATTTCCAATCATATGATCCCTTGTGAGAAGAGACTTGCTGCTGCGAAATATATCAAGTAAAGAGACTTTGTAATTGCAAGTATCTTGGTGCGGTTGAGATAACAAGTTTGCTAACCCTGGATCTTTGAGTTATGTGAAATAGTTGTGACTAAGGGTGTGGATATTGAGAGTGCCAAAATATGGTACAAAGGGACTTTTTTTTTTTTTTGGTAAAGGTACAAAGGGACTTTTTAGTGCCAAAATTTCCAAAAATTACACTTAAATACCAAAATCGGAGAAAAAATGGATATTTAAGTGTCAACGGTGAGAAATTTTGGCCAAACTGCTGACATGACTTTTTCCAGCGAGATCTTTTATCGACGTAGCGATTCTTTAAAAAAAAAATCATCCATGTAGATACCAAGAGTATGTTAAACAACGTAATTTTTGGCACTTAAGTGTTCACTTTTAATCAAGAGTGTCACTTAAGTGATTATTTACACCACAACTTGACACTTAAGTGATCTTTTTTTAATAACAACTAGCACTTAAGTGAACATGAAAAATGACGTTGTTTACTCGCCGGCTGCCGGCTGTATGGAGTTCATGGGTCACCAAAAAAAAAAAAAAAAATGACATTGTTTTAAATAAAGATTGCTGAGTGAACATTCCAGCAAGTCATGTATACCAATTTTATTATTAAAATGATGCCACATCAGATTTTCGATAAACTCGTTGGAATCAGTACTTAAATGTCCATTTTTTTTTTATTTAAAAAAATGACACTTAAGTGTATCTTTTGAAACTTTTGGCACTAAAGTATTCACTAGTGTTAATTTTTAGCACTTTTGATGTACTTTTCCCATTATGACTGAAACCAACATTTCTAAAAGTGAGCTTGTCTAATGATAAAACGATTTTTTTATTTCAAATCATTTGATCTCTCATTAGAGAAGAGACTTGCTGATCACAACATATTTGTGTGAAGAGACTTTCCAATTGAAAGTGTCTTGGTGGGGTTGTAATTACAAATTCGTCAACTTTGGAACCATAAGTCACATAGTTAGTGTGAAATAATTATAATTGGAATCCATATTTTCTAATGTGCGTGGGACTTTATGCCGATGCCTAGAATGGGTCATTGTCCCCGGTTGCCTCTCCCCCAAATCCTTTGCCTGCAAAAGAAAATATCCAACTCGATCCATTTTTCCCCAAAGAAGCCTCAAATTTGGTGAAAATTTATGTGATCATTGTTCATCTCCCCACGAACAGTGATTCCAATGGTCCATCCCCACTTTCTGATTGCATGAACCAGTCCGAGTGGACCCACAACATAGTTTGACCTACATATTCATCATCAAAACTTCCCGGAGCAGGTGCAAAACAGGCAAGCAGCCTGGAGCGGACCATGCACCAACCGCTACCACCCCCGCTAATCATACGCCCGAAGCGTCGTGAATATCTAATCCTTAAGTTGCTCCTCAGGAATCTCGAAGGCCAAGATGACAGGCAGAAGGGCCAGAGGGGGGGAGGGAGGGACCCCCAAAGAGTGCATGAACGTACAGTTGGTGCGTACCTTATTAAAAAAAGGGGGGAAAATTCGGAAGAGAAAAAAGAGAGGAATTGTCACCACTCGCTGTCGTGCCCATCTGTGCACTCCTTGTCGGCTTCTGCCCGGGGCTGCGCTTCCTTGGACCTTCTCCCGTCTTCTGGTCTGGAACGCGATGATGTCAAATCGCCTTCTCGAGGACCCGTCCGCCTTTCCCTTTTTTGGGTCCTCCTTTTTGTCCTTTTCCCTCCCTAAAAAATGGTCTGGCTTCCCTCCCCCAACTTGACGCCGGGCGGGGTCCACGCGCCACCCATTGGGGATACGCGCTTGATGGATTTTCTAGCTTCTAGGAGGGGCCATGGGACGGGGGAGCCGGGGGACAGAACTGGACCCGGCGGAATTCCACGAGCCGACGTCGGCCTCAAGACTTTTTTTTATTTGATGAGTTTTGTAAACGAGCGTTTTAAGATAAGGATAATCGAGTGTGAGTTTGAAATTGTGGGATGTGCAGGATTTCGACCCATATTGGTCTTGTTTAAGTAACACTCGACATTGGAATGAAGGCGTCTTTTAGACCGTACTATTCAAGAAACACTCTTTCTTGTTTGATGCGCAGCCTGATTCATTTGTGCCCATTTGCCATCCTAAAAGCGTAGGAGTAGTTGTGCGAGATTTTGTGGAGTTACAATCAATTATTCTAAAAATTTAAATTATTAGATGAATATGTTGTTTATTATTTAAATATTTTAATACTCTTCTTCACGCTTGATATGGTATTTTGCGTAGTGGTAGGCGCTGAAATTTAATTAAGGAGATAAATGGAGTTTGGAAAGATTCGAATTTAGGATTTATAGCTTTGATATCATGTGAGATTTTGTGAAGCAGCAACCAACTTTACTAAAAACTTAAACTATTAGCCCATCTCGTTCTAATGACCACTTATCACCTTTATTGGACTAAGTTGTTATATGCCCACACACTTCCACGTGGCTCGTCTCTTGAGTGCACACTTACTAAACAAAATCTTATTATGTATAATACTCGATTGCGTGTCGAGCAATCCACTTCGGTCATCCCACACTTAGCTTGACCGTTTCGTCCATTGACATATTGGTAAACACTTTCCTAGGAATTCGCCCATTTTAACAGTACCCTCTTCGCAAGCACACTCAACATCGGAGCTCTAAACATTAGACAATGTTATTATGCCAAAAAGAGGCTAATTCCGATTTCACACGTCGATTCATTTTTCTTTAAAAAATAAATAATTAAGTAAATAAAAGTTCGGCCGGCAAGAGTGATTACGGGGGAAGATATTTTATACATCGAGCTGAAGAAAGCGAAGCTTGGTACGTGACTTCCATCCTTCCCAACTTTCCATTTCGGAGAACATCACTGCTTATGTCATAATGCCAATCAAAGTTCTCTTTTGGTACAGAATCGACTCGCACTTAGTTTTCGGCGTGCAGCTTTTTTCGGCCTCATTTTTCGCTGGACATATGTTGGAAAGACTGCGATGGGAGCATCGAAGATTGTGCAAAGGCAGCGTGCCGTATAAATGCGAACGTGTCCGACAAAGTTGCCTAAAATATCAATGTGAAAAATTTGGGACAATTATCAAAATATTACTTAATGCAGTCCTTCCAAACAATTGCAGCTGAAAATTATTGATGTGACGTCCAATCATAACCAATCATCTTATGTGATAAACTAAAGTGAACAACTTTATTGAAAACAACATTATATGTTGACTGCCGCATCAACAATATTTATTGACAATCGGCCGAAAGAATTATATTGGCATTATTCCAAAATTTTAGGACTATATCTGGCAAAATCTAAAATTTTAGGACTAAGTTGGCATCTATACTATAAATATAGTACTGAATTGGTAATTTTCACCGAAAGTTTTAATTAGTAGTGTTTTTTCTTTTACTTAATACATTTTATTTAGCTTAATTATGCTGAGTTTGTTCAAGATATTTTCTGGGTTTGGCACATGTTTTGGAGCATGCAATCCACTTAAGTCTTGATATTCTAAATACGTGTAGTGTGGCGATTGTCCAGTCAATCTCGTGGCAGAGAATTTGAAGAGCTGATGTTCGAGTCCTTTGGAAGAGAGATACAAGCATCGTAAGTTGGAATAATGTGATTGGTCGTATAAACGAATCATTGTGACCGTCGATGAAGTCTAAATGTTGATTTTCTTTGTTCAATCATGAAGTCTACAGGCCAAAAAAAAAAAAAAAAATCATGAAGTCTACAAGTAGGTATCCTCAAGACCGAAATCCCATAATGTGACTTAGTCGCCTTCTTTTGATTGACATGGTATGATACAGCTCCATTTCCGTTCCACAAGGACGAGTTGTGATCCACTTCACGTTTTCTCACGGAGAGAAAACCCTAACGCTCTTATTATTCGCTCTAGTGAGCAATCACCTAGTAAAATTCCATCTCTTATAGATGTAATACTTGTATCCAATATAAGAAAACCCTATTAAGATACCTAATCACATTAGAAGACCTACTTGGATCAAGCTACTTTTAACAAACTCAAACTCGAGCTATGTTATCAATAGATAGATATCTTCTATTTGAATTGGGTTTCTTCCTCCCATTCGCCATTTTCTAGGCCATGGCCACCTTGGCCCTATCACCCACTCTCTGCATTCCACACCCCCCCCCAAAAAAAAAAAAAAAAAATCGCCCCTCTTTGTGAGTGTGGGTGAATCGGGAAAAGTACAAAAAAAGTCCTAAACCTATTGATTGATACTAATTCAGTCCTAAACTTTTCAATTGAACCAATTCAGTCCTAAACCTTTTACTATTGGTACCAATTCATCCATCCGGCCAATTTTGGTTGGCCGACGCCGACGTGGGCGTCGGCCGATGGCCGATCGACATGGCAATTTTTATGATATTTTAATTATTTTTTCGAATTTTTTATTAATTTTTTCTTTTTTCTTTTCTTTTTCCTTTTTTTTTTTTTTTTTCTGTCTTCTTCCTTGTGTTGGCCGGCGAGCCTCACCGGAGGCTCGCCAACCATTGGGTGAGGCGGGCGAGGGTTGCGGCCCTCACCGGCCTCTCCTAGGGTCGCGGCGAGGCCGGCCTCGCCTAGATCGGCCGCCGGTGAGGCGGCTTCGCCCGGATCTAGGCTAGGCGGCCTCGCCAAGCCTCGGCCGAGCGGCCTTGCCGGCTATCGGCGAGGGTCGCGGCCCTCGCTCGGCCTCGCCTAGGGCCCGCGGGCGAGGCGACTTAACCTAGATCAAGGGGAGGCCGGCCCGCCTGCGGTCTTGGGCGAGGCCAAGCGAGGGCCGCAACCCTCGCCGGTGGGCGGCGAGGGCCGCTTGGCCTCGCCCTGATCCGGCGAAACCGCCGGTGAGTGAGGGCCGCGACCCTCGCGGCGGCGAGCGAGGGCTTTGGGGCCCTCGCCTAGTGGTCGGGCAAGCCTCACCGGAGGCTCGCCGACCACCGCTAGGAAGAAGATAGAGAAAAAAAAAGAAAAATTAATAAAAAAATAATTAAAAATAATTAAAAAATCATAAAAATTTTCACGTCAGCATCCGGCCACCGGCCGACGTCCACGTAAGCATCGGCCGGCCAAAATTGACCGGATGGACTGATTGGTACCAATTGTAAAAGGTTTAGGACTGAATTGGTTCAATTAAAAGTTTAGGACTCGAATTGGTACCAATGCAATAGGTTTAGGACTTTTTTGGTACTTTTGCATGTGCATGCATGCTCATGTCTAAGAAGGCAAGGGAGCTTGCTCGCAAGGGTCGCTCTATTGGAGAGGGGTTGAAAAGAAAGAATAAGAAAGTGAAAGAATATAAAAGATAAAGGGAAGAATGAGTTTGGAGCATTCGAATTTATTATTGTTAAGATATTGATATCTTGAAGAGAGAATCTGAAATGATATAGTTATGACCTAATTTGAGAAGATTCTAGCCTATAAATTATACGCAAGTGTCCTAATGCAATCCAAGTGGTATAGAAAGAAAGAAAGAAAAGAAGGAAATGAGGTTGCTTAAAATAAAATTTCATGTATGTCATTGCAAGCTTGTTTTTGGTAAAAAAAACCATTGTTGACCTTCAGAATGTAGAGTACATATCGGTTGACTTTTCATTCGGACAAAGACCAAAAAGGGCTCTGTCTTAAATTGACTAGCGAGCGATGACCACGTCATATGCCATTACGTGTCACCAATCTCTCCAAGTCAACGACTTATTTTTCGTGAACGAAGGTGTCACCTACGTCTTTTTTCCTTAAGAAAATAGTGAGGTCAACCTCAAGAAGAAAGTGTAATGTAAACTATTCATTCTCAATACATAACATGTCAATTCCAAATCGATCCTCAATTTAGTGTGTGAAATATCATGATCAACCAGGTTGGTGAAATGGGTTTGCTTCATAAGGCTTGAATCGATACGTTTTCAATGTCATTAGATGCGAAAATTCTTTATTTATGCATGATCTAAATGTACTTAGCCAGTTGAAATTCAATTCATACAAGGAATTTCAGCCTCACTAGCTAGATCAAGTCAGATTTCAATAAAAAAGAAAAGATGGTGAAGAAAAAGTCAAATGATGCTCATTTGGCCAGGGCTCTTCTAATATATAGTTGACTTGCGCATGGTCAGATGTCCAAGTACAGCTAATGCGTGCCAGATACCTAACATCGTAGTTGTCCAGATAAGATTAATAACTTAAGTTTTCCAGGAAATAATAACATATGTTTCTTAGCAGAATAAAATTCATTATTAATGTGTAAAATCTAGCTCTTCTAGCCTCACAAGTATCACATCCTCATTTGGCCGGTCCAAGTATCATATTGAGCAGCTCAGTCTCGAATAAATTATCGATTAGCCAGGTCAATTTGCATGCATTGTTTTGTTTTATGTTTTGGTGGATCTCAAAGGACGATGATGATTTAAGGAGTCTAGCGTGGAGCTTAGAAGAAATGGAATTAATAACGCATTTCGGCTTATGGTTACGTATTCCACATGGATATAACCTATTGTTTTCTCCAGACCAAACAAAAGCGTGCCAACATTGCATTGAACCGCCAATCATGCATACATCATTCATTTTCTCCAATTTTGAGTTATATTGCTCCTTAGGTTTGACAAAGCATTGCATATACAAATCATGCAATATTTATGTCATTGGTCTATATATATGCGTGAGTACATTTTTTATTTTTTTTGATGACTCGGGAACTGCCGTATAGCCGGCAGTCGGCGACGTAAACCTGGGGTGACGCTAGCGTGGGGGCCCACCTCCCACAGCGCCGCACTTAAGTCGCGCAAATGCGACTGCGATGGTTCGAACCTCCCCCAACCGGAAGAGGGGGGAGCGCCGAACCAACGTGTCCACAACGGGGTGGGTTATGCATGAATACATTTATATATGTATTTTTTAATTTTGGAACTTTAAATATTGATCATTCGCAGAAAAAGTCTTGCAGTTTCTTCTTCCAGAATCCATCATGGATGAAGTAAGGGAAAACATATATACACTAATATACTCTATGTTATTAACTTCTACAAAAGTCTTCGAGTTCTTATGTGTTTCTCTTCCTATCTGATCCTAATAACCTTCATATCATAGCACATGAAGGACAATGGGATCAAAATCTCTCTCTCTCTCTCTCTCTCTCTCTCCCTCGGGCAATGCCAACTCTAAGGCCACTAGAGGCTGGCAACAACAATGGAAGAAAGATGCCAATTCAGTTCTAAATTTTTCTAATTTTGTTAATTCAGTTGTAAATCTTTATGGAAAATTCCAATATGTCATTTCGGCCAATTTTTGCTGAGAAATTGCTGATATGGTGGTTGAGTCATCATCAACTGTCCTGCATGGCACAACATTATGCTAGCGATTTTCGAGGAGATTGCTTGGAAAGACTACATTGGAATATCGTGTAAAATTTTATGACTAAATTAGCAAAATTAGAAATTAGGACTGAATTAACATCCATACGATAGATTTATGACTGATTGGACAATTTCTCCGAAGAAAGATTCCAAAAGATGTAAATAGTGACATTCCTTCCGATTGAGAAGAAAGATTCATCCATAGTCTCACTACTATATCAAAATTGCTACGTCAAATATGAGCTTGCAGCCTTAGACCCATTATTTTAAGTCCAAACCCAAGGTCGAGTAAAGAGAGAGGGTGGGAATAGGAGAGCTACGGTAGGGCTTGGTGGCAAGGGCAGTAGCCTCACGGAGTTTTGATTATTGAGATGCACATGTAAATTATGATAAAGAAATCCCACATTAAAAAATTGGTATGATATGAAATAGTTAATATATTATCGTTGATCCATAACTTATTGGTTTAAGCATTTTAGGGAAGATGGCTCCAACTAAATATTTTGATGAGCTCGGACCTGAACTACTCTCCCTTGATGATCTTCCTAAGCAAAGGTATCGAGTTTCTAATACATGCTCTCAACAAACAATATCAAAGTCAATGGTAAATTGGTGGCCCCCCAATTTGTTCTTATTTGGTAAATATCTCAACGAATGATTCTAGTAAGTAACCCGGTTTTCGAGTAGATGGGCATTGTGGCGTAGTAACGTAGTCTTGATGGCAACTTAATGATTTGATCTAGAGAAAGAGATGAGAGATGAAGGTGGACGTTGGAGATTTAAGTTAAGATAATTGATGTTAGACCTAATACTAAGATCACATGTATGGGGGAAGATTATTGAGAATCACGCGTGAGTTATATTAGAAAAGTCCCATATCGGAGAATTGGTATGGTGTGAGTAATTAATATATCTTAGTTGGCTTGTAACTTATTAATTTAAATTTTCGAGAAAATGTGACTCCAACTAGATATACATACGAGTTCAGACTTGGGTTCTCTCTTAACGATCTCTGTAGGGGATCTCTGTAGGGGCGAAAGTATTGGATTTCTATTGTGCACTTCCAACGTTAACAAAGCCAAGGCTACCTACTTGATGGACTGAGGTGGCAACATTAGAGACACCGCGCGATGGTGTTGATCGAAGTTGCTTGAGCGTGCTTTTTCTTCCCGTGGTCATGAGCCTGGTCGGGAGCTAGAGAGGGGGAAAATGAGGAAAAATAGAGAATTAACCTTCTTGGTTAAATGAGTCAAGTGATGAGGTGTCTTTCTGTCGAGTAGGCAATGTATTGATAGATATTTTATGCTTTTCTGTTTTTTTTTTTCTTGACTTAATATAGTTAAAGATCTCACACTTATACTACATTACACATTTAACTCAAACTATCTCACAAAAAATCTCAAGTTAGTACTTTTATAACATATTCACCTTAAATTATTATTATTTTTTTGGTAACCGAGGATCCGCCGGGCCTGCCTTTCTTTTACGCTAATCGACAACCCACGGCCCGTATAGTGTACGGTACACCTTTGACCAAGCGTCAATATCTCCAGGGAGGCTAGCCTAGGACCCTAACATCAGGACACCCCACTTAAGACACTTTAGCAACAAGATGGCTCGAACCCCCGATCTCTGCGGTGGAAGGGAGAACGTACACCAACTGTGCTGCCCATGGTTGGGTCACCTTAAATTAATTTTTGTTTCACAAAAATCCCAAATTGGTATTATAATGATATATTTACCCCAAATTAATTTTTGTTTCTCCTAATCTAACTCTATCATCTCCTAAAATATTTAAGTGTCAATACACATGAATGTTTTCATATTGGATTTGTCATTCTCTAAGTTAAATCTATCTCATAGTCGTCTACCATATATGCATTTGAAAGGGATATTTGAAGGATTGCTAACGAACGATAAATTTCGATCATGGGTACCAACTAGATTTCTATGTGAAATAAAAATAGTTTAAAACTCCCAAATTAGTATTATCATGATATTTTTACCCCAAATTAATTTTTGTTTCTCCTATTCTAACTCTATCATCTCCTAAAATATTTAAGTGTCAATACACATTAATGTTTTCATATTGGATTTGTCATTCTCTAAGTTAGATCTATTTCATAGTGGTCTGCCATATATGCATTTGAAAGGGATAGTTGAAGGATTGCTAACGAACGATAAATTTCGATCATGGGTACCAACCGGATTTCTATGTGAAATAAAAATAGTTTAGAGTAATTATGTAATGGGATATCATTTTGAAATCTTTTATTATACGAGCTAAATGCGTAATGGGACATCCATTTGGAATTCCTTGTAACATAAAAGTTATTTTCAGATAAATGTTTACCAAATTACCAATTTGAGATTTTTAAGTGATATTAATTTTTTTTTTCCTTCCGAAGTCATTTGAACCGTTGGTGCAAGGAGGAACTTACAGGGAATGACCTTATTGTCTTTTTAGCTGGATAAGAGTACCTCATATGTCGAAAACGACACAGCGCAAAGGCTAGAAAAAGAAAAAAAAAGAGTAAAGACAGCTAATTCAGCTATAAGAATTAGAAGAGGCGCCCCACTTTTTCTTTTTCATTTTGTTTTTTTACAATGACAAGATGTGACGGTCTAAAGTAGCCAGATTAATGGAATCTGAAACAACTAAACAAAGGGTCAAATCCACTCAATACGTGATAGTTGTTAGTTGATGATAGCCAGTATTAACAATGAATTATTTATTATGATTATAAACTAGAATTTTGGTGGAGATCCATTTCATCTTCACCTTTACACCCATGAACTACTTGCGGCTTCCCATGCATTGATTAAACTAATAACTTAATTAAATAGAAGCACAACAGTGACCCGCGATTGGTCCCAGTGTCCAAATCTCTATAGTGTGCAGAAGTCAATTTTAGCTACAATCTTGAGAGGAAACCCCCCTTTTTTGTTCTTTTTCCCCAAGTACTCGGTTACAGCTATTAACGTAGACAGGGCGAGATCTCCCACATATAAACTTTTTGAATGGGACAAGGTGAAGGGGACATTGGAAGTTGCTTTCGTGGACCCCAGGTTGAAAAGGTGTTGCATTTCGACTCGAAGGGTTTGCATTAGTTTATGGTATTGCTGAGGGAGGTGAATTTGGCCTCAGCAAAAAGAAAGATTTACAAAAGAGATGAAGGAGCTCGTGGTGGGAATGAAAGGGGAGTGGATCGATTGAGAAAATATGGAATAAAGAACGAGTGAGACAAACTGAAGAAGACAATTGAAGTTGGTTTTTTGTAATCCCATGAGTTAACAGATGTTTTCGAGTTGAATGGCTTGCATTAGTATAACATAGTGTTGAGGGAGGTTAATTAGGTAACAGAAAAAAAGAAGCACAAATGAGATGAAGGGTTCACAGTGGAATGAAAAGGGAATGGGATCCATTGGTAAAAGAGAAAAGCACAACAAAAAAAGAGTTCCAAACTTATTGTATTTGTGTCGATTCAGTCTTAAATTGTTCAATTATACTAATAAAATTCTAATTTTTTTGATGATTTATCAACGTCTAATCATTTTTGACTAGAAATTGCTAATATAAATGTCGCCGTAACAATTTTTAAATTTTCTAAATATTATTTTTTCTCTCTCTTCTTTCCCTTATTCTTTTCCCAACTATGGGCTAGCATGGTTGACTCTCGCTAGCCACGGGAGAAGGCGTTCGCGCCCTCTCCTATATCCAGGAGAGAGTTGCAACCCTTGCTTGTTTGTTGGCGAGGGCTGCAATACCCTCGCCTAATCTTGGTGAGGACCATGAGCCCCTTGCCTATGGCCAACAAGGGCATTGTGGCCTTCACCTGTGGTTGGTGAGAGCACCCTCGCTTGGATTTGGTGAGGGCTCAACAGACTTGTCAATGACTAACGATGGTCGGTTGGCGTCTACATTGCCTAGAGTTAAAAAAACAAAAAAAAAATTCAGAAAAATGTTAAAAAAATCGTAAACTTGTCAACATTAGCACTAGTCATGTCAAGTAAAATGAATAATATTTATGTCGGTGATTTCTAATTAAAATTGCTCAGATGGATTACATTAGATTTGATAGTGATCGCTAAAATGTCCATCCCTTTGAGCTTTTGGGATGGGCTTTTTCATATTATATCAAAACCATATTCTGACCCAGTTTATGTCGCATATAGGGCCTTTTGTTTGTCGATTTCCACGTGTCTTTCTTAATTCAACTTACATGTGAGAAAAGGTATATTACTACCCCACGTCTCTTGTATACAAAATTTATATGCTGGTATATATTTATGTAACCCCCTTTATTTATTAATTTAAACTTTTTGGTTATATATTTTAACCATAACTTTTCTCTAGCTACGCGTGGCAAAGACAAAAAGTTAAAAGGTTACTTGCTGAGTTATATATTAGACTTACCTGTCATTAAAAGCTTATTCCACGTAGGTTTGTGGATAACGCCATTTTAATTTAGTGGAGACCTAAATAAAAAAATCATATATGGGGTTATAAGATAGGTTGTCCAGAGGATCAACCGAATGTTAGCCCCCTTAATTGAGTTGGTGAGGTAAGCATACAATACAAGCGAAAGCCCCATCAAAAGGAAGGGGAAACAAAGAGGGAGGGTTGTGATTTAACCATCAGCCTATTGCTCATATACATTCAAATAGAGCACAAATTCACAACGTCAAATCTACAGTAGAAATGACATCCTGAGTATTCCTAGTCTTTTGGCCTTTGTACAGTCAAATTGGCCAGTAAAATAAACAATTTCACCATCCCTTCTTCTATTTCAATCACAAAGATCTCCAGAAGTTCTTCAATTTGGACTGACTTTACGTTTGCTAGATGGAATCTTCCACCACGTTGTTGACACATCGGAATATATTGGCTTGACCAATACATAGTAACCTTCATTTTTTTAGTGATTGTCCCAAATCATAGTGGACACATGGGATTTTGATAGATTTCTCGTAATATTTTGTCGGAAAATGACAATCCGGACAGCCTCAATCAAGTATCTGGATGACCGCACCATTCCACTCTGATATGTATATCCACTCTTCACCTATAGTTTTGCTTTTTCTAGCATCATCAATTCCATCATCATTCACTTAAAAGGGCAAAGAGAAGTGAATTAGATCAGGTGGGATATATGCACTCAAAGATCCTTACAACCCAACATTGAATAACAGAACAATAAAAGGCCTAGTGGATCCACCATGATTGATGTAGAAAGAGGGTGAAACATATTGTTAGCACAGTCAAAAGTTAATCAATGCATTTATCTACCACTTTAAGCTTTTTAAATAACTGACAACGATTCCAATCTTTCCAAACCCTTTATTGGAGGATCCATTGTGAAGTAATGTGGGACAATACTTTCAACACTTTTTTTCACATGCAAGTTGGATTACGAGCGGCCTATGGAATTTTGACCATGGCATGCGGAATTTGACAAATAGGGATGGAAACATGTTTGTGAAAGGGATATCACTGACTCTAATACCATGTTAGAAAACCCAACCTTAAGGCGGTAGAAAGAGATTATATAAACATATAGAGTAATTAGGATTCATTGTCAAACGATGTGGGACAATACTTCAACAGTCTTGATGAAAGTGGTAACCTCCACTCCTAAACTTCTTCACATAAAATACTTACATTAAACTATGCATTCATCTATCAATTTAAACGTTTAAATCAATTGACAATAATTCCATAAAATCTCACAATAATTCCTTCAAGTAAAATTGGCATCACTTTATTCACTTTCCGCATGACAATAACGAATGGCCAGGTAATATCGCACCGCCACGATAAAAAGGCTTGGGCACTTGTGGATTTATTAAAACAAAAAGTATTGATCGTGCTTTATGAACTTCCTCAAATAGAAAAGATCTCACCTGGAAATCGGATTTGAAGCAGGGAGAATAAAGATGATAAGAGCATCAGTTTCATGTTGTTTTCAGGCATTATCGTCCCATTATCGGCGAGAATTTGGACTGAAATGCGTATCACCTATCTTATTTTGGTGCTCTATAGTACGTTAGTGGGGCGGTCATCTATTGCTGTCTCTCTTGCTTTCAAACAACAAAAGTGAGTTCCTTTACTACAACATCAACAGCAAACGATGTGCCTTTTGATATGCCCATCTTGTAAATTGATTGATCCTTATGTATGTATGCAAATCACCCGGTTTACATGCATCAGCGAAAGCTCTATACCAGAATGGCAGTTGTGACCTCCAATGTTTGCATGAGTGGTTAGATTTTAATTTGAATACGTGATTTATTGGATCTAAATCGAATGATTAACCACTCGATCGAACTCTCGAGGGTAAAGAAACTAAGTCTTGTTTAATCGGGTGGTAGAATCAGCTGTATAATCTTATTAGATCATCGTACTCAATTATTGGATAATCTATACCTTTAAATGCTCCATGTCTTTACAGATGTATAGTCTCTTTCGGGGTCTTCTCTTGAATTTCGAACACGTGTTTCCATCTCTTTCTATCATCTCTTCACTCGGGCATGCGAGGGTCTTTATCAGAAGAAAATGGGTGGATTAAACTTGTCATTCGTGTCAAAAAGAAGAACGAATGATTCCATTAATATTATCCGTTGTCATTCAGTGGCATTTTTAACAGAACCATCCCATGTGGAAGCCACTGATAAAGGAGGTCAAGTCATTGATCTCCTTAGAGAACCCTAACAAAAGTTGAAGGGGAACTGTTGTCCCCTTCAAATGTCCCTGTTTGCTCTCCCATTCTCCACAGTTCGACACTTGTACACTTCATTTTACTTATCCTCTTATCCAGCCAGACCTCCGCAAAAAATTAAGCATGTCTCTCTCACTGTTACCCCACTCAAAGTAGCTGTTACCCCTTCGCAAAAAATTAAGCATGTCTTTCCCATGAAAGACATGCGTTTGGTAGGACTCTGAAATTCTTCTGTGACTTAGAATTTTTTTTTAATTTTTAAAATAATTTTAATATAGTTTTTTTTTGCCTTCCTTTTCTTTTCTTCTTCTTAAGCCAGTCATCGGCCTTAACCATGGCTAGCAGCCTCGCTGGAGTGTCATTGGCCCCCAGCGAGGCTGGGCTTGCCTAGCCAAGGCAGGGTCGAGCCTTGCCTAGTCACCAGCGAGGTCACTGGCCCTCGTTTGGCTGGTCGCCAGCCATCATCTAGGCCGGTGACCAGCAAGAGAAAGAGGAAGAAGCAAAGGAAAAGAAGAAAAGAAAAGGGAAGAAAAAAAGAAGAAGAAAAGACTTGATTTTGAAGTTGTTCCCAAGAATAAAGAAATAACTTTTTTTTTTGACTTTTTAATCTTATTCCAAATCTATTTCCAATAACAAAAAAATTACCAAATAGATTTCTATTCTTTTTTTTTTTTTGAGAAACAAAAGAATGGAATCAAATACTATTTGATCGGTTACCAAATATGCCCTTGATATATTTAAAGTCATTTGATTGGGCACCCATCGAACTCTAAATCTAAAACAAGTTAGTGCAACTAGTAAGTGACGGGATTGAGATACACTGAATTTATGCCGACGGGATGTTTCAAAAGTTGATGCTCAATAATAGTAATTTTTCTTTTCTTTTTTTAAATTCCTTTTTCATGTCATGCTATTGTCAAAACCCTACTTCTAAAGGGAAAAGTACGCCACTAGGCATGTGGCCCAATGGTAAGGGAACATTAATAGAGGTGATCGGTTCTAGAATGGATGGTTCCAACCATATAACTAGGAATTAGGAACCGAACTAGTTCCAAAAAATTGGAACTGGGAATCGAACTGGTCTTGATGAGAACTACCGATTCTAGGTCAGTTTGGTTTGGTTTTGGACGATTCTCGGTTATTTTGCTCCCCCTTAGATGCTAGAGTCATAGGCGTGAGGTTTGACTCTTGTACTTTGTAAAAGGTAAAGCAAAAATTTGAGAGTGAGATGAGAATTAGAATTAGGATAGCCGAAAAAAAGAAGAAGAGGAAAATGTACCAAAAAAGTTCTAAACCTATTATATTCGTGTCAATCTAACCATAAACATTTAAATTGTGTTAATTTAGTCAATAAAAAACATTTAAATTGTGTTAATTTAGTCAATAAAAAACATTTAAATTGTGTTAATTTAGTCAATAAACATTTTTACATTTGCCAATTAAATCCATATAGTCAATTTAGGCTAGAATCACTGATGTGAACGTTGATAGCTTGAGGTAACACAGCTACCTCTAATGTGGATATATATTTTTAATAATTTTAATGATTTTTTTCTTTTCTTTTCTTTACTCTTTTTTATGTTTTGATGAAGGGCTGGTGACCCTCGCCGACTCTAGGTGAGTGCTGCAACACCCTTTGCTCAATGCCCTTGCTGTGGCTAGTGAGGATTTGGGTGAGGGCTATGATGACTTTGCCGGCCAAAGCGAGTGCTTGCAGTCCCTTCCCATATTTGGGTAAGGCGAGGGCACCATGGCCCTTGCTGGCCTTGGGCGAGTGTAGTGGCCCTCACCCAAACTCAATGAGGGCTACAATGCCCTTGCCCAATCTAGGCGAGGCTGCGATGCCTAGATCAAGCAAAGGCATGCGGCCCTATGCTAGTGCCAGTGAGGGCGTCTTTGCCATCAATAAAACAAAAAGAAAAGAAAAAGGAAATTATAAAAAAAAAAGGGTCAATCTCAGTGCCAACTATGCCACATAAGATAGCCAATGTCAACATCAATAATTTTAGACCTAAATTGGCTAGGTGAACTAAATGGGCAAAACGTGAAATGTTTATAATTAAATTTGCACAGTCGAAAGATTTAAGATTGAATTGGTACAAGTGTGATATGTTTAAGATTTTTTTGATATTTTTCCCACTTCTAAAGCACCCTCACCTGTAGTGTCAATCTCATTTGAGCAGTAATTAACTAGGCTTTTATCGAAATTTACAATAGTCAGGTGCGTATGACAGCAACATTTACCTAAGACATTTCCGCACACATATTAAGGAGGTGATGTACCTAATGCTAAGTTCAACTTCAAGAGCTCTATTCATGTATCATAGTTTGATCATTTCTAATTGCATAACGATCAATGTTAGCATCACAAGATTTCAACCTTTCATCACGGGCGGTCAACCAACATGTTTCGGGCATTGACTAGCTATGAATCAATATCCAGATTTTCAATATTTTCTATCCGATGCAACCGGCTTTGGACCTTACCAGAGAAATCTATCTTTTTGGGAACAAGAATATGTAAGGGTGTGGGGGCTAGCTGGTGAAGAGTTCCGATGCCAATCGGTCAAAAAAGGGCACACTTCTGTGCTAGGAAACTTTGTGATAAAGGGAGTTTTAAAATATGGATGACCATACACATGACGTCACTGCATATGTAGTCAACGGTTTCCATCTATGGTAAACTAGTGAGTAACGTTTAGATGCTTTGGTAGCGTCACACCATATAAAGGACAATCACACAAGTTTCGTACGACATTCACTTGAGTGTAACAATTGTTCAGTCAATTACTTGAATACTATAACTTTTGAAGAGACGTTCATCACAAGTAATTGATTTAAAAATTATGGCACTCGTGCTTTTTTTTAAAAGTCATGGCAATCTAGTGATCGATTGAAAATTATGAAATTCAAATGAGTGTCGTATGAAAGTTATGAAACTTCTGGTGTGTTTTTCCCCACGCTCCATGTAAAGTTGGATAAATGCTCTTGAGATACATAATAATTCCCGTTATTATGGATGAAAGGATCACGGCTCATTCACTTGCCCAACCTGCCAATCCTTAACCCTCCAGGGTTGGCGCAAATGGTTTCCAAGTCAATAAACCAAAAGTCACTTGCTCAATCTTATCAATTGGTCTGAATCATGGTCACCTGCTCGGTCGAAAACTTGTGCTAATTGGTTCACCTACTTGTAGGATATTTCGCAGGCCTTTGATAACCGAGCGTCCATGCTTTTTAAACAAAAGATAAATAGCTAATAATTTAATCCGAATGCACCAGTTGATACAATGTGCAAAACCATGGCCTCTCCTAGTTTGGCAAAACCACCTCGTTGGGGCAAAAGAAATATCAAGCTCGTCCCTGATATCAATGCAATTGGTTGGAATGGGATAACTACTAACTTTCTGCGTGATCTAAATGGGGGCCAATCCATGGTGTTGTCCCCTCGTTTTCTCCTCATAATTGGTCTCTGTTGTCCAACCATATCCCTCTCTTTCTCTCTCTCCTTTCTTTATAATTCTTGCATGAGGCCATATGTGATGGGAGGTTGAAAAGGAGAGGCAAAATCGTATTGTTCCAAAACCCCACAAGTTCCATGGTGCACTACCTGGTTTTCTGTTTGTTTACTTGTCTGCAACTTGTGGGTTGGAACCCACTCCAAAGCCACCATATACCGATCTTACCAAATCTTGAGGAGCAATTGTTTCGAATATTCTTGCAACTTGATTTGGCTATGAAGAGTAATTATGTGAGTTATGTTGCAATTATGATTATGATCTGAGTATATAGAACGTCAATTTGACATTTAGTAATAAAATTATATAGGAAGTAGTGAAGCACGCACATAAAGAATTTTAAGGTGGCCATTGACACTTAACGAAATTAAACTTTTTAATAATGTTAAATAGAATTGACTTTAGAGTCCCACCTAGATCTATTATATTGGGTCATGAATCCATTTTTTAACGCATATTTGATGAGTTGAGTCATTATATCGGTTAACTATGTTCAGTAAATATGTTTAAAATGGCAAAACCCAAAAAATATTGATGTTAAATAGGGATGAGCAAAAAGAAACGTTGGGACAAAATCGAACCGGCAGAATTTGCGCGATTCCTAAGGGCACCGGTCTAGTTCCATGCAATTGGAACCAGTGGATTCGATCGAGTTGCTGGTTTCAGGTGTAAAACCTCCCACCTCGACCGGCTTGATTTTTTATATTTATTTCTTACAAATGTAAAAAAATCTATAATATCTTCATAGCTTTTTCACGTCTCTTTTGTCTTTCCCAAATCCGAAACAAACTCTAATCCATGCAATTGGAACCAGTGGATTCGATCGGTTCTGGTTTCAGTGTGAAACCGCCCACCTCGATCGGTTTGATTTTTTTTTTTTTATTTTTTATTTCTTACAAATTTAAAAAATCTATAATATTTTCATAGCTTTTTCACGTCTCTTTTGTCTTTCCCAAATCCGAAACAAACTCTAATCCATGCAATTGGAACCAGTGGATTCGATCTGGTTGCTGGTTTCGGGTGTGAAACCGCCCACCTTGATCGGCTTGTTTTTTTTTTTTTTTTTTTTTTTATTTCTTACAAATGTAAAAAATCTATAATATCTTCATAGCTTTTTCACGTCTCTTTCGTCTTTCCCAAATCCGAAACAAATTCTAATCCATGCAATTGGAACCAAGTGGATTCGATATGGTTCTTTGGTTTCGATCCAGTTGTTGGTTTCAAGTGTGAAACCGCCCACCTTGATCGGCTTGTTTTTTTATTTTTTATTTCTTACAAATGTAAAAAATCTATAATATCTTCATAGCTTTTTCACGTCTCTTTCGTCTTTCCCAAATCCGAAACAAATTCTAATCCATGCAATTGGAACTAGTGGATTCGATATGGTTGCTGGTTTCAGGTGTGAAACCGCCTACCTCGATTGGCTTGTTTTTTTATTTTTTATTTCTTACAAATGTAAAAAATCTATAATATTTTCATAGCTTTTTCACGTCTCTTTCGTCTTTCCCAAATCCGAAACAAACTCTAATCCATGCAATTGGAACCAGTGGATTCGATTTGGTTGCTGGTTTCAGGTGTGAAACCCCCCACCTCAATTGGCTTGTTTTTTTATTTTTTATTTCTTACAAATGTAAAAAATCTATAATATCTTCATAGCTTTTTGACGTCTCTTTTGTCTTTCTCAAATCCGAAACAAACTCTAATCCTCTCGCAACCATTGGGATTCGCCCTAGTGGCCACCCTTCCAACATGGAAGGGGGAGGTGAGGGGTTCAAATCCTCACCTTCTCAGGGGGGATGGGGTGGGGACGCGTAAGTTTCAGGAGTGGGTTTCGACTCTCACGCCCTGCAAGAGGCAGGGCAAAAGTCTGAGTGTGAGTGTAGAGTAGGAATAGAGTAGGATTGACCAAAAAAAAAAAAACTCTAATCCTCTCGCTCACGCCTCCTCCTCCTCCTCCCCGAATCTTCTCGCCCTCGCTTGACAAAACCGTCACCTTGGTCTGCCTTGATGAGGAGGACTCGCTCACTTCCACTGCTAATCGAACATGTTGAGGGTACCTTTGTTCCATTCTCCAATTGAACCTTGAAACAGAGAGAGAGAGGGAGGCCCGAGAGGCAAAGCTAAGACTGAGCTACATGAAAAGGACGGTGGAAAGCATGGGAATGCGATCATGCGGAAGTGGTGCTCTTGATGAGTGAAGAACAAAGACGAAGAAGACGAAGGGAGAGAGAGAGGTTCGGTCCAATTCTAGTTCCAAAAAACCGGACCATTTAGAAGACAATCCACTTTAATGTAAAATGGATTCACAGTTTACCCAAATTCAACCCACCTTTGTAACTCTCTCTTTATCTTCTAAGAGAAAATAATGAACTTCTTAGATAGTTTCAAGTTTAGAGAAGTCTTGGTGAGCCTGAAAGATGGGCTTGACTTCATCTTTATCAAAAATATCAAGATTCCTTTATTTTTTTTCCCTTTAGTTTTTACTTTTATGTTATCTGTTACTTATTAGAGTGTATCTTTCCTTAATTGCATTTGACATTGTTATTTTTATGTAATATTATAATCTTAATTATTGTCATCACAATTCATGGTCAGCATAAATCATCCTTTTCAATATCTTACATTTCTCCATGTTATTTGCTGTTGTAATTTTATAAATTCACTATGATGCACTAACTTTCTCTTATTCTTCATAGTGAATCAATACAAAAATTGAAAATTCTATGCAATGTTGAAAATTCACTACCAAGATGGATACAAACTTTCATTAATTGGATTAAATATGGAAATATCTTAGTAAATGAATTGGGTATGGGCATAGGTTGGGTAAAGGTTGCTAAATTTCATTGCATATAAATGTATCAAAATGGGTTATATTGATCAATGAAAATTAGACAATTTTCACTCCGATCTGACCCACCCATTTGATGGCTCTAGTTCCATGATCCATCGAGGTAAATTGTGCTTTTAGGGGTTTTGGAAAAGTAAAACATGCTTACACCGTCTGCAGATGTTGTGGCAAATATCGTAAGAGCATGTGAAAGTCTCATCATTGTTTTGTTCAATTTTTCGGGTGAAAGGGAATTCCACTGAATAGATAGTTGCCAGTTGGTACATGAATCCCCTTAGTTAACCCGGAGTATCGAGCACAACAATATGGGTGGGAAGGCTCAAAACTAGGAAAGAATTTCCCTCCATTAGAAAATTCAAGAGGAAGCTTAGTGAGAGGGAAAAGTATTAACGAAATCCTAAATCTTTTTAAATTGCGTTAATTTAGTTCTAAACATTTCAATTGTACCAATTGAATCTAACTTTTTCACAATTTATCAATTGAGTCATTTAGGCCAATTTTGGTTGAAAATTGTTGAAGTAGATAATTTTTATAATTTTTTCAAAATTAAATTATTATTATTATTATTATTATTATTATTATTATTATTATTATTATTATTATTATTATTATTATTATTATTATTATTATTATTATTATTATTATTATTATTATTATTATTATTATTATTATTTTCTTCCTTTTCCTTTCATTTTGGCCAACAAGGATTGCCAATGGGCGAGGGCTTGTTGGCCCTCGTTAATCGCTAGTGATGGCCAAGAAGCTCTTGCCATATTTGGCCGAGGCCCTCATTGGCTGCAGCAGCCGACCAAAATGAAAGGAATAATAATAATAAAGCAAATAAAAGAACAAAAAAGTTTATAAAAAATTAAATATGATTAAAAAAATCATCTACAACATGTTGACGTGCTACTTAGACTAGCAGCACAACGTCAGTGATTTCCGGCCAAATTAGATTGGAATAACTCAATTGACAAATTGCGAAAATGTTTAGAATTCAATTGGTACAGTTGAAATACTTAGGACTGAATTGCTACAATTATAATAGGTTTAGCACTTTTTTGCTACTTTACCCATAAGTGGAAACTAGGAGTCTCCTCTAGGACTTCCTCATTCTAGCAACATTGTCATTGGAATAGATTGAGAGTCCAAGAATTTTATGAGTCAAAAATCGAAGTTGTCTTCAGAAAGAGTACAAAAATATCGAGGGAAATATTTAAAGGAAGAAATGTCATCTGAAACTGACAAGAGTTTGTATGTAATAGTAACTCATCATGAATGACATTTTAACTCCTAAACATCAATTACGTACTTTATGATTCCATCGAATATGTTACTATCGATAGTGAGTTGCAAATACTCCAACCTTATAAGGTTTCAAACAAGCAAATTCAAAGAACCCATAATATTCTTCGCTTTCCTTTTTAATAAAATTTACATTTTTAATATCATTCATAATGCTGGAAAAAGTTTTTCCAACATTAGTACATATAAATTCGTTGTAATTAACTCTCTTGTCCCAAAATCAACAAAGGACCCCTTGACCTTTTATTGATTCGATCGATTCAAATTGAAAGATACTTCATTTTTTGGGTGAAATAGTTAGATCCTCAAAATTCTGGCACGTGTGACTAATTGTCTCTCGACTTTTCAATTTTTGCAAGTCTCTCGTAAAGTCTTAAAATGAATTGCAACCTACCTTAATATTGACTCGATCAATTTTCGGCCTGGTCGCTGGCCACGTCATGTTGTGTGACTTTATAGGGAGTGTATATCAGGTCAGGTCTTGAAAATAAGACAGTTAATTAGGTCTCCAAAATGAGGACGGTCAAAATTGTCCACCGCAAAATTTTGTTATGTCCTCATAAAAGTTTTCATTTTGTGCGTGCGTCATCCTCATAGATTGGATTCTAAAATGAAAATGCTAAATTAAGCCAGTGATAACCTCTAAAGTCAACGCACTTATTTGAGGTGTCGAGATCGAGGAACTTTCAACTCAGAAATTAGAGATCACTTGTTAAAAATCCAATTAACGGCATGCAAACTATTATGGATCAAATTTCTTTGTATAGACCAAAGGATATGAATTTAACCGGTTCATCAGACTTATACGATACTCTACAGGTTTTCTGATAATTGAGTCTATATCCTTGTATCCTGAGATTACGAGCAAGAATTAAATCGATAACATCCTTGATAGAATGTCAACATAATACACACCTCATGTTCCTTTCTCGTAGAACCTCAACTAAATTAAGCAGTGCAAGCATGTGATCCCCATAACTTTCTTCTCCTAAAACACAAATCTTGATGGGGGGCAATATCTTAACTCCTAAATTAGGCATCTGCTAGCTCATGCAAAAGCATGCAGAGGCGTGCACGTGAAAGATTCCCAAGTACCCATGCAAGTACACGTAGATCCGCCAGGTACTCAAGCGATTAGATTACGATGTCCTAAGGTACAAGGATCCTTCGCGGAAGCAACGCATAATAGTTGTTTTTAAGGTTTTGATTACATTACATGTTGGAGCGTGAGTGAGAGGATTTTAAGTAGCAAGTCAAATGCCAGTTGGATTCTTTTGGCAGGGTACTAAGAAGGATTTGACTTATGTGCTTTAATCATCGTGCCCCCCACAGAGAGAGAGAGAGAGAGAGAGAGAGAGAGAGAGAGTTAATAATTGCATGATTGATTAAGAACTGGCTTTAGTTCAGAAGGGCAGAATCTGGATCAATCATGAGAGAATATCAAATTGCTTTGGATCACGGGGTTGACTCTCATGCAAATCCAGACGTGCGTTTGGACTGACCAGAGTATGTAAATAAAAGATTGCGAAATGTGAATCTCAAGAGATTAGTTCGTGGAAGGTATTCAATATTTGAATCATAACGTCTCTTGCTTAAAGAAATTCTTTCGAGAGCAAATCAACTTCCTCAAGATTGAGAGTAATATTCCGATGGACATAGGTGAGATGGCTTCAAAAGAATACCGTTTAGTTGTTACCGTAAATGCATATGATTAAAATTGATTGATAATTACGAAATTGGTTAACTGAATAAATAAGTACTTTCTTACATTCATGCCAATTTTTGAAACTGGTTTTTTTTTTTTTTTTTTCTATAAATAGATTCTTCGAAAATCTAATTTTTGTTATAAATCAAAACAACTCCAGACATGACAAAAGCTAGATTAGAAAGTTGGTATATTACGTGATGTGGCAGACTGCGAGTAGACAATTAAATAATTGGGTTTGATTACTTGTGATTGGACATCGGAGTGATTAGCTGTCCTAACGATATTATAAGAGTTCACTCACGTCCACAAAAATATTTCCCATCAAACATGTCTTCGAAAGGAATTCATGGTAGACTTTTCTCACCGGTTTGTTCAATAAATAAAGATCACAGATGTCGGATTGGATCAGCATCGCAGACGTAGAGACCCTATGCGCCCGCAAGCTAGCGACAAACACGAAGTTTCACGGGCACACGGGACGGTCCAGACGCCGGGGGCACTTGCATTGACTGCGTTGCTTGGTGAGCACATCAATGCTTCCCATCAGTAGAACCGGACGGGAGGCCTTTGCGGAGGAATATATACCTAGTGCTCCATCTCCATCTCCATCTCCAAAACTTGCCGTTAGAAACTATTGTTTGAATTGATGATGACGGCAAGATATATCATAATCGTGCTTTGAATGGTCAAAGAATGATTTGCACTATAAAATTATTCATGTCTCGTGATTATGAATAACTTTTTACTTTACAGGTGATTTCGATAGTATGCTGTTATGTTAATTCCAATTCTTAACCTTTTACCATCTCTAGCGTGAATTTGAAATTTTGCACAAGAATTCTCTCAACTTAGCCAAAGAGTCCGTCATGGCTAACATTTTGGTAAATCTTGATTCTCTTTTGATGATCTCTCACGATGAGATATTGAGCTCATGCAATGCTTCCCAACAACATAGATCCTAATAAACATTTGGATGATTAGGACTCGAACTTCTCGCATGATGTTTATGGTTTCTCATCAACATGGAAATCCATGTTCATTATGTTTCAAAATTATTCCTGATTGATTTGCATTCCAACCCATAATTGAATTGCAAGGAAAGCAGACCTAAATTAGAAAAGCCCAAATCAAACTTTTGCCAACAAGATCGTGGATGATGCAAAATAGGGAAGTTAATTTTCCGTGAGAGTTCTTTTCCTTGTAGGAGGCTTGAAAGTGTGAAACTTGGGAGGGACATCGAGCACTATGGAGAGCCATCATTTAAGAGAGTTAAAAGGGTAAGAAAACTCCTTTCTTGTGATTGATTCTTGTGTGTTTAGGATTCGGAAATACTTATAACTGACTGTTTGAGCAATTGTAATCTCATCTTTACTGATTATAGTAAAACCGTCTCATCAAAGTTTTTACAGAAATTTGACCCATATACTCATTGAATTAGATCCTAATTTTTGCATTGTTTAGATATAAGTCTCTATGCACTTAAATGAATTTATTAAGCACTTGGATTAAATTTTGTTATTTCTGAAATTTGTTAGGGATATTTGCCAACATTTTTTTGTTTTGTTTTTGGTTTGGTTATATCCTATACTTGTTTTACAAAGTATTGTGTGTTTTATGTGCTGTGCGTAGGTTGCAAAATCTTGCTACACATAATCCTATGGTCCCCACCCCATCCCTCCCAAGAAGGTGGGGAATTGAACTCCCCACCTCTTTCTTCCTAAGTGGGAATAGTGGTCACTAGGACAACCCTAGTGGTTAATTGTTTCCAAAATTTCATACCTCTAATTGTGCAAAAATTTATTCACATATTTCAAAACAAAAAATTACTTTAAAGACCAAATCACCTCTCCTTGTAAACTCACTTTAGCATCTTGATTGGGATTGGAATGGTTTGTGATTAGTGAGTTTTGAGTGTTTTGGGTGGGTATGAGAATTTAGGGATTATGAGATGGGCATTTTTGGAAAGAAAATGAAGTTTTTGTAAATATAAGGACATAAGGATAATCAATAAGAAGGTGCAAAGTAATTCAAAAGATAAAACTCATGTATCTATTTTCAATATTGTCAAAAGATGAGGCAAGTAATGTAAGTCGGAGGGGTGAGCAAAAAAGACCTTTAGCCCGGATGCCCAGACCCGAACGATTTTTCAAGCCCAAATAGGCTCAGGTGGGGACTTCAAGCTCTCCCTTTTATTCGGGCCATCCGTGCCTGAGTTTCCTATGATTAAAACTGCCCGCCCGGGAAAAGCAACATAGTAAACGTAATTAAGGTAATTATGCCATAGATTAACAAGATTTCGTTTACCATCGTATGAGCATTAATCGCAGCAAGCCATACAGCACTTTGACATTGTTAATCCGACCAACATGAGAATCATGCCCAACATGGTTAGCATTTCATTAAGCTCTACTAACTTTGCAGAATCCTCAAGCCCTTTTGCTAAATGGGCCCACCCCCAAAAGGTTGACTTAGGCCAGAGGCCCATAATTACTGGGCCGTAGAGTTTATGGGCTCTTGGAAGCCCAATATCCAAGCTAAACCACCCCAAACAATGACCAGAAGCCCAATCTCTCCTGCTAAAAGAAGCGGCGAATGGCCATGTGTTCTAGTCAATTTTATAGAAAGAAAATTACATGTAAATGTGATAAAGTCTAAAACATCTTATCACATCAAATGAACCAATAATATCACTCTTAAAACCAGAGATCAGAAGAACTGTTCATCCTTTGTTCTAGTTACTAAGACCATACTATCATATTAACATTACTAGCGAACGAGTACGCTTTGTTAAACAGGCAATTCTGGTTGAATCTGCAGTTCCATGCAATTGGAAAGCTTATGCACAATGTGACCCATCTCAGGTCTCGCTTCAGGATACTCCACCAAAGCTGAATTAGCAATGTCAACCAACATTCTCAGTTGATTAATGTTCACATCACCATTCAATTTAGGATCCAACATTTTAATCAATGCTTCGTCTTCTTTACTCTTCCGGCTATCTTCTGTCCACTCAGGCAATGTCACCGAACCTTGCATCGATTTTAGCCCAGTGATTAACTCAAGCAAGAGCACTCCGAAGCTGTACACATCACTCTTAGGCGACAAGTAGCCCGTCTTTAGGTAATTCACGTCGACATAGCCCAAGGAGCCTTTGATGATGCCTGGAGTTTGTGAATAGTAACTCTCATAGCCCAACTTGCAGAGGCCAAAGTCGGCAAGCTTGGCGTGGTCATTGTCGATTAGGAGGACATTTGCCGACTTGATGTCTCGGTGGATGATTGGCGGGTCAGCTTGCGAATGGAGGTAGTCGAGGGCCTGTGCTATGTCCAAGGCTATGCTCAAGCGGTTCGACCAGGAAAGCGTTCCGGTAGATTGGCCGCGGTGAGTATGCATCTTGTCGAATAGGCTCTTATTTGGAACATACTCGAGTAGGAGTAGTTGTTCTCCTGGTCGAATGGAAAAATTTGGATATTAGCCTCTTGGAAGTAGCTCAAAATCTGAATTAGCAGATTTCATATGTTTTCATAACATGGACAAGACACAAATCATATAATTAACTGGCTTTTTTATGTCTCAAACTTGATGTCACGAGACAAGATGAAAATATAGTTTAGGCCGGTAGTATAGGCAAATGCTTACATACATGAATATGGTATCTTCCAACAAAAGAGTAAAAAATTTAATCAAATCCGTGAAAGATCGTTTCGAAAATTTATGTCCTATAATTACCTGCTTCTAAGCAGAAACCCAACAAGCCCACCAGATTAGGGTGAGAGATCCTGAGCAAGACCGAGACTTCATCCAAGAACATCTTCTTGCTCCCTCCCCTCTCCTCCATCACCCGCTTCACCGCGCCAAACCTCCCATCCCCAAGCTCGGCCAGGTACACGTACGACGTGGCCCCAATCCCAATCCGGACCCTGAAGTTCCATGTCGCGCACCTGAGCTCCTCAAGCGCGTACGTCCTGATCACCGCCGCACAGCTCACCGAGCATGCGGCCTTCGACCTGTCCTGTGGCTTCTCGCCGCCCTGGGAACTCTCCTGGGAATCCAGGTAGACGACCAACTTCATCAGGACGGCGGTGAACAGGATCACTAGCAGAATCGCTCCGATTATCAAGAAACTCTTGGCGTTCGCAGTGGAGAATCCTAGGAACCACATAGTGCCTCTCTTTTTCCTAGGCTTGCTCTCTTGTTTTAGTGACGGGAACAAATGCCAACGCCCCTATCTGTCGAGCTATACAAGATAGTTTTAAAGGAGAGACATGAGGGTTGGGAAAAAGGGCATGAGTTTTTAGGAGGGTAAGGAGAATATTTTGTCCTTGACGAAAATATGCCACCTGAGATTCAGCACTTTGGCATTTAGCTTTTAGAGAGCATTTAACGTCTAATTGTACTTGTTAAAGAGTCAATGCTAGAGGAGAATAGGCGTGTAATTAAGGGTCTCAAATGTGTCGATTTTATGTTCCTGGTCAACCCCAATTGTCATTCGAAATTGGGCATTTGCATCATCACATGCTTCAACCGAAAAACCCTAGCAGCCAAACTAATGGATAAGACATGCAACACCACATCCTCAGCGTTTCCAAAAAGACACTCAGCCGGTGTCTTTGACCGGAGAGTTCATTTATTACCGGTCATAGATGACTTAAGAAAACGAACATAGTCAACCGGAAACACCGGATCTAAATCTGAGCAGTTCCTGCAAAAAATGTGACATGGTGGAACATACTCAAATGTCATGTTGTAAACAAATCGGTCTCAATGAAGGAGCACTTAGTTGAAATATGACCAATTCATTTCAAATCACGTTTTCCATTTAGAATTTTCATAATTTTATGCTCTGCCAATACATAGATGAAGCCTTAGCCGAGACATGTGAAACGAAATATTAGCATATGACTAAAGAATTTCAAATGATAACTGAGGAATATTTTATTTCTCGAGTAATATTTGGAGGACAATAAACAAACGTCTCTCTCCCCGAACTTCTTGTTTTCTTCTCTAGCATCAAACAAAAGAGCCGTCTGTTGAGAATTCTCTTCTCCGCGAAAGGGAATTAGAGCAAACCTAAAATGAAAATGTGTAGATGAGTCAGAGTAGGGGAGCTCAAGAGGCGGATTACTTTGACCTCATCTATTAATAAATGATTAAAATCATGTATGAATATTACATTAAATGGTTTAACAAAATGTCAAATAACATTTAGTTATGATACTATTTGTTAATGGGTAAGAGGGGGCAGAGAAAGGCCAGCATTTTATTGATTACTATAAGAAATAAGCTGTAATAGACACGTATTTTCTATTGCTTAAAATTTGCGTAAAGCCTATTGCAACTAAGGAATACAAAATAGAGTCTCGTCTATCGAAATTTGAGTGAAAATAGTGACAATGCATATCTGCGCCAGTCTCAATTTTGTAATATTCAAACATATCTACATTATATTTCACCCTAAGATGGGATTTGTCCGGAATTTGTGTTGCTTCATATACTGAATACAATAAAATTTATCATATCCAGAGTTACATCCGGCCCATCGAACCCAATTTCGGTTCGGCATTGGCTACATGGAAACCGAACATGGACCACTTCTCAAATGTCGTTGCAATTCTAACCTCTTTGCAATCATTCATTCATGAATGCTCCGCCTAAAGCGACGCTTGAGATTTTTTGGATCCTTATCACCATCCTCTAAAGCAGATCCATAAAATGAGGGGATGCTAATAAGCTGGTCATCACCTCCTAATTCATCAAAGATTCCCTCATTAATCACCTACTCCCCCACATCAGGTCATAAAAAAAAATTGGACAGATGGAGAGAGAAAGAGATTTGGATTCAGACAACCATGGAAGTTGACTTTTCCCGGTCGGACTGGTCTTTTCTGCCAAACCAGCGATCTAGAGAGGAGAAAGAGAGAGAGACAGAGACAGAGAGAGGGATCCAGCAAAGGTTCTCTCCATCACACCAAAGCCATCACCTTCGCAGACACCCTCGCGAGGATGGGTTGGATCGTGTAGAGTTTTAGCTCGATTCCCTCTTCTTCTTCTTCTTCAGTTAGGGGATGAGCCGCGGCAGGCCGGGGATTCGGTGACGGTGGCGACGGGGGGAATGGGGTTGAAGGATTCGTGCCAGGAGGTGGCGAGCTCGAGGCCGCTGTTCCTGACGATCTACGCCACCGTGATCGCCGGCATCGTCCTCTCGTCCTTCTACGTCTTCTCCGCTGTTTTCTCCGCCAACAAGGCTTCTCCCGACTCCACTTCCTGGCTCTCCTCTCCTTCCTCTCTATCATGTGAAATTTCTCTCTCTCTTCTCTCTCTCTCTCTCTGCCATTTTGGCCTCTTATTCGAATTGCTACGTCTGGTGGGTCGCTGTTGGTGTGGTCTGATTCTGGGTCATATTAGTTTTCGATGATATGCTTGCCTGCTGCTCTACTCTGGGAAAGGGTGTTGATTGCTTGTTTATCTTGTTGTCTGTGGCGGGTTAGAAGTTTCGACTAGAGAATGCTTGAGGTTCTTTTGGCAATTGGTTGGTTTATGTAGGCGTAGCGCCTCAAGCTCGTTGCTTGCTCTTCTGTTAAGAATTTTCGTGTGAGATCTTTTATATCCGAGACATATGGTTGTTTGATCTGCTGTCAAACTGTTGCCTTGTTGTATGCTAGTTATCAAAAGATTTAATTGGAGTGTTACAGAGAATTTCTTCGTATTTTTCATTCAAGTTATTGGGTTGGAGAAGCAAACATAAATGGGTTGGTGTCTAATCAATGGTTTTGGCAACCTCTCTCTCTCGTTGGTTTTTCTTTTTGCCTCAATTATTCAACTGAGGATTTAACCTGTTGCTCTTTCTCAGATGTAGATTCTCACTCAGGTCAAGCATTCAACTCTTCCCTAGCTACAACGGTAGGTGCAGCAGCACCGGCACCTTCAAGCCAGCATGGAGATGCACTGGCGAATTCTATGTGGGTACCACCTAAGAGTTCAAAAATGCCTTCTTTGAAGACCTTTCGGTTGACAAAGGAATTGGTAGAGCAAAGGGTGAAGGACAACGTAATCATAGTAACATTTGGCAATTATGCCTTCATGGATTTTATCCTCTCTTGGGTTAAGCACTTGACTGATTTGAATGTCTACAATCTCCTAGTTGGTAAGTGATAATTTTAAATTTAAGTATTTGTTATGATTGATGTTTACTTTCCGTCCCTATATCATTTTGCCAACAGCAACAGATAAATCACATTCTGAATCTTTTAAAACAGGCGCAATGGACACAAAACTGCTGGAGGCTTTGTATTGGAAAGGCATTCCAGTTTTTGACATGGGAAGTCATATGAGCACGGTAGATGTTGGCTGGGGTTCCCCAACATTTCATAAAATGGGGAGAGAAAAAGTCATTCTCATAGAGGCTATCCTACCCTTTGGGTATGAGTTATTGATGTGTGATACTGATATGGTTTGGTTAAAGGTACAGTTTGGTCCTTTTAGTAATCAATCTTCTGTTTCTGTTAAGATCATATCCATGTCAGTTATATTTGTGTTTTTATTTCATAGACTCACTAGGTGCTGTCTGATTCGAGGTCCCTCTTTCATATTGGTTGAGTGGACAGAATTGGGTCATGTGATACAGCTCTTGACAGAGGACTCATAGTTTGAAGACTTGCGGTTGAGTGGGAGAGTGTAGCCCAGAAAATCTTACTTGTGATCTAGGGAGGATGGGATTATTTATACCTAGGATAAGTAGGTGTTGGATGACAACTTTTCTTGCTCTTTGTCAGGGTAGAAATAGAATGGGAAGTCAGACCTGTATCTTTCAAAAAGGGTGTCTTCTGGAAAGGTTATATGCAATCTTTGGTTTCTGAAGCTGAATGTGGTTAGGAAATGGCGCTTGCAAATATTTGAAATATAGAAAAAGTTGTGAGATGCTTTACTGGTTGATTGCTGAAGGGAAAATATGAGGAGAAGATAATGCAGCATGAGAATGTGAAGGCTGTTTCAAATGAGGATGAGATTAGGGAAATAGGTTTATGACAGTGTAAGCATGTGTATCAATGTCCATCAGTTCCATGATTGAGGAGTAGACACTTAAAGCTTATTCAAGATCTTAGAAGGACAATATAAGTTTAGAAGTAGCTTAAAATGAACATCGCAAATCCCACCTGAAAAGGAGGATCTGACTTGTCTTGACTTGATTCTGTAGATGACTCCTCTAATTATATGTTATGATGATAGGCTTCTTAAAATATGGTGCTACAGGATCCTTTCTTTTTAGTGATGCTGTCTAGATAAATAATTATACTTGTTGCTTAACTTACTTTCATCCTCTAACAGAATCCCCTTCCATATCTTGCTCGATATCCTGAAGCAGATGTTTTGACTTCAAGTGATCAAGTTGTACCAACAGTTGTTGATGACAGGCTGGATATTTGGCAGCAAGGTGAACTCCTTACCCACTGTAAATTGTATTTTTTCTTTCTTTTCACTCCTTGCCATTTCAATTTATCAGCTTCCATGATGCCATAGTGCATGAGCTGTCCTGGACTAATGTTTAGATATCTGTGCTGTGACAAATGTTTACCTACCAGAAGAAAATTCTTACTAAAGTATGCAAAATACTCTCTTCCTGGGTTTCAACTCCATTCTTCAGGCTTTATGCTTGATTGCTCAGTTTAGAAACCTGTCGAGATGAGCATGCTTTAGGCGGTCTGATTACGGAGCTGACATCATTCCAGGAATCAGTTTTTGATTTCTGTTCATGTGTATCTTTTCCAAAAGAGGAGATGAGGTTATATTTTAGTAATCTTTGCCAGTTTGTGGAATTTAAGGCGTCTTTGCATAAAACTCTCTGTTAAGTGGATGCTCTTGAATGTTTTCCAAAGTTTCCCTTTGTATGGATTTTCACTGAGTCGATATATGCTTGAGAAGTCCATAAAAGAAAAATACACTTGTCTGTCACAATCTTGGGAATTGAAGGGTTGTCCTCATGAATGGGTGAAATGCTTATAGTGATATTATTTCTGTATCTACATAATTGAAATTTATAAATTTTGCACTGATCTGCAGTTCTGATCATTCTGTCAGATGAACTACAAGCTGCAATTTTGTCTCTCCTGATGCGTATACAAAGCATAATATTCTATCGTTTGGCAATAAATTTGTTTGCAATCTACTGTATGACATTCACAATTTTCTATCTGAAGGTGTCTTATGACGTGAATTTGCTTTGTACCCCCAGTTGGTGCAGCATACAATATTGGAATTTTCCACTGGAGGCCAACAGAATCTGCCAAAAAATTGGCTAAAGAATGGAAAGACATGCTTCTAGCTGATGAAAAGATATGGGATCAAAATGGCTTCAACGATATTGTTCGCAGGCAGTTAGGACCATCTGTTGATGGGGATGATGGACTTGTATATGCTTTTGATGGAAGTCTGAAGCTGGGAATATTGCCTGCAAGCATTTTTTGCAGTGGCCATACATATTTTGTCCAGGTAAGATGCGATATCCTATGTTGTATCCTTTTTTCCCCCTCTTTAGTAGGGATGAAGCACATATAGAATCTATCATGCAATCCAACCTTTTATTGAAAAATTTATGTCCGTTTGCAGGCAATGTATCAACAGCTCAGGTTACAGCCATATGCAGTGCATACCACGTTCCAGTATGCAGGCACTGAAGGGAAACGTCACCGCTTGCGAGAGGCAATGGTATTCTATGATCCACCGGAGTATTATGACGCACCAGGTGATTAACAGCCCAACATATTGTTAAGTTTCCATTTCATGCTGCATGATGCTTATTAGATAGCCAGATCAGATTCTCTCGAGTTGTTACAGCTCACTTTCATCTTCCTTTTGGGGTTCAAACTGATCTTTAGGTTATACTTTTCTCCCTTTGTCCCTCACGCTTTTCTTTCTCAATGCTTCTCTGAGAGGTCCATGTATGTCCTAGTTATTCTTAGGAATCCAAATGGGCCTATTAATCACAATAACTTTGCAATGTGCAAGCATCTGTTTACTCAACTGACACTCGAATTTGTAGGGTATTCTCAATCTTTCAAACTTCTTTGGGTGTTAGTGACATACTGTTCTAATGTCCGTTGCTGGGACACTTTATAGCATACAGTCTGGCTCTTTGTGCACAAATCTGTATAAGTAACTGAGAGAAATATCAGATGTCATGGTGAATGTTTCCTTGGTTTTATCATCTTTGCCATTCTGGTGAAATTTCCATGACGAGTTGAAGCTGAATTTAGTTTCTTTAGCTAGCAGTGTAAATCATTTGCGATAAAGTAATGATCCTTTTGGATTTATTTATTTATTTATTTTGGTACGAACAGTGCAAGTATTCAGTAAGCTGGTGGGTTTAGCATATGAAGATTCCTTCCATCAAATAATACAACTTATTTTTCCCACCAAAAAAAAAAAAAAAAAAAAAAAAAAAAAATAGTGATATATCCACCTTTCTGTCCAAATTTGCAAACTTGGCTACTTTTGCGGGCACCTATCTATGAAATGAATCATCCCCTGTGATGTCTGTGAAGCCAGAATAGTTTCACTTTCTACCTCTGTTTTTTGCCTAATTAAATGAAGCATTTTGAAACCTGGCACGCGCAATATTCAGTCTAAGGAAAAAATAATAATCGAAGCCAACTTGAGGCTAAGTTCATTCACAAAGTGATATTATGAGTTTATTTATTTGATGCATGGGCATGCGAAATGACCTCTTTCCAAAGTAAGGTGTAACTGATTTTTTCAAGGACTTACTTATTGCAGGAGGTTTCTTATCATTTAAGCCGTCTATTCCAAAGAGTTTATTACTGGATGGAGACCATACCATTGACACACATTTTACTCTGATCAATTATCAAGTGAGGCTAAACTAACCTACTATATTCTGTCATTTATCGGAACATTTTTATTGACCCCTTATGTGGCCTAATTGTTTATTCAGATGAAACAAATAAGGACAGCACTTGCAATCTCTTTGGTGTTAAACCGTACACTGGTGAGGAAGTTCACAATCATTCACTATCATTTGTGCTTGTTTCCATTATCGTGAGAGATTTTAAACCTAGAGAAAGAAGAGGAGCACTTCGAGTGAGTCCTTTTAAGTTTGTTATTATTTGGCATAACTTACCACTCTAGGTGGACTTTAGTTTATTGAATTTTTTTAATCAATGCAATTGATTTATTACTACAATTAATGGATGCTCATTTAGATTTTGGCTGAGTATTCATCTCTTGTGTTTGCCAGATTATGCCTCCACTATGGTGTAGATTGGACAGGCTGTGGTTTCCTCACCCAGGGTTTCTGGAGGGATCTATGACGAGGCTACCATTTATATGCCCTTTGGACCACGTATTTGAGGTATCCCACAATCCCCTACATGTTTTACTTGGTCATGATCATTTCTGTAAGTGTCCCTGCAAGTAACAGGACTTGGATCCTGTGAACCCAATCAATTAATTTTTATTTCTTCTTGGTTCTCTCTTCCAGTTGTTAGGTAGTCCATACTCTATAGTTCCTGTGCATTGAGTTCCTAAATTTCTGCCTTGACAAATGAAAAATCTTGAATATTCTCCTCTTCAGTGGAGCTTTGGAGAGCGTTTGTAAGGATCCTGCAGTGGTAAAACAAGCAAAAACTCTTTATCTTAATGTCTTCCACCTCATTGGTCCCATTTTTGTACCTTCTGTTTCAAGGACAGTCCATTTCGTTGGTGTTCTTGTTAATTAAAAGAAAAAAGGACAGTCCTTTTGTTTGCTTCTTTGCTTAGGTTTCCACATGTCCGCTCTGTATTTATCCCTTTCTCTTTTCAACTGTATTTCCTCTTTGTTATGCTTGACATTGCTGGCTTTAGCACACTTGGAAGTTTTTTGGTTGGGTGAACTGTTATTTGGTATAATTTACTTTATTCAATGAACATCTTGGATTCTGGAATGAGTTTTTCTCCATGGATAAGATAGCAAGATGTTAAATCAAGCATAATGTGTTTCTGTTTGAGTAATCCATAGCTACTGCGCAACAGGTCAATGTCATGTTAAAAGAAATGCCAGAGGATGAATTTGGCCCGGGAATCAACATTAGGGAGTATTCTCTCCTTGACAATCCATCAATGCCCAAACAGGTAAAGGAAGACCATTTGCAAGGCATCTCCCGATCAGTTAGTTCCAGTGTAAATCATTGTGTTTTGCTTTGCCAGGTAAAAGAATCTTGGCTTGATGTTAAGTTATGTCAAGGAGGAACAAAAGATTGTCAAGTAACCAATAGCACCAGCTCTCCAGGAATGATCAGATTACCAAAGCGTAGCAATGAAGAAACGGTAATAAGATAAGTCATTGGCAACCTCCAATTTCCTTTGATATTTCTTGAAACAATTACGACTCTGTTTGTGCATACCACCTTCTTGGGTGAGCTTTGGAGTTCTTTTTCTCCCCACCCTAACTTCTTGGAAATCCAATTGTTTTTTTGAACCATAGTTTGCAGAGATGCCATCTAGTGCTGTTTAATGATTTTTTGTTTTTATTATTTTTCTCTCCGTGTCTTATCTTCAGAAAGCTGTGTGTAATTCTAAGTTAATCCAAAATGAAGACGGTGAACTGTGTATTAGAGCTTCAGTAATGAGCGAACACGACTAATATCACGTTTAAATGTACAGCTGAAGACAGCGTTCTCCTCCTTTAAGGACATCAAAGTTATTCAGTTCTCTTCCATGCAAGATGCTTTTGAAGGTTTTACTGACCAGGTAAGAATTCATCTATATTCGCCCTTTTGTCTTGCAATTGTGGCGTCATTTGCAACATTTTACTCTCTTCCTGATGCTGTTGCGTAAATTGGTCAGAAAACGGAAGAAAGATTTAGGAATCGTGTCAAACGATATGTGGGTATTTGGTGCTGCACTGTGGATCATGTGCCGGGCCATATATATTATGACATGTACTGGGATGAGAAACCTGGTTGGAAGCCTGTGCCACCTCAAACTTCAGCTGACGATCACCCACATTGGTGAGGCCTAACCACACGACTTGAATCGAGGTTGATGCCTAAGAAAGTATGACTTCCAGGTTGACTCTGTTAGTCGTCAAACTGGCAGAATGCAAACGTACACAAATCCCAAAAGTTACTTCCATGTAGAAGTCAATGGCATACAGACACAAGTTAAGGATTTTCCTCATTATACAAGATTAGAAGTAGGAATTTTGACACTCTGTGAGAGCCTAATGGTTCCTCCTGAGAAGAAGAATAATGGGGAATTCCAGAGAATTGTAACCGCATAGACTTTTGCTAGGGCTCAACTTTTTTTTTTAAATTTTTTTTTACAATAGCAGATACCTAGCATGATGTTTGGTTCAATTACAAAATGGCATCTGCTAATAAAGTGTATGTATTCGTTCTCACCTTCAGTACCAGCCTCTCTAATATAAACTTATCAAAACTAGGTAGTGAATATCTACATACAAGGTGTTGTCAGTTTTATCTGCTCTGATGATGATCTATTATTCACCAATGGCTTTGAATGCTTCTTTATCTTCTTAGGATGATGTAATCTAACTTCTTTATCTTCTTAGGATGATGTAATCTATCCTCCCTTCAGAGATGCTTATCCAGCACTTCTCGACATTTTTAGATCTAGTCCTTTTAGGGTGTGTTTGGTAATCATTATTTTTTCGAGAATAATTTTTGCTCAGAAATGATTCCTTTTGATTTTGTTCTCTAGACGAGTTGCTAAACATTTTAAGACATTTAATAACCGTCTAAAATTTCTATTTCTGGAATATCAATGCATTTGGTACGAGTGTTAAATTTTTCTTGTGACTTAGATTATCTTTTAATTTTTTTAGTACTTTTATTATATTTTTTTCCTTTTGCTTCTCTTTTCTCTTTTTTCTTTTTCTTCTTCTCTTCTTCTTCTTCTTCCTAGCTGCCCATCGGTGCCTGGCTGGGCGAGGTTTGGCGAGCAAGCGGAAGCCTCGCCAAATGTGGGTGAGGCTCGCCTGGTCATCGATGAGGCTCGACCTCGCCCAACCAATCGCCCTAGCCTAGCGAGGTTCCAGTGAGCTTGCCGAACTTTACCTACCTTACTTGGTTGGCTCTCGGTCAAGGAAAAGAAGAAAAGAAAAGAGTTTTTAAAAAAAAAGAAGAAAAATGTTTGACTTAATTCTAATGTTGTTCTTGAAAACAAAGAAACAATTTTTTTTTTTTTCTACTTTTTTGTTCTGTTTCAAATCTATTTCTGAGAAGCTTAAATGCTTGATGTGCAATAATCGAAGCAAAGCTCCAGTCTCTTCAATGTGAAGAAATCAGATTGGGTGCAATAACCGAAGCAAAGCTCCAGTCTGTTTAATGTGAAGAAATCAGACAGACCAAAAAAAAAAAAAATGTGAAGAAATCAGATTGCACGATGCATGAAGCTTACAATCCACTCACCTAAGTCACGCTTCTAAGTAGAAGCTAGTTTAGAAAATGTAATGTATAGGTGTAGCCACTATGAAAAGGTGAACTGTTCAAATAAACAGAAAGGACATTCATTCCTTGCAGCCTTTGAAGTGTCAAGAGTGCATGTTCTGCTGTTCATTTTTCAGTATTTTTTTTTTAAATTCAACTAAATACATGTATCAACAAGGTGTGTAAATCCAACTTCACATAAGCGAGAAGGATTTTGGCTAATGAACCAGTGAGGGATAAATAGTTGTCCAAAACAGAAGCTAACACAAAGAAACATAGGCGTAAACCGTATAATTATGTTACCAGAAAATTCAAAAGATAAATGCTCCACCAGCGAAATGGTGAATGGCGAATCCAGAAATCACGAGTAAAAATATCAGGGGAAACCTTTTAACAACATTTTCCATAGAGATGTTAATATCTATCCAACCAGATTACACGATGAGAGCCGGTAAAAACCCTAAATAAATTTTCTGTCATCTAATAATATTATTTTAGATATAACTATACAGACTTGGCTGGCATAAACTATTCAAATGGACGAACACTTAAAAACAGTTTTGCTGACCTGCAAAACCATATACATCCCATCCCCAAAAGTCAGCAAAACCTCAACACAGCATCTAATTCTCTTTCGTCGGCACAATTATATCCCAAGACATAAGCTCGTGCTGCGAGACACAAGCATGAAGCGTGAGGCACGTGTCAATCATAGCTAATGATAAAAGAGAAAGGGAACGGTTAACTAGTTACCAAATCGACCAGATCCCATGAATGGTTCAGCTTCATCTGTCACACCACCTTGCTGCTGCTCCTGAAATTTTTCATGTGAAAAAGCTAAAAAATCAGTTACCTCACAGATTTCACTCTACGAGAACGACAAAAGCTGGCTGTTAATTTTGTGATCCTGGCTAGATAGATAAAAGAATGACTCTGTTTTAAGAAATTTGAGTGTTGAAAGAAGACGTTCTACTCACGGCATCGGTCTCCATTTCAGCAGCTGACAGCAACCTATCTAAACAGTGTCCAGATATTTTGCAAACCAAGAGCTCATTGGCAGGATCCATAACAGTTTCTCTGCACGTCTCATCACATACTGAATGAAAAGACGATGAAGGAAACCTCATTAGGAAAGACATTCCTGCACGACACATTATAAATTGGATATACTAAAGAGACTTGTCATTGTTAGCAATTAAAGTATTTTACCATGAACATTTCCAGTCTTCTCACAAACAAAGACATCACCAATTTGGTGATAAGAACATGTTTCTCCTGAACAAACATGGTCCAGAACCAATGCATCAGTGAACCCTTTGCTGCTTTTCCACAAAGACACTTGATCAGCGACTGTCTTATCAAGAATTATCCGATCATCTTTCACCTTCAGAAGCAAACATGCATGTGAAATTAAAAGGATGAACCCACGAGTCCTTGAGCAAACCAGAAACATATGTGGTACTGCTTGGAATATTTCAAGGAAAGTAACTCTAGTAAAGCATGTTGATCATAATTGCTAGGTCAAGAATAATAGTGCAGTAATGCTAGTCAGGATTAAATCTCAAGCAAAAAAACGTTTACAAATAAGAGCCACTAAAGCAGCAACCATCAAGTCTTTTTCCTTCGACCAGTTTCCATAACTTCATAACGATTGTAATGCAAAAATGAAAAGGATCAACCAGGATATTATTAGTATAAAGCTAAAGAACTAAACGTGAAAGTCACATCAGAAGACACCAAGTGCACTTCTACCCAACAATCTGCTTTCTGGAAGAAATCCAGTCAAGGTTTGAACAAGCTATAGCACTGGCACGATTTTATACAAAATTCCAACAAATCTAACCTTTGACCTGTAATATCATCACAATGAAGAATCCTTACAAAGAGCAAGCTCCATTTACCTGTGAAGGAAGAGGTGCCTGGCTTCTCTTTGCAGCTTGCATTTGGATGTAGTATTCTTTAAACTCTGCTGGGCAATTTCTGACAAGTTCATTCATATCCTCTTCATCACGCTGCAACCATGTAAATATACACAATCAAATCAAATCAGAGAACCAAAAATCAGAGAAGCAACTGAACAAGTGCAGTGTGATTGGCCAGGTTAAAGACCATCTGCCTAGTATAAACAACATAAATAATCAAGAACAACACGTGTACTCAGAAGTTTCGAAGCTGATCATCTGAAAGATGAATGATAAAGGCATTGTTATTTGTCAATCTCCTCTCAATTCAACATAGCATCCACTGTATTATCTAACACTTACACATCTCTAATACCTCTATCTTAAATCATACTAAAGAGCCCCCTACTAGACGTTATAAGTGGCTTGCTCCCTTATGTTAGAAACTATCACAGTTGACATATTTAAAACTGTCATCAGACGAATGTCAATCAAAATTTAAATTTCTTGACTTCTTTATTCTCATCTCTCTTAGCATTTATGGTTTACATTGGCCTTTATGCTGTGAGTGACTATCTTCCTGCATCTTGCTTTAGAGAAGCAGACTAGCAGAATATCTATAGTCATGTCACTGTTTATTCACTTCTCTGGACATCTTTTACCATGTCACGAACTGTGAAGACATACCGACTGAAAAAATCAACCACTGATTCTTTACTAGACAAGTCTACAAGCAATTCTTGTTTTGTTGCACGACTTTTAGCCTTATTTTGTCTGGTTCCTACTCCCCCAATTTCCAATTTTCTTCTGTCAGCATGCTTGCTTTATCCCATCCTAAACCAAGGGCACCTGCCATCCTACCCATAACAAAGGGCAAGCACTATTACCAAGGAACAGCAGCAACCTACTCTGGCAGATTGTATGGATACTGAAAATCCTTTTGCTCCATTGAACTCCAGAGAATAGAACACACATCACAGTATCCATTGGCATCCTACAGCACTGTCACCCAACTCACCACCTTGCTTGGGACCAAAGCAACCATATACAAAGTCAAGATCTTTGATGCCTCTCTTTCACCAATATTACTTCCATCTTCAGAGCCACAAAGTGAGGTCAGTGACCACACAAGTGTCTGAACAGGTCATATCTTCTGGAGTTTCATGGCCAAGCAAAGTCAGCCTTTCTATTGGAATTAATTTACACCTGATCTTGGTTCCGAAGACTGAACTAAAACCTTCTCATCTCACCATCTTACCAGCTTTCTCGGGAAGACAAAGCAAAAACCAGCTCCACCAATGCACACATGTCAATTGAAAAAATAATAATAACCTCAACCAGCAAAGGGGGACAGCCATGCCAATCCAAGCAGAGCAACTAGAAGCCCACTCTACCTTTCTTTAATTCAAGCGTTGCCTGCCTGTAACAGATAACTGTTACAAAGCCAAGACACAAAATCATCACATTATCCATGACACAGGCTTAGAATTGCTCGTGGCAGTTTAAATTTTGACAACATATCAAAGCTCTGATTTAGGAAAGGGTGAATGGACTGACTCAACTTTTTTGAAAAATGAAATGAACGATTTTCCTAATACATGAATAAAACTAGACAAGGAGATGAAGTTAGCAACTATGATGAACAAGAGAGGTTATGTTGTGACAGTTAGTGAACATAGAGAGGATTGAGTGCAATAGAGCAAACTGAGAAAGAAGTAGCAATATTTAGACACATTAGGCATCATGATAAAAAAGAACGGCTGTCTACCTGGATATAAAGCTTCTTCCAAGCGCATTGTCGTATCTTATTAGTAGGTGGCAGCAGACCCCACCGAATTCGGTACCTGAAAGAACTCGATACGTCAAACGAAAGCCAGAGATCAGATCAAGCATGCAAACATAGAAAAGGAACAGCAAGAACAAAACAAACTCAAAAGACCATCGCATTTATCCACTTCATCCATCCTGCTTTACTCTTTTAACAGGATAGTTTCCAATGTTAAAAGGAAAAAAAGAAAATCTTTCAACCTGAACCATTGACCAGCTAACACAGTTAGAAGATAGTGGTCAGATGACTGGCTTCAAGATGGAACATTCAACCCACCGGCGCAGTCAAATAAACTCTTCCATCCGCTGCAGACTTGCAGGACACGGATGGTGGCAATGCCTAGGACTCTAGGCTGGCCAAAGTCAAAGAACCCAAAAATACCTTCCTTTTCAAATTTAAAAAAGATAACCTTTATCTGATTTCTCTTCTTGAAGAAAAACAAAAAGATTAAAACTTCAAGATGAACAACCAAAGCAAAGGAAGAATGCAAAAAACAGGGGAAAAAGAGATTGCACCCCAAGAAATAACGTAGGGAAAGGGAATTAAAAAAAACAAAACTTTGCATGTTGATATGATTGCGGCAGAGAAATTAAAAATCGAAAATTGAAAGAAAGACAGAATTCTTTTTTTTTTTTTTTTTTGGTCGAATAAGAAAGACAGAATTCGAAGAAGGCACTCACAGTCGGCGCCACAAGGATTCATCGGACGCTGCGTAATTCAGCGACTTGCACGCCATCGAGCACGCCATGAGATCCTGCAACACCATTTCCCATTCTCAATCAACCCCAGATGAAGAAAGACTGAAACAAGCAATGCGCGAAGGTCGCTACGGATAAGGAATCACGAGGAAAGAAAATTAGACCTCGGATGAGAGAAATTTGAGGATGTTTGGGAACAGCTCGGGAGGTATCTTGCTCAGAATCCCGGTGTCGAACCTCAACGAGACCGCATTCCCGCCGCCGTCGCTTCCGCCGTCGCCTCCTCCCCCCTCCCGCTCTCCTTCTCCTCCCGGACGCTGCCGCTTCGCCACCGGCTCAGCCGCATCGACGCTTTCCTGAGGAAAAAAAAAAGAAATGGAAATCGGATCGAATTGCTCTAAAGATTCGAAATTGAGGGCGAAAAATGGGAAATTGGAGCGAACTGAAACGAAGGAGGGTCGGATTTCCACCTCGGAGAGGATCTCGGACTCGAGGAAATTGGCCAGGCTCTCGTCCTCGTTGTCGGAAGTCGACATGGGAGGACGGCCCTCCGGTCGGGGAGCGATCAAGCCGCGATTTTGGAGCTCGCCGGCGATCGATCCGGTCGGTTGACGTCGGTTACACGCGACGAAACGGAGGAGAGAGAAAGAGAGAGAGAGGAGAGAGAGGAGAGAGAGAGCGCGACCGCCATGGACGAAGCTCTTGCCTGACCTGCGAGAACCGACGGATTCTCGCCGTGGGGAGTGGATTTTGGGCCGGCCCACCTCTCCGTGAAGCCCAAATCCGTTGTCTTTTTGGGCCGAAGCCCTGATCTTTGATTGAAAATATGTAACCAACCGACCTTCTATCTTTGTCATCATGCTTGTTGTGATTTACCAAGATGGCACAGGAAATGATCTTTTCCATATATTCTATCTTCTATATTATAATGCAAATCAAAATTTGATGTCTAGAAACAATTGGGTAAACAAGAAATATGATAAGATAATCATTCTAACGAGTCATCCGATACAATTTGATATCAATGTTACACCGAACGACAATATCTTTTCAAGACATCGCTTTCTTTCTTCCTTTCTTCCGAGATTTTATAAAGGGAGTCACGAATTAATTTTGTCTATTGACTGATTTTGTCCCCAGCAGATGGACGGATGAATTTAGCTCCTCAATCAGCATCGGCAAGAGATAATCCCCCGGACGGCTCTCTCCTCTTCTTCTATCTCCCAGAAGAAAACAAAAGAATCCCGTGTCATTTCTCCCTTTTGCTAAAACTCCTTTGGCCCTTTGTCAATTATTGGAAGCACGCGTGGTCCAAACGCGCGCACGGACACCATGCGCGGACCGTCGGTTCAGCACTTCGCTCGATGAAAACGAACGTCGTGCTGAATATTCAAAGAAAGATTTTGCATTTGTCAAGGAGAAAGCGAGGGAGGATTTTGCGGCGAAAAAGGAAGAAGCTTTCGACTTGTAAGCGCGACCCAGATGCGGAGTCCGCGAGGGCGAAACCGTTCAGTCGATGAACGACAGCAACGTGGGACTTGCGCACTTGGGTCTAAAGAGGAAGTCTCAACTACCCAGTAGAGAGAGAGAGAGAGAGAGAGAGAGAGGGGGAGGAAGGGTTGGGAGGCATGAGGAGTTGCCTTCACGTTAGAAGGTGAGGGCCGCTTGAACTGAAAACTATGTCGAAGCCGAAATGGACCCGGACCGGGCCGTCGGATGACACACCATCAGGACAGACAAATGAAGGGTTAAAAATCGAAACTTTAGACGGAAGGGAATCCTTCTCTCGCCCACCAATTTATTAAATTCATTGACTAGAAAAGACTCCTTCCTTGCTTCCGCTGGTGCCGTCTTGAAGGAATTTAAAGTACTTTTTCGTGGTTTTCGCCCCTGAAGACGGGAGAGGGATAATACCAGATTCAAAGCACTCGAGGGGGGACTATCTGGCTGTCTCCTTTTGACCGTCCCGAACAGCAAGCTTTCCCCATCACCAAGTCTCGTCCTTTTCCATCGGATTTGTGCGGAGTCTCTGCTCAGAAGAGCAAGAGGGTGTGTGCGGGAATGGCGGCTCCGGGGAACGGGAATGCGATCGGAGGAGGAGGAGGAGGAGGGGATGCGTGGAGGGCGCACGCGGCCCTGGTGCTGGTGCAGCTCTGCTACGGAGGGTACCACGTGATCACCAAGCTCGCCCTCAACGTCGGCGTCAATCAGCTCGTCTTCTGCGTCTTCCGGGACCTCCTCGCGCTCTCGATCCTCGCCCCCATCGCCTACGTCCGCGAGAAGTAACTCTCTCTCTCTCTCTCTCTCTCTCTCTCTCTCTATCAAATTTGCAATTGGTGCGATTTGGATTCTATCTTGCGATGTCACTGTGTGTGAATCTGATGGTTAAAGCATAGAAAGGAGTAGGCTTTTGGGTTTGGATCATCTTTTGCATTCCTGACGTGATTGCTCTAAAGGTTAATTTTGTCTTTTTTCTTTTTGCACTGTTGAGTATGTTGTCTCTGACTCTTTATCTTGGCCATTATCTGCTGTGTCTAATTTTAATGCAGAAATTAGTGCTTTTAGTGTTCTTCTGCAGTTAAATTGAGCCTTGAGAGTTTATCTGAGCAGATATTAATGTGTTGGTTAAACTGAAGTCGTGATTTTTCCCTTTGGTTTGCAGAAGGATGCGGCCTCCCATGACCAAACGCCTCCTCTTGTCCTTTGTCTTCTTGGGATTTACTGGGTATGTTGCGATCTGCTTAAAGTGTTGTACAACGATTTGATCGTGGGAATATCTAAAAGTGGGTGGACCCAAACGAGTAGCTAGATTTGTTCACACCAAGTTTTACTTGCTCATGGTGTGTATGAGTATCACTCTCTTTGGGAGAATCCCTCCAATGAGAAAGATGAGATCAACTAGCTATTTATGTTAAAATTGTTGATGGTATGCCCTTTCTGTGAATTTTGGACAGGATTTTTGGCAACCAGTTGCTGTTTCTTATTGGTCTTAGCTACACGAATCCAACTTATGCAGCTGCCATTCAGCCTGCCATTCCTGTCTTCACCTTCCTCTTAGCAGTAATGATGGGGTCAGTCTGAAATTTTCCTTTCTTTTCGTGATTCTGGTAAATAGTGTGCATCTGCATGGATATATCACATGCTGTGTTGTTTCTTCTAATATTTGTTTAATCAGAATCAAAACGTATTGTTTTCTGTGTAAATAACCGACGCACTTTTTGTGCAGTACAGAAACAGTGAATTTGCTTAAGATTGAGGGTCAGGCAAAGGTTGGAGGCACTCTTCTCTCTGTTTGCGGTGCAGTACTGATGGTTGTGTTCCGTGGCCCTGCTTTGATTGGATACAAGGAAGCAGATTTTGCTGCACACAGTGAAATTATAGCCAGGGGTCAACCGGAGCCGATGGGATGGCTCTTATCCAGCTTCTTGGAGTTTGGGATTGAAGATTGGCACCTGGGGATTCTGTGTTTGATAGGAAATTGCATGTGCATGGCCGCCTTCCTAGCTATTCAGGTGTGGAATATCATGAAGTCTATTTCTTTAGTAGAGACTAGTTAGTGTTGCTTCCATTGTTCTGCTATCAGATTTCCTTGAAGCTCCTTCATTGATAAATGGCATCTTGTAATTTGATAACTACTGTGTGAGGAATATTTGGTCTTTTGTTTTCTCCCCAATTTGATTCCTTTTGCCTTAATCAGTCATTTGTTAGTTGTTACTATGCAAGGCTTTGATTTTTAAAAGTTTGACTTTCCCCCCTTAGTTTCTGCATGTCCTGACACAGCATTATTAGTCTATTTCTTTGGGAGCAAATATCACAGTTCTTGTTATCAGTATGTGCTTTATGGTATGACTACATAGCCTGATTAGGGTGGACGCTGCTGGGATGGACCTCTCTCTCTCTCTCAAATCTTTTTACCGACGTGGTTAGAAGGCTTAATTGGGTGTGTTACCTGTAAGAACTTGCAGCATCTTTGTTGGATCTCTGTATAAACTTGTTAGTGGTATGAACTACTGGCAGCTTGTCCTCTGTTAGTGGCCTTCATTCTTGTTATTTTCCATTCGCTGGACATACTTCTCTCAGTCATTATTTTTGAACCCCATTGAAAGACTTTTTTTGAAACCACTAGTTCCAATCTTGTCTTTTTAATTTATATGTAACCATTTCTTAGTTTTTAATGATATATATTGGAGTGGTCTCTTGTATAAAGAAGATTTTGTCAGTATGGAATCATCTTGCTTGTTTCTTCCTCGAAAAGAGAGATCGATTTACTTTCTTCCTTTGGTAAACTTATCAACTTGGAAAGTCATTTGAGAAATTGCTTGCACTTTATGCCTATTTGCAATAGCCTACTACTTGGTGAACTATGTTTGACTGAAAAAGATAGTCGTACCACTGGTGTCAGCTAAATAGTAGGCTGCATCATATCACTACATCAGGCAACGGTCTTTTATATGCACTGAGTACAGATCTATATTTATAATTTTTAATGGTCTCTTGAAGCTACATTTCGAATCTTAAGAAGCATTGCACCTTGTGATATCAAATTTTGTTCTTCAGGCTCTTTTTTTTTCAGACTTTGTTGCATCATACTCAATGGTGTTCTTTTGCTTCACAGTACAGATTAAATTATGCTCTTTTGTTTGAAATATTTTATCATACATATCAAATTATACTGTTTGGGGATTCTGAATATCAGTTGCTAATAGTATAGTGTATGACTGTTTCAGGCTCCAGTTTTAGCCAAATATCCTGCAAGCCTCTCCGTAACGGCATATTCATACTTCTTTGGTGCTGTATTTATGGTAACTTCTGCATTTTTCATGACAAGCGATTCAACAGAATGGAGCCTGACACAGTCGGAGCTTTTTGCTGTCATTTATGCTGTAAGTTCTGCAGATGTACTATACATTGGCTTATTGGTTCTGTCATCCTTGCATATCTAGGTGGGCAGTGACAGAGCTGTCTCACTGGAACTCCTGCTTTAATGTAAATATATCCTGGGAAAATTATTAACTTAGTTGAGTAAATTCACCTTGTTTTGCTAATCAAAGAATCAAGATAGGAAATAGTTTTGAAGAGTCAATTAGACAGAACATAAGTAACTTTGGTGACAAGAACCAAATTCATTATCTAGAAAAGGGCAGCAATGATTATAATTAGTTGCCTTGGCATTTTTTGCCAAAACCATGACTCTGTTAGGAAGTGTTCAGTGCTGTTATTGGCAGAGTATATATTTTAAGAAAGATCAAGTAATGGCTGCTTTGTGTATGAGAGGGGGAAATATGGTTGTTCGTGTGTCTTAGAGAGGGGAATATGCATTTTCGTGATTCCACTACCTAGATTTTCTGTAGAAAGAACTTGAGATTAGAGGTCTTTGTTCATAGATACAAGTCTGGGTGGCATTGAGTAGTATTGGTCTGACTATTTATTTTGCTCATTAACGGTGTTAAATTTTGTTAATCTTAATTGGTATTGTTGTGATTTAGTCCAATTAATTTGAACCAGCTATGTATTTTTTTTTGGGGGGGAGGAGGGGAGGGTGTTGAGGGGTGAAATAGAACCAGCTATGCAGCTATGTATGGGATGTGTATTTGAACCAACCCTTGCATGGCCTTGTGGATGCAACGATGGGTGAAATCAGCAACTGTGAGCTTCTCAATGATTGCATTTTTGTGAGAATCCTGAGATAGGGTGTTGGATCCAGTGCTAGTTTGTAATTGGGAGTTGACAATAATGTGGGAGGAGCTGACATCATATTAAAGTACTATTGATCTTGAATGAGAAGAGACATTTCTGGTCCTGGAAAATGACTTTATCAGAAATAGGTACCTTAACTGTGAAGAAGTGCTAAGAGCTTACAGAGTAGGAGGCCAAAATCCGTGAGCTTGATACTTTAAAATGGTTTTGTGGAGAAGTTCCATTGCTTCTTGTTGTTTTGAGCAATACACTTATGGGCTTTTTGATTTAGGCAGATCTTGACGCATTAGTGCCTAGTGAGAGTTTTACAGCACTTTCTTCTGTTGGTAGATTGAAGATATCAAAGTAAAAGCTAAAAAAATGATTTGGTAGCATTAAAATGGAAAAGCTGGATTCTGTCAGGAGAGTTATGGAACGTGGGAAGGTTCAGAATTTGTTTGGCAGGTTTGGTGGAGCATTTGTTGATGTGACTGGAATAATATCTGTCTGGAAAGGTTTAAGATTGGTGTTCCTTTTGCTCACGGGAGAAATTAAATCACTCACAATTCAGACAAACAAAAAGACAGGTTATGCAGAGAATGATACGGCAACTTGACAAGATTATGAATCAGACTCTCTGAATAGATTGCCAGTTGATCTTGGATTTGTGAGTTCGGTGCAAAAATGTTAATTGGATAAATCAGTTTAAGGAGATGAAAAAAGGTTCTCATTGCACGAAACCTGGAAATCATGGTTGGCAGTTTCTCTTTATGCGTTACAATGGTGCAAAATGCAATATAGTTTAGATGCTGGTCTGTCTGACATCAACATTTTGTACCCTGCAAAATTTCTTTCTTAATTCTCACTCAAAATACATATTATAATTAATTCTTTTGTAGGGAGTAATTGCATCAGCCCTTAACTATGGACTGTTGACATGGTCAAATAAGATCCTTGGACCTTCTCTGGTTGCTTTGTACATGCCACTTCAACCTGCTGCATCTGCCTTTCTGTCAAGAGTATTCCTCGGGAGTCCTATTTATTTGGGGAGGTACTTTCTTCAATGGCAACCTTTGCCTATGATCACTTTCTGATATATCATATGATTTCACAGTATTTGTGGCTTTCTTGCTTAATAGATTTATGCTTCTTTTTGCATGAGTTTTATTGGTCCAAGGTCCATTAAAATTGCACTTAAACTTTCTAAAATGAAAACAATGCTGACTTTGTTCAATATGCCGATGAGCAGTGTCATTGGAGGAGCTCTTATTATTGGGGGACTTTATGTGGTCACCTGGGCATCCTACAGAGAAAGACAAGCCGTGATCGCGATTCTTCCTCATGTCGTTCGATCATCAGAATCTCCAGTTCACAAAGATGGCCCGATTAACAAGTTGTCTGACCAGAGAGGACTCATTTTCTCAGGATCTTCTACATCGTTACACAAAGCATTGGATTGATCTCAGACATCAGGTATTGTTCATGGCTAGATGATAAAGTAGCATCATTCATGCTGTTTATACATGCAATGAAATGTAAGGGAACAGAATAATGCTGCTAGAATTTGTTATAGGGACTATATGATGACTTTAATACATTCTGTCACAGAAAAAATAGCTTTTCCTAGTTTTTTTTTGGCATGGCTTATATGAGGTGGTTTGTTGAAGTATGTTGAAGTCTTGAGTGGTGGACGTTTGGGGTGTCAAAACTTCCCCACTTCGGGTCCATGTGGAATAGAATGATATGATGTGTCGGATCAGCGGGTGTTGCTCCAGACCACCTTATCTGATGTCTCAGATCTATCCGGTCCACATGGACTGCATCTAGAGAAGAATTCATGCTCATGTTTTTGGTGACTTCATAAATATTAAGACTAGATCGAAGGTGGCTGAGGTTTTTTTTTTTTTCTGTTTTTCCCCCTTGTGCATTATAATTGTTGTCCTGAACCCTGAAATCTCCACCAGGGACATCGTTTTCAGCGAGAGCCTTATGGATTTTCCAGATGAAGTATGTATACGAAGTCCCGGGCCATTTTAGCTGAACTTTGGAAAAGGTTCCCCCTTGAACCTGCTGATCCTGCTGGAGGTGCCCTGCCTTGTACCTGTTGCTCTACCTGAACATGTTTGGGGGAAGGAATTGGAGGCAGGATAGAATACAGAGCTGGAGCGCCCGTTGCAGTTTCTGCGTCGGGTGGGAGCTTTTGGAGGAGGCTATCATTAGGCTACATTTGTTACGCCGAAAGACTAGTTGTTGGAAAACATGTTTCTTGGTCCGTTTGGTGTTGTTGAAGAGGACGAGAGAAATAAAAGTCGTGCTTGAATTCTAGATAATGATTCCTGTCTCTTAAAAGCGGAAATAACTTTTCAAAACGGAATTCGTGGTTTTGGATTCAACTTAATCTCTAATCAGTTCCAGGACTATCTCCTTCACTTGCACTTGGTACCCGGAAGCCGGAACTCGAGACCCTGCTTCCGCCGGTGCAGAACCCTAGGGCCTTTGGACCCGGCACTAGCTAGACCTGATTGGAGGCTTGCCTGATCACCTGCTCTAGGACCTATTGGGAGGGCCCTGCCACGGGTCAGGCATAAAGCCCGATATGTCTCATTTGTGCCCAAACCTGGTCTGCCCGGCCCACAAAAAACTACGTAATCTTTCGTTTGAACCTTGGCTCACGAGTTAGGCCCAACATGAGGACTCGGCCGAGCTCAAACCTGCCCGACGATCACCTCTTTCCTGTGCATATTCGGTAGAAGCGACGCAGGGTTGAATAGAAATTGCTATCACGCTTGATCCCACGAAAGGATTGAGCATGTTCAATCTCATTCCTGGCACAAAAGTTACTCTTATCACTTGGAATCGTACTCGTTTCCTTCCATTTCTCTTTTTCACTGCATTCGATTCCTCCTTCCGAACAGCCTGATCTTGCAACATTCCATCTCCAATCATCGTCGCAAATGGTTGCAGAGTTTTTGCATCATGTCGACAATGTCAGTAATTATAGTCTAGACGACTGTGCCTGAAAGAAAAACTCATGCGACAGCGAAATTGTTATTGCATCCGATCGAATCATTATAAGAAAGCTTCAGTTCGATTAAGGCGAACGTCTCGTCATGAAGATCTGTTCGTGCAGCCATAATTGCTTTCGAAAGGAAATCTAAACTCTTCTTACTTGCTATGCTTTCATTTGCGCCATCAGCAGCTGTTTGTTAAATAAAATTCGCTCAACCGCGACCAAGTTACTGAGCTCGAGAGCAATCTCGAACTGCTCCGACCCGATCACGATTGTCTGCTCCTCTAGGCGAAAGAGTCTGATGTCGGATTTCACGACGCAGGCGGTTCTCAGATATTAGTCCTCGTTTCAACATTGATATCAGTTCATTCTCTATTGCGTGAGGCAAACTCGTTTAGTTGTCATATCGGCATTAAGGTCCATGTCCTAGTACCTTTCTCTGCCATTAGGGCTTTTCCTACTTTAATTATATGACATGACCGTGACCAAGCTATCTAATAAGCGAGTCAAGTGAAGCTTGATCACGTTCGCATCGAATTGGATGCCGAAATCATTTTTTTTGGGGGGTGTTGGTTTCTTTTGTGGAAGTAATCATGTAGAAAATCAGTGCAAAGCTTGTGATTTTTAGGTCGATCTATGTGCATTTCATAAATTCTTAAGATGTGATTGGCTTGATCAATATAATTTTCGCTCGTTTGGGTCATATTGAGGAAATCGGATTATGTAGCTATGGTAGCTGAACTTCCTTCCTGAGTCAATCTTGGGCAATGGAAGTACTCTTGGAAACATCACTGAACACATGGAATTCAATAATCTGTGACTGAGTTGTATGTGCTAGTCATACGCTTTCTTTTTATTGGGAGTGAGGTTCATACTCCTCATCTTATAATTGAGGAATACAACAAAGAGGTGCAAGGTGCTAATTATAGTGGATTCCTTATATGGATGTAACCCTAGTTTTAAGATGAATCGGGATAAAAATTGCATCTCAAATTCTATTTCTCACTTTTACTCTTTATTTTCTTTGTGATTGTGCAACGAATCCTAACAACGAATCCTAACACTCCTCACATAGGATATTAGGATCAACTTATCCAGATCTCTCTCGAAGTCCACATGCGTGTTTCAAATGTTGGTTAACAATCGAAGAAGTCAATGTGGTTGTCTTATCCAATAATTCTTTAGTGGGCCTATTAGATACTTTGAAACTTTGGTCTATCACTCGATTCTATAAATATTGGATCCCACATGAACTCCTATTGATGTCGTCTAAACCATGCAAGACTTTTCCTCCGCATTGAAAAACGTCAAGGACAACTTACATTCCTTAAAGGGACATTGGATGGCAGCAAGACTAAAATGGCCAAGTAGTGGGAGTACTGAATAGATGTATCTCTAATTCAAGAAAAGAATATTGGATGGCAACAAAGCATATGCTTTGTTATCTTCACGGTACATCTGACTCTGAGTTATGCTATGAAGGTATGACAAACTCAAAGGGATAACAAATAAGAGAACTAAAGTGTTTTGTGGACGTTGATTAGAGAGATGACATTGATAGCAAGAGGTCAACCGATAGATATATTGTTTCATTATTTGGTGGAGCTGTGTATTGGATGAGCACAAGATAGAGAACGATTGTTTTATCTACTACTGAGGTAAAGTACATGGCCTCTACTTGTGCCGCTATGGAAATGATCTGGTTGCGTAGATTGTGTAAAGAGCTTAGTTTTACAAAAGGAGAAGTGAAGATTCGGTGTGATAATTAGAGTGCTATATTCTTGACTAAGAATAGTGGATTTCAAACAAGAACAAAGCATGTCAACAGACAATATCACTTCATCCGAGAGAAAGTGAAATAGAAGGTTATAGTGCTAGAGAAAATTGACAAAGAGGTGAATAGCGTTGATTTTTTATTCAGTGGAACTGTGAGTTGGATGAGTAAGAAATAGAGTACGGTTTTATATTTACTACCAAGACAGAGCACACGGCCCTTAGTCATGCTACTAAGGAAATGATTAGGCTGCATAAATTGTGTAAAGAGCTCAGTTTTACAGAAAGAGGAGTGAAAGTTGGATGTAATAGCTAGAGTGCTATATTCTTGGCTAAAAGTTCTAGATTTCACACAAAAACAAAGCATATTAACATATAATATCACTTCATCCAAAAGAAAGTGAAGTAGAAGGTCATAGTGCTCGAGAAAATGAACACAAAGTTGAATAGTGTGGATTTTATTACCAAGACAACGAGTGCAGAAAAGTTTGAATGTTGTACAACCGTGTTGTGTTTAAATAAGTATGTGGAGTATTCATTAAATGAGAGAATGCTGGGTGTGGTTCATACTCCCCTTTGACATGATGGCACGAAAGTCCAGAAGGCTACCCTAGCGAGAGTCATAAGGGGCAAAAGAACAGAAAAGGAACAGAGAACAAAGTTGGGCAAGGAGATGATAGGAAGCTTCATTCCTACAAGGGATAAGCTTATGTTCCTATGTGCAAGCGAGAGTAACTTCTATGGTGTTTCCTCCGACAGACGATGATTGGGGACAGCAAATCATGACCCCAAACACCTCCTACATTGTGTCCATGGACCTACTCGGGTCCAGAGGCCTGTTCCTAGGGTAAAAAATTTCTATGTTCGAATGCAAAATTTTTATTGTTTGGCCAATTGTCAAACGTGCCCTAAGAACATCATGCAATGACGAATCATTGAAAGGGAAAGAAGCAAAAGGCAAAAGAATAGAAAAGGAAAAGGGAACAAAGTTGGGCAAGGAGATGATAGGATGCTTCATTCCTACGAGGGATAAGCTTATCTTCCTACTTGCAAGCAAGCTTGAGAGTAACTTCTATGATGTTTCCTCCGATAGATGATGATTGGGCACAGCGGATCATGACCCCAAACACCTCCTACATCATGTCCATGGACCTACTTGGGTCCAGAAGCCTGTTCCTAGGGTCAAAAATTTCGATGTTCGGATGCAAAAAACTTCGTTCCCTTTTCCTTTTTGGCTCTTTCGCATTGTTTTTCTTTCCCTTTCAATGGTTCGTCAATGCATGATGCTCTTAACCTTTTTTCTGGACGAATCATCAGAACGAGTCGGACGGATAGACTAAAAAAGCTTGTGTGACGTGAGGAGATGCGAGGAAATTCGTATCTTCGCAAGGTCCCATTTACCGATTTTTATGCGATTGGCTTGATCCTGTGAATTAAACCTAGACAGCGGCGTCCAGCTACCGTCAAGGTAAAAGTACAGCGACAAAACACGAATCAGCCTCGAAATGATATATATATCAGAACGAAATTTGTAGGAATCCAAAGGAAATTATTACACCAGACAGATTGTACCCTAATCCCGAAGAAATTTTGACGTTGGTGTATTGTATATTCAGTCGAATTCGAACGAAGTAACTACCCCACCTAATTTAGCTGTGGTATATCGTGGGGATATAGCTTCGTATCATGCTCTAGGCTACGTAAAATCCTGTAATAAAACCCCAATCTCTGTACCTCCACGTCGCATCATCGCCCATGAACGCTAAGACATTTTGAGGTGGCTGTCCCTCACGAATAGCCCGTGGAACCCGTACGGCACCCGCCTGGGTAGCCGGACGGAGGCCACGATGTCCAGCTCCGGCGACTTGGCATCCATCACCAGGAACCTCGACTCCCCTTTGCCCTCGTCGTGCACGTAACTCACCACGTAGCCGTCGTCCTCCTCCGCCTCCGGATCGTCCGGCTCCCTCGCCACGAAGAAGGGCTCGCCCCCGAAGCACCCCGGCCCGAACATCCGGCACGCCACCGTGCAGTCCTGGCGGTCCGGCATCGACACGTCCAGCTTCACCACCCCGGACACCTTCGGCATCGGGTCCCCGACGGCCGCGTACACGTACTTGTTCCTCCTCGCCACGTAGCCGGGGTTTATAACGGCGAAGTCGAGGTTCCTGGCCGAGAGCGGCTGCCTCGACACGACCCCGGTCCGCAGGTTGATGCGCACTTTCTCGACCAGCGCGTGGACGAGCTCCATCCGCTCGAGCGTGTGCTCGACGGACATGATGTTGGGCGCGATCAGCACCACCTCGTCGCCGTCCTCCTCGTCCCACGCGTTGATCGCGTGGATGATGTTGAACCCCGGGACGTCGAACCACCGCATCTCCGACTCGTCCTTCGCGTACCGAGGGATGATCCCGAGCCGGGGCACCTTGCCCGGGTCCGTGCCGACCGGTGATCCGCCGCCGAATATCATGTCCATCGGGTTCATCCCGATTTGTATGTCCGAGAAGATGGCGTGTTTTTTGGTGATGGCGAAGTCGTGAAGAAACGAGGGCCGGACCATGGAGAAAATGGGCACGTCCTGTTGCTTCTTCCCGTCCTTGGCGAAGTGGAAGTAGGTCAGAAAGGGTGGGACCGGCCCGTACCGGAACGCGAACGCCTCGCCCGTCTCGGGGTCGATCTTGGGGTGAGCCGTCATGCTCATGAACAGCTTGCCGTCGAAATCCTCCCTACCGACAGTCTCCACGTCGCCATCAGGCGTGACCCGGACCGCGTAGGGAAGGTCAGACTCGCCGAGGGCGTAGAGCCGGTTGCCGAAGAAGGCGAGGCTCGTGTTGGCGAGGCCAATGCCGTTGGCCGGGTTGAACTGGCCGGCCGCCATGCGGGCCGCCGAGAGGGCGCCGCGCGCGGCGGAGGCGGCGAGGCCGTTGAACCCGGAGAAGACGTTGGGGAGGACCGGCATTCCGAGGGTGCGCTCGACCGAGTACTTGTGGGTGCGGACGTAACGGCTGCAGAGGCGGGCGCGGCCGTTGGAGATTTTAATGCAGTGGAGCATGCCGTCGCCGTCGAAGAGGTGGTAGGGGCCGCGGGGGAGGAACTGGGGTTGGGGCCGTTGCGCAGGTAGGCGCCATCGAGGCAGGCGGGGAGGCTGCCGGACTCGACGAGGCAATCGGTCGGGGGGAGCTCGTCGAGCACGGGGGCGAAGTTGTCGGAGAGGACGTGGCGGGGGTCGACGGAGGGCTTGAGCGGCGGGTCGATGAAGTTGTTGATGAGGTCGTCCAGGGCGCTGAAGACGGTCACCGGGAGCGACGTGTCTCTCCTGGGTCTGGCCGGCGGCGGCAGCGGAGTAGCGGTTCTGGGGAGCGACGAGGCTGGCGGCGGCGGAGCAGGAGGCGGGGCAGGGGATCTTGTCGTGGTGGTGGTGGTGGTTTTGGGGGCCCTTTCGTCGATGCGGACAGAGGTGATGGAGGGAAGAGGAGCAGAAATGGAAGGAGGCGGCGGCGGTGGCGGCAGGCTACCGGCGGATTTGAGGAGTGTTTTGGAGGAGAAGGAGGAGAGGAAGGAGGAAGACAAGGCCTCCATGATCGAATCGCCGTCGCCCTCCTCCGCGCAGCTGAATTATGGTGTGAGAGAGGGAGAGTGAGGTTGTATTTATGAGCGCAAAAGATTCATTTCGAAAAGATTCGTTTAAACTTGGATTTTTTTTTAAAAAGATTATATTTGTGAGGTTCTGAATTATTAAGGCGAATGTAAATTGATGTGAATGCTGCGATGTGAGGTGTGACTAAAAAAAAAGATTATATTTGTGAGGTTTTGAATTATTAAGGCGTATGTAAATTGATGTGAATGCTGCGATGTGAGGTATAACTTAAAAAAAAAGATTATATTTGTGGGGTTTTGAATTATTAAGACGGATGTAAATTGATGTAAATGCTGCGATGTGAGGTGTAACTAAATTTAGTGATTACAAATGAATGTGTACGATAATAGGATTACATAAACAAAGTCTTGTTAATCATGTACTTCCTAACTAAGGAGACTCAAAGTGGGTTCCTTGCTTTTCTGTTATGGGAAATTCTAAAAGTATCTTGCGTGAAGCACCGGACTGACAACTAGTGCTTCATAATAATACAAAGAGCGTGTCTATTCCGGGGAAAATTTTATGATAAAGGATAACGAGCTTCATATAAATCATTTTTCGAGGAAAAACATTTTCCCCTTCTTATACTAAGGAGTTCATTAACCTAACTTGAAGCATTTATATTTTCTTTGATCCTAAATGATTTTTCATCGATTAATCATATTCAGAAGGAAAAAAAGAAAAAAACACTTGAAAGTTTGAAAAACTAATTCGCAGAATATTCTTTCACTCAACACAAACACACCCTAGTGTTAAATTGTAGAATTCGGCAAAATAAAATAAAATATGGCTTCGATATCATATTTGAAAGTCCAATACAAAAACTTAAAATTAATAGGTGGAGGGAAACCATACACACATGTATAAAGAGCATATGAATCCACCATTAAATGATGTGAAATATTTTAACAGTGGGATGAGATTTTTGTCTACAAAATGGGTTAACATCTGAAATACAACAATTTGAGAGGAGATCATGCATTATATGGAAACAAGCTCATTGAAAATGATCAAATGAGACCAACGCATGAAACGAATTCTTGCTTTTGTAGGGCCAGCACCACGTCTTCTCTGCATCCAACATTAACTCCATCGCTCATAAGATCTCAAGTTTAATGGGAAGCTGGTAAGCAAAATCCTAAACCTTCCTCAGAAACTATCAAGATATCTAGTGATATCAATAATCTAGGTACGATGTCAGTATCTCAGATAATGAAATAACTAGGAATACCTTAATTGTTCGGTCGTCTCTTGCCCTAGGTTTCGCGCCTGACAGGACCTTTGCCTCACAAGGAACTGACCGAAACCAGCCGCTTACCTGACAGAGCTTATATTCTACTTTGAAAGAGGCTGAGCATCTCTTTAGGCCTTGATTAGTCCGTGACCAACGTTCCGCCATGTATGGCGTCGTGCCAAACCAGGCTGCAGCGTTTCCATCTTCGAGCCTGCATAATTGCAAGTTGCCTTTTGATCGTTTGGTGAAAACCCTGATCATTTTCGGGGTGTGTCCCCAACTATAAGGCCTTTCTTCTAACATCAGCTGCCAAATTTTTGTATCTTTCGCAACAGGTTACCACAGCATCGATTGTTCTGTGGGAGATGTTAATGCCGTTTTCAGTGTTCTTTCTTTCGCAAGATGGGAACTGGGAAAAACACCGCAAAAGCGAAGAAATGTTTCGTCCATGCGCGAATTGCCGTCCTTTCTTGTGTAAACGGGCGAGTTTGGTTGCACCATGCACATTCCGAGTGCACATTCCAAACACAAGAAAAACTTCCCTCTGAAGGAGAGAAATTAACAGTCTTTTGCCGACTGATAAACCAATAAGAACAAGCAAAAAAGAAATATCCACATGACATGTCCGTTATGTATGTTGCATTACTATTACCTATTATATCTCATCATAATCATGGTTTGTTTTTGTCATATCAAACTCGTTATGTATATGATAAAGAGCTCAGTCTACAATGACTCCACCCACATGATCTGTAGGGTTGTGAAAGTGATGTGCAAATCTATTGCATTCATCAGCAGATATATTGGCCATGGAAAATAAATCACACACCACACGAGCAACACAGTCTCCATTCGAGCATCTCTACTGATAGCGACGTTCGTCTGATGTGAAAACTAGACATCAGTATGGAGATGAAATCCCTCTGCCAAAAGACCTCTCACTCTCTCATGCATTGAATAAATAGCTTTACCAAAGAAAATGGGCATCAACTGCAATATCTTGGATGTGTGCTACTAATTGAAGTACAAGACCCCCCCCCCCATATATCCAAAGAGCAAAAATTTATATATATAGAGTAACAGCAATGACTCTACCTATGTGATCCATGGTTGCGCAAGCTGTGCACAAATACGTTGCATTCGTCATTAGATATATTGATCGCGAAAAAGAGATCACAACACCACACAAGCACCACGGTCTCCATTCGAGCGTTCCTACTGATGATAACGATGCTCACCTAACGTGAAAATCAGACATTAATATAGAGATGAAGTCGCTCTGTTAGAAGATGTCTCCTTTTCGTCGAATAAATAGCTTTGCCAAACAAAATGGGCATCGGCTATAATTGCAATGTTTCTTGGATGTGTGCTGCGATTGAAGTACGAGTTGCCCCACATATCCAAAGAGCAAAAAAAAATATGTCCACTCCCAATTGGAGGATCAGAAATCGGATGTGCCCGCTCGAGTGCTAGTAGGGGCACGACCGATGTGACACACTCCTTATTCAATTCAAGTCCGTAAGGAAGGAAGGCGGGCATCCATCATCCATCTGTCATGTGAATTTGCATGCGTTTGTGTGGAGGATATCAGGCTTTTTGATAAAGGACGATGGGGAGTTCTGTGGTGCAGGTGCCATTGGAAGGGATGATATCTTCCTTGGGGATCTCCGGGACCACCCCGAGGCATGTGCGTCTGGCCTGAATTTGTCTCCGCGATGAAATGCACTTTATATAAACGTGTTTTTCGATTTTTATTAGAAGAGATAAGTTTTGCGGTGATTCTAGATAGAAAATATCATAAATAGATGAGGAAATTGATAACTTCACTTCAAACGAAACTGAATGTACGCACATTATGCTGGAATTTAATTGATAAAAAAGTCTGAGAATTTGATCACTTCAAATGGAATCGAATTGTACACAAACTATGCCGGAATTAATTGACGACAAAACTTGAGAAAATAAAAATACAACGCTGAAATTTAATCGATGAGGAAGCATCCAAGAACTATAACAAACACATACGCCGTAATTTAATAGGCGACGTGGATCTAGATACTAAAAGTAAAAACATGCCAAAATTTAAACTATGATGCTAATCTATAAACTATAACTATAATGTAGAAATCGAAAGATAAAATGCTTATTTGTTTGTGCGTGAGGGGTTTTCCAGTAGTTGAGGATTAGTATTTATAGTGCTCATGACATAATCACTCTAGAGTAGTTCTTCTGCGCTTTTAGTCATCCTTCCATGTCTTCGTTAATCTCGATTTTATGATCTTATCTTTAGGTCGTTATTCCTTTACAATTGAGCCTTGGTCTTCCGCCTTTATCTCTTCTACGTGATCTGCTGGGCTCCATTGCTCTTTCTTTCAAATTAGAATATCGTAACTTGTTTCTTGGCACCCTTCATACGTCTAATCTTGGTTCAGTATCTAAACAGGTAACTTATCAGTCCTTTTTCCTTCTATATCCTTGTTGATTAGTCTTGCTATGACAATCATCAACTATACATTGAGGTATCTCAATAGTCGATTTATGGTCATTGATTTAAATTAATATTGACTACTCTTTCGGTCGTCATATATAATACCGATGATCATTTATCTTTAAGCCACATGTTTACTTATGTTGATGAATTAGTTAAATTTTGGTGCAAACAGTGTCTCATCAAATTTTGTTAAGTCCATTTTCAGCCAAAACAACGATAGTTTAATACAAGCATTATTAATGTTAATAATAGATTATGTATATATACGACCCATTCCAAGCACTTCAAAATTGAAACAACGCAGGTATAATTGCTTAACTTAGTATTATAAGGGAAATTACCAAAAAATCAAAAACCTATTGTAATTATACCAATTCAGTCTTGAACTTTTTTTTTCACCAATTCAATCATAAACCTTTTGTATTTCTTTTTTTTTTTAATTTTTCAATTCAATTTATTCGGGACAATTTTGGTTGGCTGTGAAGCCCTCACAGACCATTGATATGGACACCATTCGACAAACGTTGACATGACAATGGCTAGTGAGGGCTTCGCGACCTTGGTCCAGTGGCTAGTGACTCGCTGGCCATTATGGGGAAAAGAAGCCAAAGGAGGAAAAAGAGAAAAAAAAAGGAAAAAAATAAAAAATTCAAAAGAAAGTATTATTAAAAAATTACCACGTTAGCGTTCGCCGAACAATCGGTGCTGACTTGTGTCCACATTAGCGTCACATAGACTGAATTCACACAATTACAAAAGATTTAGAATTAAATTGGCAAAAAAAAAAAAGAATTTAAAACTGAATATGTACAATTGTAATAGATTAATAACTTTTTTCGGTAATTCTCCCTCATATTATTTCAGACATTACAGGTTCACATTTTGCATTCTCATTTTTACCAAGCATGTTTCACGTTATTCTATCTAATGTCCTACCTCAGATCATTTGTTTGATACAATTAGGTGGGCAGTTTGTGTTGCGTGTCAAAGGGTTATCTTATGTTAGAGAAATATATATTATATACAAATGCAACCGGCCTGTCAAATAGCTTAATTTTTTTGTAAAAATAATTTATTAAAAAATTTAAAATCTAACATGATGCTCATTTGAATCCTATAACAATGAAATGGTCGATGAATTCTCTACATCTAACCTACATGCCCCAATGATGGGGCAAGGTATATAGTACGGTGGAAGCATCACCAATTGACACGTGGTATGATTGACCAATCAAAAGCACGATGCATGTGTGCATGACAATTGCAAATGGCGGTGATTGATCGATCACACCACAAATTCACTGCCACGTGTTATATTCCTCACATTAAATATTTTCTTCATTTACCTCACGTGACAAGTAAGTCTTTTTTTTTTTTTCCTTTTTTCACATTTATTTACGGATCTTTCTCTCACCACGACCGTGTATTAAAAAAAAAAGTAATAATGCTTTCTTTGTACTTTATATAGCCTTTCGCCGCTATAACTACATGAAATTGACTGGAGGCCAATGGTTTTTTGGCAGCCACAATCGGCCTACCTTCTCCAGGACCAGAAACGGGACAGGGTCAAAAAACCGGATTCTTCTTACTTCATCCAATCCATTTAAGGCTTGGCGATTGTTGTCTGTCCAATCCATTTCAAGAACCTGGCAAAGATTAACGTCTTCTTCTCCCGCTGCATTCCAGCTTGGCCGGTTCTTAACGTACCTCATGATTTTTCTTTTTTATCCATTCGGATGCATTTCCCTTTTCTTTTTGGAAATTTTTTTTTTTTTAAAAAGAAGAAGTCTCAGGTGAGATAATTCTGGTGGGTCACGTCGAAAGCTAATTTGATGGTCCCGAAGATCTATAAACATATATTTATTATAGGAAGATTTTGAGGCATACCGAATTTTAGGGAAATTTTACCCAAATATCCTAAACTTATTGTGGGAAGGCCAATTCAGTCTTGAACTTTTTAATTTTGCACATTTAATCATAAATTTTTATGTGAAATTCTAATATACTTATTCTAGTTAATTCATGCCAGAAATTATAAAAGCGGCAGTTCAATTATCACCGGCCATCCTCCTTTGATACAAGTAGCAATCCTATTTATTATTTCAAAGATCCGGTTACAAGATACTGTTACTAGAATGTAGACTTACAGACTGCCAATGTGAACTTTGTATAGCCCTTCCAGAAGATGAAGATGATTACCCTTTGGCGAAGAAGAAAAAGGAAATAGCTCGATATCTTTTCTACTAGAGATACCTAGATGGAGATTCTTCCATAGGTCCTCTTGATAAAGACGATAGGAGGTACTGACAATTTTTGCTAAAAATTGACCAGAAGGACTATATTGGAATTTTGCATAAAGGTTCTTAGACTAACTTAACAGAATTGAAAAATTTAGGACTGAATTGACATCCGTACAATATGTTTAGGACTTATTAGACTCATACATGTGCATGTCTAAGTTCTTTTTCCACTTGCAAAAGAGGAAGAAAAGTGAAAAAAAAAAAAAAAGATGACATTCGAGGAAATTAATTTAATAAATGAAGATTTGGGGTACTGAGAAATAACTAATTTTGCTGTATGATGAGAAAGACTAAACCTAAAATTTGAAAATCTTGGAGATTTAATGAATCGCCTTGTTATCTTAAATTACTTTTGAATGGCAAATTTATTTCTTTGATAAGGTTGTACGGTGATGTCCATCTTGATATTATGCATGGGTTTTGATAAAACATTATTGTAAAAGCTTAAATGTTGGAATTTCGTTTAAATATTTGTACTTCTTTTTTTTCTGCCGCGGTTCCGTCTATACATACAGGTACTTAATTGATTATGTTGCAAATACTCAATCGTTTATGTCGGAATCATATTGCATTGACCCGCACGTTGTTATCCATGGAATCCCTTCTAACACGATCTTTCTTTCTTTCTTTCTTTCTTTATTAATCCATTCTTACTAGGTTCAAAACTCTCTTTAAATACTAACCTTTCACATAGCTTCCCGAAAAAACTCGAAAACAGGATTCAAGTATTGTAAGATAAAGCAAAATATCCATAGACAAATCGAATTATCTTTTCTGCTCGGTTCTAACGCATATACGGACATCCTTTCATACGTACCCATCCATACGTGTAAACGTCGAGAAGGTGGAAGGAAGGGTGGGGACTGTGGCTCAGTCGGAGTCGAAATATCTTCCGTTCACTCTTTGGGGATAACGCGAGGGAAAAACACCTCGGACGAACCCTAAAAAATCAAGCTGAGGAATGGAAATGAGCACTTCATGATCATCAATTCAATGGGGTCCTCAGCAAATGCAACCATGCAATTTCTTGCAAGACTTGACATCAATAAATGTCATGAGATCAACAAAAATCTTGACCTTCAATAATCGTCGTGTCGCAATCTCAGTGGCGGACCTTGCATGATAAGAATGGTCACGATTAAAGCTCAATACCAGAAGGAACCCACCACCGCATGACTTCATCTTCCTCATCCAATTAATTGAGGGGGACACAACCCTATGGATTTATGCGGCTGTGCGTGTTAGCAACATGTCCCTAACATGATGTGCGGGACCACGAGAGGAAGCCCTCATGCGATGTGACAAACCATTGGCACATCTTCTAGTCATCCATGCATAGACGGAACTAACACGAGAATGATATCACTATTGATATTACATTGTAGTAAAGTCGATGCTAACCAAAAAGCTTGTGGGAGCCGTCACAAGACTTTGCCTCAGATGTTTCATGGACATCTCCTGCGGCAGGAGAGAGACATCAAAGGTCTGAACCTTGACTTCAAGAGAAGATGGCAAAAAAAAATCTTGAGTTTCGGGACCAGTTATATACAAACAAGATTAAGTTTTAGACAGCGCATTGATGATGGCACAGAACCATGGCCGCCATTCACTTCCGATACCAGAAATTAACCTGATAAATTGCACGGGAAGCCCGCATTCAATCACTATTTCGTGATGTGCCAGGGCAAGTGAGAGGGAACTGGGGACAGTTTCAGTCCTGATGCGGTATGTGTCTATGAGACCTGATTCATTGACTGTAGCTTCCCTTAGTGGTTGGCAAAACAGAACTTAACTAAAATTTTATGCCTCCAGATGTCTGCTTAAAGAGTCATGTACTTGGTCTGTCAACGGGATGATATAAGAGCCTCTAGTTCCTGTAAATCATTGATCATGTGTCCACTTCTTCCCTTGGAAGTTCAAGTTGATAACTATCTTATGCTAGCAGCACTGATAGATAGAATACATGCTTGCCTCTTGGTCGTGTGAGAACCAGACATCAAGGGGGAAAAGGCACAACAGAATGAACACACACACAGAGAAGAGCGAGGCGTTCACACAAAAACAGAATAAGGTCCTGGGCCTCATCGAAAAGGAAAGAACATATCATGAGAAAAAGGAGTTGGCTAGACAGGATAAAGCACAGCATCAAGGTGGTTGGTAGTGGACTTCAAAAGCGAACTGATTCAGGATGACTAATTCGCCTAGGATCCAAGATAGTTGAACGACAAAACCAATAAATGGCTCTGGGCAGTGCCATTGAAATGACTGGCCAAAATAGAAAGAGACTTGACCTAATGGAAATCCCAGAAAAAGAAAACAAGAGAGAGAAGGAAAAAGAAATGCCCTCTCTCTTCATTTTACCCTGGGGCCCTGGTACCACTCGCCTAGCATCAAACTACAAGGAAGTTATGGCTTGGAAACTTCCCAAGCATACGTCCTCTAGAACCTTGCGGCACAGGATGACTTCTTGTGCATCAGAATTCTTTGGTCAAGAAGGCCTTAGAGTACGGATTTAGCAGGATGTTAAAAATTGGTCCCGATAGAGTAAAGAATGAAAGAGACATTGTAAGGGGACTGAATACCTGCATTTCCTAATATCCAGCCTAGACCCACTTTATCAAATAACTAGAAGACCTAAATTGTTCGGTCATTTCTTGCCCTAGGTTTCGTGCCTGACAGGACCTTTGCCTCAAAGGGAGCTTACCGAAACCAGTCGCTTACCTGACGGAGATTGTACTCTACTTTGAAAGAGGCTTAGCATCTCTTTAGGGTTTGATTAGACTGTGACCATCCTTCCCTACTTCCTCTTTCGGCCAGGCACCTTATCTTCCAAGCTTCACAATCAACGGGTGATGTATGGCGTCGTGCCAAACCGGGCTGCAGCAATTCCATCTTCGAGCCTCCATAGATTGCGAGTTGCCTTTTGATCGTTTGGTGAAGACTCTAATCATTTCTGGGGGGGTCCTCAACTATAAGGCCTTTTCTCTAACATCAGCTGCCAAATCTATCTTTCGCAACGGGTCCCCACAGGATCGATTGCTCCGTGGGACACGTTAATGCTGTTTTCGGTGTTTTTCTTTCATGATACGGGAATGCTCGGGAAAATACCGCGAAAGCAAAGAAAAAATATTTCGTCCATGCGCGAATTGCCGTCCTTTCTTGGGCAAACGGGCGGTTCTGGTTGCACTCTGGGCACATTCCAAGTGCACATTCCAAGTGCAAGAAAAACTTCCCTCTGAAAGGAGAGAAATTAAAGGTCTTTCGCCGACTGGTAAACCACTAAGAACAAGTGAAAAAGAAATATCCACATGACATGTCTATTATGTATTTTTCCCTACTATTACTAGTCATATCTCATCGTGATCACGGTTTATTTTTGTCATAACTAACTAGTTATATATGTCATAAAGATCTCAGTTTGCAATAATTACCCACACGATCTGTGGGGTTGTGCCTACAGTGCGTAAATCCATTAGATTTAGCATCAGATATATGGACCACTAAAAAAAAATCACACACCACTTCTTATCGATAACGATGCTTGCCTGATGTGAAAACCAAATATTAATATAAAGATGAAATCGCTTTGCCGAAAGATCTCTCTTCCACCGAATAAATATCTTTCCAAAACAAAATGGACATCAACTGCAATTGCAATGTATCTTGGATGTGCGCTGCCGGTTGAAGTACAAGTTGCCCCCACATATCCAAAGAGCAAAAATATCTCAACTAATATATATATAGTAAAGGAAATGACTCTACCAAGGTGATCCATGGGGTTATGCAAGCGGTGGGCAAATCCATCGGATTCATCATTAGATATATTGACTGTGGAAAAGAGATCACACACCACACAAGCAACATGGTCTCCATTCAAGTGTCCTCACTAATAATGATGCCTGCCTGACAAGAAAATCAAACATTAATATGAAGATGAAATCGCTCTACTGGAAGATCCCTTTCTCTTCGGTCGAATAAATAGCTTTGCCAGACAAAATGCGCATCAACTACAATTGCAATATATCTTGGATGTGTGCTGCTAATTGAAGTACAAGTTACCCCCACATATCCAAAAAGCAAAAAATATCTCAACTCCCAGTTGAAAAGGATCAGAAATGGGACGTGCTCCTCGAGTTGGGGGGTAGGGACACGACCCATGTGACACACCTCCTTATTCATCCATCCATCACGTGAATTTGCATACGTTGGAGTGGGAGACATCAGGCTTTTCGATAAACCACGATGGGGAGTTCCGTGGTGCTGGGCCATTGGAAGGGATGATATCTCCCTTGGAGAGATAATAAATGCTCCGCCGGGACCACCCCCACGCATATGTGTCCGGCCAGAATTTTGACTTCACGACAAAATATGTTTAATCGAAAGACATTATTTGATTTTTATTAGGATTGACGGATTCTGCGGCGATTCTGAACAAGAAACATCTGAACGAAAGTAATCATATGGAAAATATGTCGGAACTGAATTGACGATAAAATTTGAAAAATAGTCACTTCAAATGGAACCGAACAACACAAATTGTTCCGAAATTTAATTAATGACAAGATCTGAAAATGTAAAAATGCAACTGCCAAAGTTTACTCAACGATCGAGTACTTAGGAACTATAGCAAAGATACACCCTAGAATTTAATCAACAATGTTTTTCTAGAAATTACGGCTAAAAAAACATATGCAGAATTTAATTGACAATACAAATCTGGAAACTGTAACAAATTGAAAGATAATCGAAAGATAACGCGTTTGTTTGTTTGTATGCATGAGGGCCTTCCAGTAGTTGAGCACTAGTATTTATAGCACCTATGACATGATCACTCGAGAGCAGTTCTTCTATGGTTTTAACCATGCTCCCACATCTCTAATAATTTCTAATAATCCTGAAGCCATGATCTTATCTTTAGGTGGTTACTCCTTCAAAATCTCACCTTGATCTTTCACCATGATCTGTTGGACTCCATTGCTCTTTCTGCGAGTGACTTCAAATTAGAATAGGGTAACCACTTCTTAGTGCCCTTTAGACATCTAACCTTTGTTTGGTATCTCAATCAGTAACCTATCATTCCTTTTTCATCAATATCCATGCAAATTAGTCTTGCTATGACAATCGTCAATCATATGATATTGTTTATCAACAACGGATTTACGATCATCGATAACTATTAGTATCAACGGAAGAAGAACATTCTAAGTGTAAAAACTTAACACAGGTGAACATATTAGTGCCAAAACTTCCAAAAGGTACACTCAAATGTTACTTTTTTTTTTTATAATTAAATTTGGACACTTAAGTGCTAACTCCGGTGAGACTTACGGAAATTCAACGTAATATTATTTTAAGACTCTTTTTTTTTTTTTTTTTTCTTTCTTTTTTCATTCTTACTAGGTTCAAAACTCTTTCTTTACATTAAAAACCTTTCACATTGCTTTCCGAAGAAACTCGAAAGCAGGATTGAAGTATTCTAAGATAAAGCAAAAGATTCATAGGCAAATCGAAAAATCTTTTCTGCTTGGTTCGCCGTTCATACGTATACATCCGTACGTGTAAACATCGAGGAGGTGGAAGGAACGGACTGCAACTCAGTCGGAGTGGAAATATCTCCTGTTCACTGATTGGGGATAACACGAGGGAAAAACAGCCAGACGAACCCGGAAAAATCAAGCCGAGGAATGGGAATGAGCACTCCATGATCATCAATTCAATGGGGTCCTGAGCAATTGCAGCTGTGCAATTTCTGGCACGACTTAACATCAACAGATGTCATGAGATCAACAAAAATCTTTGCCTTCAATAATCGTCCCGTCGCAATCTCGGTGGCGAATCTTGCATGAATGGTCACGAGTAGCTCAATACAAGGAGGAACCCACCAGCGTGTGAGTGAATCATCTTTCTCCTCCCATTAATTGAGGTGGACACGACCATATGGATTTGTGGGGTTGGTGTGTGTTTGCAACATGTCTCTAACATGATGTTTGGGACCACAAGAGGAAACCCTCATGCAATGTGACAGAACTAAGGCCGTCAAATGGGTGGATCGGGTCGGGTTTGAGTCGGGTCGAAAATGATCCGACCCATATTGACCCATTTAACCCGTTTTAACTCATTTTTCATATAACGTAAATTTGACGACCCACACCGGACCTAACCCATACCCGACTCGACCTAACTTATATTATCGAAACACATAAATATTTAACTCAATCTAAGAAAACTCACTCCCACCCGTTTAATCCACTTTGAGCTCTTCACACACACACACACACACACACACACACACACACATATATATATATTTACGTATGTATGTTACTTGAAAAAAACTTCACATCAAATTAAAAAAGTAAATTAAACAATGAAAATTAGTAAATAAAAAAAAAAGTGAAAAACTTTAACCTGAAATACTTTTGAAAAATTCTTGATTAGAAAAAGTTTGATTAGTTAATGATTGACATGAAAATAATATTTGTTTATAACAAATCTTCTAGGATGTGAGAATGCGTAACTTTTTAATTGTGATTTACCAAATTAAAAGTTATATTATAATGTTTAGAATTTCTATTTCGATATTGATTGAATTTCGATCTAAACAACATCAAGCTTCCTCTAAAAGTACTTCTCCGATATGTATATGGATATCTATCTATCAAAAATTAAAAAAAAAAAAAATCAAATTTTTTTTATTATTTCTTTCTTTCTTCTTCTTCTTCTTCCTTCTTCTTCCCCCTTCTTCCTCCATCAGCGACGACCGACCCAAGCTCGTCGACCCGAGCTTCGTCGCGGATGACGAGATTGCGGCTCGCCAAATCTAGCGAGCTCAAGCTAGGCCAAAGCTGGTGAGCTTGTTGATGATTGGCGAGGCTCGGTCGTCGCTGTGCTGGCCATCAAATAAGGAAGGAGGAAGAATAAAGAATAAAGAAATATGGAAAATAATTCTAATTTCGATTTTTATTAAAAAAATAAAACATTTTTATAAAGTTAAAAGGGGGATGTTGGGTTGGAAATGAGTATTTTAGTCCAACTCATTTAAGACCCATTTAACTAATTTCTTTAAAATGTACATGACTTATATATGACCAATTTCAAAATGTAAGTGATCTATATATGACTCATTTATGTTTTAAATGATTAAAATATTATATTGGTGCTGATTTGAGTCCTATAACAATGAAATTGTCAATGAAATCTTTGCATCTAATCTACATGCCCAATGATGGGACGAGTTATATAGTGTGGTGGAAACACCACTAATCGACACGTGGTATGATTGATCAATCAAAATTACAATGAATATGCGCATGGCGCAGCGTGCAATTTATGACTGCAAAGAAGGGCAATTGATTTATTGCACCATCTGCTCATCGTCACGTGTTATATCCGTTACATAAAATACTTTCTTTAATTAACTGTGATACTTAAGTTCATTTTTTCCCCATTTTTAAGGAATGTTTACGATCTTTTGCGTACCACGACCGTGTACAAGAAAAAGTAATACTACCTCCTTTGTACTGGTGATTAATTGACCGGAGGCTCAATGGTTTTCTGCCAGCTACAATCGGCCCTGCCTTATCCAGGACCAGAAACAGGACAGGTACAAAAACCAGATTCTTCTATCTAATTTCATCCAGTCCATTCAAGGCTTGGTGATTGTTGCCTGTCCAATCCATTTCAAACCTGGCTAATTAGATCATGTCTTTTTCTTCTCCCGCTACATTCCAGGTTGGCCGATTGTTATCGTACCTCATGATTTTTCTTTTTTATCCATTTCGATGCATTTCCCTTTTCTTTTTCGAAAACTCAAAAAAAAAAAAAAAAGGAGAAAAAAAAAGTCTTAGCCGAGATAATTCTGGGGCGTAATGTCGAAAGCTAATTAGATGGTCCATAAGATCTATAAACATATTTTTATTATGGGCAAGAAATGTAAAATATAGCTAAATTAGGAAGATTTTGGGACACACCGATTTTTGGGGAATTTTATTAATTGCTCTTAACTTATTGTGAGGAAACCAATTCAATCTTAGATTTTTCAATTTTGTCCATTTAACCATAAATCTTTTATGCAAATTTTTAATATAATCATTTCAGTCTATCCATGCCGGAAATTGCTAAAGTGGCAGTTCAATTATCACTGGCCATCCTCCTTTGATACAAACACTAATCCTATTTACACTTTAAAGATCCAGTTGCAAGATATTGTTACTAGAATGTGGACTAGCGGTGTGAACTTTGTACACACGCCATAATTTAATAAGCGACGTGGATCTAGATACTAAAAGTAAAAACATGCCAAAATTTAATCAATGACGCTAATCTATAAACTATAACTATAATGTAGAAATCGAAAGATAAAATGCTTATTTGTTTGTACGTGAGGGGTTTTCCAGTAGTTGAGGATTAGTATTTATAGTGCTCGTGACATAATCACTCTAGAGTAGTTCTTCTGCGCTTTTAGTCATCCTTCCATGTCTTCGTTAATCTCGATTCCATGATCTTATCTTTAGGTCGTTATTCCTTTAGAACTGAGCCTTGGTCTTCCCCCTTTATCTCTTCTACGTGATCTGCTGGGCTCCATTGCTCTTTCTTTTAGATTAGAATATCGTAACTTGTTTCTTGGCACCCTTCATACATCTAATCTTGGTTCAGTATCTCAATAGGTAACGTATCATTCCTTTTTCCTTCTATATCCTTGTTGATTAGTCTTGCTATGACAATCATCAACTATACATTGAGGTATATCAACAGTCAATTTATGGTCATCGATTTAAATTAATATTGACTACTCTTTCAATCGTCATATATAATACTGATGATCAGTTATCTTTAAGCCACATGTTTACTTATGTTGATGACCTAGTTAAATTATGGTGCAAACAGTGTCTCATCAAATTTTGTTAAGTCCATTTTCAGCCAAAACAAGAAAAGTTTAATACAAGCATTATTAATGTTAATAATAGATTATGTATATATATACGACCCATTTTCAAGCAATTTAAAATTGAAACAATGCAGATATAATTGCTTAACTTAGTATTACAAGGGAAATTACCAAAAAAGTCAAAAACCTATTGTAATTATACTAATTTAGTCTTGAACTTTTTTTTTTCACCAATTCAATCATAAATCTTTTACATTAGTACCAATTTAGTTTGTTCGGACAATTTTGGTTGGCTAGCGTTGATATGGACACCATCCGACAAACGCTAACATGACAATTTTTAATAATATTTCTTTTTTTTTTTAATTTTTCATAATTTTTTTTTCTTTTTTCGCTTTCTTTTTCTTTTTCCTTTTCTTTTTTCTCTTCTTCCTCTTTTGGCTTCTCTTCCCTGCAGTGGCCGACAAGGGCTGTGAAGCCCTCACAGACCATTGACAAGGGTTTAGCCTCCTAGATTTCGACGCGGCCTAGGGGTTGCAGTGAGGTTAGCCTCACCATGGCCTTGCCGCGGGCGAAGGAGGCCTCCCCCGCGGCTAGCAAGGCCTTGGCTACCTTCACCAAGGCTTGGGCAAAGGTCGCCATGGCCTCGCCAGCCATGGGCAAGGCCATGATCTGGACGAGGCCAAGCAAGATCGCTACTTTTGCCAGCAGCTAGCAAGGGCTTCACGACCTTGGCCTAGCGGCCAGTGACTTGCCGGCCACTATGGGGAAAAGAAGCCAAAGGAGGAAGAGAGAAAAAAGAAAAGGAAAAGAATAAAAAATTTTAAAAAATAAATTATTATTAAAAAATTTCCATGTTAGCAATGCCGACTTGCATCCATGTTAGCGTCACATGGATTGAATTGGCATAATTACAAAATATTTAGAACTGAATTGGCAAAAAAAAAAAAAAGAGTTTAAAACTGAATTGACACAATTACAATGTTAATAACATTTTTCGGTAATTCTCCCTCATACACAGGTTCACATTTTGCATTCTCATTTTTACTTAGCATGTTGTTCATGTTATTCTATCTAACGTCCTACCTCAGATCATTTGTTCGATACAATTAGGTGGGCAATTTGTGTTGCGTGTCAAAAGGTTATCTTAGGTGGGAGAAATATATACTATATACAAATGCAATCGGCCTGTCTGATAGCTTAAATTTTTAGTAGAAATAATTTATTGAAACAATTAAAATCTAACACGATGCTCATTTGAATCCTATAACAATGAAATGGTCAATGAATTATCTACATCTAACCTACATGCCCCAATTATGGGGCAAGGTATATAGTGCGGTGGAAACATCACCAATTGACACGTGGTATGATTGACCAATCAAAAGTACGATGCATGTGCGCATGACATAGGGTGCGGTTCACGATCGCAAACAAGGGCGATTGATCGATCATACCACAAATTTACCGTCATGTGCTATATCCGTCATATTAAATAATTTCTTCAATTACCTCACGTGACAAGTAAGTCTTTTTTTTTTCTTTTTCTTTTTTCATATTTATTTACGGATCTTTCGCTCACCACGACCGTGGATAAAAAAAGAAGAAGTAATAATGCTTTCTTTGTACGTTGTGATTAGCCTTTCGCCGCTATAACTACATGAAATTGACCGGAGGCTCAATCGTTTTTTGGCAGCCACAATCGGCCTACCTTCTCCAGGACCAGAAACAGGACAGCGTCAAAAACCATATTCTTCTAACTTCATCCAATCCATTGAAGGCTTGGCGATTGTTTTCTGTCCAATCCATTTCAAGAACCTGGCTAATTAGATTAATGTCTTCTTCTCCCGCTGCATTCCAGCTTGGCCGATTCTAAACGTACCTCATGATTTTTCTTTTTTATCCATTTGGATGCATTTCCCTTTTCTTTTTGGAAAATTAAAAAAAAAAAAAAAAAAAGAAGTCTCAGGTGAGATAATTCTGGTGGGTCACGTCGAAAGCTAATTTGATGGTCCCGAAGATCTATAAACATATATTTATTATAGGAAGATTTTGAGGCATACCGAATTTTGGGGAAATTTTACCCAAATATCCTAAACTTATTGTGGAAAGGCCAATTCAGTCTTGAACTTTTTAATTTTGCACATTTAATCATAAATTTTTATGTGAAATTCTAATATACTTATTCTAGTTAATTCATGCCAGAAATTATAAAAGCGGCAGTCCAATTATCACCGGCCATCCTCCTTTGATACAAGTAGCAATCCTATTTATTATTTCAAAGATCCGGTTACAAGATACTATTACTAGAATGTAGACTTGCAGACTGCCAATGTGAACTTTGTATAGCCCTTCCAGAAGATGAAGATGATTACCCTTTGGTGAAGAAGAAAAAGGAAATAGCTCGATATCTTTTCTACTAGAGATACACAGATGGAGATTCTTCCATAGGTCCTCTTGATAAAGACGATAGGAGGTACCGACAATTTTTGCTAAAAATTGACCGGAAAGACTATATTGGAATTTTGCATAAAGGTTCTTAGACTAAATAAAATTGAAAAATTTAGGACTGAATTGACATCCGTACAATATGTTTAGGACTTATTAGACTCATACATGTGCATGTCTAAGTTCTTTTTCCACTTGCAAAAGAGGAAGAAAAGTGAAAAAAAGATGACATTCGAGGAAATTAATTTAATAAATGAAGATTTGGGGTACTGAGAAATAACTAATTTTGTTGTACGATGAGAAAGACTAAACCTAAAATTTGAAAATCTTGGAGATTTAATGATTCGCCTTGTTATCTTAAATTACTTTTCAATGGCAAATTTATTTCTTTGATAAGGTTGTACGGTGATGTCCATCTTGATATTATGCATGGGTTTTAATAAAACATTATTGTAAAAGCTTAAATGTAGGAATTATTGTTTAAATATTTGTACTTCTTTTTTTCTGCCGCGGTTCCGTCTATACATACATGTACTAAATTGATTATGTTGCAAATACTCAATCGTTTATGTCGCAATCATATTGCATTGAGCCGCACATTGTTATCCATGGAATCCCTTCTAACACAATCTTTCTTTCTTTCTTTCTTTATTAATCCATTCTTACTAGGTTCAAAACTCTCTTTAAATACTAACCTTTCACATAGCTTCCCGAAAAAACTCGAAAATAGGATTCAAGTATTGTAAGATAAAGCAAAATATCCATAGACAAATCGAATTATATTTTCTGCTTGGTTCTAACGCATATACGGACATCCGTTCATACGTACCCATCCATACGTGTAAATGTCGAGAAGGTGGAAGGAAGGGTGGGGACTGTGGCTCAGTCGGAGTCGAAATATCTTCCGTTCACTCTTTCGGGATAACGCGAGGGAAAAACACCTCGGACGAACCCTAAAAAATCAAGCTGAAGAATGGGAATGAGCACTTCATGATCATCAATTCAATGGGGTCCTCAGCAAATGCAACCATGCAATTTCTTGCAAGACTTGACATCAATAGATGTCATGAGATCAACAAAAGTCTGGACCTTCAATAATCGTCATGTTGCAATCGCAGTGGCGGACCTTGCACGATAAGAATGGTCACGAGTAGAGCTCAATACCAGAAGGAACCCACCACCGTACGAATGAATCATCTTCCTCATCCCATTAATTAAGGGGGACGCAACCATATGGATTTATGCGGCTGTGTGTTCGCAACATGTCCCTAACATGATATGCGGGACCACGAGAGCAAGCCATTGGCATATCTTCTAGTCATCCATGTACAAATGGAACTAACACGAGAATAACATCACTATTGATATTACACTGTAGTAAAGTCGATGCTAACCAAAAATCTAGTGGGAGCTGTCACAAGACTTTGCCTCAGATGTTTCATGGACATCTCCGCGGCAGGAGATAGACATCAAAGGTCTGAACCTTGACTTCAAGAGAAGATGGCAAAAAAAAATCTTGAGTTTCGGGACCAGTTATATACAAACAAGATTAAGTTTTAGACAGCGCATTGACGATGACACGGAACCATGGCCGCCATTCACTTCCGATACCAGAAATTAACCTGATAAATTGCACGGGAAGCCGCATTCAATAACCATTTCGTCGTGTGCCAGGGCAAGTGAGAGGGAACTGGGGACAGTTTCAGTCCTGATGCGGTATGTGTCTAAGAGACCTGATTCATTGACTGTAGCTTCCCTTAATGGTCGGCAAAACAGAACTTAACGAAACTTTTATGCCTCCAGATGTCTGCTTAAAGAGTCATGTACTTGGTCTGTCAAAGGGATGATATAAGAGCCTCTAGTTCCTGTAAATTATTGATCATGTGTCCACTTCTTCCCTTGGAAGTTCAAGTTGTGAACTATCTTATGCTAGCATTACTGATAGATAGAATACACGCATGCCTCTTGGTCGTGTAAGAACCAGACATCAAGGGGGAAAAGGCACAACTGAATGAACACACACAGAGAGAAGAAAGAGGCGTTCACACAAAAACAGAATAAGGTCTTGGACCTCATCGAAAAAGAAAGAACATATCATGAAAAAAAGGGGTTGGGCGAGACAGGATAAAGCACAGCATCAAGGACATCGGTAGTGGACTTCAAAAGCGAACTGATTCAGGATGACTAATTCGCCTAGAATCCAAGATAGTTGAACGACAAAAACAATAAATGGCTCTGGGGAGTGCCATTGAAATGACTGGCCAAAATAGAAAGAGAATTGACCTAATGGAAATCCCAGAAAAAGAAAACAAGAGAGAGAAGGAAAAAGAAATGCCCTCTCTTCATTTTCCCCTGGGGCCCTGGTACCACTCGCCTAGCATCAAACTACAAGAAATTTATGGCTTGGAAACTTCCCAAACATATGTCCTCTAGAACCTTGCGGCACAGGATGACTTGTTGTGCATCAGAATTCTTTGGTCAAAAAGGCCTTAAGAGTACGGTTTTAGCAGGATGTTAAAAATTGGTCCCGATAGAGTAAAGAATGAAAGAGACATTGTAAGGGGACTGAATACCTGCATTTCCTAATATCCAGCCTAGACCCACTTTATCAAATAACTAGAAGACCTAAATTGTTCGGTCATTTCTTGCCCTAGGTTTCGTGCCTGACAGGACCTTTTCCTCAAAGGGAGCTTACCGAAACCAGTCGCTTACCTGACGGAGATTGTACTCTACTTTGAAAGAGGCTTAGCATCTCTTTAGGGTTTGATTAGACTGTGACCATCCTTCCCTAGTTCCTCTTTCAGCCAGGCACCTTATCTTCCAAGCTTCACAATCAACGGGTGATGTATGGCGTCGTGCCAAACCAGGCTGCAGCATTTCCCTCTACGAGCCTGCATAGATTGCGAGTTGCCTTTTGATCGTTTGGTGAAGACTCTAGTCATTTCTGGGGGGGTCCTCAATTATAAGGCCTTTCTCTAACATCAGCTGCCAAATCTATCTTTCGCAACGGGTCCCCACAGCATCGATTGCTCCGCCGGAGACGTTAACATGAGACGGGAATGCTCGGGAAAATACCGCGAAAGCAAAGAAAAAGTGTTTCTTCCATGCACGAATTGCCATCCTTTCTTGGGCAAACGGGCGGGTCTGGTTGCACTCTGGGCACATTCCAAGTGCACATTCCAAGTGCAAGAAAAACTTCCCACTGAAAGGAGAGAAATTAATGGTCTTTCACCGACTGATAAACCACTAAGAACAAGTGAAAAAGAAATATCCACATGACATGTCTATTATGTATTTTTCCCTACTATTATTACCAGTCATATCTCATCGTGATCATGGTTTATTTTTGTCATAACTAACTAGTTATATATATATATATGATAAAGATCTCAGTTTGCAATAATTACCTACACTGTGGGGTTGTGCCTACAGTGCGTAAATCCATCGGATTTAGCATTAGATATATGGACCACTAAAAAGAAATCACACACCACTTCTTATCGATAACGATGCTCGCCTGATGTGAAAACCAGACTTTAATATGAAGATGAAATTGCTTTGTCAAAAGATCTCTATGTTCCACTGAATAAATATCTTTCCAAAACAAAATGGACATCGACTGCAATTGCAATGTATCTAGGATGTGCGCTACTGGTTGAAGTACAAGTTGCCCCCACATATCCAAAGAGCAAAAATATCTCAACTAATGTATAGTAAAGGAAATGACTTTACCGACGTGATCCATGGGGTTATGCAAGCGGTGGGCAAATCCATCGGATTCATCACACACCACACAAGCAACATGATCTCCATTCAAGTGTCCTCACTAATAATGATGCCTGCCTGACAAGAAAGTCAAACGTTAATGTCGAGATGAAATCACTCTACTGGAAGATCCCTTTCTCTTCGGTCGAATAAATAGCTTTGCCGACAAAATGCGCATCAACTACAATTGCAAAATATCTTGGATGTGTGCTGCTAATTGAAGCACAAGTTACCTCCACATATCCAAAAAGCAAAAAATATCTCAACTCCCAATTGAAAAGGATCAGAAATCGGACGTGTTCCTCGAGTTGCGGGGGTAGGGACCCATGTGACACTCCTTATTCATCCATCCATCGCGTGAATTTGCATACGTTGGCGCGGGAGATATCAGGCTTTTCGATGAACCACGATGGGGAGTTCCGTGGTGCTGGGCCATTGGAAGGGATTTTGATATCCCCCCCTTGTGGAAATAAATGCTCCGCCGGGACCACCCCCACGCATGTGTCCGGCCAGAACTTGACTTCACGACAAAATATGTTTAATCGAAAGACATTATTTGATTTTTATTAGGAAAGACGGATTCTGCGGCGTGAACAAGAAATATCTGAACGAAACTCATCATATGAAAAATATGTCGAAATTTAATTGACGATAAAATTTGAAAAATAATCACTTCAAATGGAACCAGACAACACAAATTGTTCCGAAATTTAATTAATGACAAAACCTAAGAATGTAAAAATGCAGCTGCCAAAATTTACTCAATGGTTGAGCACTTAGGAACTATAGCAAAGATACACCTTAGAATTTAATCAACGATGCATATCTAGAAATTACAGTTAAAAAACATATGCAGAATTTAATTGACAACACAAATCTGGAAATTGTAACAAATTGAAAGATAATTGAAAGATAACATGTTTGTTTGTTTGTATGCACGAGGGCCTTCCAGTAGTTGAGCACTAGTATTTATAGCGCCTATGACATGATCACTCGAGAGCAGTTCTTCTGTGGTTTTAACCATGCTCCCATATCTCCAATAATTTCTAATAATCCTGAAGCCATGATATTATCTTTAGGTGGTTATTCCTTCAAAATCTCACCTTGATCTTTCACCATGATCTGTTGGACTCCATTGCTCTTTCTGCGAGTGACTTCTAATTAGAATAGGGTGACCATTTCTTAGTGCCCTTTAGACATCTAACCTTTGTTCAGTATCTCAATCAGCTAACTCCGATGAGACTTACTAGAAATCCAGCGTAGCATTATTTTAAGACCCTTTCTTCCTTTCTTTCTTTTTTCATTCTTACTAGGTTCAAAACACTTTCTTTATATACCAACCTTTCCCATTGCTTTCCCAAGAAACTCGAAAGCAGGATTGAAGTATTCTACGATAAAGCAAAAGATTCATAGGCAAATCGAAATATGTTTTCTGTTTGGTTCGCCCATTCGTGTAAACATCGAGGAGGTGGAAGGAAGGGACCGCAACTCAGTCGGAGTGGAAATGTCTCCTGTTCACTGATTGGGGATAACACGAGGGAAAAACACCCGGACGAACCCGGAAAAATCAAGCCGAGGAATGGGAATGAGCATTTTATGATCATCAATTCAATGGGGTCCTGAGCAATTGCAACCATGCAATTTCTGGCACGACTTAACATCAACAGAAGTCATGAGATCAACAAAAATCTTCCTCCTCCCATTAATTGAGGGGACGCAACCATATGAATTTGTGGGGTTGATGTGTGTCAGCAACATGTCTCTACCATGATGTTTGGGACCACAAGAGGAAACCCTCATGCAATGCGACAGAACTAGGGCCGTCAAATGGGTGGATCGGTTCGGATCGAAAATGATCCATATTGACCAATTTAACCCGTTTTGACCAATTTTTCATGTAATGTAAATTTGACGACCCACATTGGACCTAACCCATACCCGACTCGCCCCGACCCAATATTATCGAAACACATTAATATTTAACTCAATCTAAGAAAACTCACTCCCACCCATTTAATCCACTTTAAGCTCTTCACACACACGTGCGCACAGTGTGTGTATATATATAAGTATGTATGTTACTTGAAAAAAACTTCACATCAAATTAAAAAAGTAAATTAAACAATGAAAATTAGTAAATAAAAAAAAAAAGTGAAAACTTTAAACCGAAATACTTTTGAAAAATTCTTGATAAGAAAAAGATTGATTAGTTAATGATTGACATGAAAATAATATTTGTTTATAACAAATCTTCTAGCATGTGAGAATGCGTAACTTCTTAATTATGATTTATCAAATTAAAAATTATATTATAATGTTTAGAATTTCTATTTCGATAGTGATTGAATTTAGATCTAAACAACATCAAGCTTCCTCTAAAAGTACTTCTCAAGTATGTACTTTGGCTATCTATCTATAAAAAAAAAAAAAAATTAAAAAAAAATTAAAAATTATTTTTAAATTTTTAAATTTTTTATTATTATTTATTTTCTTCTTTTCTTCTTTTCTCTTTTCTTTCTTCTTCTTCCTTCTTCTCCCCTTCTTCCTCCATCAGTGGCAACCGACCCAAGCTCGTCGGCCCGAGCTCCGTCGCGACCAGCGAGCTTGCAGCTCGCCAAATCCAAGCAAGCCCGAGCTCGGCCAAAGCCGGGAAGCTCGTAGCTTGCTAGATCCAAGCAAACTAGAGCTCTATTGCGGCTAATGAGCTCACGGCTCACCAGATCCAGCAAGCCCAAGCTAGGCCAAGGTCAACAAGCTCGCGGCTCGCCAGATCCAAGCGAGGATAGAGCTCGCCGATGATTGGTGAGGCTCTGTCGTCGTTGTGCCAGCCATCGGCTAAGGAAAGAGGAAGAAGCAAGAAAAAAGAAAAAAAGAAAAAAGAAATATAAAAATATTTATAATTTCGATTTTTGTAAAAAAAAAAAAACATTTTTTTTTTAAAGTTAAAGGGGGAAGTTGGGTTTTTGGTCAGTCATACTCTACACTCAAAACATTTTTATAAAGTTGGCGTGGGAGTCGAAACCCACTCCCGAAATGTCACCCTATCCCCCGAGAAGGAAATTTAACCTCACCTCCCCTTCCATATTAGTCCAGGTGGTTAGGGGAAGTTGGGTTGGAAATTAGTTTTTTAGTCCAACTCATTTAAGACCAATTTAACTAATCTCTTTAAAATGTACATGACTCATATATGACCCATTTCAAAATGTAAGTGATCTATATATGATCTATTTATGATTTAAATGATTAAAATATAATATTGGTGCTCATTTGAGTCCTATAACAATGAAATTGTCAATGAATTCTCTGCATCTAATCTACATGCCCAATGATGGGACGAGTTATATAGTGCGGTGGAAACACCACTAATCAACACGTGGTATGATTGATCAATCAAGATTGCAATGAATATGCGCATGGCGTAGGGTGCAATTTATGATTGCAAAGAAGGGCAATTGATTTATCGCACCATTTGCTCACTGTCACGTTTTATATCCGTTGTATAAAATACTTTCTCTAATTAACTGTGATACTTAAGTTCTTTTTTTTTTCCTTTTTAAGGAATATTTAGGATCTTTCTCGTACCACGACCGTGTACAAACCGTGTACAAAAAAAGTAATACTACTTCCTTTGTACTTGTGATTAATTGACCGGAGGCTCAATGGTTTTCTGCCAGCCACGATCGGCCCTGCCTTATCCAGGACCAGAAACAGGACATCTATCTAATTTCACCCAATCCATTCAAGGCTTGGTGATTGTTGCCTGTCCAATCCATTTCAAATCTGGCTAATTAGATAGTCTTCACCGACCAAAAAAAAATCAGATTGTCTTCTTCTCCCGCTACATTCCAGGTTGGCCGATTCTTAACGTACATCATGATTTTTCTTTTTTATCCATTTGGATGCATTTCCCTTTTCTTTTTCAAAAACTCAAAAAAAAAAAAAAAAAAAAAAAAAAACTCTTAGCCGAGATAATTCTGGGGCGTAATGTCGAAAGCTAATTAGATAGTCCATAAGATCTATAAAAATATATTTATTATGGGCAAGAAATGCAAAATATAGCTAAATTAGGAAGATTTTGGGACACACCCATTTTTGGGGAAATATTATTCAATTACTTTTAACTTATTGTGAGGAAGCTAATTCAGTTTTAAATTTTTTAAATTTTGTCCATTTAACCATAAATCTTTTACGCAAAATTCTAATATAGTCATTTCAATCTATCCATGCCGGAAATTGCTAAAGTGGCAATCCAATTATCACTGGCCATTCTCTTTTGATACAAATACTAATCCTATTTACTACTTCAAAGATCCAGTTACAAGATGGTGTTACTAGAATGTGGACTATCGGTGTGAACTTTGTACGGCCCTTCCCGAAGATGAAGATGACCCTTCGGTGAAGAAGAACAAGCAAAATGCTTGACGTCCTTTCTACTAGAGATACCTAGATGGAGATTCTTCCATAGGTCCTCTCGGTGAAAACGGTGGGAAGTACCGGCAATATTTGACAAAAATTTACCACAAGGACCACGTTGGAATTTCAAACAAAGGTTTTTGAATTAAATTGACAAAATTGAAAAGTTAATGACTAAATTGACATCCGTACAATAGGTTTATGATTGATTAGACTCATACATGTGTATGCATAAGTTCCTTTTCCACTTGGAAAAGAGAAAGAAAAGTGAAAAAAGAAAGATAACATTGGAAGAAATTAATTTAATAAATGAAGATATTTGGGTTATCGAGAAATAACTAAATTGGGTATATGATGAGAAAGCCTAAACCTCAAATTTGAAAAAAATCTTAGAGATTTAATGAATCACGTTGTTATCTTAAATTACTAGTGAACGACGATTTTATTTTTTTGATAAGGTTGTACGGCGATTATCCATCTTGATATTATGCATGGGCTTTAACAAAAGCATAATTGTAAAAGCTTAAATGTTGGAATTATTGTCAAAATCTTTATACTTCTTTTTTTTCTGCCACGGTAATGTCTATACATACATATACTCAATCGTTTATGTCGCAATCATATTGCATTGACCTGTACATTGTTATGCATGGAATCCCTTCCGATACAATCTTTCTTTCTTTCTTACTAGGTTCAAAACTCTTTCTTTATATACCAACCTTTCACCTTGCTTTCCGAAGAAACTCGAAAACAGGATTTAAGTATCGTAAGATAAAGCAAAAGATCCATAGACAAATCGAATTATCCTTTCTGCTTGGTTCTAATGCATATATTGACATCCGTTCATACGTACGCATCCATACGTGTAAATATCGAGGAGGCAGAAGGATGGGCGGGGACTTGCGGCTCAGTCGGAGTCGAAATATCTTCTGTTCACTGAATCTTTGCCTTCAATAATTGTCTCGTCGCAAACTCGGTGGCGGATCTTGCGTGATAAGAATCGTCGTAGCTCAATACAAGGAGGAACCCGCCGGCGTATGAGTGAATCATCTTCCTCCTCTCGTTAACTGAGGGGTACACAACCATACGGATTTGTGGGGTTGGTGTATGTTAGCAACATGTCTCTAACATGATGCATGGGACCACAAGAGGAAACCCTCATGCAATGTGACAAAACTTTGGCATGTCTTCTACTCATCCATACATAAATGGAACTAACACAAGAATAATATCACCCATCGATAATACATTGTAATGAAGTCAATGCTAACCAAAATTCTTGTGCGAGCTGTCACAAGACTTTGCCTCAGGAGTTCCATGGACATCTACTGCCGCAGGATAGAGATATCAAAGGTCTGAACATTGACTTCAAGAAGGTGAGCAAAAAAATCCTAGGAGTTTCAGGACCAGTAATATACAAAACAAAGATAAAGATTCAAACAGTGCACGAGCAAACGCAAATCGACAATGGTACAGAACCATGGCCGTCGTTCTCTTCCGATACCAGATATTAACCTGGTATGTGGCACAGGAAACCCACATTCAATCACCGTTTCGTCAGGGCAACTGACAGAGAACTGGGGACCGCTCCAGTCCTGATGTGGTATGAGTCTACTGAGACCTCACTCATTGACTGTAGCTTACCTTAATGGTCGGCAAAACGGAATCTACGAAACTTTTGTGCCTCCAAATGTCTGTTTAAAGAGTCAAGTACTTGGTCTGTCGAAGGGATGATATAAGGGCCTCTAGTTCGTGTAAATTATTGATCATGTGTCCGCTTCTTCCCTGGGAAGTTGAGAACTATTTTATGCTAGCATGACCGATAGGTAGAATACATGCATGCCTCTCACTCGTGGAAGAACCAGACATCGAAGGGGAAAAGGCACAACAGAATGAACACACAAAGGGACAGAGAAGAAATAGGCGTTCAGACAAAAACAGAATAGGACTTGGGCCTCGTCGAAAAAGAAAGAACGTCTCATGAAAAAAAAGGAGTTGGGCTAGATAGGACAAAGCACAGCTTCAAGGAGATTGGCAGTGGAACTCACAAGCGAACTGATTCAGGATGACTAATTCGCCTAGAATCCAAGATAGTTGAACAACCGAAAATACCAGAACAAGAAAACAAGAGAGAGAAGGAAAAAGAATGCCCTCTCTTCATTTTCCCATGGGGCTTTGATACTACTCGCCTAGCATCAAACACCAAGAAAGTTATGGCTTGGAAACTTCCCACACATATGTCTCCTAGAACCTTGCAGCATGGGATGACTTCTTTTTGGATAATTAACTAGACGTAAAGCTCATTATACCTGCAAGACCAGCTTAAGACCTAACTTACAGAGGTGAAGAAGCAAGTAGAACCTGACATACCCAATAAACTGAGTTATTACTAAACCATAAAGCAACTAGTTCCATAAATATGGAACCACAAATCATTCTGGAATGATGTCCTCTTGATATAGACCATAACAAAACTGATAAACAGCTTGGTAGCTTCAGATTTCTTTGAAAACTTCAATGGAGGCCATTCAGTCATAAGCAGTTTCAAGATGCCTTGACAGAAAACCTGCAAAGTCAAATATATTTCAAAAAATGGTCAGGTAAACTGTTTGGTAGCTTCAAATTATCAATAATGAAATTATATTTTCTTGTTTTTAAAGAAAAACAAGACAAGTAGCAAGACAGAAGTAGTCCATCCATGCGGAAGGGATTGGCATTTAAATCTCACCTTTGACCCAATCTGGTGAAGAAGTAAATGCACCAGTAAGGCTAATCTGAGATCCTGTTCTCCAAGCGTTAATTAAACTTGCTGATAGTCAGGGACCTTTTAAACTGTCTTCCTTGTTCATAACCATCTCAAGGCAAGCTTCAGATGAAGATTCCATCCATAACCAGAGAAAAGCAATAAAGAAGTTCACAGATGAAATGATGGGCTACAGCTCATTGAGACATTGATTTACAACACCATCTAGACTGATTATAAATCTTCAGACTCTTCTTCAGTCCCCGTGTAGTCATTTATTGGTTGGTATTTTATTGATTGCAAGAAGTTGAAGTATGCATATTTCATATCAAACTGCATATCATACCCTGAAAAATGCACTTGTTATTTAGCACCTGAAGATCATCATGAAATTTGTCGCTCTTTTGCAATAATCACTATGAAGTTAATTGAAGAAATGATGAAATACTGCATCCTTACAATAATTAACAGCAATGGTGAGTCCTGTGTCATCTGGAGTTGTTTGACATAATGAAACCACATACTTGGTCTGCAACAGAGTCATGTGAGTATTAGATAGGCCACACTAGTCAGCATTACACTCAACCACAGGAACACCATTGATCTGGGCATAATATCATAAACATGAACAACTAAACACCAGTTCTCCCCAAACTCGCCACACACAAATGTGATTCTCAGAAAGGGAAAGAAAATTGAAGCTGGCACATTATCTCTAGATCCATATATATAACCAGAAAAGCCGATCCCATACACCAAGATGACTTTTGCTATCTAAGTATCAATTTAACGACTGACTACGTCTCAGAAGTAAATCTGACAGAATTTCTGAATTTGCATGTCTGGTTTAACTTTTACTTTTTCTTTTTTGCTAGATCAGAAGTTATGGGTTAATGCACTTTTTTTTGCAAACCAATACCGCAGAAACTTTCATAACATATGAACTTTGGCATGTGATTAACATATAATATTTTCAGTTTTGGCGTTAAAACAGAAAGTACCTTTTACTTTTAATTAATCCCAAATGAACTGGCCTCAACAGATACACCCCAAGAAGAAGAATGCTCTGATGCAGTTTTCCTCTCCTCAGTTTCAAAAACATATTGAACCATAACTTATCTAAAGAAAAAAAAATATCTAGACACTTTGTATCACAATCCCCTGTATGATAACTTTGGGACACCTCTATCTGATAGCATGACACAGATTGTAAATCAACTCTGCAGCCTTGAAGTTTTGTTGTTCAAAGCTATCTTTCATTAGAAGCAGGAATGGCCAGCAGGCCCACATCTAAACAATGATTGATTACTAATTGATAACACTTTCTGTCCATAAACATGCACTAAAACGACCAAGCATGTCTCCAACTAAGCTAAAACGTTAAAATTACGAAACTTGACTACCACAATGAAGCTACTATATTTGACGGATTCTATCATTATAACCTTAATCATGATTGATTGCTAATTGATAACACTTTCTGTCCATAAACACACACTAAGGCAACCAAGCATGTCTCTAACTAAGCTAAAACACTAAAAATACGAAACTTGACCATCACAATGAATCTACTTTATTTGACGGATTCTATCATTATAACCTCAATCATGAATGCTTACTAATTGATAACACTTTCTGTCCATAAACGCACTCCAAGGCAATCGAGCATGTCTCTAATTAAGCTAAAGCGCTAAATTTAAGAAACTTGGCCACTATAATGAATCTACTCTATTCGATGGATCCTATCTTTATAACTTCAATCATCTAGAATTATAACCGATCATGCTCAAATACAACGTCCCAATGCCCCCCACATTCTTTCCTCCAAGCACAAAAATTCTCACCATCCTACCGAAAGCACTGAATTCAAATCAGCTAGAACACTTACAGGTAAAGAATCTCCCCAGCCTTGACAGTGCACTCGAACGGCTTGGGACCATTGAAATACAATGGAAACTTCGCCATCTCGCTCTCCAAGTTCTCTGGAGAAGGATAAGGATCGACACTGCACCAAGGTACATACTTGACTGGTTCTTCGACTTCCAGCTTGAATTCCCCAGTTTCCTGCAAATCCCACCAATCCAATCCGAAAGGAGTGTCAAGAATCACCTCAAAACAACAAAACTACAACCAATCGCAATTCCGAAACCGACCTTGATGTAGGAGTACTGCGCCGCAGGGTAATCTTCGATATACATACGATGAACATCCGTCGGAGGAAGGAGCAGGAAATGCTTCTCGCCGGTGACGACAGCGTAGAGATTCTCGTAGTGATCCTTGTGAAAAGAAGTCTCCGAGAAGTGATTCCCGATCCACAGGTTCACGGCCTCCGGCAAGGAGCCCAGGGCCTCGCTCGCCCACGGGACATGCCCATCGCAATCGTGAGCAAGAGGACCGTACTCCGATCGGAAGCAATCGTTCTGCTGCTGCGCGTACGCGACGAAATTGCTCTCCCGGCTGCTCCTCGAGATCATGTCCAGCGCTTCCGCGAACGGCATGCGCTGCGCGTGCGCAGAGGCGAAGCAGAGAGCCGGTGGCGGCGGCGGCGACGCCGATGCGGAGCCGCCGTCGATCGGGACGAGCGAATCGGCGCGTCCGTTGGGGTGAGGTGGACGGTGACGGAGGAGGACGAGAGGGCGCGAGTGAGGTGCGCGCGGTCGCGCCAGAGGGCGGCGGCCGGCCAGTGAGCGGTGGCGGCGCCGGAGATGAGGCAGGGCTTGTTGAGGGAGACGAAGTCGCGGAGGAACTCGAGCGGCGCCGGAGGGGAGTCGAGGCGGCGGACGGCGGTGGCGTTGCCGAGGCTCAGGTCTCGAACCTCTTGCCACAGCGACTCGATCTGTTTCATTGGTATCACGAGCTCCGACAGAAGCTAGTGAGCTATCGCGCTTCAAGCGGCTGCTCCGCCCCGTCGCCGCCGCCGCCGCCGCTCTCGGTGCAGCAAACGCCCCGCCTCGCGATCTTTGCTCGACGCAGGACGCGGCGGTCGATCGGTGGACAACGCATTTTGCCCCACTTTTATTAAGTTCTGACAAATTTGCCCCCCAGACTTTTGAATAATGCGAAGTTTGTCCCGGACATTTCAAAATACTTTGCAATTTACTCCTCCGACACCGAGTGCAACCAAATTTTGCCCCGGTCCGCAAGCCCTTCGCCGTGTGCGGTGCGCTTAGAGGGTGGTGCGACGGTGCAACCACCACCTCGTGACCTTCCCAATAGTGGCGACCTCCTTCACCGGCCATTGCCGAGTTGGCATCCTTTCTAACTTTCTCCTTTGCTATAGTGAAATAGTTATATTTAAAATAAAACACGATCGAAGTCAACGTTTGGAGAAGCTTTTCAAAATAATCAAATAAAGTAATTCATCATAGCCCTAAATTTTGGCTGGCAAATTTAAATTGGCACAATGGAGGGATTTTACAATTCTTATATATCTCATAGATGAATTTTTTTATTTAATTTTTTGGCGCCAAAAGAATAATTTATAAACTCTAAGCTTTTTCATTACATTAAAGAAATTTTGGATGAATCAAATCAGCACATTCTTGCGATGGTTTCTTTGCCAACAAAATACTTATGTTTTTTTCTTGATGTCATACATGTGAATGTTATATTTTTTATAAAAGAATCGCATTTCATATGTTTTGGAAAAAATTTCAAATAAGAATATAAAGTGTATTTATTTTCTCAAATAAAAGTCTGAAGTCATGACCAACTTCGATAGGATGGGCCTAAGCGACCATCTTCGGCACTAGCGAGACCTCCACCATCCCCCTCGCCACTTGCCAAATTGTCGATACCTCCCTACCTCTAATTTTGGCAAATCCCTATTCCCGGTTGTTTGGTTTTCCCATGGCATTAAATTTGAGGCATGTTATTCGTTTTGCTTTGGAGGGTAAGTCGGAGGGTTGCTGCCTTTTGGCCAGCAAATTTGTCCACCTAATTTGCTTCTCTCCTATTCTGTACACTGTGCAGCAGGGCAAGTGCTGAAAGGTGTTTGCATCAGGAGCCAGGAAGCTCAAATTGAAGCAGAATTGGATAGACTTATCAAAGATAGTGAAATTAATACCCTTCTAGGCTTGCAAATATTTTTCCATTGTCTTTGAAACGACAAATTGCAATGAGGAGCAGAGAGGACTTGCATTCGCTGGGTTGGGACACTGGATGGAAAATGAAGACCAACAATCTTCGAACAGGGCACCGCTTCACAGATCTACCAGAGCACAAGGAGAATCAGGAAGTAAACCAGCCGGGCTGTGGAGGGCGTTCGAACTTGGGCCGACCAAAGAACTGCGACAGACCAACAGACCGCCGGTAGCTGAAGCTGGGGCTGGGTCGCGAAACAGATCTGGAAGGGAAGTTCAGTGAGCTCGACACAAGACACCAGTCCATCAATATGCTGAGAGCTCGAGAGTTCATGAAGATGGCAAATCTGAAAGCTTGGAGCTCTCTGAAAATGGAAGAACTGAAATTCAAGATGCTGAAAATCCCCAAATCTGGATTCCACCACCGAAAGAAGCATACAATGTAAATATAGATGGAACATACACACCTGGTTCGAAGGAAAATTCCGTAGCTTGCATTTGCAAGGACTCGGGAGGAAGAATGGTCGGAGCAACGGCTGTTTCGGTTAGAGCGTCTTCCCCTTTGATGGCTGAAACCCTAGCTCTATGGGAGGCTTTGAACTTTTTCTTTTCCAGAAGACACGAAAAGATGACCTTTGAGTCAGATAACTTACAACTAGTAAAAGCGATGAATAGTTCAGAAGTGTTGAGTTGGGAAACTCAATCTCTTGTCAGTAAGTGCAAAGATAAAATGATGGCCTTCAGACATGTGCAGATAGTCCATTGCCTTAGAGAAGCCAACCTCGTAGCAGATTGGGTAGTTAAAGCCCACAAACATGGCTACTTACCTCTGAATTGGGCCTCATATCCTCCCCAAACTTTGTTGGACCTTTTATGTAATAACGCCCATCTTCCGGGCCTCACTTCTTTACTATGTTAATGAAATTATTCCATTTTCGACCAAAAAAAAAAAAAAAAATTATTTTGCCATTGAAAAAGAAGAATGACCAAATTGTCACAGACCTGACGCTTCCATGCTCGAGGGACCATGAACCATCCAAGAAGAGAAGGTGGATCTCTCTCTAGTGTTCTCTAGAAGTTCCCAAGGCTGGGCAATAATGTAATTATACCATATTCTAGAGAATTCCTAAGCAAGTGATTGGTCGATAGGGAGGTGGCACCTTATTAATAAATAGGAGGTGCAATCTACACTGTTAAATCGAGAAGAGATCGATGGATATTGTTAGTCATGTACTTGTATATAAATGGGCCTACTCTTATATGTATCCCTTTCACAAGGATTACAACGGTTAGAGCTTCCCTCCAAAAATCCTAGCTTTCACATCCCCATTTCTCTTCCTTATTTACTCCCATCTACTCACCAACATCAACATTGCCATTAAATGATTCTGGCAAACATGAAATGGATCTTGTTATAGAATAATGAATTGCTTACATAGAACCAAATTATATAGAGCCAAATAACTCTGGCAAACATGAAAATGATCTTGCTAAAAATATTTAAAGAGTTCAAGAATTGAATGCTTTTCTCGACTAGATGCCTATATCATTCTAACAAATGTATCCAATAAAACCTAAATGCCATCTCCTAAATGCCACAAGAGATGCCGCAACCTCCGTTGCACGTGGTCTAGCTCCTCGAGGACTTCTAGAGCTCTCTTGCTCAACAAATGAAGGGGCAAGAAAAGTCTCTCGGCACTACGATAAAATTCAAATGAATAGTAAGCCACAAACTTAAAAACAAAGGATAATCTTAAAGAAGAATGAAAAAGATGGAGGACATTGGTTTATCCAAAATGAAACTGATTAGGGGCCCGGCATATGCGCTTAGACAAGGGCATATTAGAATGGGATCCAATGAAGAGCAAACCATTGATGAAACTTTAGAACTTTGGTATGATGCAAAAAATGGTGGGAGAGTAGATTCATTCACCAATTCTTTTAATCCCTTTATTTACTTAAGTTTTTATCACTTTGTTCTTTTGATTTGGCTGCTTTTTATTTACTAGTTCATTAAGCTTTAATTCAATTGCTAAATTTTCTCATTTTCAAAATTATATTGTTGGAAGATGGCAAGTTCAACAAAGGAAAAAACTTACTCAAATGCTTTTTATAATCGTCCTGCAACCAACAAGAGAGGTGGATCCTAAAGGTTGAGGGGCAAAAAGGATAAAATTTTTAAGTAAGATAATCTTAAAGAAGAATGGAAAAGATGGAGGACATTGGTCTATAATGAAACGGGATTAGGATATCTGAAGAAAACCCTGGGAGAGTAAAATCCAGGTGTTTATCACTTGTTCTTTTCTTGAAGTGTTACTCAAATGCTAGAGGTTAGAATGTCTCGATCTTGAAGTGTTGCTAGATAGAATGTTCAGGGATACGATTGCTACTGGAGGAATCACTTAGAATCCTGCATAAGGTTTATGTATTGATGAGAGTGTTGATGCCACACAACTCGACATTGATGATGTCATAGGATCTACTGATGATAATTTGGAATGTCATGTGGGTGAAAATATTGATGAACCAATTCAAACTCAACTCGTAAAAGAGTAGCGCAGACTTCAACAAGGCAAACTTGAGGAAAGAAAGACAAGAATTTGAGCTCAGCACAATTGCTTGAAAGCCAAATTAATAGGCTTTGTTCTGCTGTTGAAAGTAGGAGTGCTGATACTGTTGCCTCTCGAGCACATGATGGATTTGGTCCTTACAAAGACCTCATATCTATGTTGGATGCCATACCAGAGATTGTGCAAGATGAAAAGCTGTATTTTTTTGCAATCAAACATTTTAAGCAAAAGATAGACAATAGGCAAGTCTTCATGAGCTTGAATTCCGATGCCCTGAGGGTGAAGTATCTCAAACTTGAGATGGAAGAACTTAATCATGACTAAGATGTCGTTATAGCTTCTTATTTAAATTTTTGAATATGTTATTGTATTTTTATATCCGAACTCTATTTCAATTATGTATAGACCTAATTTATATTAATATTTTTAATGTAAGAATTATTTTTAATTGAGGTTCTTTTTATGTGGTTGATTTTTATATATATGTTGATTGATACTATTGTTTTTCTTAATGGATTATCTGGATTATTCATTATTTTTTTCTTATTCTAACTCTATATTTTGTTACGTTAGGCAATTATGGATGATTCTCAACAAAAGGAAAATCGTGAACAAGAGGAAGATGAATTCCTGGATTTGCTTTCAATTGCTAATGCTTCAATTGCTTATCAAGCAACGCACTTTGCAAACAACCTTCTATAACCTCATCATATACAGGTCATGCATGGATGAGAGAGTTGATGGCCGAAGATACTAATCCAATAAGATGCTTTAATATCTTTAGAATGCATAGGGATGTATTTAATAATTTAACATGTGACTTAGTAACACGTTATGGCCTCAAAGGATCTAGGAATATTAATGTTATAGAAATGGTTGGAATGTTTCTTTATATGTTGGGACATGATATAGGTAACAAGGTAGCACAAGAGCGCTTCCAATGCTCCGGGAAAACCATAAGTAGGCACTTTAGTTTAGTTTTAAATAAAGTATGCAATACGGGAAAAGATTTTATCCAACCAAGTGATCGACAATTTCGGGAAGTTCCAGAGAAGATTAGAAAAGATCGACGATTTTATCCATATTTTAAGGTAAGTTATGATTGTACAATAAAAACGAAAAACTAAATTTAAATCATGTAATATTTGTATTATTTGTTTTAGGATTGCATAGGAACTATGGATGGTACACATATCCTCGCAATGGTATCGGTGTATGATCAAATTCGCTTTATTGGTCAAAAAGGAAATACTACTCAAAATGTGTTGGCCATATGTAATTTTAATATGGAATACATTTTAGTGCCAGTTGGAAGGGACAAGCTCATGATACTCTTGTTTTTTATGATGCCATTGGAAAACGTGATGCACAATTTCCTAATCCACCTCCAAGTTGGTTAATTAATGGTTTATGTACATCCATATTTATATATATATATATATTATGTGGCATATGTTAATTAAATTTATATTATATTTGTATAGGTAAATATTATTTAGTAGATGCTAGATATCCAAATTTCACGGGTTATTTGGGGGCCATATAGAGAAGTTATATATCATTTGCCAGAATTTCGACAAGGTCTTACACCTACGGGTCATCAAGAAGTGTTTAACCGTGCACATTCCTCACTTCGCTCAAAAATTGAACGAGCCTTTGGCGTATTAAAAATGAAGTGGAAGATTTTAACTATTATGCCAAATTATCCTTATAAAAAACAAGTGCAAATTGTCATAACTACAATGGCTTTGCACAATTTTATAAGAAAAAATGCCGTAACTAATATGGATTTTGAAATAGCAGATTTGGATTCCGAATATGGATATTCAGTTGACCATGATGTTGTAAATGAGGGGACAAGTGCTTTAAATGATAATGCATTCCCTGACATGGCACGTTTACGTGATGAAATAGCTATGAATTTAATAAATAGTTAAGGACATTTGTAATATGTAACGATAACTTATTTCTTTTTTTGGGACATATGTTGTAATGTTTATTGTAATGAAATTACTCTATTTTTAATTGAGTTTGATGTGATTTTTTATTTTAAATTTTATTAATGTCTCTTATACATTATTCTCAACTTGAAAAAAAAAAAATATATATATATATATATTAAGATCATTGATTTTTGTTTTTGATTTTAAACAAATTAAAGTTGCAAAATTTTAAAATTGACACATGAAAGGACTTTTCAAATGTATATATTTACCAAACAGCATTTTTCCCAAGTTACATCTCAAGGCATCTTTTCAAGTTTAGTTTACCAAACAGTATTTGCATTTCGCCAAACCTCTTTAGAATAAAGACCTTTGCATTTCCCCAAGGACATTTCCCCAAAGCCGAACCAAACGGAGCCTAAAAAGTCCCAACTTTCGAAAAAAACTAGATAGAATCTCAACCGATTTTTTGTTGAGCAGCTTAAAGATCAGAAGTCCCAACTGACACCTTGGTGAAAATTGGAGATCAAGACAAAAGCCCTCAAACCGATGCATCCGTGATTAATTTATCCCCAATTGGTTTGCGTTAAATATGATCAATACAACAAAAAATCTCAAATCGGTACACACGTGACAAACGAAGTATAAAACCCTAAACCGATACACTCGACAACTATCACATGTTATCCAATTTAGTAATTTGATGATAAAATTTAACAAAAAGTAGCGTGCATACTAGTTTTTTTTGTGGTAAAAAAATTAGTTTGACATAAATTTGTCACATACTTATCAATTTGAGATTTTTTGTGAAATTAATTCTTTTTTTTTCGATCAAAACCTTGAAAATCAAATTATGTAGAATGAGAGTACCGAAAATTACATGTTTTGACCTCTAGGGATCTCATCGTTGGTCCTTTTGCTTATAATTCTGATTTCCTTTTTTAATAATTCCATCATATTTCAATTTAAAATATGCCAGAAATTGTTGAGTTAGATTTGATAACTGTCACATGGCGCGGAATGTATGAACTCCTAAAGCGAATTGCACTTTTGATCCCTGTAATTGAAGTGCTCTAATTTGGCTTTTGTATTCTTTTTTTTTTTGCAACAATAATAATCCTCCAATAACTAACGCTATTATAAGTATTATTATTTATATTTTGGTTCAAAATGAGACTTGGATATCGTTGGCCATTACTTAATACACGTTATGATATATGTTATATGTTATATGTTATACGTTTTTATAGTTTATATTGATTACAGTTATAATGATTTTATGAGTAATCATTAAAGAATTTTTTTGAGAGCCATTTAATAGTTTAAGGGTTGAGGTTGAATTGGAAGAATGCCTGTAAATTATCTAATATATTTCGCCTATGAGATAATGAGTTAATGTTTTAGTTAGAATATTTAAACAATGTAGTACCTTCCTTTTCTAAAACTAGCCATTACTACATTAATATGGATATGAATGAAAATGATGCGGTTGTTAATATACAGTAGAATTAATCTCGATGGAAATTCAATCCGGTTCGACATACTTCGTAAGTACGGGAATCACCAATATGTATTTGGTTTTGATTTGACCTTTTGATAGGGAGTCAATCACTTCAAAATTTAATCTTTTATCCACTAATTTTTTATTATTATTATAAATAATCACTTCAAATGTTTCAAAATACATGTTAAAACTTATCACAAAAATACAATTGAATTTTAAAAGTTTCAAAAAATGTAATTAAATTATAAAACTTATCGTGGAAGAGTAATCATGGTTATCGCAACAGTGTCACATATTAAGCGTAAGTGGAAACTATATATATTAGTATCATGACATGACCTGTTTAAATTAATTATCGCACTAAAGTATTTCGATTTAATTGGTTAGCATGTAGTTTGGAACAATTCTAAGGTATGATCATCATGTCCAGTCCCATCTTTTACTATTAACAATTCCAAACATAAGCTCATGCAAGGATCATGAAGGGCTTCATTTCATTTTCTGTCGGAGCCATCTCGAGCTTTACATGCATCGACCTAGAATATTTAGAAGTACCGCACCAATGTACATAGTATATTTACAAGTTAATACCCAAAAGTGTAAGTATTAAACTAGGGAAAAAGGGTTAAAAAGGGTATTTAACTTCGCTACCCCTTAAATTATCTCTAAACTATTCCGTGTCCATCAAAAAATAAAAAAGTCTCTTCCAACTTTATCACGAATTAAACTCGACTTGTGGCCATCTAAAAACTGACATGCAACTTGCATCTACACCTAAACAGCCCTCCTATGCAACAATTCCATCATCCACAACTTCCTCACAACCGATCATTCGCCATTCAACCTCAATTCTCACATGCAAACTCTCAAAACTTCATCCAAACTCTCGACAAGTCCGCACATACCTAAAACGGAAACATCAAATCTAGTTCACCACTGTCTAGCTCGCTCCACAAATTCTCTCAGCAATCAACCGATAGAATCGAGTTTAGCACCCCACAACTTCCTTACTTGATGATTTGGTGTCACTCGCAAGTCGCTCTTCTCCAAGAAACAGCTCTCACAACTCCACCCAAAGAAGAAGAAGAAGCAGCTGAAGACGATGGACTTCGGTTCTGCTCTAGCTGAGGCAAAAGAGAAAGAAAGGGAGAAAAAATGGAGAGAGAAATGGGTTAGTTGGGGAGCGCAAACGCTGAGGCGGCCAAAGTGTGAGTGTATGTTCTTGTTTTAAATCCCAAGGGAATGAAATCATTAAGAAAAATCAATGATAGTGTCTCCTGGGTGGATTTCGGATGGAAGAAACTGCGAGAAGATGGGGGATGTCGTTTCCTTACATGCATTCTCCTTCACGGTTGACATTTGGCACTCAAGGAAAGATTAGAGTTAAGTCTAATCTTTGTAGTAATTAGTCTACTTAATTATAATGTTTTTCGCTTAGTTTGTCCCGAACCCATCAATTCTCAGTTTCTTCATGCTACAAGGATCTATTAGTTTTTTTTTTTTTTTTTTTTTTTGTCGGTGATCTATTAGTTCATATGAGCCTAATTTACGTGTTAATGTCTTGATGTTAGTCTACGATCATAAACTAAGAATAATAGCGAGAAAAATACTTAAGTTAGCGTTCGTTTAAGGAGTTATAGTCGCTTATAAATTTTAGCAAGATCCAATTTAAATCTCATGTACAACTATTCTAAAATATTAATCATAAAATTTCAGTTCTCCGGCCTTAATACACGTCATGGGTCCATCGGGTTCATTTCACAGCCTACTGGGCCTAATCCTCAGCCCTATCAAGCCCAAGCATTAGCCTTGTCGCGACCTATCCCTCGGGGGAGGGAACATGTTTGGCGGCATTACCTAAAGGATGGACTTGAGGCCCATGATTAGGCATATGTTCTCCTAAGCTCTTACCTCGCGCGGCATTGGGGTGTTCTTAAGAATTTGCAATAAGGAGTCACCACTAGCCTATTAGGGTCGACGAGAAACTAAGTGAGGCATGGGAGTGTACCTCACTTGCTACACAACCAGAGAATCTAGGGTTAGTGACTTGATTACACTAATTAACTAATTAATGCCCTTTTGGTACCTAATCTTGTTCGTTAAAGAGAACGTTTGTCAGGCAGCTTGAATTAATTTTAAACCTATTCACTAACATGTAAGTTGATCATGCAAGTGTGCAATTATTAAAATAATAATTATAGCTACCAAGATCTTAATTGTAGTAGAATTGAGCATGTGCAATTAAACATTAGTAAACACAATTAAATATGCAAATTAAACATGTGATATAATCAATATACGAGCAAATAAAGGCCTAATTACATTAAGAATGCAATACATGGCAATTCCTAACCAAATCCTACATTTTTAGATTTTCGAATTTAAAAAAAATATATTATGTTTTCGACTAGGCCCGGTCCAATCCGGTCTGGTACAGTCCAACTGGATCGGGTTTGACACAGTTGGGTGGGTCGGTGAGATTCGCCTGGGGGCGACCCATTTGGGGGCGGGCCAGTCCACCTGCTCGTAAGGGCCAAGCTCGACTAGCCCTAGTCGGGCCTTCGTGCGGCTGGATTGGGCTAATCAAGAGGGCCCAATCCTCTTGCAAGAGGGCTCCCTTGATGGGCCCATGCAAAGAATGCCAGTGGGCTAGATATGTGATTTGGCCCAACTCAGCCTGCATCCTTTGGTCGCAACTACTTAGCGCAACCAAGGATGTCGCAACGGCAAGCAGGCGGCTTCTCTGGCGGTGATAAGGTGCCATCCTGGTCAGGCGAGGCGGTGAGCTCCGACTAGTCAGTGACGCCACCCTTGTGGTCGGCTGACCTGGCCGGAACTTCACGTGAAAGGGGGAAAGGGGGCAAATGAGTGCATTATAGCGAACATGTGGAGTGCATTGTGGATCCTAAGGAGTTTTCAGCTCGATTGAGACCTTAGCGCAGATCCATGAAGCTAATGAGGCATGTTGGGACGACTGGAAACATAGCAGGGACGGGTGAGGGGTCGGAGCTCACTTGAAACGGTTGAGGGAGCTCCGACCAACTCGGTGCCACACTACGCACACCAAATGTTTGGCGAAATGCTTACCTGGGTTTCGAGGAGACAGCGGCGATCGACATCGATCGAGTGGCTCACCGATGGCAATAGGGCATCTCGGGGGTCTCCTCCTCCTCAACTTCCTTCTCCAGCCCCGTCCTCCCTCTCTTCCTCTCATTTCACTCTCTCTCCCTCTCCATCCCCCGGTCACCCCTCGGTTTCTCTCCTTTTTCTTCTCTGCAGGTCCGCGCGTGAAGACCCCTGCAGCATCGGCTACCCCTGCCGGCCTGATCCCGACCACCAACTCCCGGTCAGCTCTACCCCTGTCCCTTCTGTGCCCTGCTACTATTGTTGCTTTTCCTTTCTGCAGGTCCCTCCGCGCGCAAAGGATGGCAGGGGGAGGATGACCGGCTGTGGTGGGCCGCACGAGGGAGAAAAAAAGGAGGTTGGGCTGGGCCTAGCATGGGGGAAAAAGAAAGAAAGAGAGGTGGGTCGGGCCAAGGCCGGATCCGGCCCGACCCGACCCCTAAGCATTTTTTTTTTTCTTTTTTCCTTCTTTTTTTGTTTTGTTTTGTCTCTTTTCTCTTTTTTTGTTTAAGAATAGGTGTCAACAAGCCCGCCCCATGATAGGCCCAATGTGGCCCATCGAGCCCATGCTTGTTGTCTTAACATAACCCATTAACTCCTTAAGCACACGCTTTCCTTATGACTCATCAGGCTTGTCATTTGGCCCGCTTTCAATAGTCTAAGCCCCCATAACAGTCCATTTATAATTATAAGATCGGAATATCCAAGATGTCACAAATTGAATTCTAAAACTTTTAAAAATTGTAATCAAGCCATGTATTTTTTTGTCCAATTTCACATTTTCATTTTGAATAGCAATCTTATGTTCCTCTAATGAGGAGATTATTATTTTTGCTATGGTTGAAATTGGTCATTGGACATGTATACTTTTCTTAGAAGACACCTATAAATATGTAGTATACTTTTTAAAGCAAATACCATAAAAGTTCTTAAATTATGCTCATTGTGACACAAATGCCCTAATTGTTTTCAAATATCTCTAACCTTTTTATTTTTTTGTTGCAAAAAAATTAAACTTAAACATGCGTAATATATACCCTCTATTTTAGTTCCATCTATCATATATTTGTTACATTTATATAGTGCAAAAAAATTCATAGGATCTGTTTTAGACATCATTTTTTTTTTTCTGTTTATTCCTAAGAACAAAAAAAAGGAAAAAAAAAACTGAAATTCGTTCAGTAAGATCATTTAATTATTCTATTCTTTGGAATAAAAAAGTGGTTAGAAAATAAATTTATACAAAAATAAAAAGTAAAATAAATCTACTTTTTGTTCTCAAAAATAGAAATAAAAACTTATTTCTAAACAGAAATTATTCTGTTTCAATTAAAATGTTAGCAAGCGCACTTTTAAAATTTTTGTGATATTAATCATTTTATTTTCTATTTACTTTCGCTCTTTAATAAGTATAAAATCTCTTTCAAATCTTCAAAAATTACTTCTAAGTGTCCAAGTATCTTTCTTGCCGTGGACGACCCTCGGACGATCGTGTCGTTGGTCGGAAGTGTCTCGAACTCCGAACCGCAGCTTGTCTCTCTCGCTTCGCTTGACGCCGGCCGTCGCTCGGTTCTGAATCAGAGAACGAAAAGGTAAACCGAATGGAATCCGACCCTTTCGCACGTAACTCGAAGTTGGGTTTCGTTCCTTCGTCCGTTCCGACCGATGCGCTGGCGTGTTACCGGTCGAATTTCGGAAGCCTAGGAGCTGGTTTAGGCGGTTCGCCTTTGAATTTCACCGTTTCGGACCGTGTGATGGCTTTTGCCGATTGTTGAGCGCGTGCGGAACTTTCCCCCTGAATCAACGGATCGTGCGAGAGACCAAGATAGGAACTCGGGAAGATTTAGCTTAATCTGTTTCGAGGCATCAGAAGGAGATTCCTTCGGTGAATATATGCAGAGTTGGTGTAGATAAAAGCGATCTGTTGTGATGCTTCGAGTTAAAGCATGATCAGCAATCAAGATTTTAGAAGCCATCAAAAGAAAAACAAGGAATATCTGCCTCACGCATAATAAAATTGATGTCTTTCGATGTAAAAGTTGAGAGTTCTTAGGAGGGCTGAGACTATCTCCACCATCCTATTTCTTTAATTAGTTAATTGGTTACGGTTTATTTTTGCATGTTGGATGAGAAAAGCTCGACGACTGTAATGGGTTGAAGAATCCATGAATGTCTTTAAGATTCCCGTCACTCTGTTATTCCTTTCCTCTACTGTTACGGCAGTTGGAGGATTTCTTCTAAAATTCTTGAATTTTCTGTCCTGGCTAGTGTAATATTTGGAGTTAGCATTTCGTTCTTTTGGTGTTGGATGGTGAGGATTACAGCCTGCAAAATTAAAAATATATCCTTTAGGCTTTAATTTTTTTTTAAATTAAAAAGATACTAAAGGTAAATTCTGGGGTTTGTCCCAAGTAGCCACCCTTCCAACATGGAAGGGGGAGGTAGGGGATTCGAATTTCCACCTTCTCATGAGAGGTTGGGATGGGGACAATTTAGTTTGTTTCGACTCCTACACGGAGGCAGGGTAAAAGTCTGAGAATGAGAGTCAGAGTAGAAATAGGGTAGGACCAACCAAAAAAGAAAGGTTAGGTATGGGCTTAGATCTCCCCGGCAATTTGTCTTGGTGTCTCCACAAAAGCTCAGTGCAGTTAGCTTTGTTGGATCGTTGTGTGCAGTTCATTATATAGTTATGTATTGTCCTCAGATATTTCTATGATGAAACATCATTGTGGATCTATTAAAACTTACCTATTGGGATGATGTTTTCTCATATTAATCAGTTAGAGTTTCTCCTTTGATTAGCATTAGAAAATGGCAGACATAGAAGACATTCAGTCCCTTATTGTCGATAATGGAACTGGCATGGTTAAGGTGAGAATACTGATGCACATGTACATTGCTGTGGATTGTCCTGGGGTGCATTGTGGTACCTGTGCTCATGTGATGATCTGATTTGACAGGCTGGTTTTGCTGGAGAGGATGCTCCAAGGGCTCACTTTCCCAGTATTGTTGGTCGTCCGAGGCACACAGGTGTCGTGGTCGGTATGGGCCAGAAAGATGCTTATGTTGGAGATGAGGCCCAATCTAAGAGGGATATTCTTACCTTGAAGTATCCTATAGAGCATGGAATCGTTAGCAATTGGGATGATATGGAGAAGATCTGGCATCACATTTTCTATAATGAACTTTGTGTGGCTCCCGAAGAACATCTGGTGCTCCTTACTGAAGCACCCCTCAACCCTGAAGCAAACAGGGAGAAGATGACACAGATCATGTTTGAAACATTTAATGTCCCTGCTATGTATGTTGCCATACAAGCTGTGCTCTCCCTATACGCCAGTGGTCGTACTACAGGTTTGTCGGACCTAGAATTCATAAATTGGTGAAAGTGGTACTCTGACAACAAATGAATCCTGCATTATACTGCGTCTGCGCATGCTGATATCTTAACTTTAAATTGATTCTTGTAGGTGATGTTGTCTTGACAAAGGAATTATTTTTCTTGTCTAGGTATTGTGCTAGATTCTGGTGATGGAGTTAGCCACACGGTTCCAATCTATGAAGGTTTTGCACTGCCCCATGCCATCCTTCGGCTTGACCTTGCTGGGCGAGATTTCACAGATGCTCTGATGAAGATCTTGACAGAGAGAGGTTATTCATTCACCACAACAGCAGAACGTGAAATTGTCAGGGACATTAAGGAGAAGTTTGCCTACGTGGCTCTCGACTACGAGCAGGAGCTTGAAACTGCTAAAAGCAGTTCAGCAATTGAGAAAAGCTATAAGTTACCTGATGGACGGGTAATAACAATTGGAGCTGAGCGTTTCCGATGTGCCGAAGTCCTATTCCAACCATCGCTTATTGGAATGGAAGCACCTGGAATTCATGAGACCACGTACAATTCAATCATGAAAAGTGATGTCGACATCAGTAAAGACCTGTATGGGAACATCGTGCTTAGTGGTGGATCTACTATGTTTCTAGGAATAGCTGACCGCATGAGTAAGGAGATCACTGCTCTTGCACCAAGCAGTGTCAAGGTCAAGGTTGTAGCTCCTCCAGAAAGAAAATACAGTGTTTGGATTGGAGGGTCCATTCTTGCTTCTCTTAGCATGTTTCAGCAGGTACCAGACATATTGCTTATATTCATCTAATCTCTATTTTGAGATCTTTTGTCTCTGTTGTAATCTATTGGGTACTGATCAAAACATGTAGCACTAGAAAGCCCGAATTTTTTTAGAAAAATTCATGTTTGCTGCTTCTTTTCTTTTTTGTGGTAAGCTTCTTCAAAATTTCTCAATAGAGGAGAGAATCAGTTAATTGGGAAGAATAAACCAAAAAACAAAATTCTTGGGTTTCTCAAGTTAGTAGCAACTGAAAATGGTGTTGAGGTTTCATGAACTTAGTTTCCTAACCTTCTGTTTTTCGGTTGAAGCATGACGGTTAAGTGGCATAGGAGCTTGAGAAAGGATCGAGTCCTCCTAGCTATTTATTTTCTTTGTCAATCACAAACATCTGTTACTGACGATAAAGGTAGTGTTACAAGCAATGAGGTCAATGGTCATGATGAGTAATGTGGTACCGAGAACACAAACTCCTGGAGGATCCAAAACTTCTCCTCCTAGTGGTCTTTCTGCCATGTGTCTTCTGTAAGTTGCTTCCCGTATAGGATGGAAAGTCTTATGCTTATTTTGGTCTTTAAATTATTTGGATGCAGATGTGGGTATCAAAGGGAGAGTACGATGAATCTGGCCCATCCATTGTCCACAGGAAGTGCTTCTAGATATGTAGTTGCAGTTTATGAGGCTGCTTTTACTCCCCCTCCCGGACGCGCCCCCTTCCCCCCCCTCCCTCCCTCTTCTTTTCTTCCCCAAAACCTCCCCGCATTTTGTGGCTTTGGATTGTGAGAGTGGGCAGATGGTATTTGGCTTGGTTGGCGTTTGTTTGCGTTTTTTTTTTTTTTTTTTTTTTGTATATTTTGTGGTATGTGTAGTGTATACCGTCACTGTGGACTGCTTGATGGATAATGATTCCAGATTTGATGGTTGCAGTTTTATTTAGACATCTCTCTGGAGTGCAAGATTTTTTTAATTCCCAAGATTTCATTGCTTAGTTACAAAGAAATTTAGTTTTTTATTTGGGTAACTCTAGGATTACAAGACATCTAACAAGACCAAAATAACAAAAACTTGGTGGTGTATATGCGATTTGTTTCTTGGCATGTTAAAATATGACAGGAATTGTGATTATGTCAAATGGCTTGTTACCAAATGATGGCTTTCGCATCAGTTTTTGTAAAAAAATTTCCATACCTGGAATCCCACCCAGATTTTGTTGATAATTAATAAAACTATCATTCTGGAGCTCTAGCTCTGTCACAATTGTTGTTGACGGACACAAGAAGCTGAATAGGGAAGTCAGAGGGTAATTTTGCTGCATCTTGTTAGATACATATTGCTTCTCGTTGTGTCTTCCTTTCCGGAACAGTTGAAAATGAGAAAGGAACACAGTTTTGAGTTTTCACAAAATTAGGAATAATTCATATGCAGTTGTATTATAAGGTTTTCTGCGTTAATGCTTGAAATGTCGGAAGTATTAAGGTTTCTTGTGTTAGATAAAAGTAGCGTTCGCACCTCCATTTGCGTTGAACGCTCCCCGTGCGGGCAACTGCATTTCCCCTGCCTTTGTTTCCTTATCTTCAGCTCTTCATATCCATTGCATCCGTGGTCTAAGCCTCATGGCTAATACACATCCCTTCTTGACAAGAGTTGTGATCAACAAGTAGGCAGTTTGCTCGGCCGGGTGGCTTGGGCACTGTTCTTACCCGAGAGAGCCCAGTGCAGCCCAAAAATCCATTTAAATTTCATGTTTGACAGAAAATGTAAACGTCAACAGAAAGCGTAATAGAGGTTTTGGGAAAAAGGCTTTCTTATGTATATTGTATACACTTACATCGATAGATTTATAATGTAAGGGACAAAAAAATAAAACAGGAAAAAATAATAAATGAATCACTATTTTCCTATTTTCCTATTTACCAAAACTAATCCACGATTGACTGAATCATAGAATCGGGATCTTCAAGATATACAAGATATATTTCCAACACTCCCCCTCAAGCTGGTGGCCTGTAAATGTCAAGGATACCTAGCTTGCTCAATAGATACCTATGTTGTCTCCGACATAATGCTTTAGTGAAAATGTCTGCAAGTTGCTCCGTTGTTCCAATTCCTTTTGTCACAAGAACTCCATCTTTGATTTTATCCCGAGTGAAATGACAATCAATTTCTATATGTTTTGTTCTTTCATGAAAAATTGGATTTGCCGCTAATTTAAATGTAGCATCATTATCACAGAACAATTCATTTGGTCCACTAACCTGTACTCCAAGGTCCAAGAGTAGTCCTCGTATCCAAACTATTTCACAGGTAGCCTTTGCCATGGCCCGATACTTTGATTCTGCAGATGATAGTGATACACTTGATTGCTTCTTTGTCTTCCAAGAGATTAATGACTTTCCCGTTTTATGCAAAAACCAAGTAATAGATCTTCTAATCATTGGACAAGTAGCATAATCTGTGTCACAAAAAGCTGTCATTTTCATATTGCAATCATGAGATAGAAGTATACCAAGACCTGGACATCCCCTTTAGCAAGCCTTTGGCTTCCTAGTTGAGATGATTGACCGTATTATGGTGTGCATTCAATCGCCCAAATTCTCCATTGCTTTGAATGGTGAACTACATGGTTTTTTCCCAAGTGGTAGAGGTATAAGGCAAAGGGACCCTATGTCTCCTACATTTTTACACTCATCATGGAAGTTTTCTTCGATATCTTGAATGTACAAACCCATCAACCGAACTTTGGTTTCTTTTGGCGATGTAAGCCCACTAGGCTTTCCCATCTCTTCTTTGCAGATGATGTTCTCCTCTTTGCGAAGGCAAACATGGCTTCTATCGATCTCCTCAAGGTAGGTATGATAGATTTTCTAATTGGAGTGGTCTTACTCCAAACTTTGGAAAAGTGAAGTGTCCTTATCTGGAGGCCCCTTGACTCTTCGAGACAATATTTTAAACTGCTTGGGTTTCCGGTTGGGATTATTGCCTTTTCGGTACCTCGGTGTGCCTATTATTGCCACCAAGTTGGGTAAGGCTAACTATATTGCCTTGGTTAATGCTATTACTGCTAGAATACAATCGTGGACTCATCGTTTCCTCTCTTTTGCGGGCCGGTTGCAGCTCATCAAGTCGGTACTTCATTCTATCCAAGTTTATTGGGCTAGTGTATTTATCCTACCTTGCTCGGTCCTCAATTGTATAGAACAGATATTTCGACAATTTTTATGGAAGGGTCCCAAATTAGGTGCTGGTGGAGCTCAAGTTTCTTGGAAAGATGTATGCTTGCCCAAAAATGAGGGTGGCCTGGGTATTCGCACTTTACAGGAAAGTAATAAGGCTGCCATGCTTTACGGGCCTAGTATAAAATCTGTTCCAGCAACTTATGGACCTAGTATTGGTAATGGTCCATAAATGGGTATTCGCACTTTACGGGCCTCTCGGCCTAGAACAGATTTTCTACTAGGCTCACATGTAAATGGGAGATTATTGAGATATATGTATGAGTTTTACAAAAAAAAATTCATATCAAAGAGTAAGTGTGGTGTGAAATAGTTATTCTATCCCAAATGACTCATAAGTATTATCTTAAACTTTTGAATGAATGTATGTGTAATTAAATATGTTAACGAGCTCAAAATTGAGCCCCTTAATGATGGTATAGTACTTATGATGCACACTTTCAACACATTTGCCCCCAAACGTTCCTTTAAATGGGTTAATGTAAGGAGACGTTTTTATATTGCCCAATTGTAATATGATGATGTGAACTCCGTTTGTATAAGATGAATTGAACTGTAAGGTCATATTTCATCAATAAACCATCGCATGTGCAGGGTACCTCAACCCATAGTTGTCCAATATGTCTTAAACATAATGTATGATGACCAATTTAATTCTAATATTTGATAATTTACTAATGTAGTCATTCTAATTAATTTTGATCAAAAATCGATAACATAGATGCAAGTCGTCATACACAGCAAGACCAATGCTAATGTGAACAATTTTTGTAATTTTGTAAACTTTTTTAAATATTAATAAATATCTCAATTTTTGATATTCTTCTTTCTTTTCTTTTTTTTTAACTATAATTTTTTCCAAAAAGGATTGATGGGAATTGTTGAGGCCTCGGTGATGGCCGGTGACCTTCATTGGCCACTAGGCAAGACCGTCACGGCTCTTGCGTCACTAAATCTATGTGAGGTAGCAACCGCAACAACCTTTGCACCTCACCTCACTAGATCTATGCAGCCCTCGCCTATGGCCAACAATCTATTACCGACCATGCGCATACCCCCATTTTTTTATGAAAAAGAAAAGAAATGAAAAAAACAAAAATAATTAGGGAATTTTTAAAATATTGTAAAAATCGTCCATGTAATGCAGGTCATGTCATGTAGGCGGTCAGCACTGACTAGACCATCACGTTAATGATTTTTGGCCAAAATGACTAAATTGGTCAATATAGAAATGCCGTCTTGCTAGAATATAAAGAGACGAATGTAACGACTAAATGGCCAAAACCAATCCGATAAAAAAATAGACCTTGCTGTATTTAGCAAATGATAGAATAGACCCCATTATTTGTTGCTCAAGTAAAGACTCGCCCTCGAATAGTTTATTCAGGAATGAAGTCGGCTCATGGAATCCGGGTTCGTATGGATAAAACTATATCGGGTGGTTAATGAGTTCGGCTTAATGTATGAAACATGCTCATATGCATGGGCGGTTTATGTGAACCGACGCAGAATAAATCGTGAGCAATATTCGGCCAATAATTCATTAGGTCGCATGGAACATATTATTTGTCTAGCGAAGACAAAACTGGATTCGGTAGAGCCAGGAAAATAAGAAAGATAGGGTGGTGTCTGGATTGAGGCCTTTTCTTCCTTAATTTTTTCTGCTTTGACCTGAAAACACAAAAACATGGTCGTTCGGAACTTGTAGTTGTTGTTGAAGAGGATGAGGAGAAGATACAGGACAATGGCTGTTGATCAGGCCGCACGATCAAAGGGCCTCGTTACCTCCAAGTTCCTCGCACTTCTGCGCAGAGGTATCTCCGGGAATTCTTCTTGCAGGGTCGGACCGAAAAGAAAAATCGCTGGTGGCGAGGGAAAGCAGTCCGCACGGTGAAGAGACGCACGGAAACGAAAGGAAATGGACGTCGAGGCCGTTGTCATTGATAATGGCTTCGAAACAGTCAAGGTGAGATCGCATTGCTGGCCTTTTGTTCGTGGATTATGGCTGTTGTGTTGTGATCAGCATTTGCTCTCGCGCATTGATGATCTTGAACAGGCCGGATTTGCAGGGGATGATAGGCCGAATGCAATCTTCCCAAGCATCATTGGGGTCAAGATCGGTGAAGGCAGGAACGGCGTGTTGTACGCCGGGAACGATGCCTAGTATAACAGGTGTAACCGTGGCTTGAACTTGAAGTACCCCGGAGACCATGGAATCTTTGAGGATCGGGACTACATGGAAAAGATCTAGGACAACGCCTTCGACCAACAGCTGGGCGTCACTCCTAAAGAACGCCCGGTGCTGCTCAGCGAAGCACCCCTTAACCTGAATTGGATACGGCGGACGGCCGTGGTGATCATGGTTGAAACCTTCAAGGTCCCTGCCTTGTGCTTCTCCAAGTAAGCTGTGCTCTCCCTTTACGCCGCAGGCCGGACTTCAGGCTCGTGCTTCAACCTGAGTACACAAATTCTAAGATACTAATGGAGTTTGTTTCGGTGATGATGAAAATGCATCGTGCTTATTATTCAGATTTCATGCTGGAGTCCGGCTACCAAATGAGCCGAGCTGCTCCGGTCTACAATGGCTACATGCTGCCCCACGCCATCCAGGAGCTTAAGCTAGCTGGGCAGGACGTGACAGAGTACCTGACACGGCTTCTAATGGGGATCTTGAGCCAAAGAGGTTATATCTCCAACCCCGCCGAGGAGCAAAAATCATCCGCGACGTGAAGGAGAATCACACGTGCGTGGCTCTAGGTCACGAGCAGGAGCTTGCCACAAGCAGTTCAACAATCAAGGAGTACAGGTTACCTGATGGACAAGTGATAACTATCAGGTTACCTGATGGACAAGTGATAACTATCGGGAACGAGCGCTTCCAATGTGCCGAGATCATGTTCAATCCAGCGCTTGTCCAAATGAGCGCCCCTGGAATTGACGAGACCACACACGCTTCGATCTCGAAGTGCGATGCCGACATCCAAAAAGACCTGTTCCGGAACACGGTGCTCTCAGGGGGATCGACTATGTTCCCAGGAATGGCCGAACGCTTCAGCAAAGAGATTGCCCATCTGGCACCCTCCCGCGCTGAAATCAAAGTGGAAGCTTTTCCTGAGAGGAAGTACGCCGTCTGGATCGGAGGAACGTCGCTTCTCTTGGCTCGTTTCAGCAAGTAACTTGACATATCAGTCGGAAAATATCTAATCTTCTACTTTGGAACTTCCCGACAATTGCTTCATGACGGCTATTGGTATCCGCTATGTTCTGTTCGGCATTGATTGAACTCTTAAGTACTAAAATACGTATTTTGAGTTTTTATACTCCCTTTTCCCGACTTGAGCTGGGTAGAAGACAGATACAATATGGACAACTCCTTTATTCATTTTTTTTTTTTCCATAAAAGAAGTGGATCTTTTTGTGTGCTGTTGTGAAGATGTGGGTAAGATTCAAAAGCCATTTGTTAAAAATATCTTTCAGTAATTTGTTAGTAAAATATCGATATATTTTTTAAATTACCAACTCTCGAATGGTTTACAAATTATCGGCTTTTCTTATTTTTTTATCAATTTTTAATTATTTCTTTAAAGTCATCAATTTATCACTTTTACATAAATTTATCCACATTCAATTGAGTTATTTACCAACTTTTATCCGATTAAATTATCATGACTACTTATTCTCAATTCCGTAACTTACCAAAATTTATTTGGTTTTTTTTTTTTTTTTATTTCTCATTTTTGCAATAGTTTACTGACTTTAATTTGTCATCTTACACACATCTTAAATTTACCAATCTCATACGGATACACAGATTTTTATTTTTGCAACTTACTGGTTTTCTCTGATGAGGATATCGACTCATTTTCGTTCACCAGTTCTCATCTAATTTGCTTACTGATGATCATTTGGCTCTTCTTCTTCTTCTTCTTCTTCTTCTTCTTCTTCTTCTTCTTCTTCTTCTTCTTCTTCTCAAATGCGCCAAAGTTTCTATTTTTCCTTCTTTTTTTTTTTTGGTCAGACAAAGTTTCTATTGAGTTAGTAACTTTTACGTGTCATGCTTATGAACCTGTACAAACTATTTCGAGAAATTATTGACCTCGAATTAATCCATTACGAATTTCTCTCAAATTAAGTTGTCGAACATTAAAAACGTCGGCAATTTTATTAAAGTATTGGTTAGTTATCAATAAGCGACCAGAAAAAAATGGGCATTACTCTTTTCATTTGATATGTAACAACAGCAATCCGCAGCTGTAATACTCGATTTTGGTTTTTAAAACTATATTGGATGCAGATGTGGATATCGAAGGCGGAGTTTGATGAATTTGGCCCATCCATTGCAGACTGGAAGTGCTTCTAGACCTGCGCTACATATGAAGTTGCAATCTGTTGCTGTGGCCCTGTGGGTTTGTCAGATTGGACAACGGTGTTTGGCCTGGTTTAAGATGTTGTTGTTTTCTTTGGTCCTTCGTTGATGTACAATTGAATAAAACGAGGGTTAGCGACTCCTGTAAAGAACTGTGCATCGCACGTCATTCGTTGAATTCACATTTTGAGATATGTATCTACATAATGTTCATGGTGTTAGATTAAATGTACGATCATGCCTCGCCCGTGCAATCCTGATTGTTAACTGATACAGAAGGTTTGCTTCTTTTAACCAAGCCGATTTTGTGGAAGAGTATCTCTAGAAAACTTGCTAACAAGTTAATAACAAGTTACCTAAATAAAATAAAATAAAATAAAAAACCAAAGTGATTGGTCATTTTGTTTATCAATTAATTTACACTTACCAAAGCTGATTGTTTGACAAAAAAAAAAAGCTTATTGAAAATTACTGATGCAAAAAAATATATATATATATATATTATTACTCATTAATAGAATTCCGACTAACAGAAAGTTAGATGGATAGTTTTCGAAAATGTTATAAACTTATTACGCATGTACTAATTTAATCCTAAACTTTTCTTAAAATTTGTCAATGCAATCCATCTTATCAATTTTGTTTAAAATCGCCGATATAGATATTTGGCCGTATATGATTTATATGATTCAATGTTTAAGATTAAATTGATTAAATTAAAAGGTTTAAAACTGAATTTAGACAAGCATACAATAAATTTATAACTTTTTTGGTAATTTCTCCGAAATGTGTATGAATGCAAGGCAGATGCTTCTAGGTACGATGGGGCATCTGGTACCAAAAGCAAAGATATTCCAGGCATATAATTGCCAGAGAATATACATTACCTTTGTCCTCTGCCATTTTCTCTCTCGTTTTTGATTCAGCACTTCAATCGTCAAAAAGAGAAGTAACTTGAGGAGGTTGAAATTCTTCCAAAAGCCGGGTGCATTCTACCGACCCCAATCAGCATCGCTACCCGCTTCTCCAAGGCACTCGACAAAAGATGAAGATTCGGGAAAGCGGTCATTCACCAGTATGGTTCCGTAAACAAGAGGAGAGTCCGTTCCAACAGTAGTACGCGCATCGGTTGAGCCGATTCGGTTGCTTCTGTCATGATTGCTGTTCCCTTTTGCACGCGCGTGCCGGTGATTGCAAACCACTATATAGCCGCGGCTCGCCGGTTTCGGCTTAGCAGTAGGAGGACCCGTCGACACCATGCTCGTGGCAGTCGAATCCTAGGATTGCAGGGGCAATGTCACTTGTGTACATACGCTCTGCTTTTCTGGACTCCTGGAATGGTTCGTAAGCCTCTTCCTTTGCTCGCTAATGGCGGACAAGCTTGAAGGGTTGGCTCAAGATAAGCTCCAACAAAAGCACGAGCCCCACTCCAACCTCATCAAAGCCTGGTGCTGGAATTTATCTCCACCGTACTGAATGTGAATGAGCATGAAGAGTTGGCTCAGTGTTTTGATCCCCGATCCGACAGATTTGGGTACAGATCCCAGCAGAAAAACATTGCTGTTCTTCGAGTTCCGCAGGGTTTTGGTGCCAGACCCGGTACATTAAAGCCATCGATTCAAAGCAGTTTTCATAGTGAGATCGCCTCAATTTAACCAATGCAATCTAGACCTAGCTGCCGAGAATTTCTCATGTTCTTGCCATAACGTCTTCGATCCCTTCGCTCGAACTTTTTCACCTCCTGTTTCGAGTTCTGTCAACAGGGCTGGGAACTGATTAAACATTGCCTCGCGGTACGTCACCTAAAAGTCTTAGCAAATACTCTGCTTTCAATTCTGCCGGCCTTTCTTGTATAATAGTGCATTTATTAATCATTCGTTCCTAAGTCTTAGGACCATGAACATGTCAACGCTTTGATCCTATAATCTGAAAGGCGGGTTAATTTGCCACCCAAACTCACATATAAGAAAAAAAAAATTAAGTACAATTCTTCGGTCCGCCTGAGCCTAACCGGGGCAGGATCGCCCGGAATAGTTGGCGAGGCCGATGATCAAGCCTAGTTCAGAGAAGCACAGAACTTCAGCTGCAGAGCTTGAAGTCTCTCGCGTGGCGGTGCAGAAGTATGCCTAAGAACCATGAAGACGAGACTTTACAAACTCTTTTCATTGCTGACTGAGAAAATCAATCACCAACACAAGCAAGGAATTCGAATTTCCAGAGGCGAAAGATGAAATGAAGACCCCACGAACCCTTCGACGCAATCAAACTTGCTCTGTCGCTCTCTGAGGAAGAGAAGCCGCCGTTCCGCCATTTTCAGAGCAGTGGGCGGTGCCCTTCTCGTCCTCCGAGCACTGGACGACGCAGCTGCTGCGGCAGGTCGGGCAAGACGTCTTCGAAGATAGCCACCTCTGTATGCATTGATCGTGGAACCCGTGCCTGCAGCTCTTCAGGACCCGGATCTCCTCCCCTCCCACGAACTCCGTCAGGCAAATCGCGCAGTCCGCCTCCGCGCCGGCCAGCTCCACCCCGGGCGAGAACACCATCAGCGCCGCCACCGCCAGCGGGGGCGCGGCCGCCGCGCCGGCGGGCTTCGGCTCGGCCTCGCCCTGGCCAGCCGGAGGAGGCGGGTGGCCCAGCGGCAGCGGCGGCGGCTGGCCGCGGAGGAAGCAGCGGACGGCGAAGGTGAGGGCGAGGGCGCAGAGGAGGAAGCAGAGGACGAGGACGATGATGTAGGTCAGGACGTCGCCGGAGGAGGAGAAGGAGGAGGGGACATTCGTCGTCCGCCACCTGCAGCAGTTGAGGCCGCACGCCGCCGGCGGTGGCGCGAGGAGGTGGACGACCACGGTGCGCACGGCGGCTCCCGGGGTCGTGTCCATCGGCGACGGTCGCATTTCGGGCCTTCCGTGAGATCGAAGCTTTCGGGTCCGGCTTTTAACGCGAGGCAGAGGCTTTTGTATGGCGAAGTTCGTTCTGCTTTTTACAGAGCACAAGGCACTAAGAGAGAGAGAGAATGGCGAGTGGGAATTTATACGTAGCAAGAAACGTATACGTGCACTCTAGGCGTGCACCTCTCTTTTCTCTCTCTATCTCTCTCTTTCTATCTCTTACTGACCTCAGAATCGCGAAACAGAGAGCTCTCCGACGGCCAATCTCTCCGCAGCAAAACGGAGCAGACAGGTTGCGCGGTACAGACAAAGAAACCACAACCAGTTCAATAATGCAAGTTCCACGTTCGCGTGGAAGTTCCTAGAAATGTTATCGGACAGCATCGTCCGAGACGATTCGGGTCGGGTTGGGCCCGACGTGGGTTTCCGGGTCGCTTCGCGATCTTCTGCCCCGACGGGTTCGTTTCGTGTTTTCAATCGGTTTTGCTGCGTGCAGGCCTTTCTCTCTCTACTATTTCCTTAGTTAGTTCGACGCTTTACGATCGAAGGAATCTCGACGCTCACATCATCACTTTGGCTTAGTACTATAAAAACCCCCCGACTTGAACTTTTGTCCTAATTTTATCTTTGCCTCGTGAAAATAATTCCAACTTTTTAGATTCATTCCCTATTCTATCATAAAGTCCTCAACTTTGATTTTTGTTCTAATTTTATCATAAACTTTTTCAACTTTAGGTCTTGTCTAGATCTTACCTTAAAGTTTTTTCACTTTGATAAAAAAAAATCACAAATTTTTACTTGAGTTCTAAATCTACCTCCATTAATTCTCTATCTAAAATTTCTCATCACAACTGAGAGATGAAAAACTCCTAAAGATGAATTGTTCCGGCACAACCTTCAGAGATTGACAAGCGCAATATCACTAACGGCGATTTTGACGTTAAGTTAATGGAGAGCAGATTTGGAACTTAGGTACAAGGCGGGAAAAAAAATTAGAGTGAAATTGAAATTAGACCTCAAAGTGGGAATTTTAAATTTTATGGTAGAATTGGTACTTGACTTAAAGTTGAGGATTTTTTATGAGATAACAAAAGTTTATGGTAGAATTGAAACTAGATCTAAAATTAAAGGATTTTGTGAGATAAAAAAATTATGACAGAATCAGAATAAAATCTAAAGTTTGAGATTTTTTATGATATAAAAAATAAAATTAGAACGAGAGTTAAAGTCGAAGGTCTTTTAGGGTATTAGGTCCTAATCGCATCCCGGTTGGAATCGCACAGCCCACCGAAATTCAAGAGCCGCATTCCCAAGGGAAAAGTTACCTCCTTTAGACCATAGCAACCGATGCAAGAAAAGGCGAAAAGCATGAACAGAAGGAAAAGGCCAAAAGAGAAAAACAGTCGCCCAAAAATTCCACGGGCCGACGATGGCCTTTGCGTTCACAGTCTGTGTGCCCCCCCATTTCAGCCTTCTTCCCAACCGTGTTTTGGACGAACTCGAATCAAATGTTTCGCTTTACTATCTTCTCCTCTTTCTGCTTTTGAAAATCTGTAGTGTTTTTAATTCACACAGGACAAGACAGGGGAGCAGCATCATCCTTGGTTGCGTCGAAGTGCTGCCATAGAGGTGACTGACTGATGGAGTGGCCAGCTACGCATCCCGAAACTGCAGCAGCAGAACACGTCGACACCTTTCGAGATTGGAAATGATGTGAGGCTCGGCTCCACAAGATTATGCCGTCTGGATCTCCCTAAATATAGGGCTTCGCTGCATTTGCTAATCTGGCGATTAATTCTGATTCTTCATTACGAGTTTCCACAAAAAGAAGGGTTAGTTGGAATTGACTTTTACTTTTCACCTAGTCTTTAAAATGTACGCTTGAGGCATCTTAACTCCTCCTCTCTATATTGAAAACATTCGAAACTTTCAGGAACTTGATCATGTCCTTAAAAACTCAAAAGAATAATAATAATAAAAAACAAATGGGAGACTTGTCCTCAGATAGGAGACCTTGTAATGTCACCCCCGTAGTTCCACTCACCGAAAAGAAAAGCTTTGATGGGAAATAAGAGGTCTATTCAATAAGAAGATAGACTTCACGTCAATTTTTCAGAGTTGGCTATCATCGAGTAGAGAAGTATAATAGCTCTCTACACATAAGTTGAGTTAAGATAGATGAAAGGCCCGCTGCTATATTGGTATGGCTCTGCTCAAGTCTTTTAATTGATTGACAACACGGTACCTTTGATTGAAAGGCTTGATGGATTTTAAAATTTACGATTCATGCATCTTAACTCCTTTTTAAAATTTTCACGGCATTCGGATATCAATTCATATACTTATGAAAGGCCCACTGCTATATTGGTACGGCTCTACTCAAGTCTTTTAATTGATTGACAACACAGTACCCTTGATTGAAAGGCTTGATGGGTTTTTAAATTTACGATTCATGCATCTTAACTCCTTTTTAAATTTTTCACGGTATTCAGATATCAATTCATATACTTATGTTGATTTATTTCATAGGGTTAATACCATCTCAAATTAGTATACTTATAATAAATTTACCTTAAATTATTTTTCTCTATTAAAAACCCCAAATTAGTATAAATATGATAAATTTATTCTTCATTAGTTTTTCTTAATTTACGTCAAATTATTGAGTTGGATGATGCGTGACAATTGAAGGACTTACTGATTTGAAGTTTTAGCCTTCATTTGTCATAAGCATACCGATTTCTGATTTTTCGTGATATTAATCCAATTTAACGGAAATTAACAAATTGTAAATCCGCCACATATATCAATTTAGGGTTTTTAATAGTTAAAAAATTAATTCAAGATAGATTTTTTATAAGTATGTCAATTTCAAATTTTCTCGTGATATTAATCCTATTTCATACTATGGTTAAATGTGAGTAATATTTTAATCTTTCTGAAAAAGAGAGAGAAATGTCTTTTTCGCACTTGTTGAATGAAAAAGAAAGAGAGAAAAAAAAATGTCGTGATTTTCCTATTTCATATTTGGTTAAATTTGAGCAATATTTTAATCTTGTCAAAGAAATGTCTTTTTCCGCGTTTGTTGAGTGTCGGGCCGAGTGTACCACGAAAAAATTCATGTGCATGAGATCGTGATATTAATCCTATTTCATATTATGGTTAAATTTGAGTAATATTTTAATCTTCGGCTGAAAAAGAGAGAGAAATGTCTTTTTCCGCATTTGTTGAATGTCAAAGAAACGGGCCCGAGGGTACCACGAAAAAATTCATGTGCATGAGAGACGGGCCAAAATTGATGAAATTAAGGCAGCACTGCAACATTTAATGCACCACCTTTTCCCATGGGAACGGACACGTCCTGCCGGACTGACTTTCACGAGAGCAATACATCAGTCATGGTCATTGGTCATGGAGTCTTGTCTGCATCCATCTTGCTGCAGTTCGGTAGTGGCCCACCCGATGGATTGGAATAGAATAGGCTCTACCGTGTATGAATATGCAAAATAGTAAGGTCATCAAAGGGCAAATTATATTTTATATTAAGATAATATTTCCGGCCGAGGCTCGTGCCTCACCGGTGATGTGACGAACTATATGCAAGCATTTAGATAAATGAATGATATTTAGCATCTTATTGATATTAGTTGATTATGTGACTGATCGAGTGGTTCAAGACTTGATTTACAAACTCAATGTCATGAGTTAGATTTCCACAATTTATTTATTGATCTTAAAAAATATTGGTTAGTATGTGAAGGACCGGTCTAGAATGAGGCTCTCTCGCTCACATCCGATGCAACCGTGGCGACGAACTCATCAAGTGGACTGTTAGTATTTCGATAGCTCCTTAAACCGAACATTTGGTCGGCAACAAGGTAAAGTCCCAATCCCGTGCAAATCCTTTCTTTATAAAGACACAGCTACAAGTCTCTTCACGGCCTTTTCAAGGTTCAAAAAAAGATATCATTTTGAAAAGACCATAGAGTAAGGCATTAAAACACAAACATCGGTTGATAAAAGATTCCATTTTCCCACCGCATCCTATCCAATATCCACAAACAAAATCCACCAAGGTACAAAGCATCCGCAGAAACAGAGAAATAATCATAGTACGACACAATCCATTGCATCGAATTCGTGGACAGATGGCAATCGGGACCATCTTTGCACCTCAACAATTATCCACTCAGTAATCATCTTGCTTAAAAGAGCTGCAGTTAACATTATTCGACATGAAATCACCAAATTACAAGTGCAATTACCACAACAATGATGTGAATTGTGCTTGGATGGATGCGCAGAGAGAGAGAGAGAGAGGAATGCAATGTCCCTATCATCGCAGAGAAGTTAAAGGCGCTACGCTTCCTGGCTGTGTTGAAAAGAGGAGGAGATATCGGAGCGGACGATGGTTCGTACGCCATGCTGTTGCGTGCTATCGAGGATATTGGCTAGAAAATAATGGGGGCACTACGGACTCGACCGGACCCACGGCCGCCGAGTCGAAACGATCGGATGGGAATGGGATCCACCATTTCCGCTCGCGTCATCACCGTCACGCCTTTCCATCTGCCCTTGTCCGCCATCGGATGGAATTTTCTTTCTTTCAAGGAAGATAAACAGAGCCCTTTTGGGCCCCCGAAAAGAATGATAATAGCGCAGAAAAAGATAAGCCACCTTAGTCTGATTTACTTCGCGTTTATCCAAAGAGACAGTTCAGTTCTTATCAACAACTTTTTCGATATTGGTTTCTTCCCTCATCTGCCTAACCACGAGTACCCCCATGATCTATTAAAAAACAAAAGAAAAATTGAGATGATGACACATATAGTCATTGCCCTTTGGCCAAATATGTGATCTTGAACTTTACTCTGTTGTGCAATATGATCATTAAATTATATAGTCACTAGACTTTTGATATATGTTCAATCTAGTTCTTAGACTATAGGAGTTGTTTAATGTTATGCTTCCATTCATTTAAGTTCGAGACCGCATCAAACATCTTCATATAATTCAAAGGCGTTATTAAATATATATTAAAAGTTTAGTGAACACATTGAGTAGTTTTAAAGTTCAAGGACTACATTAAATAATTAAAAAATTCAGATATCACATTGCATATTATTCCAAAGTTTAAAAAGTCCACTTGTACTATTTTCCAATATATATAATGTAGGTTAGTTTACATTATTCAACATCGGTTAGGAAAATCATGATAAAAAAAACGTCACAAATTTAAATGTCAAGAAAAATGAGTTACTCTTTTAAAAAGAGAAAGTTGTTTTTGCGATTCACTTCCATCGGTACCCTAGTCCTCAATTGGCCGACATCGGACCTAGTTTGCCAGCATTCAATTCAAGCTACCAACCCATGTATTATTTTCAATATCACCCAAAAAAAAAAAGTTCCTAAGTCGTATACATGTGATAAATTTATCTTAAATAATTTTTTTAACTACAAAAAATTTCAAACTAGTACAATTGTGACAAATTTACCCCATATTAGTTTTGATTAAATTTTATCGTCAAATTACTAAATTCGATAACATGTGACGATTGACGAGAATAGTAGTTTGGGGTTTTACCATTTGTTTATCACAAGTGCATCAATCTGTGATCTTTTGTGGTATTTATCATATTTAATAGAAGTTAATAGAGGGTAAATTTATCACAAATATATCAGTTCTAGGTTTTTGGTGGTCAAAAATTTATTTAGGGTAAATTTATCGCATGTGTATTAGTTTGAGGTTTTTGGTAGTTAAAAAATTAATTTTGGGTATCATAGATATATCAGTCTGGAGTTTTCGTGGTATTAACTCTATTTCATGTTCATGGATTAACTTTCTAATGAGAGTCTAGGTAGGTTTTGTTTTCAGTAGTCCCTAGACAAAGCACTTCAATGATGAAATTAAGGATTTTATCACTCTAGCCACGTTAAATTAACGGATTTGGTGGGCACCCGAACCAAGTCGAAATGAGAATGGACCGGCCTATCCATACACACAACTGGACCTAGCCATCAGACGTACAGTCAATGGGCTTCCTGGAAAGTCCCATCTTTGTTGAGAAAATTGTTTTAGGTGTTCTCGAAGCAAGGTGACTTCCTTACGTTTTTACGTTTTGCCTTAAAGAGACGAAAAGGGCTCACTGCCGATCAAAAGAGCGAAGAAACATGCAGCTTCGTGTAGCAACATCAACACCGTGCACCAACAGTGCAATTCGAGGGTGATTCTACTTTGAAAATCCTTACAACCTCCCCGAATCGGTGTTTCAAGTGGGAATCTCACTGTTCGAATTGCGGCATCAACAAAAGGAAGAGACTCAGGATGCAGCCTGGAGTTCCCCCGGCTCTCCAAATCTCTTCCCTTAGCAATCCGTTTCGACCAGGACTGTTCGGCGTGACCGATGCGCAGACGAATGAAACACATCCTGCCAAGCGATACATTTCCCAGGCCCTACCAAGTACTTCACATGGGGCATCAAGAGATGCCTTGCCTCGAGTATTCTCTGCCAAACATATGCGGTAATCAGAGGAAGAGATAACGGACGAGATGCTCCCTTTTGCTAGGACGATAACAACGCTACAGGGGCAGGCGGTCCCTAGAGAACCAGAAACTTAGCTAGAGATCCTCCATTAGCAACCTCAAACGAAAAAGCAAAGATTCCATCAGTACCATTTGACTCTAGCTACACCTCTTTGCTCCTGGATATCCTACCTTCCCATAAGAACCTTCTGCCTTTTTGCTCTACAAGCTTTGTAACTTTCTCCGGGCGGTAAAGAATGACCAACGCATCCGTGATTGGTAAGAGCGAAAACGACGGATTCAATCACCTGCAAACGATCAGCAAAGGACACAGCTCCTCCTTAACAGTCCAGCTATGATACCCTGAAGTGATACTGTCAAAAAGAGGTTGGCGGTCCCTATCCAGGAGCCTACCAGAAGCAGGAGGAGCGCCGGCCCATAACTTCATCCCAGAAGAGAGGACGAGTGCTGAAGAAATTGAAGAACTTAAATGGCTGAGGATGCCAAATATCAGCATCAAGGAGTCTTCACCGCGCGCAACGCCTTTGGTCCTTGAAAATGAAATGTCATTTCGCTTTTCAGGCCGACAAACGAATCGCGGAACTAACCATCTTTAAAAATTGTATGAACATGTAGAGAGACGTTCTCATCGAATCAATTCATTTGCCCTTCGATCAGTGACAGCAAGAACCGTGGTCACGCCAGGAGTCATGGAGCTCTAGGAAGTCGCGTTCATTGGATTCCCTGTCTTATGTTTGATGCCACGACTGATTAAGGATCGTGCATTATGTTGTCGGGCCATCCACGTCCTTTTTGGGGACTGCTTGACTCCCTTCAACATGTTTCTTCGTAAAAACTTTAATTAGATTAGACCCCACTCCGGACGGTCCACACGCATTTTATTCGGAGTCGTGCCTGGATCACTGGGGGCAAAATTATTAGTTGGTAGGGTAAGTCATTTGGACGTCTGTCCCCACTTCGTTGATGGGATGACCGAGCTCGAGCTTAGAGGCCATCTGAAAATACAAGTTGGCATCTTCCAAAAAATTCTAAATTTATTACGCTTTTGCCAATTCAATTTTGAACATTTTATTTTTACCAATTTAATCATAAAAATTTTCACTTCTAATCATTTGAGTCCATCCAATCACTTTTAATTGAAAATTACTAACGTGATCACCTCGTCGGCAATGCTATGTGAGATTACTAACACTGACGTGATAGTTTTACTAATATTAATAATTTTTCTAATATCTTTCTTCCTTTTCTTTTTGCGTCTTCTATATTTGGCAGATGGTCGGCCATCGCCCATGCCGGGTCAAGGCTCGCCCTTGCCCAGTCATGCCTTGCCTATGGCAGGTGAGGCCAATTGTCAGCCATTGCCTGTGGCTAGAGGTCAGTCATCGGCCAAATAGAGAAGAAGCTATAAAGAAAAGGAAGAAAGAAAAAAAAAACTGAAAAAATTCAAAAAATATTAAAATATTATTAAAATTATTCACGTCAACACTAAGAATCCTACGTAGCATCACTGGCTCCATGTTAGCAATTTCCAATCAAAATTGACTAGATGAACTCAATTGACAAGAAATGAAAAAGTTTATAACTGAACTAACAAAATTAAAATATTTAGAATTGAATTGGCAAAAAAAAAGCACAATAAGTTTATGATGTTTTGGACAATTTTCCCCAAAAATAAGGGTATATCAGATCTAATTCAATTCATAAGCAAGATCAAATTAGCCTACGCTGACGGGTTAAAGGCTAAGATTTGGTTCTTGGTTATGTGAACCTAGAATCCGTGGTTCCAATTTTAGGGTGGGAACCATCGGTTTTCACTTAGGAACTAGTTCAAACGGTTCTTGAGTCAAACTAGTCTTAAACTAAGCATGAAGCCTATTTTAGGGGAAAAAAAATACTTTTGCACCCAGCGAGAATCGAATTAAGAAAAGAAAACAATATAACTACTTGATCAAATTGTATTTTTCGATGAATCAATGTAGCTTTTATGTTTTATACTAGGAATTTGGTTTTATTACACACACAAAAGAAGGCTGGTTATAGGCCAAGAATCGACTTATCCTGAAATGGATCACCTCTACTTATAAGTATGATGGTTTGAACTTAGATTGAAATGACCATTGGGACTACATTCTGGATTTCCAATACTATAGAAGTGTTTGGTTTGGAGGTAAAGGGTCACATGTCATCAATGAGGTCGAATGAACGAATCTTTGCTTTGCTCGTGCTGCATTACTTAACTACGTCATATTTCATGTGAAAAGACTTCTTGGCTATTAGAATCCTGATGGGGTTACAATAATAAAGCTCACCAAACACTGGACTTTTGAATCTCGAGCGGTGTTGATTAATAACTCAATCTAGACATTCCATATTGCGAGCTCGGCTTTCTTAACCAAATCCGCCAAGTGACAATCATCGACCTATTGCCATCATATGTCGACAACCGTATACCTCGATCATCAATAAGTATTTCCACTACCGGTAACTCATCGACAACCAACTCAAACTTAACACTGAGCTTTACACTCACTCATATCATTATTATGTCAACTAGGAAGACCTGACCCTCTTTTGATAAACACATGTACTGTACCTAGGAAGACATTATTTATTATAAGAGATTGTGCGTCCTTTTTGACTCCCCTGCACCAGCCTAGGACGAGGGCCACATGAATGCTGGGGACCCCAACATGTGTGCGTTTCAGTCAGTGCGGGCCGATGCGGCCTTGGAGGCTCTTCACGTGATCTTCTTCCGTTCGCAATCGACGCTCGCATGTGCGCCCACTGAACTCACGTGGCGATTGGAAACCCCCCCGGATTCCCTCAATCTGCATGATGGCTTCGAGTGCTGTCACGATGCACGTGCGTGTGCTTAATGCTTACACTGCATGTGGCCATCCTAAGGAGCAGATCTAAGCCCTAATTTCGTCCCAAAGTATGTGCCAAACCCAGGAGCTAATAATACGTACAAAAGAGACCAAATCTCAGAGCTGTTTTGTCTTTGCCTTGGACTAAACATCTGGAGTAACTCTGTACAGCACTTGAGAAGGGGATAATGCCAACTGCTGGGCATTACTAAAACGAGATTATGAAACGGGCATGTTGACAAATTCGGCAGGGTTTCATTACATGTTGGGCTTGAATCGGGCGTTTTAAATGTCCACTTGCAGTAGGTAAATGAAAGTCTAATTTCAGGTACCGACATTCCGTGCAACACTCCCTTTTGTATATTTTAGTAAATCAGATCAAGGATTTATAGGTTATTACTAATGATTTGAGATTCGTCGAAATGCTTACGAAAATACCATATTATAGATATTTTACTCCTATACTCGACGTTAGCCTTTTGGAAATAAGTGTCTCATTCCGGCTTTTTCTCCTCTTTGCTTTAAAAAACCCAATCCTCAATATATTGAGATTGATTTTTAACTTTTTTTTATACTGAAAAATGTGAAGATTTTTATTAAATGCCAATTATGGCTCATTGACATAAAATGGAAAGAAGCCACACAAAAAATCTCAAATTATGTTCACTGTGACACATTTATATTAAGCCTTTTTTTTTTGCAATATTGAAAATCCTAAATTATGCCCATCGTGACATATTTACCCTATATTTTTTCTTGTGATATATAAAACCTCGAATTTATACCTATATAACACATTTACCCTCCATTTTTCAGTTATATGATTTTTCAGCCAAAATAACATCATTTTTATTTCACCTAATCCACAAGGACACCATGTCAATATTGTTTGCTTTCTAACGTTCATGCAGGCTGATTTTTAACGTTATTCATTGACAAAACTTTGAGAAGGGTAAATGAATCATGCAAATACAAGGTCGGGATTTATTGTGTCAAAAAGTTTAGGATAAATATGTATCAATATACATAATTTAGAGTTTTTTTTTATGGCTTTTGTCCTACTTAAAATGTCGATTTTGACATTCGTCACGACGCCATGTAGGTATATCGTGTATTACTCTAGGAATAATCTTTTCCTTGAAGCGCAAAGCACTAGACGCAAAGCTCTCTAAGAACTTATCTAGATCGACTTATAGTTACAATATTTTGCTTGATAATAAATCTAGCAACGCTTGTAATTCGATTATCTTTAACCCGAGACATCTAAAATTTTCACCGCATAGGGATACCAATGTATAGATTCACTTTTTACCAAAAAAAAAAAAAAAAAAAACGTATAGATTCACATACAAATTTTTAAATATTTTTTTAATTCTATAATATTGATATTTCACGGAAAAAGTAAAAAAAATGTCATTTTTTATTTGGGTTGAATTCCGAAATACCAATACGCCAATGCCTAATCATATCACCGATTCTCCCACTGGATCTCCAAATCGACAAGTCAAAGACGAGGAGGGCACGTTACCATCAAAAAGCATCCTGTCCATGAACTGCAAATCTGTAAGGGTTTGGTCAATGGAGATTTGAGATCTCACCAACTTGGATTAGCTTACTCACGACGGCAGGAGAAGAGATAGAGGAAGAACATGAAACGAAATCTTGAAGTTTTCAATTAAACAATTACTGTCGAGCGGTGATGCGCAAGGCGATGCACAGCTTGCGCATCGACCACAGTTTTGTTTAAAACTATCGTGGACTAAGATTGATGTCAGTATTGTTTATAAAGAAAAATAAAGGGGGAGCAATTTAATAATTTGAATATCTCGAGGAAATAAATACGTGAGTCGGGAAGGCCGGATCCTTCGGAATAACGCGAGGCTCTTGCAATTAGTCTTTTGGAACATCTTACATCACATCACACCTGTGGCTCGGGAAAAAATCGACAGCTGTTAGGCAAATTTTGTTCAATCTATGGACCCATCTTTTCATTAGAGTGGATGAACCTACTCTGCAATCCTTGACCAAAGTAACATGCCTTGGACCACATTGCGATGACGCACGTTTTTACTAAATTGGTCATGTGCTTCTCGAGCTACTTTCTCCTCATCTCGAATATGCAAATTTTGGTCATGCACATTTATGGGATTGCTATTTGCGCAATGGTAATAGCCCATAATGTCAAATAATAAATATGAGCCGCGCAAAAAAGGGGGGAAAAGGGACAATAGTAAGAATACAATCGAATGGGAGACACATTTGTCAAATAAAGGAGTTCCCTGAGGTTGATTATTGGAAGACTTTTTGACGGCCAAGTTAGGGCTGAGATAACATTACAGCGAGGGCGTTGTTTCCGTATCGTTTGTACTTAGATAACCTGACATTTCTTCTTGTTCTGAAATGTGGGATTGTGAGGGAGCTTACTTGATAGTGAACGAAATGGACTTCGGTCTCCCCATTCCTTTTTCATTAAAGATTCGGATCATGGGGTTTGAACCATGTTACTACCCTCTCCTAGGCTCCAGGTCGTTCTTCTTTGGAACAAGCCTGGCCCCGTGTCCGCTAGGAAGCCAAGAGGCCGCATCAACTATCACCAGGTCTACATCAAATTGGTGTTATCAACATCAAAATTGGAAGTACTAATATTTAATTTTGACGCCATGTTAGAGTCTGCAGAAGAGATATTTTCTTCATACAGTGTGGGGCAAGACATATTTTATAGTTCTCAATATAAACATTATTTACGTTTAAGAGTGTGACATATCCGAAAAAATACATGAAATCCTTGTAAATATTTGCTAAGATCAGCGGGTTAATAGATGAGGTATCCTAAGATTCACGCCCAGACGTAAGCTAAGGGTTACCCATCATGCCAAGATCCAATGTTTCCACATTACTTCCTCCATAATCTTTAAAAAACTTCTGACTTTTCATAAATTAGTAGATATTTATCCAACGCATGCAGCTGAGGACTCCTGGTTCATGCAGAAAAGTTTGGAATAACCTAAAAAAGGTTTTTTTATATCTTTAACCATGTTCTGTTTTGACCAAAAAAAATGTTCTATTTTAATTTATTTTTTGTGTTTCTTGCTTTCTCCTTTTTGGATATCTTCACTTCACGTCCTCCATTGCAAAGAAACAAAATGGATAAGGGAAGCCAGTTCTGTCTGAACTGGAAACTCCACCACAGATTCTTGAAGACACGATCCTCCCCAAAGCCCTCAAATTCATCTCCTGTTCTTTCCCTTTTTCTCTGAACATTTCTCAAGTTTCTCGGCCCCTCCAACTCCAACAAAGCAGAAACAAAAAGGGCAGAGATACATGTCAATTGGAAGGGTTCGAAGACGCGTTGAATTATTGTCCGGAGGAAAGGCGGTGAGTAGAAAAATGGCAACTTTGACGAATAGTATCGCCTTTTTTACACCCATTGATGTGGGATTAGGAACCTCGAAAGATGAGAATACCCCTACCTTTTTCTTTTCTTATAATCTCGTAACAGCAACATGGACATCAAAAGTAAAAGTTATTCTTTTTTTTTTCAGGAGAGAGAGAGAGAGAGAGAGAGAGAGAGGGGAAGGTGGGGTGCAGAGGAAATTCAGGCTGGTCAGTCTCCCGTGAAATCTCACCGCCCTTGGACCCTCACCTTCTCCTCTGTTAATTTAGACCAAATCCTCTCTCCTTATTTAGAGGAGATGCAAGGATGATAACTTGGACTAACAATAAATGTGCCAAACAGAAACAAGGCACTAAATCCAATCACAGCCCTTCTTTTTCTCTCTCATTTACCCACCCCTATACACCCTTTTGCTAAAATTATATTATTTCCCCTCTGTTCCTGCCATTTCTCTCACCAGTCACCAGTCACCACTCTCCCTCCTCCTGTTATGACGGAAAGACAGAGCTAAAAGAGAGAGAGAGAGAGGAGAAAAAAAGACATCTTTTTATGAGGCAATGATACCATTATAGTTCTTTATTCTCATAGCAAAGGAAGGCGCTTTCTCTTCATTTTTTTCTCCATTGTTTTTCTTGCTTTCCCAGCCTCTCCCATGGTTCCTGGGTTCCGCTGAAAGATCCTTCCTTCGCCATGAAGTAAACACGAGAAGGGTGGCCCCGAGCTCCGAAGCCTCCAATGCCCGTTTCGATTTGAATATTGAACGTCTCGGGAGTGTCCGTTGCTGAGAATCTTTTCCAGGTGGGTGGCCTCTTGTCCCATTTTCCTGGTCTTCAGATTATTGGGTTCTGCCATGTAGAGCTCTGGTGAGATGTTTTCTGCTGGTTTGACATGGATCCGGTGGAGGTGGTGCTTGCAGAGGGGTGAGAGAGAGAGAGAGAGAGAGAGAGAGAGAGAGAGCTTTGTCTTTTTCCTTCATTTATCTTTGTTTAAAATAGGTAAAGGTTAAGGCTTTGTCAGGCGACCATCCCCTCGGAGTTTCAAATAGGTGGTCTGGTCTATTATTTGCTTGAAAGGGCAACTTTTTTCCCCTCTTTGTCTATTGCATTTTTGATTTCTCTGGCGTTTTGAGGGGTTTCTTCTTTCCCTTGAGACTGCTTCTGAGTCGAGAAAAATTCTTCCTTTTCAAGTCAAAAACTAGTTGTTGGTGGCATGCCATTCATCTGTGAGTACTCTGTATCTTCTCTTACATTTCTGTGTTCTGTTCCCCCTGTTTGATGGCCATCTTCTGCTAGGTTTGCTAAATCCATTGGCACTGGAAGTCGACCACTGGACAATATGCTTTATTTTGAATTCTACAAACTTCATTTCTGAGCAATCGTTTTGCCTTTGTTCTTAATTCGACCCCGATTATCATGGTTGATGTTAGAAGCAGAAGATATAGCGACGAGTTAAAGAAGCTGGCTCATCTATAAGTGAGAATGTTCTTCGGGCTAGTTTTAGGCTTTAGACACAGTGTTTTAAGTTTTCTAAACCAACCTGGTTTCCTAGCTAACGTTATTGAGTCTAATATTCTTTTCTTTCTCGTAGTTTCTGCAGAGATCATAAAGAACCATACCAATGGCCAAGGAATACAGTGGATCGCCAAAGCATCATCACATCGAATCTAAGAAGAAACGTCTCACCTATATATTTTGCGTCAGCGGTCTATGCGTGTTGTTCTACGTTTTGGGAGCATGGCAGAGCACGCCTGTCCCAAACAATCAGTCCGAAGCCTATACCAGAATTAAGTGTGATGCCGACAACCCTAATGCAGGCGATGGCCAGTCCACCAAACTCTCTTCGTCTTCAGAGTCTGTCTCGTTGGACTTCCAAAGCCACCATCAGGTCGCCATCAATGACTCCGATACTGTGGAGACGATTCCTGCCTGTGATATGGCCCACAGTGAATACACTCCTTGCCAAGATCCACAGAGGGGGAGGAAGTTCGATAGGAATATGCTGAAGTACCGAGAACGGCATTGCCCCAAGAAAGACGAGTTACTAAAGTGTTTAATTCCTGCTCCACCAAGGTATAAGACCCCTTTCAAATGGCCTCAGAGCCGAGACTATGCGTGGTATGACAATATACCTCACAGAGAGCTCAGCATCGAGAAGGCTGTGCAGAATTGGATCCAAGTTGAGGGTGATCGGTTCAGATTTCCTGGAGGAGGAACCATGTTTCCTCGAGGTGCTGATGCGTATATAGATGATATTAATGAGCTGATACCTCTTACGAGCGGAAAAATTAGAACTGCAATTGATACGGGCTGCGGGGTAAGTGATCTGATATCTCTGGAAGTGTAGTTTCATGTTCTGGTTCTGTTCTGCCTTCTGTTCTGTTCTGTTCTGCAGAAAGTTGAGGACAGTGTTGACTGCGAATTTCGGGATTGTGCCTTTTGGATTCTCATCAATTTCTTATTCTCCAGAAATAAGGATGTAATTGCTAATGTGATGTAGTCTTGGGCTTGGTCAGGTTGCTAGTTGGGGTGCTTACCTGCTGAAGAGGGATATCGTAACAATGTCTTTTGCCCCAAGGGATACTCATGAGGCGCAGGTCCAGTTTGCTCTGGAGCGAGGAGTGCCGGCCATGATTGGGATCATGGCTTCCCAAAGAATTCCTTACCCGGCCAGAGCATTCGACATGGCGCATTGCTCCCGCTGCTTGATTCCTTGGAGCAAGTATGGTAAGCATTTTGTTTTTCATATCTTGATCCATAAAAATCTGTGATTGAATTACTTTACATGTGGAACCAATCATCTAGGATGGAATATTTGTTGCATACACATGAACTGGCCTTTGATTCTCGTCTGTTCATGCCTTTTCTTATGTGGTCATGCTCTAATTATTCTTTGCTTGGAGTCGTCTGCAGATGGACTCTATCTAATTGAAGTGGACAGGGTGCTGAGGCCCGGTGGTTATTGGATCCTTTCTGGCCCCCCAATCCGCTGGAGAAAGTACTGGAGAGGTTGGGAAAGAACACAAGAAGACTTGAAGCAAGAGCAAGACTCAATAGAGGATGTCGCCAAGCGCCTATGCTGGAAGAAGGTGGTTGAAAAGAATGATCTTGCGATTTGGCAAAAGCCTATCAACCACTTTGAGTGCATCAAGAGCCGGAGCGTTTATAAAACTCCTCACATATGCAAGGCGGACAACCCCGACACCGCTTGGTACTCATCGTCACCATCTTTTCCTCCAACCAGAAAGCCCATTTGTTATTTTCAAACGGTAACATGTTCAGGATAACTTTCTAATTTTGCGGTCTCTGTGCCTTACAGGTACAGAGATATGGAAACTTGCATAACCCCATTGCCAGAAGTCAGCAGCTCAGACGAAGTAGCTGGCGGCGCAGTGGAGGCATGGCCAGAACGCGCCTTCGCTGTCCCCCCTAGAGTAAGCAGCGGCTTAATCCCAGGAATCACTGCTCAGAAATACAAGGAGGATAATGAAATATGGAAGGACCGGGTGTCACACTACAAGCGGATAATTAGTCCTCTAACGCAAGGACGATACCGCAATGTTATGGACATGAATGCTAACCTCGGTGGATTTGCAGCCACGCTAGTTAAATATCCTGTGTGGGTCATGAATGTGGTGCCCGCGAACACTAACCACGACACTCTTGGCGTGATCTACGAGCGTGGTTTTATTGGCACCTACCAGGACTGGTGCGAGTCGTTTTCAACATACCCAAGAACATATGATCTCATCCATGCCGGTGGCGTTTTCAGTATCTATCAGGACAGGTAAAGCATCGTGATCGACACTTTGTCATAACATTATTTGATACGTGCCCTGAAGTGGCCTTTCTGCTTGCTTTCTTAAGGTGTGACATTACATACATCCTGCTGGAGATGGACCGAATCTTGAGGCCTGAAGGAACTGTTATATTCCGGGACACGGTTGAAGTCCTTGTAAAGGTCAAGAGTATAACAGATGGAATGAGATGGAAGAGCCAGATCATGGACCATGAAAGCGGACCCTTCAATCCCGAGAAGATCCTTGTTGCTGTGAAAACTTACTGGACCGGCAAACCCTCGCAGAAACAGCTCTAGCAGGCATTGTTGTACTATACATGTGATTATTGGCTTGGAGTTCATCGGGGCTCTTCTTTCCCTCTCTCTTCTAGAATTCTTGTTGTGACAACTCTAGATTTTGTTGGTAAAAACAGCCAATGCCTTCTGATGGCACAAAATCAGATAGTTTTGTATGCTATGGAGAAACTTGAAATGATAAGATATATGTCAGTTGGTGCCTTTTCTTCGCTTCGTCATTGACATTATTGCATTTATCGTTAGCTTTTGCTGAGTGAAAATGCTTTCTATCCATGTTGTGGGTTGCAGTTCGCCTGGCATATGTAGGTTTCCGACATCGCATTCTACTTCATGCATATGTTTCGCTATTGTTTCCTGTCATTTTGCCAAGAATGTATCGTGCAATTACAAGGTCCTTATTGATGATTTTCGCATTTGCGACTTAGGTTCCCTGGCTCATCCATCTTTGTAAGGACGAGGTATCTTCGTTGCCTACGTAATGCTTGCTGCACGATGGGAAGATGTGTTTAATGAAGATCCTAGGCGTATTAATAGAATGTGACTTGAGTTGGATCTCAGGTCGACTATCTGAACCAAATATTCTGTAATCTGACCAATTATGGGAGGAGCCCTCTCATTGTCTGTCCATAATCCATCAGGAAATTTGGAACTTGTCAAAATTAATTTTTTAATTTTTGAAATTTGAAACTTGCCCTGTGTATTATGAATTATCTACTCTGTCAATCCGTTTCATTTCAAGGTCTACACAGGGACCAGTAAATTTTTTTTCTTTTTTCTTAGTTTTATTTCTTCTTTTTCTTTTTTTATGTTTCATTTTAAGTAGAGCAAAATGAAGGTGAAGACAATAACAATAACAACAATCCATAAAAAATGAACATGTAAAATAAAATAAATAATAAGAAGTTCAAAACATGTAACTATGTTCATCGATCCTTGGTCTCGATTGATTCTTTGATTCCCAATTTGATTTTTACCCAAAAATCGAGAGTCAAATTGTACAATAGTGGTTCTAATATGAACTTGGAACCCTATTAATTTTCAATTTCATCATGAACTCGTGCTAACGCCTAATTAATTATGGATATAGAAAGTAATTATATCCATAATTACTGCTCAAACTGAACATTTCGATCACAGCAGATTGACGGCATCGATGGTTCCTAAATTCTGTCAATCAATGCAGTTTTTCTGATTAAGGTTGTCTCTCCAACGTTCAAAAGGTTCTCCTTTCTGGTGATGATGCAATTAGTAGTTGTAATTGTAATGATTGGAAGTAAGGAAAAGAGGGAGTGCACCGCATCAACTTCTCCAAATCGTTCCCTTCCACACGTCTCTGTCCTGCTCCTCTGTTTTTTCCTCTGTTTTTTTCTTTTTACTTTTTTACCCTTCCATTGTACCTGTTTCTCCTTTTTTTTCAGTTCCGTTTTTTGTTTTCCTTCTTCTTTTATGTTTCATTTTAAATTAAGCAAAATAAAAGTAAACGCAATAATAATAACAACAGTCCAAAAAAAAAAATGAACATGTAAAATAAAATAAATAAATAAAAATTCACAACTATGGTTCATCGATTCTTGATTTTGATTGATTCTTAGATTTCTAGTTCGGTTTTTACCCAAGAATCAAGAGTCGAATTGCACGATAGTGGTTCTGATTTTTTCTTTCAACCAGGAGCAAGACTAGTGACCGTAAGAACTTGGAACGGAACTAGCATCCAAATTTATCCTGAATTCATTCTCACGCCTAACTAATTATGCACACGAAAAGTAATTGCTATTCAATTGAACATCTCGATCATGAGGCTGGAATTTCTACGGCAAAGTCCGGGCAGATTGGCGGCGCCGATCGTTCCTGAATTCCGTCAATCAATGCCAGTTTTTCTGATTAAGGTCGTCTCTCCAACATCCAGAGGTTCTGCTTCCTGGTGATGATGCAATTGGTAGTCGTAATTGTAATGATTGGATGGAAGGAAGGAAGGAAGGGAGGGAGGCAGTACACCACATCAACTTCTCCAAATCGTTCCCTTCCACGCGTCTCTGTCCTGCTCCTCTGTTTTTCACTCTGTTCTTTTTCTTACTTTATTTTTCTTTACACCTTCCATTGTAACTGGTTCTGCTTTGACTCTCTCTGTCCCTCTCTCTGATGGAGACAGGACAGGACACCGCTGCCACGTGGCCGACGCGCGTGCCTCCACCGATGCAATCTCCCGCCTCGCATTCCGCACGTACTCCGGACCACGCGCACACGCGGGGGGGACGTAACCGGTGGCGCTGGCGATCTCTCTCCGAGCGGAACATCGCGAGCGGCCGCTGCAGGAACGGTCGCGGTCGATGGCGGACGGCGGCGGCGAGGGCGGCGGGGCGGCGGCGAGGAGGCCGGAGGAGGAGGAGGAGGGGGCGCGGATGGAGGAGGAGGTGCGGCGGGCGGTGGAGCAGGCGAAGGAGCTCCAGGACGCCGCCGCCGCGCACGTCGCTGCCGCGTCGAGCGAGGAGGGCTCGATCCGGCAGCGCACGCTCGCGCTCGACTCGTCCATCCGCCGCCTCCGGGCCTCCGTCGGCGCCCAGGCGGGCGGCGGGCTGCTGGACCCGAAGCTGGCGGAGAGGCTCGAGGAGGAGCTGCAGCGGGCCGGGTGCATCGTCGCCGACGGGGACGCGTCGTCGTTCCTTCCGGCGAAAGCTCAAGGTGCGTGATCTCGGCTCGTCCCCTTTTCCTCTGCCGCCGCCGGTTTCGTTGTCCCTGTCGCTTACGTGCTTTGTCTGTTTTGTGGTGGTGATGGCGGGATCGCCACGGCGCGCAGGCGGCTTCGTGAGGATGTTCCTGGGACCGATCAACGTGCGCGCCTCGAGGAAAGAGGTGCAGCTGAAAGTCAAGGAGGAGTATAACAGCTACAGAGTAATGTTCCTATTTCAGTTCCAGAACTCTGTTGTCCTTATGCAGAGTATTTGGCTTCTTGTTCTTGTTGTTTCCTGGAGATCGGGATTGGCTCGATTCGAATGATTCATCGCTGGCCAGCTATCCGTAATGGTTTGTTTTTGTCTGGACTGAGTATTCTAGGTGGACACACTTGGTAATGATTGAGTTTTGTTATTGGGAAGTCGCGGCCTCGCTGCCATATCAACAGAAATTAGAGAGCTTTGTATTCTCGCAGAGTTCCTGGCAATTTTGTCATAACAAGCTCATTTCAATATACATCATCATGTCACCTGAGCTAGCTAAGCTACTTACTGTATGAATCAGAATTTGAAAAGAGGGAAATTCCATTGAGTAACTTCATCCTCTTTGCCGCAGCTTGTTTAATCAAAGTAGGTTAGACTCCACTTGACTTTCAATGAAGGATTTTTGGCCTGCAAAACTGGATAAATGTGTGGCAGGCTGATTGCATAAGTAGGTGTTTGCTAGATACATGTGATTATTAGCTAAATTAATTGTCCTAGGGGAATGTTACATGAAGCAGCCTGAGTCTGTTCTATCTATCAGCATTCTTTGTAGTCACAAGTAACAATTCTAATTGCACGTTAGTTAATCTTGCACCTATTTTGTATTCTGAAATAGTGGGTTGTTGCATGATTTGCGTTCACTCATTTCATAGTCTGTTTGGAACAGGATAGAACTGCTCTCCTCTTTCTCATTTTCCCATCAGCACTTCTAGTGTTGAGATCTTGGCTGTGGAATGGATGTTTTCCAGCATTTCCTGTTCAGCTGTACCAGGTACTGCTTTACATGTTTCTCAAACAGTTTGAAGGTTTGTGTATATTTGTATAAATAGGGCATAACTTATCATGGGTATATGCATGCCAGGCATGGCTGTTAGTCCTCTACACTGGTTTGGCATTGAGAGAAAACATACTAAGCATCAATGGAAGTGACATTAGGCCCTGGTGAGTGAAGAATATTCTTGTTGCCACTGAGCTCCTCTGCAGTTCTACTTATCTTTCGACATGCATTAAGGTCCAAGGAGAATTGATTGAGTACTCTGTGAATTATGCTTTCTTCTAAGTTGAACTTTATGTGTAACTACTGGACTTTGAGTTGTTGTTGGTTTCAAAAGAAGATATTTGTGGGATGATCTTTCTAAGAGCTGGAGAGTCGTACTTTGTGGAACAATTAGAAGAGTAATAAGGCCATGACGATGGCAATAAGGAAGACGATCTCGCTAAACTTTCTTACATAGTGAAATTTCTGCAGTCCAGCTTTAATGGTGCCCAATATTGAATGTCGATCTTCTCAGTCCTTGTTCTAGCCAAGAAGAATCTCAGGTTGAGAGGTGCTAAATTGGATGGTATTTTTGAGAAACTAACTCACCCACCCAATAAAATAAAATAAAATAAAATAAAAGAGAAGTAGAAGAAATAAAATCATTGGTGTTCCACTTCTCTGTTTTTCATCCTTAGCAATTTTCTCAGTAGCTAACTAGAGAAACTAGAGATGACCCTTAAGATCACCGCAGAACTACTCCTAAGAAATCTATAGTAATTTATCCAGCAGAATCATGTAGCTTACCTCAGTGCATGTACTGTGCCATCTTGTGGAGAAAGAGGTGGTCGATGTTGTGATTTATTGTTATTTTAGTAAACCAAACGGCAATAAGAAAAGACATTCGCTATTGGCTCTACCCATAATATAATCCCAGTCACGTTTTATTCTCTAGATGATATTTACCAATCACGATACTATCATTCTGCTTGGGTGTTAGGATTTTCACTTACATCTTGGCAAATGAGAAGGACCCGGGACTGAGGAGGGGGGGTGGAGAGAGAGAGAGAGAGAGATTAACTGAGCAAGTGTTTGCATCTTCGTGTTCCATTTTTCTGAATCTTTCTTCTGAAATCTATTGGCAGTGGTACAGTTTGATGATAATGTGGAAGCATGTCTATATTTTGTCTCTATTATCCTTGAGAGATACAGAGAGCATTCGAATAAAGTTACTGAGTTATCATCTTCAGGTGGATATATCATCACTACGGTGCAATGATTATGGCCCTTGTCAGCCTAACATGGGAGATCAAAGGACAACCAAACTGTGCTCAAAAGCAGGTCGGTTTTGCTGCAGTACCAGCAATTCACTTGCTCTGCATTTGGGTCTAATTAGATGAATCCTGTGCAGAGAGGTGTACAACTTTTCCTTCAATGGGCTATAATGCAAGGAGTTGCTATGCTTCTCCAGAATAGATATCAACGCCAGAGACTTTACACTCGCATTGCACTGGGCAAGGTGTCATAATTCTTCTTATAGAAGAGGACTATGATTGCTGTGGTTAAATGATGTTAACATGGAATAGTTCTCATATGGTTCTCTGTTTATTTTTTTGTTTTTGATAAGTCTTATGGTTCTTTATGAATTGATTGCAGACATTGCACTTTTCTTTCCTTGAGATATAGATTGCCATTGCATAGTCATGAACAGCTTTTTAAAAACATAAGCACCTCTGATGGTGACTACTCTTCATCTTGTACTTCTTACAGGCTAAGAGAATGGATGTCGTCTGGGGAGAAACTGCAGGTGTGGATGGCCAATTATGGCTTCTTTGTCCTATACTTTTCATTATGCAGGTAATCCACTCGAAATATAAGTTGGGTAGGCGTGTGGGCAATATTTACTGATGCTCTAAAGTTGTCGAATGCAGTGAACACAGAATTTGAACTAAAAAAGCAGTTTCTGTATTACTAACCATTGCTTGTTGCAAGACTTTGTAATAAGCATTAAGTGAGATGTATTTCTAGGTCTGTCGCCAATATGGACTTTTCATTTGGCGATCTAGATGCAACAAATCGTCATGGTACTAATCACCTCATTAAAAGGCTGGCCTACTCAAATTATGTTTGGCAAAGTCATTTGCATGTCTAACTCAAAAACCTTATCCTGGACTGATGCACGAGATTTACTTTTATAAGAGACGGTGAATCGTATGGGAATTCGCCGAGCTAAGATGTGTCCGCCATTCTTGACTTCTAGGGTTTTGAGGCATATGTGGGGTTCCTGCTGCTCCGAACTGCATTGGTTGGGGTAGTTTCTGAATGGCAGGTAACATGCTTTTTATCACTGTCCCGTGTGTCAACACTGAGTCATCCACTTGTCTGTGTTTGCTAATAGACAATTGAAAATGAGCTTGGCAGGTGATATTCTGTGGGATCCTGCTGGTTCTGATGGCCGTCGGGAACTTCGCATACACAGTACAGACTCTGATGGTTAAGTCGAGGTTCAAGGCAAAGATGAAGAGTGAACGGAGAGCAAGCAGGAGCTAGATTAGGCGCGTTGAGCTAGTATGATCTTTGCGAAGCTCCCTGATCGTCTTTTCGCATTCTCTTCCCCCCTCATGTATTCATTTCTGGTTTTTACCTGAATCTTCCTCTAAATAATAACAGAGGCTCTCTCTTGGATTCAGTTCATCTTTTTCCTTGTTTAGGACACGCTAGGCTAACTTCAGATATCAACAGCAGAAATGGCAAAAGAACGAATCATATCCTTAGTCAGACCGTATATCAACGAGTCGAAAGTCCCTCTTTTAAGAACAGACTGAATCATCACACCTCGTTGTAACCTCCCTACTGCATTCGTCATGCAATTCGAATTACGCCTCTTCTTCAGGGCAAGAGAAGAGCATCATGCCTGCAGCTTGGAGATGCTCTCCCTCAGACATCTATATCTTCTGCTAACCCTCAGGTTGGCACAAAGTTGGGACACCTTCATACCTGAATGGCCTGTAATGGCGTTTATGAGCTTTTAACAGACAACATCCTCAGATATCCACTAGAGGCCACAATTTTTGCAAAGGCTCTTGACGGTCCAAATGGCGTGGCATGGTTAGAATAGGAAAGTTCATAGGCTGGCAGGAAATGATGACTTATTCCCTGGTATGAAGCTAAAAAAGTTTGCAACACCTACACATGTATCTACATCAGAGACGTTAATCAGTAAACAAAAAGACGAAAATAAGAGAACAAAGAGCTTATTGTGTTCTAAGGCCAGGGTCGGAGGGAGGGAGGGAGGAACCAGGCGAGGAACAAAAAATTAGATCACTGTTATTGTGTTCTGATGGGAAAAAGGTACGAAGAAGAGTATTGTGTTCTAAGGCCATCATAGGCTTGGTTTAACTCGATGTACAGCTCTTAACTCAGTCACACTCGGGTGGACGAAGGAGATTACCACCTGGTTCGAGACCAGCAAAAGCAAAACACAAACAGCTACATCTAGCCAAAACAGACCTATGGCAAATGCCGTAATAACTGGTTCTAGTCAACTCCTAACACACACAATTACCAAAATTAGAGGACCAAGAAGGGCCAGCAACATATAGTCAATGAAAGAGGATCGATAAGCAACAACTCGTCTGCAATGTAAGAATACATGCATCCAGAGGAATCTTAGGATGACAACAAGAAGTTGAAAAAAATTGCATGGATCAGCTTACATTATACAGCAGTAGTAAATCCTGAATCTTCCAATGCTTCTATAATATACTGATATTCAGTCACAAGTGCTCGACAAGCCCGTGCAGAAGGGCCAGTCACTTTTTCTAATCCTGCATCCACAATAAGGTTACAGTAACATGTCTACGCACTGGGAAGTAGGAAGTTGTCAAGAGGTAGCATCTAATCACTTTTTCCACTGAAGGCACCCACAACCAACACCCTCCACACCAGAGGAAAAAAAGAATGAAAAAGAAGGAAGGAAACGATACTATCTAGTATTTGCCTCAATTGGTCGAAGTGCATTTATCCTGCATCAATATTTCTTGCAATCTAAATTCAACCGAAAAATAATCACCAGATAACAAATCAATTTTTCTCAAAAGTATCAATTTCTGGGAAAAGCAATGTAGGCAGTACTTTAGCTACTCCAAATTCTCAGCAAAATCTACTTTCTGATTTCTTTCGTAACACAACCATCTAGCTCAAAAGTACCTCATTGGTCAAACTATGGTTAATAAATGGAAGTGCCTGTATATAGCCAGCACAATTTGGTCCTATTTACTTTGCTTACTTCCTACATTTGTCAAATGGAAAAACCAGGGTCAAATATCCAAGAAATTCTCATTGCAACTTTCTAGCCAGTTTGCATCTGGGTTTCTAGAATTATTTCCCAACCATTGGACCATCACAAAAAAGGAAAACATTCCTAGTCTATGTATATGCTTTCAAGGCCACATAAATTCTGTCGAGGCACAAACACCAGTAAGAAAGAAGATGGACAATGCATTCCCCCAAGCACCCTTTTACTGGAAAATGACTATTAACAACAAAGAATCTCAGAAATATATATACCTGGAAGCTAACATTGCTAATTTTGGCATTCTATCTATCATACCAACGGTGATTTCAATTTTGAAATGCTATATCTTCATTCATCATTGTCAAACCTTCTTAGCAAAATGAAGGCAAAGAATGTAATCCGGAGATAAGTGTTCGCACAACCATCTACAACTCAATCAACTTAACTGCATAGAACAAATGGGCCTCCTACATCGACTGCACCTTGCATAATCAGTTAATCAACAGACCAGAAGTCAGTAATTGTTAATCCATGAAAAGTCAGAGGTCGTTGAATCTCTGGAAGGTCATTATAGTATCTGGCTTCTCTACTCAATTCTTCAACTCGACAAGAGATTCCTGGACCGAGCACCACCATAGACCAGTCACACATTATCAAATGACGGAATGAAAAGCTCCACTCTCACATTGGCCCACAGTTAAACTGAGAGTGTCGCCCATAATTTGGTCTGTCTGGCAACATAATCGACGTGGTACCTGTCCAGGAACGTTTCAGAATGCAACATTAGCAGCAAAATACAAACAGGGAACCACCGAATTTCCACCAGTAGTTTAAGAAGGGAAAAGGAAAACGCACCAGATGCCAATTCTTTTCCGGTGGATAACTTGTGACCTTGATAATCTGCACATTACGCAAGGGGGGTGACCGCAGAAAGCAGAACACTCTCCTTTTCAAATCATTTATTCCTCTTTCTTGCGTATACGTGCCCACCATAGCATCCCCTCTTCTTTCTACATCTTTCAAATGAAACAGAATCGGTTTTTTGCAGAGGGACCTTAACGAGACCCTGGTATCCAAGTCAAACTCACTACTGTGACTGATCGTATTCCAGGCGATGTAAGTCTGCTCCGACCGCTCCAATTCACGGGGATACACGATGTTTGGGAACACTTGAACAGCGTAACCCAGTGACACCGAAAATGTGAGACGATGTGCCTGGTCATAACAGATCGATCGCTGCAAAAAGCTCCGAGGTTCTAACTTCATAGCCTTTGTAAATAGCTTCAAGCTCTCCAAAGAGCTCAACCCTGGATAGAATGGATCCACAGCTTCCAAATGGTGAATTGAGACAAAGGGCGCAATTGGATGAGACGACAGAAGACCGTGCGCATTACCATGGATATCCCACTGCCAGAACATCAAACATTATTCTACGTCGGCTAGATTTTCAAGTGAATTCAAACTCTCATCACATGAAATAACTAAATTATCCTCCTCTAAACGAATTGAGTGAAGTAAAAAACCTGGTGGAAGCCGCTTTCCCTCGTCAGGGGAACGCCAATTTCGGAAATGCAGGCATGAAGCCTATCATCACTCCCGTACAGCTTTGGGTACCTCTCCAGACATTCATCCTGAATTTTCGACAATGCCTCGGCCAGTGCATAGCTAATCGCAATCCCGCCGCCACCAAACGCCATATTGTGGCTAAAGTAAGTGTTCGCCGAGTGACTCTCCGAGGGAGCGCCGATGTAAACCATCTCAGACCAATCATACTTGCTAAGAACAGCCACGAGGTTATCGACGTTGAAGATGGTGTCGTCGTCTCCCAGGACAAACCACCGCACGTCCGGCAAGCCCAGGCGGAAGCTCTCCCCCACGACACGGGCGATCCGGAGGCCGGAGGGGTGGCCGGTAGGGTTCGTGTAGCGGAAGCGAGAGATGTCCTCCGAGACCATGATCGGAGGCAGCGAATCGTCGTCGTGCGGCACCTGCTCGTCCAGCCACACGTGGCCGCGCATTTCCTCGGGTCGCCACCAGAGCCTCACGTACTCCTTCCGGCGCGTCCACAGCTGCGACGATCCGGCGATCCCGAAGAGTATGTGGTGCAGCATTAGCTCCTCCGCGATCGGCCTCGCTCCCGAGAGGCTGCCGTTGCGGGACGCCGGAGGCGGCGGCGGCGAAGGAGGCGAAGGAGGCGCCGGGGGCGGCGGGGACGGGGAAGACTGGGCGGGGCGACGGCGATCGGAGGCGTAATGGCTCCGCCACGAGACGGAGCGGGGGCTGCCCTCAAAATGCGTCAGCCGGTGCCAGCACCGGGCGGTGGTCCCGGAGAACACGAGCGCGAGCCACGCGGCGGTGGCGATCACGAGCGCGGCCACCGCGACCGCCGCGGTCCCGGTGCCGCCGCCCTGGCGCCACCGGCGGCCCCGCGCGGCCGGGCGGCCCGGCACCCGGGGCGGTGGTCCCGGGGAGACGACGGCGGCGGCGGCGGCGGGGGAGTCTGCACCTTCTTCGTCGCCATCGCCGCCAACGCTCATCTCCGGGTGGGAAGGGTGGGGTAGCGAGGGAGCGGGGGCGACGGTCCCGCCGGGCGAGGGGAGTGCCGCCGCCACCGTCGCCGCCGGCGCCGGCGCCGGAGACGGAGGAGAGGGACTGAGGAGGAGGAGGTTCGAGGAGAGACAGAGAGAGAGAGGGGTTAAGCGCGAGAATCGCGCTCGTTTCTTCTCGCTTTCTTGAAAAAAGAGGGAATGCGGTTTAGCGCCGGTTTTAACACCGCCCGCTTCCGCTTCGCGTCGCGTCGTTCGGACGTCGGAGCCCGCCGCCGCCGCCGCCGTGGCAGCCGCTGCAGCCGCCGGGAGACGGGGTTCGAACGGGGAGCAGCGCCGCCACCGCCGCCGCCGCGGTGTGTCCGGCGGGTCGAGCGAGCGAGCGAGCCGGGCACGCGCGTGTTCGGTCCTACGTGAGCTCGCTCCAGTCCGGCCGTCGGATTATATGGGACCGGGCAGCGTTTAACGGTCGAGATGAAGTCGGGGCGTGGGGAAGGAAGCTTGCGAAGGGGGGGGACATCTGGTCCGGTCTCTTTCATCGGTTTCGAAAAGCGCAAAAGTCGCGTGATTCCAATCGTGTGTGATTCTTTCTCGTACTTCCTTTTTTTCTTTTTCTTATGGAATTTGATTGATTGTGGGGGCAAAAGTGGACAAGAATATTTTAAAAAAACCTGCATGTGCTAAGGACCGTCGAATTCGACTTTAACGGATGCATTTTGGTCGGGCGTGCAACCCCCGAACGAAAAGACGGAAAAGGGATATAATTAATAATTAATTTAAAAAACATTTCCCTCCAACAATGTAGATTGGGAAGTTAAACACTTCCGCATATGATAACCATTCCGTTTCTCTATTTCTTTATTTTTCTGTTCATGAAATAGATTTAAAATAAAAATCAATTTGGTAATATAATTTCATTGTATTTCTAAAATAATTTTTTATTTAAGAAATAGATTAAGAATAAAAATAAAAAATAAAAATGGTTTGCATTTTTGTTTTGGAATAAAAATGAAAAATAAAAATTCTTTTCATTACTCACTTTTGTTACTAATCAACTTTACACCCATAATTGCTGACCACTATCCACCACTTGCCATCACGATCACTCACTACCATTCACCCGCCACTGCTCAAGAGAGAGAACCAATAACAGAAATTTTGTATCATTGTTAAACATGTATTTTTGCTTAGAAATTTGTCTAATGAATAGAAATAAAATATATATATGACAATAAATTTATTTTTAGAATAGAACAATTATCATTCACACCCTTAAATTTCAAATTTCTTAGCAAGGCATCTTATTTGCTCCAATTTTATAATCAGGCTCCTCTATGGCATCTCCCACAGGAACCAACCCCTCCCCCGGGGGGAAAAATCTCTTACAAAGCATTTCCGTAATCGAAAATAGTTTCGCAAGCTTTACTCCTTCCCTTGTCATGAGGTGTTTAGAAATACATTGAATTATCTATCTTCTTAGGTACTCCATCTCGTGATCACGTAGAATTAGTCAGGCATTCAAACAGCCCTAATTACCTCATCGTTAGCCGTTGTAGAATAGCCCTGATTACAAAACGAACCGCACCCCTCGAATCTCTACGAGTACCAACTAGATCTTTTGGATCTGGTAGCAATTCGGTCGGCGATCGGCGGCCAATCCGAACCGCATACCGCTAATCTCACTGGGCCTTGATTCTTGGATACAGATAACCTTTCAAGTTCATTTGCGTGGCCATTCTTTATGGGCCTTATATTTCAGAATGAAAAGCCTTATCCGTGTGGGTCCAATTTTCATCTGATAATCAATGTTTTGCAAACCGTACTGACATAGGGCCCATTTGGTTCAACTTTGGAGAAATGGAAAGTCATTTCCCCAAATATTTTTAAATGAATGGGCATTTTGTGAAGGCAAGTGTATTTGGTTGTGTATATTTTGCAAAGTAACTTTAAGGTGAAAAAAAAAGGAAAAAAAGAAAAGAAAAGAAAAGGGAGGAGGAAATACAGCTAGAAAGGGGAAAATCATGAGGGAGCGGTTGGTGGCGATGGCAGTGGCGCCGCGACCTAGGCGGTGTCGCCTGAGGTCACGCGACCTGAGGCAAGGCTTCCTAGCGGTCGCACGACCTGAGGCGAGGCCTCCTAGCGGCCAGATTTGGCCACTCGCGGTGTCACCTGGTTCGTAGGTGCCAAGCGATGCTACCCGAGGTCCGTGCGACCTCAGGCCGTATCACCCTTGAGGTCCACGTGACCTAGGCCATGCCACCTGAGGTTGCGTGATGCCGCCTGGGTCACGGGTTGCGCCACCTCAAGCGGTGGTCACCGGGGACATGCGACCCCAGGCAGCGGTGGTGGCTGCCAAAGAAGTGTAACTTTTAGATGGGAAAGAAGAAGATGAATAGTGACATGATGAACAGTGGAAGTTGCATTCCAAAATGCCAAAGCCCAAAGCATCTCATCTCCAGCATTTAGCTTTTAGTATTGGGAATACTCACATTTGACAAATGAGATTCCAAAAATATTTGCCAAACGCAAATTTTTTTCTCAAAAGGACTTTGGGCCTCCAAAGCCCCTTGGGGAAGTTGAATCAAATGGGACCGTAGATGGCCATCGGAGCAGAATTGACTGTTGCATGGTTCAACCGGTAGAACCGGTCCAACCCGCCGTTTTAAATTGAGGTGAGTTAATTTCGTATATAAAATGTGCATAAGATACAGGTGGGTGGCTCATTGTCAGGTGTGGAATCTTAATGTGTATCGGCAAGGCACGAGTTCGAGTCGTGCGGCCTGAAACTTTGTAATTTATTTTCAAAATGGCGTACTGACTGAGCTTATATAAATAAATTAGTAAGAAAAATCACATAAAGGTGATCGTCCCTTGGTACGATTGCCAAACCAACTTCCGTCCCCCACGCACAAATTCGAAACTCCCCATTCGCTCGTCCTCTTTTTTAACATTTTACAAAGTTAAAGCTTTGGCCTTTTTTTTGGTCAAAAAGATTTGGTTTTAACGGAAACAATATTAGGGGTGTACGCAACTCCTTTCGATTCGATTTGGATGGAAAAGTAAAACGGATTGTAGTAAAATGGTCGAGGAAAAATATAAAACTGAACCCAACTAAACGAAAAAGGTTTGAATTTGAACCGAATCGAATTAATCGGGCGGGCATAAAAAAGAATTCATGAAAATCAGGAAGAAAGCAACGCAATCTCTTCCTTTTTCTCCTTGTCTGCTCGCCTTCTTTCCCCCTTTTTTGACTTCTTTTCCAATCTTCCCTGCTTTATTTTTCATACTCACTCCTATCTCTCTGCTACTATAAAAATAGAAATTATAATTATAACACAAAAAATTAAATTGGTTCGGAAAGAAGTAAAACCATATCAACCGCCAATATTCAATACAATTTGATTTATGAATTGACTTTTTAAAATTACCTCTTCAAATAAAAATGGATGTTAGATTTCAATTTGATTTGGCGGCTTGGATCGAATTATGTTCAAAGCTTTGAATTGTATGATTGGTCTATGTTGGTCCAAGTTCTTGATTGGTTTTGACCGCCATCGATAAAGAGTTTCAAACCGGGACAAAAGCGTTAAAAAAAGTATTAAATTTATTATATTTATGCCAATTTAATCCAAACATTTTGACCTAGTACTAATTAGTTAGTATCGCTGCTTTTTGCTAAATATTAATGATGTGGACATCGAACAACTTATGTGATACTATTAGGCATTGAATAAGACAATTTTTAAATAATATTTTATACTTTTTTTTTCCATCTTTAATATATTTATATTTTTTTTCCTTTTTTCTTCCTTTTTGTTAGTGATCGGTCACTAGACGGGCTGACCTTGCCAGGGTAAGTGTCGCTGTGGCCACCATAAATGAGATCCGACTAAGCTAAGGTAAGCCCCGGCAATGGCTCTCTTGCTTAGGTCAAGACAGCCTCGCCATGTCTGAACTAGATCGTTCAAAATTAGAAAGCACCAGAAACGCGATCGATTGCCAACGGAGAAAGTTTCCCCAACCCAAGCGAGCGGTGCAAAAGAGAAAACCCACGTTTTCCAAGTTGATAACGCCGCTCACGTTTTCGTCAGATTATAGCTTTGAAGTTTGAACAGAAGTGGAAAAGTGAGCAACCTTGCTTTGACCGACCGACCGACAATTTCGTTAGCGAGAATTAATTATCGACTAAAATCCTTTGTTTCTTTAATGTCCTAACCACTTCCTATTTGTTTCCTACTCGCCCGAATTTTTTTATTTTTGGCTTCCTCACCATGTTCGTAGACTCTGAGATTTCTCGTCTAGCGTCGACCAACCAGTTTGTTTACATGCGTGTACGTTCCTGCCGACAAACCCCACACCCTCCGAATTTTCATACAGAGATTCGATTTAATTTATTTTCGATATAGGTTGGTGATGGAAATGGCCCGCCTATCCACTAATAGCAAATTTCGAATGCTTTATATCGCATTAGGTCACTAGAATTTATGCTAATTGCCCCCTAGGGAGCTATGAGCATCGAGGATGAGAGATGGTCCTAATCACGAGGGGATAATAGTACAAATTACAAATAGATTTTAAATTTTGATTCATATGTCATGTTGTCCCTAAATCTTTATTTTATGCAATGAAGTCCTTAAACGTTGGCCAAATACATAGTATCGTCCCTAGACCTATAATTTATTCAATTTGGCTCATGAACTATTACTAAATATTTAATGTGTTTCTCATACTGTATAAAAATATATAAAAGTTCGGAGATTATATTAAACAAATTAAAAATCGAATAATGTTGTTTATTTGATTAAAGTTCAATTATCATTAGTGTCGTTTTCCTTAATCATAGAATAGGTACAAAGTTTCATTCATGTGGACGAATCAGTGCACACACAATCACACTTTAATTTAAAGAAAGCCGAGTCAAATGGTGCCCTAACAACCCCATGATTCATGAAGACACCCTCCAATCTTAATCAAGAAGCTTTAAGGACACCACCTTCCGACTCTTATCCCGCCCTGTCCGATTCTGCCCTCCGCTGCTTCCGCTCCGTTCATGCCGCCCACCGCACAAGGGGCCCAAGAAAACCTAAAGAAAAAGACAAGAATCCTGGAAAAAACAAAGCGTCCGTGCGCGTGCTTCGGTCGTCAGAGGATTTCAGTAACAGTGCGTCCGTCCGTCCGTCGATCTTCCTTGTCTCTTGGCTAGCACGCACTCCTTGTCCTCGTCTGGCCCCATCTCTCTTTCTCTCTCTCTCTCGCTCGCCAGCCTTCTTCGCTCCTTCTCTCTGAGCCGCACCAAACCACTGCCGCGAGCCCCACCGGTAGCTAGCCACCATAAAGTATACTCCATAATTCACCGACTCTTCCCCTTTTAAAAAGCGACACCAACCCACGAAGGGACTTGACTCGATCCGAAACGCAGATCTGCAGCCATGGGCATCGTGAAGTTCCTCCGCTCCAAGCTGCTGAACAGGCGCCGAGCCGCCGTCCACGTTGACGGCGGGGAGAGTTGCTCTGGACGGTGCGGCGACGCGGCGGCGGAGGCGGCGGGGGCGGCTGTGAAGAGGTTGGAGTGGGGAGAGATCGAGAGGATCACGGGGTGCTTCTCGGTGGTGGTCGGAGAAGGCGGGTTCAGCACCGTGTACATGGGGCGTTTGCCCGTCTGCGGGGCAGGCTCCGCCGCCGCCGCCGCGGCTGTCAAAGTCCACTGCGGCGGCGGAGAGCGGCTCGGCCTGGCCTTCAAGCTGGAGCTGGACGTGCTGCTTCGGCTCAAGCACGAGAACATCGTCAGGATCCTCGGCTATTGCGATGATGCAGGTTGGCACGTCGCTCGTTTATGCACCTAGTTTATATTTAATTACCAAAATATGAATATAATTGTCGAATTTTTTTACTTTAAGTTAGTGAAATTTGAATCGGAAGAAAATCATTAGCAGAAATACTTTTTCAGTACTATTCAATAAATATCATATCGTCTAAAAATATTATAAGAACATTTTCATATGTAATTAATTTATGTTTCATCTCGTCTCATGAAGATCAAGGCGCGCTTATATTCGAATATGTCACCGGCGGAACCCTCTATGAGCGCCTCCACGGCCGCAGCAGCAATAAGCGCTCGACTCTCCCATGGAAGAGCCGCGTGAAGATCGCCTTCCAGCTCGCGCAAGCCATCGAATATCTCCATGAAAGATGCATCGTCCACATCATCCATGGCGACATCAAATCCTCCAATGTTTTACTGGACGGCGACTCCAATTGCAAGCTCTGCGACTTCGGATCCGCGAAAATGGGCTTCTCCTCTATGATACCGCCACCCTCGTCGTCGCCTTCATCATCCCCTTATGTTAGGAGAAAGAATATTATCATGGGCTCTCCGGGCTACACCGATCCGGCATACTTGAGGACCGGGATAGCCTCGAAGAAGAACGACATCTATAGCTTTGGCGTCTTGGTCCTCGAGCTCGTGACTGGTTTGGAGGCGTTTCGCGCGGACAAGGGACTGGTCTTGGCCTCGATGGCAGCTCATATGGCTAAGGATGTCGATCGTATGGATGTTCGTGAGGTGACGAACATGGTGGATCCAAGATTGAGAGGCGATTTCCACGTGGAAGAGGCGAGGGCTCTGATTGGACTAGCGAGGTCGTGTTTTGACGAGTCGACCCTGGTTAGGCCGACAGCGAGCTGCATGGTGAAGATGATGAAAGAGAAGGTTTCTTCAATTTCGTTCACGAACTCGAACTTGAGGCATAAACTTTCTAATGATCTGTAGCCAAACATGGACTATGTTTGTGTGGAGATCTACATGTACAATGTGTGAATTTTCTAATGATCTGTGGCCAACATTGAACTATGTTTATGAGAAGATCTACATGTGCACGGTTTGAAATCAAATCGAATTGAATTAATCACGAGCGTAAAGAATCCATCAAAATCAGGAAGATTTCAACGTAATTCTTCCCCCTCACTTTCTTCCTTTTTTTTCCTTGTGCGCTCACATTTTTTTTTTTTTTTTTTTTTTTCCCTTTTTGACTTATTTTTCAATCTCCTTTGTTTCTTTAAAAAAAAAGTTAATATTATGAAAAACCTTAAACTAAGACACCCATAATAAGTTTACTAAAAATTAATTTTTTTGACCACAAAAAACTCAAATTGATACTTTAGTGATAAATTTACCGTCCATTAATTTCTGTTAAATTTTACCATCAAATTACTGAGTTAGATGATAGGTGACATGCGTACTAGGTTAGAATTTTACCATTCACTTGTTACAGATGTACTGATTTGATATTTTTTATGGTAAAAAAATTAGTTTTGGGTAAATTTGCCATAGGTATACTAGTTTAATATTTTTTGTAGCTAAAAAATTAGTTTAAAATAAATTTATCATAGATGTATCAATTTGGAATATTTTGTAGTATTAAACCAAAAAGAAAAAAAGAATCTCCTCCATTTTTTTTCACCTATTCCTACCTTTCTCCTATAATAAATATATAAACTATTATTATAAAAAAAAAAGTACTCTGGCTGGGCCGCTTGGTTTGGTTTGGCAAAAAACAACAAAATCGAACCAAATTGCTTAATTTCAATCCAATTCGGTTTGTGAACTGGTTTTCTAAAATTACCTCTTCAAACCAAACCGAATTTTAAATTTCAGTTCAGTTTGTTAGTTTAGATTGAATTATAATTGACCTAAACGGTACATTCGATTGGTTTACAAGACTTAAAATACTTAATTTCAAAATATGCGAAGGAAGCTACTGCAATTGCTATGAGGGAGCCATAAGACTTAGTGAAGAATTAGATTTTAGGGAGTAAGATTTTATTCCTTTTATTTTTTGTACATAATTGTGTTGCAAATACTATGTAGATAAAGGACTCTAAGAGATAAAATGCAAAAGATAACAGAATAATAAATATTCCTTAGATATTTCCTGAATATTTTCTTCCCTTAACATCCCCTCGCAAGCTAATGGTGAGGGTGAACCATTAGCTCGGACCGCGATTGAAGGAATTGGCGAGTAGGCAAGCCTCTAGTGAAGATATCGATAGTTTGTTCTTTGGTAGAAATGCAGTAGACTACCAATTGTTTTCGAGTAATGCGTTCCCAAATGAAATGGTAATCAATTTCCACATGTTTGGTTTGAGCATGAAACACAAGATTTGCAGATAAGTATGGCAGATAAGTTATCGCACCAAAGAGTGGTGGCTCAGGTGGTTGTACATGAAGATCCTAAAGAAGATATTCAAGCCACATTAACTCTACCGTCGTATCCACAAGACACTTGTATTTTGCTTCGGTGCCGGAATAAGTCATAGTTCATTGCTTGCAAGATGACCAAGAGATGAGATTTGGTTGGTGATAGACACAAAACCAACTAATGGAGCGACGGTTTGTCCGGTTGCTCCCCCAATCGGCATCAAAAAAATGCATGGAGCTGAGTGGTTGTTGCTTGAGTAAAAAGAAGACCATGCGAGATTGTAGGGATAAGTACATTAAAAGTACCAAAAGTTATGTACGGCATTCACTTTAATGCTAAGAGTTTTTGCTGGCTCATTTAAGTACTAAATCGGAGAAAAAACGATCACTTAAGTATCAATGACGAGGAATCACAACCAAAATGATTACGTGGCATTTATACTTAAAATTATAATATGACTTGACAATTTTTTTAAAAACTCTAGTCCACATGGCATTTCCACGTGGTATGGTTGGCAGTAAATTGATTGCTTTTTAACAATGCTTGTTACTGAAGTGATCAATTTAAACAAAATTTGGTACTTAAATGATTACTATTTACAACATTTAGATGACATTGTTTAGGGGTTATTTGCTGTGGCTGAGAAATTAATAAAATATAGCCATATTAAATTTCCAGCGATTTAGATTGGAATTAACACTTAAGTGATCATTTTTTTTTTAAAACAAAGTGACACTTAAGTGTTTCAAAAAAGACTTTTGGCATTAAAGTAAGTGTTATACACAAATTTTGGCACTTTTGATGTACTTATCCCCTAGACCGTATCAGCTAAGTAACGCAGATTGCGTTTCACAGCTTGCCAATCGACCATAGTGGCGGCATGAAGATGTTGACAAGCCGAATTCACCGTGTATGCAATATTAGGCCGCCTAAGAGTGAGATATTGAAGTGCTCCCACAATGCTTTGAAATTGAAATGGGTGCAAGTGGTTCATGAGAAGCAACCGTGTCTGGTTCCAAGGAATTAGTAGGAGTAGCAACAGGTTTGGCAGATTGTATATTAGTATTTTTTGGTATTTTCCTCACAAATTGACCTCGGTGAAAATGTAACCCATCATTGGTATGAAGCACTTCAACCCCCAAAAAATAATGAATGTCCCTTAAATCCTTGATAGCGAATTCTTACGGAAGGGTTTGCATGAGATCATGTAATGGAGCATTTGGGGAACCTATTAAATTAATGTCGTCAATGTACACCAATAATGAGCGTTGAAGGCGACAAACATAGTTAGGCTTACTCGCATCAACAAAACCTCACGGTGAAGTCATATAAATAACCTCCTCAAGTAATATGTATAGGAATGCATTAGAGACATCCAATTGTTGAATGGACAAATGTTGAGAATATGCCAAAGACAAGACCATGTGTATGGTAATGGGTTTGGCCAGCATACTAAACGTCTTGGTGTAATTGATACCCTCTTGTTGATGAAAACCCTTGGCGACCAATCTTGCTTCATATCATTCAATAGTTCCGTCGGAGCTGAGTTTAATCTTATACACCTATCTGCATCTGATAGGTTGAGCATGAGCGAGAAGCGAAACAAGATCCCATGTGCCATTCTCCAATAGTGCTTTGTATTTGAACTGCATTGCGAGCTATCATTTCTCATCCCTTGTAGCCTTGGAGAAACAAGTGAGTTCTTCAGGAATACTAGATTGAACCACAAGAGCCAATGTGTGATTTCTTTTAAAAGTTTGATGAGCTATGGTCCTACCTCGAAGACGGGTTGTCATAGGATGTGAAAATGATGTTGTTACTGTGGTAGGAGTTTCTTGTGGTACCTCAACAGCTTCAGTTGTAGTTTTGGTGGTGTCAACAAGCGGAACATCTGGATTTGGTAGAGAATCTCATGGAGACTCAGGTTGTTCAGTCGGTATCGAGGATGATAGGGACAAATTAGTAGACAAAAATAGTTCCACACGTGTTGGTGTTAAGGCATTTTGAGAGGAGTTTGGCGTGGTAGCAGTGGCCTCATCAAAAGTGGCATCCGCAACAACATAAAAGCGTTTATACTCGGGGCAATAGTAGTGATATCCTTTATATCTTGGAGGATAGCCCATAAAGATGCAAACCTTGGATCTTGGTGCGAACCTGTGGGGCTAGTAAGGGCAAAGAAATGGATGCACTGCACAGCCAAAAACACGTAAATGCGTAATATTGGGTTTAGTGTGAAATAAAGTCTCCCAAGGTGAAATATTATCAATGACTAGTGTTGGTGCATAGGTAATCAAGTAAACCACAGTTCCAAAAGCAAACTCCCAAAACACCAGTGGAACATAACCTTGATGAAGAAGAGTCAATCTAGTTTCCACTATATGTTGATGTTTCCGTTCTACAGTCTCATTTTGATAGGGTGCATAAGGACAAAAAACTCGTTATGCTCTCTAAAATATTGGACAAATTAGATGGATGCGACAAATTCAGATGCTTTGTTGCACTGCATAGACTTAATTTTGTAGTTAAGTTGATTTTCAACAAGTTTGTGAAAAGCTTTAAAAATGGAACAAAATTGACTGTGAGATGAGAATGAATGGAACCAAGTAAAATCGTCAATAAAAAAAATATATTATTTACTGTCGTTGAATGAAATAATAGGAGAGGGATCCCAAATATCATAGTGAATCAATTCCAAAGGTTGTTTTGACTTGGACAAAGTAGGATAATGACTATGATGGTAATTTTTATTCATAGCACACATCTTATAGACTAAAGATAAAGAATGACTAAAACTAATGTTGGATGAATTGAGAAGATGCACAAGCCAGTTGGTGGTGGCATGTCCCAAGCGGTTATGCCACAAAGCGAGAGAAGCAACTGATGCAGCAGGTGGCCAGACGGAAGGGTGATGCAGTAAAGCCCATTGTCAAGCACGTAGTGGAGGATTTCCTAACCATTTTTAGTAGACGTGGCAACAAATGAGTTTGAATCGAATTGGAAAACACAATAGTTATCAAGAGCAAATTGAGACATGGAGAGTAAGTTTTTAGTGATTCGAAGTATGATTAAAATTTGACAAAGTATAAAGGACAGAAAAGAGGAGACAAGTGTACCTGTGCGGGTGATTGGTAAGGAGATGTTGTCACCCACAACAAATTGATTTTTGACCTGAATATGGAGTGACACTTGTAAGTCCCACAGTATTGTCCATAATGTGATGCATAGCACTTGAATCAACAAACCATGCCGAATATGTGAGAGCAGATGACAGACTTGATGGTGTTGGAGAAATCTTTCTGGAATATTTTGAAGCTGACAAAACGTTTCCATCAGTCCAGTCTGAAGATTTGCAGACTCTACTATTTAAAGTCTAAAGACCTCCGGACTGCCAGACTCAAGACTCAAAGTCTATTCTCATTGACAGGTTTCTAATCCGTTGAAGAAAGGCTATCCGTAACTGGATGCTTCATTAAGGATTTAGCCTTATCGGAGAAGATCTCTTGGCTGGATATGACGTAACGGATTCCTTTATTCGAATCAAAATTGATTAAGGATCCGATGATTGGCAAAGTATACTTAGAAGGTTCTACTTATGGAAACCAAGATCCTGATTGTATGGGCGAGCAAGATTGATGGGCTATCGACATGTTCCTTTAATAGCTCAAATGATCTTCCTAATTGATTCCGTCCAACGGGTAGATTGGAGGAATTCCTTTGGTAAGTGCCAACGGGTATGATGGCATAAAGGAGTATAAAAGGAAGACGTTCCAGTTGTTCGAGGTGTGCACGATAGAAGAATTCCAAAGTCTGAAGCTTCTTGATTCTTAGTCAATTCATTTACTGAGCGAAATCTTGTACGCAAAAGAGAGTTTATATTTTGAGATACCTTGAGGAAGTGTGGTAGAGTATCTACACTGTGGAATTAAGGGAAAGCATTGCTGTAACATCTCTTTTGTTCATAGTGAAATCTAGTCGGTGGGCTGTCAGTACAGAAGAGTGGACGTAGGCTTGGAATAAGCCGAACCACTATAAACCTTGTATTTAATTTTCTCTTCCCTACTCTCTGCTTTACTTTGATCATAATTCGTTTTGATAACTAAAGGAGAACTTCCTTTCTATTGTTTGCATAGTATTGCTTTCGTATCTCGAGAAATTGTTTTTACACCTATTCACCCCCTCTAGGTGTTTATATTAGCTATATCAGATGGCACTATGGTAGTGAATTCGGACTCGTCAAGTGGGCTTGTGCGGGTTGGATTGATTCAACAAAGTGGTGACATGTATTGGTCCTATGGCCTTGCTTGCTACAAAGCCGACATAATGGGCCTCCTTTGTCGCGGCATTTCTCGCCATTTCTAGTTCCATAATGTCAGCCACGGCCATTGGATATTCCAGAAAAATTCCTAGATTGATTAAAATCTACATGGAACTTGTTGGACTTGTGACAAGTCAGTTGAGAAAGAGGTAGTCCTTGGTTGGAGTGAAAAGCCATCGATGGGGGCTGATTATTTGTTATCGATACTTGCTCTAGCCTTCCCTCGTGATTAAGAATTAAAACATGAAGTTGGCCTTTTGTCAAGGACCCGGTTTGAGTTAAAACGGAAATTGCAGTGTTGAGACCTTGAAATTCAGCACCCAAACCACGAAACAATTGAGTATGATATTCATTAATAGATAAAGGCTCACCAATAGTAGTTAACTGGTCTATGAGGCTGTTGACTTATTGTAAGACTTCTATGATGGATCAGTAACCTTTTGAGAGTGATTTAAGCTAAAGCCATAAAGCAGACGTGCGAGCAGTTGATTGAGTAGCCTACAAGTTCGCAAGATACTTCCAAACACTTGCCACGGATGTGCGACTCATCACTTGAGCAACTATTGGAGCAGTTGACGAATGGAGGATCTAAGCCAAGGTAATGGACTCTTGAAATTTCTAATTTTCAAACACTGGATTGATCATCTGCATAATAGCCTCTCTTGGTGCAGTCTCCTTGACAATCTCCTCCAGCTAAGGTTCGGTACTGTCTATAATGGACAGCAAGCAGGCAGTGCGTCAATACGGCAAGATTTGTGCTTTCTAGATCGGAAAGTTCGTCCTGGTTAGCTTGTCCCCTATACTTGTTGGTGACATGAGAGTGGGCTTACTCAAGATGGTTGATGATAACGTTAATGGTGGTTTTGATGCAAATGAAGAAGATAATGTTTTCTTCAAACAAGGATCGGTGAGGCTTTCGCCAAAGATGCTTTGATACCAACTTAAAATACTTAATTTCAATATATGTAAAGGAAGCTACTGCAATCGTAGTAGATACATGAGGGAACTGTGAGACTTAGTGAGGAATTAGGTTCTAGGGAATAAAATTCTATTCCTTTTTGCAATACGTAATTGTGTTGCAAATTCAATGTATATAAAGGACTCTAAGATAAGATACAAAAGGTGATAAAATAACAAATATTCCCTAAATATTAACTAAATATTTTCTTCCCTTAACAACAGGTTCATGATTGGTTATGACCACACCGACCAAGGATTTTGAATCGGAATGTAGTATAGGTCAGTACCCAATTGACTGATTGATCCTAATTAAACTGATCGGTCCTTATTTTAAAACGCTGGAAAAAACAAATTGAATTGAGAAAATGACGCAAATAATCTATAAACTTTGGTACAATATGTAATGTAATTATTAACTTTTTAATTTGTTCAATATGGTCCCTAAACTTTTAATATTTTCAATGTGGTCTATAAATTTTTGATACATATTCAATTTAATCCCCAAACTATATGAAAATGCTCAATATTTTTCTTGAATTTGAATTAATGAAAGAACAATATTGGACATTTTCATATAACTAAATGACTCAACTTAACATATATAAAAAATTTAAGGACCACACTAAATAGATTAAAAGTTCAGAGACCACATTTGGACCAATATTATGCTAAATTTAGGAAACACTTGTGTTATTATCCCAATCGAAGTAAGATCGTTCAAAATTAGAAAAGCACCAGAAACATAATCGGATGCCAATTGAGAGAAGTTCCCCAGTCCGAGTGAGTGGTCCACAGAGACAACACCCACGTTTTCCAAGTTGATAATGCCGCTCCCTTTTTTATCATATGAGCTTTGAACCGAAGTAGCAAGGAAGCAACCTTGCTTTGACCGACCGACAATTTCATCACGTGAACGGATTCTCGGCTAAAATCCTTTTTTTAGAGTCCTAACCACTTCCCATTTTTTCCTATTCTTCGGACAACATTTGTAGTCACCTTCCGTGATCGTACACTCGAATTACTCGTCTCGCATCAACAAAGCAGCGTGTCTATGTTCCCATGAGGTTCCTGCCAACAAACTCATCACTTTAAAAATTCAATTTAATCTATGACAAGATGACATAAGATGCGTCCCAATAATCATAAAGCAAATAGATACGAAAGTTTCAATTCGTATACAGTTATGCACAGACCATTACACTTTGGTTTAAAGAAAATTGCGAGTCAAAATGTGCCCTAACAACCCCATGAAGACCCTTCTAATCTGAATCAAGAAGCTTCAAGGACACCACCTTCCGACTCTTATCCCCCTGTCCGATTCTTGACACCCACCAAACCCATGAAAACCTAAAGAAAAGGACAAGGATGCTGGTAAAACAAGGCGGACGTGCGCGTGCTGCGGTCCTCCTCTCGTCGTGTCAAGGGATTTCAAAAACAGTGTATCCATCCATCGATCTTCTTTGTATCATAGCTAGTACGCGCTTTTTGTCCTTTGGCCCCGTCCCTCTCTCTCTCTCTCTCTCTCTCTCTCTCTCGACTTCTTCGCTTTTTCTCTTTGACCCGCACCCAACCACTGCGACGAGCCCCACCGGTTGCTAGCGACCATAAAGTACACTCCTTAATTCACCGACTCTTCCCCTCTTAAAAAGCAACAGCAGCCCAAGAAGGGAGTTGACTCGATCTGAATCGCAGATCTGCAATTATGGGTATCGTGAAGTTCCTCCGCTCCAAGCTGCTGAACAGGCGACGCGGCTCGGACAGAGCCGCCGTCCACGCCGACGGCGGGGAGAGTTGCTCGGGACGGTGCGGCCACGCGGCAGAGACGGCAGTGAAGAGGTTGGAGTGGGGAGAGATCGAGAGGATCACGGGGTGCTTCTCGGAGGTGGTTGGAGAAGGCGGGTTCAGCACCGTGTACATGGGGCGTTTCCCCGGCTGCGGAGGAGGGTCCACCGCCGCCGCAGCAGCCGTCAAGGTCCACTGCGGTGGGGGACAGCGGCTCAGCATGGCCTTCAAGCAGGAGCTGGACGTGCTGCTTCGGCTCGAGCACGAGAACATCGTCAGGCTCCTCGGCTATTGCGATGATGCAGGTTGGCACGTCGCTCCTTTATGCACCTAGTTTATATTTAATTACCAAGATATGAAAATATTTGTCAAACTTCACTACTTTGAATCGGAAGAAAACCATTTCCACGAACAAGGTTGAGATTTTGACGTTTCATCTCGTCTGATGAAGATCAAGGCGCGCTTATATTCGAATACGTCTCGGGCGGAACACTCCATGAACGTCTCCATGGCAGCGGCGGCAATAAGCGCTTGACTCTCCCATGGAAGAGCCGCGTGAAGATCGCCTTCCAACTTGCGCAAGCCATCGAATATCTCCATGAAAGATGCACTCTTCACATCATCCATGGCGACATCAAATCCTCCAATGTTTTACTGGACGGTGACTCCAATTGCAGGCTCTGCGACTTTGGATCTTCGAAAATGGGCTTCTCGTCTATGATACCGCCGCCCTCGTCGTCACCTTCATCATCTCCTTATGTTAGGAGAAAGAATATTATCATGGGTTCTCCGGGCTACACCGATCCGGCATACTTGAGGACCGGGATAGCCTCGAAGAAGAACGACATCTATAGCTTCGGCGTCTTGGTCCTCGAGCTCGTGACAGGTTTGGAGGCGTTTCGCGCGGACAGGGGACTGGTCTTGGCCTCGATGGCAGCTCGTATGACTAAGGATGTCGATTGTATGGATGTCAATGAGGTGACGAATATGGTGGATCCAAGATTGAGAGGCGATTTCAACGTGGAAGAGGCGAGGGCTCTGGTTGGACTAGCGAGGTCGTGTTTCGACGAGTCGACCTTGGTTAGGCCGACGGCGAGTCACATGGTGAAGATGATGAAAGAGAAGGTTTCTTCAATTTCGTTCACGAACTCGAACTCGAGGTATAAATTTTCTAATGATCTGTAACCAAACATGGACTACGTTTGTGCGGAGACCTACATGTACGATGTGTGAATTTTCTAATGATCTGTACCCAACATTGAACTATGTTTATGTGAAGATCTACATGTGCATGGTTTGAAGTCAAATCGAATTGAATTAATCACGAGCGTCCAGAATTCATGAAAATACGGAAGAAAGCAACGTCATTCCTTCCCCCTATCTCTCTTACTTTTTTTCCTTGCGCGCTCGCCCTTTTCCCCCTTCTTGACGTATTTTTCAATCTCCTTCGTTTCTTAACAAAAGCAAAAAAGTTACTTTTATGAAAAACGGTAAACTGATACACCTGTAATAAATTTATCAAAAATTATAAAATCCACAATTGGTTCATTAGGGACAAATTTATTTTTTGTCCATCAAATTACTGAGGTAAATGACATGTAATAGATGACAGCTGTACTAGTTTATGATTTTACTCTATATTTGTCGCGAGATGTATCGGTTTGTAGTTTTTCGTGGCATTATTCCAATTTAACAAAAATTAACAGAAAATAAATTTGTTATAAATATACTAGTTTTATATTTTTTGTAATCAAAAAGTTAATTTGAGGTTAATTTGTTACATGTATACCAATTTAGATTTTTTGGTGGTAAAAAAAAAATTATAGTAAATTTGTCTTAAGTGTATTAATTTATAGTTTTTCGTGGTATTAAGCCAAAAAAAAAAAAAAAAAAATCTCCTCCCTTTAAATTATTCACCTATTGCTATCTATCTCCCGCTATAAAAAAAGAAACTACAATTATAAAATAAAAGCAAGTATTTCGGCTTGGCGACTTGGTTTGGTTTGGCAAAAAACAGTAAAATCGAACCAAATTGTCTAACTTCAATCCAATTTGATTTTGGTGAACTGGTTTTCTAAAACTACCTCGTCAAACCGATTCAAATTTAAAATTTTAGTTAGGTTTGTCAGTTTGGATTGAATCATACTCGACCTAAATGATACAATCGGTTGGTTGGTTTTTACAAGTTCTTAATTGGTTTCGACCACCACCGAAAGGATTTCGAATTGGAATGGAGGATAGGTCAAGACCCGATTGATCAGTCTATCTTGATTTAACTGATTGGTCTTATGTTTAAAACACTGATGAGAACAAACTAAAGCGAGAAAATGACACAAATAACTCATAAACTTTGGCACAATATGCAATGTGGTCTCTAAATTTTTAATTTGTTCAATATGATTTATGAACTTTTAATATATTTAATATGATTCATAAACTTTTGGTACATATTTAATTTAGTCCCCAAACTATATGAAAATACTCAATGTTTTCCTTGAACTTGAATTAATGGAAAAGTAACATTGGATATTTTTATATAGTTTAAGGACTCAATTTAACATGTATCAAAAGTTTAGAGACTATACTGAATAGATTAAAAGTTCAAAGACTACATTGTATATTGGACTAAAGTTTAGGGTCCACATAGGTGAAATTTAAAGTTTATGGACTCCATTATACATTATGCTAAAGTTTAGGCACCACTTGTAATATTATCCCAATCGAAGGAAGATCGTTCAAAATTAGAAAAGCACCAGAAACGTGATCAATTGTCAATTGAGAGAGGTTCCCTAGCCCGAGTGGGCGGTCCGCATAGACAAAACCCACGTTTTCCAAGTTGATAATGCCGCTCCCGTTTTTATTAGATTAGCTTTGAAACGAAGTAGCAAGTAAGCAACCTCACTTTGACCGACCGACAATTTCATTAGTGAGAAAAGATGATCGACTAAATGCCTTTAAAGTCCTAACTACTTCCCTTTTGCTTATATTCGTCGGACACTTTGGCCACCTTCCGGATCGTACTAACATCTACAAAGCAACGTGTCTATGTGCCTGCGAGTTTCGTGCTAACAAACACAACACCTTAAAAATTCAATTTAGTCTACGAAAAAAAAAAAAAAAAAAAACATGAGATGCTTCCAAAAAAATCGTAGAGCAGATAGATATGAAAGTTTCATTTCATGTATATGTATCAGTATCCACGATTACACTTAGTTTAAAGAAAAATGTGAGTCAAAATGTGCCCTAACAACCCCATGAGGGGCCCTCTGATCTGAATCAAGAAGCTTCAAGGATGCCACCTTCCGACTCTCACCCGGCCCGTCCGATTCTTGACACCCACCGAACCCCAAGAAACCCTAAGGAAAAGACAAATCCTGGTAAAACAAAGCGTTCGCGCGCGTGCTGCTGTCGTCAAGGGATTTCAAAAACAGTGTATCCATCCATCGATCTTCTTTGTCCCTTAGCTAGTACGCGCTCTTTGTCCTTTGGCCCCATCTCTCTCTCTCTCTCCTCCTTCGCTTCTTCTCTTTGAGCCGCACCAAACCACTGCCACGAGCCCCACCGGTAGCTTGCGACCATAAAGTATACTCCATAATTCACCGACTCTTCCCTTTTAAAAAGCATCAGCAGCCCAAGAAGGCAGTTGACTTGATCTGAATCGCGGATCTGCAACTATGGGTATTGTGAAGTTCCTCCGCTCCAAGCTGCTGAACAGGCGACGAGCCGCCGTCCATGTCGACGGCGGGGAGAGTTGCTCGGGACGGTGCGGCGACGCGGCTGCGGAGGCGGCGGGGGTGGCTGTGAAGAGGTTGGAGTGGCGAGAGATCGAGAGGATCACGGGGTGCTTCTCGGTGGTGGTTGGAGAAGGCGGGTTCAGCACCGTGTACATGGGGCGTTTGCCCGTCTGCGGAGGAGGCTCCGCCGCTGCCGCAGCTGTCAAAGTCCACTGCGGCGGCGGAGAGCGGCTCAGCCTGGCCTTCAAGCAGGAGCTGGACGTGCTGCATCGGCTCAAGCATGAGAACATCGTCAGGCTCCTCGGCTATTGCGATGATGCAGGTTGGCATACCAAAATATGAAAATATTTGTCAAACTTTATTACGTCGACAATTGTGCATTTCGATTTCAGCTATATTTTACCATTTTATAAGTAAATTTTGACTGTCTATACTCATATGGTAATCCTACTCCCATTAACAAAAATGATTTTTCGGTACTATTCAGTAAATCTCGTAGCATCTAAATTTACCATAAGAAATTTTTTATCAGTAACTAATTTAAGTTTCATCCCATCTCATGAAGATCAAGGCGCGCTTATATTCGAATACGTCTCTGGCGGAACACTCCATGAACGCCTCCACGGCAGCGGCAGCAATAAGCGCTCGACTCTCCCATGGAAGAGCCGCGTGAAGATCGCCTTCCAACTTGCGCAAGCCATCGACTATCTCCATGAAAGATGCACCCTCCACATCATCCATGGCGACATCAAACCCTCCAATGTTTTACTGGACGGTGACTCCAATTGCAGGCTCTGCGACTTTGGATCTGCGAAAATGGGCTTCTCGTCTATGATACCGCCGCCATGGTCGTCGCCCTCATCATCCCCTTATGTTAGGAGAAAGAATATTATCATGGGTTCTCTGGGCTACACTGATCCGGTATTCTTGAGGAACGGAATAGCCTCAAAGAAGAATGACATCTATAGCTTTGGCGTCTTGGTCCTTGAGCTCGTGACCGGTTTGGAGGCGTTTCGCGCGGACAGGGGACAGGTCTTGGCCTCAATGGCAGCTCATATGACTAACGGTGTCGATTGTATGGATGTCGGTGAGGTGACGAAGATGGTGGATCCGAGATTGATAGGTGATTTCGATGTGGAAGAGGCGAGGACTGTGATTGGACTAGCGAGGTCATGTCTTGATGAGTCGACACTGGCTAGGCCGACGGCAAGCCGTGTGGTGAAGACGATGAAAGAGAAGGTTCCTTCGATTTCGTTCACGAACTTGAAGTAGAGGCACAATCTTTCTAATGATCTATAGCCAAACATGACCTATGTTTGTGTGGAGATCAACATGTACATGTGTGAATTTTTATGTTCAAATGTGCAGTTGATTTTATCTCTTTGGCATTTGGAGAACTTTGAAAGTTCGTGCCGTGTGTGCCGTGGCTTGCAAGAGAAGTCTGGCAAAGGGTTTGTCCACATTGATAATTGTATAAATGCAATATATTTATTTTATTTTTAATCTATAAGTACCAATTTCCTTCAGAGATCATTTTCATTCTATAGAAGTATTTCTATGGTATAAAAACTCACCATAGACTTAAAGCAAAAATCACATCATTCGAACATTTTGCCTTCTAATACAATTAAACATCATAAAGTTGTACGGTACGCTGATGTACTATGAAAGTATGGTTTAATAAGCAAGTTTTGAGGTCGCACAACTATTCGGAAACTTGGCAAGAGCACGGTGGGCTCCAACCTACTATATGAAAGTTCCATACATATGCCAAATAATGGAAAATGTATTGGTTTGAACTATTTAGGGAAAATTCTAAATAAGAGTCTAAAGTATTATCATTTTCTTCAATAAGAGTCCGAAGTGAACTTTATTTAAAATAAAGGCATGAGATGGTCAAATCGTCTTAAATAAGAACTTGAAATAACCACATCAGTTTCAAAAGAGGATATAACCTTTCAAACTAAAGGGCCTTTTCCTCTTTTACTTTTTTTTTTTTGTTTTTTTTTCTTGTTTCTTTTTTCTTTTCCCCCCTTTCCTCTGCCGACCATGGCGGAGGTCGCTAGACTCATGTGAGGGCCACCCTCACCAATGTTGGGTGAGGGTCACCCTTGCTTGGGCTAGTGAGGGCAACCCCCCACCGATGTCAGGTGAGGGCGTTCCTCGCTAGTCCGAGTGAGAGTGACCCTCGCCTTGCAACCCATATTGACATCGAGCAAGGGCTACCCTCGCATGATGTCGGCAAGGGTGACCCTCGCCAGCCTTGGCGAGCGACCTCTGCAGGGCATTGATAGCGATGACCGAGGGAGGGAAGAAGAAAAAAGGAAAAAGAAAAGAAAAGAAAAAGAAGTAAAAAATATAGTTACAATTTTTTTGACCAAAATACCATTTCTATGATAACCGGAATAGTCATCAGCCGGCCAAAAATCCTTATTTGAGACGATTTGGTCACTTTATGTCTTTATTTGAAACGATTTGGCTATTTCAGGCCTTCATTTGAAACAATGTGCACTTGGAGCCCTTAATTGAGAAAATGAGGGTATTTCAGACTATTATTTGGAATTTTCCAAACTATTCATTATAGTATTGAAATTTCTCAATACACATTCTCGAATTCGTTCCTTGACAGCTTAAAGTTTTTGAAAAAGATGATTGAAGGCGCAAAGATGTTAATTCCTCGCACCCAATATGATTCATTTATACGTCTCCCTTCTTCACGCATCCGGGATTTTACAAGTTTCCTCACCCACACCGCACATTCTGACCCGGTAGGGACGTTTTTTTTTTGGTCTCTACAGGGAAATATTATTACAAGAACCCGAATCGCACAGGCTCCATAAATCTCAAACGTTACGGATTCACGTGGAACCCTTACGCTATTGGGTAAGCGTGGAAGGCCTCCTCACATTAGAACCTGAGCAGTGCAATATGTTTGCACAATGTATTAACGATAAGCTTATTCACATCACATTCGAGACAGAGACCGAAAAGCACAAGTTACAAGAAAGAAAAACGAAAATACAACACGACACGACATGGCTGATTTCATGTATTGACATGAATTAACACATTTGTATCATAACTCAACTATTTAGCAAGTAGAACAAGGATCGATGTGCTTTTAGGCTGACTCCAAGTAGCACGGATTACAAACATGATTATGACACGCGAACACCAATTGCTGGCCTTCCTGAGACGATGATGTTCCTTTCTAAGGGCGGAATTTGCAAGCAGTTTTGAGCTCCTCTGCTGGTTTATCCCCTGCAAATCCTTTGTCAACCCAAGCAGAGTATCCTCCTTCCATGTTGTTCACATTCTTATACCCCTGAATCCACCAAATTCCGCAAATGACTTTATTTTGCTAATACTTGCTAATCTAATTTATTTAATCAGCATGCCGGTGGTGAAAAATGTCGCATTCCACGAGAATTGGACTGAAAATGCTCCTAACTAACGAAAGCTTTATAATCTGATGTTACTTATCCCCTCTTTCGCGCCCCTAATGCTGTGATAAAGCAAACGGGAATCCATTGGGAGAGTCGAACTAACCGCATTGAGAAGGTCGACGCAGGCACGGAGCGATCTGCCCCCGCTGTTGCAACCCTGCACATGCAGCAATATAAACCAATGAGTTCCGGCTCATTGTTTTTCTGTCTGAATTCTAGATGTTACAGTACTGAAAACTGAGTTCAATAGATCGGGGGCGGTGAGCTATATACCACGACCAGGTGATCTTCTTTGTTGCAGACTGCAGCTACTTGAGTGAGAAAGTCAGGATTTTTAACTCTTCCATCTGGTGTGGAGAACATGTAAGGCATGTTCACTGCATTCTCAACGTGGCTCTTCTTGAACTCCTCCTCCGTCCTGTGTCAATGAAGAGAACATCGCCTCTCAAACACTCCAGTTGTATCGAGATTTCAGATCCCTCTCCCCAACTCGATTCGAATTACACAGCTGAAACAAGAAGGGAAAAACGACAATCTGTTGAACTTCTGACCTCACATCTAAGTACCGGTGGCCGACGGTCAGGAGGCCTTTGGCAGTGTATACATCGACATTAGTGACATCTTCAGACCTGCCAAAAGGAAATGTAAGAGAGTCAAGACTCAGGATGAAAGCTATGCGATCAACATCAGCTTCTGATGGAACTCGTTCATGCGAAAAAATCCTACTTTTTGATGGTTTCCATGGTTCGGTGATCGCCGAGAGATCAAGATATGGAAGCTCAGATCCCACTCTGTGATATCTCGAGCTGCTTCAAGGAGAAGAAAATGATTCCTGAAAGTTTGAAACGTGGACTAAGCAACTATATGGCGTGCAAAGAGCAAACTCTTCAGCTAAGAAAGAATTAAAAATGGCGATCAAAGCAAACTGGATTTGTTCTTCCCTTTTGACTTTTAGATATCGCCTTTAGTAACGACGTCCGCATCAGCATTACAGCTCAAGTAAGCGATTAATTTGGATCTCGAAACGAGATCCACGACTTTTCTATGAATGAGTACTGCATCAGCTCGAACCAGAGACTATTCTTTTAATTATGTGATAATTGATCAAATTTAATACTTGGAAAATAAATAAAGTAAAATGAATGTTGGGGAGGGACAAAACTAAATGCTTTCCCTCCTTTGAAGGATTAAGCAAGATGGGGTGTGAATGAATCATAATGTCAACGCGAGAGAAGTTTTCTTTTTGTTCAATATAAGTAGTCGGTAACTAAAAAAATCGAATAAAATTCGGTAACTAAGTCAAGTAGACGTTGACGACTTTTTCTATTGACAATTTTATATTTTGACACTTATCGGCTGCTTTAGAAATGGAATGATGACATAAATGATTTTTAAAATTTGGCTCAATGTGCAATATGATTTCTAAACTTTAACCTAATGTTTATTGTGGTTCCTAAACTTTTAGTTCAATCAATGTAGACTTGGATTTCTGGTACATGTTCTAATTCATGAATTGTATGAAAATATTCAATGGAGTCATTTCATTAATTAGAGACTAGGGACAACATTGAATATTTTCATTTAATTTAGAGATCAAATTGAATAGGTACCAAAAGTTTAAAGATTCCATTGAATAAATTAAAAGTTCAAGAATCGTATTACGGATTAAGTCAAAGTTTAGGGAATGTTTTTATAATTTTTCCTTTAGAGATCTGCTAAACCGGAAAAGAACAGCTTTTTTTGACAAGGGACAGTAGAACAGGCTCAACAAGCTGCCATGTAGAGTTACACCACCTAAAACTCAGGACAAGCGTTGACACCGGGGGGAAACGGTAGCTATTTTTCTTTAAAATATTAAAGGAGTAAGCAGGAGTGCTGTTGCATTATGAGAAAGTCATTAGCTTAATTAACGGAGAAGAAGAAGAAGATGATGATGATGATGATGATGATGATGATGATGGAGATGTGTAATGACGTTGACTTTCTATAGAAAATGCTTTCCGTCTGAACTCTCGCCATTATAAGCACCCCCATCGATCTCTTCTTCTCGCTGATCTATTCTGCGTCCTACGAATCAAAGTTCGACCTTCTTTCCGGTTTCCACTAATCTCCGGTGAGTCGTCGAACTGAGAAAAATGTCAAGATCAGGGGCCCAGGAGCTTGCTCTGGGAACGTTGGAAGTGGACTCGACGTTACCGGAGGACATGCCCGTGATACGATGCAAGTGCGTTCCGATCGATGATGCGACCGAGGGCGTTCAGCAATTCAAGCTGGATAAGTACGATCTGTTGCGGAAGGTAAAACCTGATAAAACTCTAGGCGGTGGAATAAGCTAGGGTGAAGCTTCGTCTAGGTCTAGTATGGAAACTAAACTATCCTCACATTCCATGAAAAGTGAAACAGAAAGAAGAAAGGTAGGATAGAAATTGTTAATTAGATTTACATGAATGATGTAGGTCGGAGCCGAGTTTGTCGGAACCTTCTTCCTGGTGCTTTGCGCGGTCGCTGGCCCAATCGTGAACCAAAAGTATGGTGGAGTGGAGACGTTGATCGGGAACGCAGTGTGCGCTGGAGTTGCTGTGACGGTCATAGTTTTCTCGATCGGTCACATATCAGGAGCCCACCTGAACCCGTCGGTGACGATCGCCTTTGCAGTGACCCGGCACTTTCCATGGATCCAAGTGCCTGGCTACATCGTCGCACAGGCTGGTGGCTCGATGTGCGCTTCCTATGTCCTCAAGGGGGTTTTCCATCCCTTCGCGAACGGCGGGGTCACGGTGCCTTTGGTGAATGTCAGGCAGGCATTTGCTCTCGAATTTCTCGCCACTTTCCTTCTCATGTTTGTGATCGTCGCGGTGGCAACCGACGCTCGTGCGGTACGGCGTCGCCCGTGTCATATATTCGCCCTTCCTCTATCTGTGCTCGTTTCATTCCCTTAATCATCAAAAGCTCTCCAACCATATTCTGGCTGCATTTTACATGATGACAGGTAGGAGATTTAGCAGGTATTGCAATTGGAGCAACAGTGCTGCTTGGCATTCTTGTGGCAGGGTAAGAATTGTATTTGCTTGTCCTTACCTTTTGGAAAAAACATAGAGAGAAATCTAGTATGTAATGCCGCGATGATAGGATGTCGACCGGGGCTTCCATGAACCCCGTGAGGACTCTCGGCCCGGCTGTGGCAGCAGGGAATTACAAAGGATTGTGGATGTACATGGTGGCTCCTCCTCTTGGAGCAATAGCTGGCGCTGCAACTTACACGGTCCTGAAGCTTAGAGGTTACAAGGCCGAGCCGCCGCGTCGGAGGAGGGTAACTTTCAGATGCTAGGGGTGGTCGGGTCCTCGACGACTCCAAAGCAAGACCCGACTGCTCCGCCCGGGATAAACAGCAATTAGCTAGGATCCACCTGTGGTAGTTTTGTAGCGGTTAGTGTGGTTTCTAGGGGGACTGACAAAGGGAGTGTACGTGCCTTGAGTTTCCAAAAAGTATCCCAGAGAATGCCACTGTTCATGATCATGTTAGTTCCCTTTGGATGTATAATTTAGTTAGATTACATTTTAGTCCTCGAAGTATGAATTTTCGTGCAATCTGGTCCTCTAATTATTTTTCGTTCAATGTGTTTCTTTATCTTTCTCGTCTCGTTGAGGCCTTCGTCGTTAAGCAGTAGTTAACATCATTAGATTATGATAGCGAAACGTTAAAACAACAGAAAGGGAGAAATTATGGAACCTAAATTTTCCGTTCGAGGATTGCTGTGAGGCGCCTAGGCGTAACACAACTTTCATCTCTTAAAAAAATTGAAGGCAGCTAACGTCCGTACTTCTGCTCTGAATGGAACTTAGAAAGGGGTGTAGTTTAACGGGTAGGGTCCTTTTCTTGGCAGGTCATCTTTCATTTTCATACTATTGCTTGGGGCCTCAGCTCTTGGAATGATCATCGGTTATGTCAAAGTCGGGTGATCTTTCGTTCCACTTCAAAAGGATTAAAAAATCAAGGGGGGAGCAATAAGCAACCTAATTAATATATGCCTTGCGTAAGTGTATAATGCATGATATCACCAGTTACAAGAATAGTGAAATACAAAAAATAGTGATAAAATGGGAGTTTTTGACGCCAAGACATTAGGGGGACATTTTTTTTTTGTCTTGTTTTGACAAGCAATGCATATGGATGTGCTCTCATGACATGTGTTGGACACAACCCATTCTGTGCGATATGAGATAAACATGAATCACAAAGAGAAAATAAGAATATGATATGACACGATATGATACGCTATGACACGCTTAAATTTATCTGTTGATGCGAATTGCCATGTTTTTATCGTAATTCGAGTATTCAACAAGTAGAATCGAAATCAATATGTTTTAGACTGACTCGAGAATTGACATACAGATACAGCATTGACACGCGAACCCAAATTACCAACCCCTCCTCCTTTTACGGCCGGAATTTGCAGGCTGTTCTGAGCTCCTCTTCTCGTTTGTCCCCTGCAAATCCTTTGTCAACCCAAGCAGAGTATCCTCCTTCCATGTTGTTCAAATTGTTATACCCCTGAATCCACCAAAATTCTACACGCACGCACAAACAAACATAAAAGTCTTTACTTTTGCTAATGTTTACTAATCTAGTTCGATTAATCAGAGCGCGTCGCCGGTGAATAGTCGCATTCTGCAGGAATCAGACTGAAAAGCTCCCAACTAGCGAAAGCTTTACAATTTGATATTGCTTTTCCTCGCTGTCGTGCCCCTAATGTTGTGATGAAGCAAACGACATTCGTTTGGATAGTCGAACTTACTGCATCGAGAGGGTTGATGCAGGCACGGAGCGATCTGCCCCCGCTGTTGCAACCCTACACATACGGCAATATATTAACCGATGAATCCACCTGAAGTTTGTCTTTCTTTTTGTTAACTTCTGATGGTACATTACCAAACAACGAGTTCACTGAACCGGGGGTTGAGAGCTACATGCCACGACCAAGTGATCTCCTTTGTTGCAGACAGCAGCTACTTGGGTCAGAAATTCAGAATTTTATACTCTTCCATCTGGTGAAGAACATGTTAGGCATATTCACTGCATTCTCATTGTGGTTCAATTTGAACTCCTCCGTATGTCCTGTGTCATTGCACTCGAACCCTCAATTTGTACTGAGATTTCACATTTCTCATCCCAACCCGATTGGAAAAAGATGCTGATACATGAATGAAAATACCGTCTGTTAACTTCTGACGTCACATCTAAGTACCGGTGGCCGATGATTAGGAGGCCTTTAGCAATGTATATGTCGACAGTGGTGATATCTTCGGACCTGAAATGACCCAAAAATGAAAAAGGGCGAGAGCCAAGACTTAGGATTAAAGCAATGCGATCAACATTAATTCTGATGAGAACGTGTTTATGTAAATCATCTCGCTTTTTGATGTTTTCCATGAATGAGACTATCGCCACAAGTTCACGATTTGAAAGCACAGATCCTGCTTTGTGAGATCTCAAGCTGTTTCATGATGAGAAGAAGATGATTCTGGAAATTCCAATCCATGAAGTTCGAAAATGATGATCAAGGCAAACTGGCATTTAAAAATGAAGTTCGGCATCAGCATTCCTGCTCAAGCATGTGATCAACTCGGATGTCAAAACAACGTCGGTGACCTTTTTTTTTTTTTTTTTTTTTTTTGAATGATTACTTCATCAACTTGAACTAGAGACTGGTTTTAATCTTATGACACTGGTCACTCGTTAATACTTCGAAATAATTCGAAGTCAAATGAAAGGTGGGGAGCGCCGAAACCTGGGCTTAAACATTCTCTCTCTTCTTCAAATTATCCAAGAGACATACTGTTTCATATCAGCGAAGCTCGAAATGGGGCAGCTGGGAGCCTGGGACGCCTTTGAGTCTCTTTCAAATAGGGCCATCTGGGCGGTTGATGAGTAACTCTTCTTTCCGCATCTCCTAGGGCGTGAATTGCGATGTAACATTAGCAGGATGTGCCAAACTTTTAGAAAAAGAATTTTGACGTTTGACCTTCTCTCTGGTTTCGGCTAATCTCCAGCGAGTCGTCGAACTGAGGAGAATGTCAAGATCAGGGGCCCACGAGCTTTGTTGTAGGAACGGACTTGACGTTGCCGGGGGACATGTCCGTGATACGACCCAGGGGCGTGCCGATTGACGATGCGACCGAGGGCGTTTGGCATCTCAAGCCGGATATGTATGATCCGTTGCGGAAGGTAAACCCCAATAAAACTCGAACACGAGTAAGATTGGGCGGCTAAATAAGTTAGCGGGACGCTTTGTCTAGATTTAGTATGGAAACTAAACTATCCTCACATTCCATGAAAAGTGAAACAGAAGAAGAAAGGCAGGATAGAAATTATTAATTCGATTTACACGAATGATGCAGATTGGAGCGGAGTTTGTCGGAACCTTCTTCCCGGTACTTTGCGCGGTCGCTGGCCCCATTGTGAACCAAAAGTACGGTGGAGTAGAGACGTTGATTGGGAATGCAGCGTGCGCCGGACTTGCTGTGATGGTCATAATTTTCTCAGTCGGTCACATATCGGGAGCCCACCTGAACCCATCAGTGACCATCGCCTTCGCGGTGACTCGGCACTTTCCATGGAACCAAGTGCCCGTCTACATTGCCGAGCAGGCTGCGGGCTCGATGTGTGCTTCCTACGTCCTCAAGTGGGTTTTCCATCCCTTGGTGAACAGCGCTGTCACAGTGCCTTCGGTGAACGTTGGACGGGCGTTAACTCTGGAATTTCTCACCACTTTCCTCCTCATGTTCTTGAGCGACGCAGTGGCAACCGACGCTCACGCGGTATGGCGTCGCCCATGTCACATATTCGCCCTTCCTCTATCCATGCTCGTTTCATTCCATTAATCATCAAAAGCTCTCCAACCATATCCTGGTTGCATTTGCATGAGGACAGGTAGGGGATTTAGCAGGTATTGCAGTTGGAGCAACAGTGCTGCTTGACAATCTTGTAGCAGGGTAAGAATTGTTTTTATTTGTTCATACCTTTTGTAAAAACATAGAGAGAAATCCGAATACGTAACACCGTGATGATAGGATGTCGACCGGGGCTTCCATGAACCCCATAAGGACTCTCGGCCGGCCCAGCCGTGGCCGCAGGGAATTACAAAGGATTGTGGGTGTACATGGTGGCTCCTCCTCTTGGAGCCATAGCTGGTGCCGTGACTTACACGACCCTGAAGCTTAGAGGCCATGAGACTGATCCGCCACGTCGGAGGAGAGTAAGCATCAGATGCTAAGGATGGTCGGGTCCTCGACGACCCCGATGCAAGACCCGACTGCTCCACCACGGTAAATAGCAATTAGCTAGGATCCACCTGCGGTAGTTTCGTAGCGGTTTGTGTGATTTTTGGGGGATTGATAGAGAGAATGTAAGTGCCTGGAGAAGGTTGACCAAGCGTGGTCCAAAGTCGATGAGATGTGGTCAACTTGAGTTCGCAAAAAGTATTCAATAGAATGCTACTGTTAATGGTCATGTTAGTTCCCTTTGGATGTATAATTTAGTTAATCACAATTTTAGTCCTCGAAGTATTAATGTCCATGCAATATGGTCTAACTATTTTTTTCGTTCAATGTATTTCTTTGCCTTTCACATCTTGTCGAGTCTTTGGTCGTTAACCATTAATTAACATCATTAGATCATGTGGCATATCTTTTAGGGCAACGCCTTGTCGTCAACAAAAATTGAGAAATTCGGAGAAAGGAAGAGATGTCAAGCAAGTGCTGGGTGCAGCAGGCGGCGAGGGTCGAACCCGCGGACCTAACCATGAGCTTGGCGGACTACGAGTGCACCAAGTCTGGCCTAAGCCATAAGGACTTGAACGCTTTTTTGGGCGAGTTAGGATAAGGGCATCCAGTGAGAAACTTCTGCTCGTCTCTAATTGGGTCCGAATCAGGCTCGACCCACTCTGGAGATTTGTATACAAGAATTATATCATATGCAAAAGCAAAAAAAAAAAAAAAAATTAGGTCAGAGCTCAAGGCTCAAGCCGGGACCTGGCCCACTCGATAGTCATCTCTATCGGCCACCAGCGAGGCCTGAAGGTTCTGCTCGTGTTCGTTCAAGCGTCGCCGTGAGGCGCCTAGGCCTAATAGACCTTTTTATTATAGAAAATAACATTAAAAGGCAGCTGACGTCCATAGTTCTGCTCTGAATGGAACTTAGAAAAGGGTGTTATTTAGTGGCTACCGTCCTTTTTCCTTGCAGGTCATCTCTCATTTTCATAGTATTGCATGAGGCCTCAGCTCTCGGTATGGTCATTGATTATGTCAAAGTCGGATAACCTTTCGTTCCACTTCAAAAGGATGAAAAAATGACCGACCAAAAAAAACCTGATTAATAAATGTCTTGTTAAGTAAATAACGCATGATATCACATCACCAGTTACTAGAATAGTGAGATATAAAGAATAGTGATACATGGAGAGTTGTTGGGGATAAGATTCTTCACATCACATAAAGACTTTTAGGGGAAATATAATCTTTAATATGCACATGCTCTTATAACATGTGATGACCATGACCGGTTTCATGCAATGCCAGATAAAACACAAATTACAAAGAAAAAAAAAGGAGAATATGACTCGATATGACATGATACGTCTAACTTTATATGTTAATACAAATTGATATATTTTCATCGTAATTTTATTATTCACCAAGTGGAAACAAAATCAATATCTTTTAGACCGACTTGAGAATTGACATGGATTTCAGATACGGCTATGACACGAAAACACGAATTGCCAACCCTCTTCCTTTTTCCGGCCAGAATTTGCAGGCTGTTTTGAGCTCCTCTGCCGGTTTGTCCCCTGCAAATCCTTTATCACCCCAAGCAGACTCTCCTCCTTCCATGTCGTTCAAATTCTTATACCCCTGAATTCACCAATTTTCCACACACACGCAAACAACCATTGCTAATATTTACTAATCTAGTTTGATTAATCAGAATGCGTTGCCTGTGAATAATGTCACATTCCGCTTGAAATCAGACTGAGAAGCTCTTAACTAGCGAAACCTCAACGATTTAATGTTCCTTTTCCTTTCTGTCGCACCCCTAACGTTGTGATGAAGCAAACGGCATTCGTTCGGAGAGTCTGAACTCTCCCATCTGGTGTTAAGAACATGTAAGGCACATTCACTGCATTCTCAACGTGGTTCAATTTGATCTCCTCCGTCTGTCCTGTGTCATTGCACTCGAACCCTCAATTTGTACTGACATTTCACATCCCCACTCAATTTGAAAAAGACGCCGAAACATGATGGAAAATACCGTCTGTTAACTTCTGACCTCACATCTAAGTACCGGTGGCTGTTGGTTAGGAGGCCTTTGGCGGTGTATACGTGGACGGTGGCAATATCTTCGGACCTGAAAAATGACCCAAAAACGAAAAACAGCGAGAGTCAAGACTTAGGATGAAAGCTACGCGACCCACATTAGTTCTGATGGGAACGTGTTTATGTGAATCATCTTGCTTTCTGATGGTTTCCAAGAATCAGACTATCGCCAAGAGTTCAAGATCTGAAAGCACAGATCCTGCTTTGTGAGGTCTCAAGCTGTTTCATGATGAGAAGAAGATGATTCTGAAATTCTGATTCATGATTATTGGCAACTTTATAACGTGAAAAGAGCAAAACTCTTCAGCTCAGAAAAATTCAAGATAGCGATCAAGGCAAACTGGATTTGTTATTTCCTTTCTGATGGTTTTATGTGATGGGCCTAAGGCCCGTCCGCCCATGTTGGGCCTAAAAGCCTGGCCCACAAGATTAGGGCCCATGGATGGAGGGATATGGTGAAGGGGTACGTTCCTATTTTGGAGGGGACGTATATAAGGGAGGATAGAGAGGGACGAACACACCTCTTGGCATTTGTACGTACGTTCCTCTCCCTCTCTCCCTCCAAAAGAAAAACTAAGGCAAAAAGGCGACGCCGTCTTCCCTTTAAGGCCAATCGATGTCATCGGATCGAATGGGATCGGTTTTCTCTTCCTCTTATCGGCGTTGGTGTTTAATCTGTGGCTAACAAGGTACGCTCGATTCCGTGGTGTGCTTTAGGATCGGTGATACATGTTTTTCCCGGGCTTGTCTTCCGCATTCGTTTTAGGGGTTCGATTTAGTGTCGAATCCGGTTTTTGGGAATCCGATAATCCCAACACTTTCTGACTTTCATATCTTTTCATTTAAAAATGACGTTTCCGCGTCAGCATTCCTGTTCAAGCATGTGATCGATTCAGATGTCGAAACAGCGTCTGAGTTTTCTTTATGAATGATTACTTCATCAACTTGAGCTAGATACTGGTTTTAATCTTATGATACTTCTCACTTGTTAATACCTTGAAATTAATCGAAGTCGAATAAAAGGTGGGAAGCAATGAAACCCGGGCTTAAACGTTCTCTCTCCTTCAAATTATCTAAGAGACATACGTTTCATATCAGCGAAATGCGAAATGGGACAGCTTCGATGCCTTCAAATCTCTTTCAATGAGGGCAATCCGGGCAGTTGATGAACAACTCTTCTTCGCGCATCTCCTTGGGCGTGAATCATGATGTAACGTTAGTGGGATGTGCCAAACTTTTAGAAAAAGAATTTAGTTTCATAAGTTGCATTCTTTTACCCGGATCATGCTGAAGTCTCACTTCTTAATTGACAGATTTAGCAAGAGGAGGCCAAACATTGGAGGAATTTCAGATATCGTCTATTGATGATGTCCACAGAACCCAATCATATCCTAAGCAAGAGGGTATTTCCCTTAAGTCTTTCTTTATCCTTTTCAAATCGACGAGTGAGGCTTTCAAGTACTTGGCAGCCAAGACAAGCATTAGAGCAATTGACCTTGAGTTTAATTATTCATTCTCTAGCAGCCGTAACCTAAAGGTGGGTGTCGCGGGCTTGCTAATTCTATCGTTCCTTACTCATGTCGCCCTTATATCTGTCTTTGCGATGAATGGTAGCTAGCTACATTCCAACGATGGCAAACACAATGGAAATCCCTCAAGAATTGTGTGTCGCAATCCCCCGCGGGGGCATTGGATGCGACGACAAGCCATGATATCATTCAATGGAGACGGAATTTGACAATGACGGCACCTGTGTGCACAATGTGCAGGGCGCAATAGAGGCGGCAATGAAGAGAAGGGCAGATTGGAAAAGGAAAAAGGGAAAGAAATGAAAAGAATCCCTAAATGTACGGGATCTCCATCCTATGTATTCCTACCACTTAGAAACTTGGCTAGTTTGTCCTTCTCGTCTATGTGTTGTGAAGTCGGGGTTATGGAGTTCTTCCTGAGTCTCTTTTATAAATCAATGGTTGAGAAAGATTGAGACGTCGAGAGAAGAAACCAGCGGATAGAAAGATCTCCCATCCCATTTATGCGCAATCGATCGTGCTAGACATTGATACACCGGTTTTCGTAAGTAAACGGAGGAGTTATTAGTAAACTATAGAGACTAAAATGGGAGAATTACCAAAAAAAAGTCCTAAACCTATTACAATTGTGCCAATTCAGTCATAATTTTTTTTTTGACCAATTTAGTCCTAAACCTTTTACAATCATGTTAGTACAATTCATCCGACCAAAATTGACTAGTTGATGCGGCCGACGATGGCCGTCTGGCAACGGCCATCTAGCGAAAGCTGACGTGACAATTTTTTAATATTCGAATTTTTAAATATTTTTTTGAATTTTTGAATTATTTTTTTTCCACCTTCTCCTTCCTCTAGCCGGGCAGGTTAGCCTCGCCGGCCAATGGCGAGGCTCGTCCTCGCTGGCCACTGGCAAAGGCAAGCCTTGCCCAGTGACAACAAGGCTGTTATCGCTAGATCTAGCGAGGTCAACCCTTGCCTTAGCTAAGGGAGGCCCCACCAGAGGCTGGGCGAGACCATTGTGGCCAGATCTGGTGAGGTTGAGCCTCACCGTCCTTGGGCGAGGAGTCTCGCCAACCACCGGCGAGGTTGACCCTCACCTTGGATCTAGCAAGGCCAAGTCTCCCTAGATCTGGCGGGGCCTCACCCAGTGATGGCAAGGCCGACCTCGCTGGCCTTGGCCTTTAGCCGGCGCCGGCTGGCCAGAGGAAGGAGAAGTGGATGGAAAAAGGAAATATTAAGAATTCGAAAAAATATTAAGAAAATTCAAAAAAATAATTTAAAAATGTCACGTCGGCATTCGTCGGCCGATGTTCATGTCAGCATCGGCTAGCTTATTTTGGCCGGATGGACTAAACTAGTATAATTGTAAAATGTTTAGGATTAAATTGGCAAAAAAAAAAAAAAAATTATGACTGAATTGGCACAATTGCAATAGGTTTATGACTATTTTGATAATTCTCCGGTACTAAAATAGATCAGCATAAAGCTGGGGCAAGGGCAAAACTTATTGTCAAAAGTACAGACAACGAGGATGTATGGTTTTGTGCCTTTTCAACATGCATTGACGACCAGCACCAACATGCATTGACAATGTCACGCAAGCGTCCTTGTCGCTTCTTATCGTAAACTTGAAAGAGTATGCAATCGATTATACAAAGTTTTAGCCAAACCCCACTTCAAAATATTGTATATATTACAATCGTGAACGATTCACATGAGCATGCTTTTCTTTCTGTCCTCATTGTGCTTAAGAGATCAGTTTGAACAAGTCGCAGAACCTACCCAGAGCGGACTTGTTAGGTAGATATAGTTTGATTTTGGATTTAAAATAGTGGTAATTATCCACACAAGCTAATAATGTGGTTGATGAATGTAAATTGTCTTATAAGACGCATGATAATTTTTGTAAGCAAATCATGTTGTAAGTTACCAAGTTAGATGAACAATGAAACCTAAATTTGATAATCGTGTTGTAATAGGTTTATTACTACTTTGAATAGATGAAACTGAAGGCATCGTGCTTCCTCAGTCTCTTTTATAAATCAATGGCTGAGAAAGATTGAGACGTCGAGAGAAGAAACTAGCGGATCGAAAGATCTTCCATCCCATTTATGCGCAATTGATCGTGCTAGACATTTTTTTTTTTTTTTTTTTTTATAGTTGGTCCTACTCTAATCCTATTCTAACACTCACTCTCAGACTTTTGCCATTGCCTCCTTGTAGGGCGTGGGAGTCGAAACCCACTCTTGAAATGAAATCATCCCCACCCCAAGTCCCCATAAGAAAGTGGAGATTTGAACCCTCAACCTCCTCCTTCCAAGTTGGAAAGGTGGTCACTGGGGCGAACCCCAAGTGGTTGTGCTAGACATTGATACACCGGTTTTCGTAAGTAAATGGAGGAGTTATTAGTAAACCACAGAGACTAAAATGGGAGAATTACCAAAAAAGTCATAAACCTATTGTAATTGTGTCAATTCAGTCATAATTTTTTTTTGATCAATTTAATCCTAAACCTTTTACAATTGTGTCAATTCAGTTCATCCGGCCAAAATTGACTAGTTGATGCAACTGGCGACAGCTATCCGGTGACGGCTGTTTGGCGAAAGCTGACGTGGCAATTTTTTAATTTTTTTTTAATTTTCAAAATTTTAAATATTTTTTTAATTTTTGAATTATTTTTAATTTTTAATTTTTTTTTTCCACCCTCTCCTTCCTCTAGTCGGTCAGGTTAGCCTTGCTGGCTAATGGCGAGAGCGAGGCTCGTCCTTACCGGCCACTAGCGAAGGTGAGCCTCGCCTAGCGACAAAGAGGCCATTATCGCCAGATTTGGCAAGGTCAACCCTTGCCTTGGTTGGGCGAGGCCCCACCAGAGGCTAGGCAAGACCGTTGTGGTCAGATCTGGCGAGGCTCAGCCTCGCCTAGCCATGGTGAGGTCAAGCCTCAACGTCCTTGGGCGAGGAGCCTCGCCAACCACTAGCGAGGTCGACCTTCACCTTGGATCTGACGAGGCTCGGTCCCACCCAGTCATGGCAAGGGTCGGCCCTGGCCATGGCTGTGCGAGGCCAAGTCTCACCAGATCTGGCAAGGCCTCGCCCAGTGATGGTGAGGTCGACCTCGCTGGCCTTGGCCTTTAGTTGGCGCTAGTTGGCTAGAGGAAGGAGAAGTGGATGGAAAAAAGAAATATTAAGAATTCGAAAAACTATTAAGAAAATTCAAAAAAAATAATTTAAAAATGCCACGTCAGTGTTCGCTGGCCGGTGTCCACGTCAGCACCGACTGGCTTATTTTGGCTGGATGAACTAAATTAGCATAATTGTAAAATGTTTAGGACTAAATTAGCCAAAAAAAAAAAAAATTATGACTGAATTTACACAATTACAATAGGTTTAGGACTATTATGGTAATTCTCCCGGACTAAAATAGATCAACAGAAAGCTGGGGCAAGGGCAAAACTTATTGTCAAAAGTACAGACAACGAGGATGTATGGTTTTGTGCCTTTTCAACATGCATTGACGACCAGCACCAACATGCATTGACAATGTCATGCAGCGTCGTTGTCGCTTCTTATCGTAAAGTTGAAAGAGTATGCGATCGATTATACGAAGTTTTAGCCAAACCCCACTTCAAAATATTGTATATATTACAATCGTGAACGATTCACATGAGCATGCTTTTCTTTCTGTCCTCATTGTGCTTAAGAGATCATTTTGAACAAGTCACAGAACCTACCCAGAGCAGACTTGTTAGGTAGATATAGTTTGTTTTTGGATTTGAAATAGTGGTAATTATCCACACAAGCTAATAATGTGGTTGATGAATGTAAATTGTCTTATAAGACGCATGATAATTTTGGTAAGCAAATCATGTTGTAAGTTACCAAGTTAGATAAACACTGAAACCTAAATTTGATAATCACGTTGTAATAGGTTTATTACTACTTTGAATAGATGAAATTGAAGGCATCGTGCTTCTAAATATTCTTCTAAATATACCTAATAATTATTTATTGAAGAACATGGTTAACAAGCTAGCGCATATATCCCGTGTAAAAAAAATACGGATTTTTTCTTTTATGCTGGTAAATTTCGATAAGTGTTGTTGACAAAAGGGCTAAATGGATAAAAATTATTATTAAGAAAATAAACAATGACTTTTTTTTTCCAAATATCTTATCAATAACTTACTGATACTTTTATGAAATTATCAATTTTTTCTAATAACTTGCAAATTGCCAATTGTTGTATTAACAAAACAACCTTTATTTGTATAACTTGCCTACACGTCGAATTCACAAAACTCTCATATGAAATTACCAACTAAAAATTAGAGTTAAGTACCCCTGACATTCGTTCTTTTTCTTTTCCAAAATCTCTTAAAGAACAGTAAAGTCATCAATCGATTCGTTACGCCCTTGAAATTCCACTTATACTTGACTTTTCGACGCTTACCAATTTTGGCAGAAATCTAACTCCAACCCCCCACCAAAAAAAAGAAAAGAAAAAGAAAAAGAAAATACCGTTTTGATGGATCTTCTCTTTATAGAATCGGTCTTATATATTCATGATCTGGTCCACAAATGTAGACTTGCACACCTAAATTTCAGAAATAGAAACGTGCCCTCTAAGTTTTTCTGAGCATGCCAAACCGAGTCAAATCATTACTTGTGTAGAGTAACCCTAGATCTAGTCAAGGTGCAGACAGTCTGAACTACTACGAATGACCGAATCCTCCGGAGCAAGTCAACAAGCTGAACTAGTGAAGAAGAAGATGATGTTGGCGATGTGTAAAGCCGTTGTCTTCTCTCCTATAAAATGCTTTTGGGGTCGCTGCCATCAACTATCAAAGACGGAGGCAACAAACTGAAGACTCTCTCAACTTGATCTTCCTTCTCATCGACCTCTTGATCCTTTTTTCACGACCTCCAGTCTCCCTTAATCTCCAGCGAGCTTTCCAGGCAAGCGAAGATGTGCCAACCGGCGTCCGTGACGTTGCAAGTGGACTCATCGTTGCCGGAGGACGGCTCTGTGGTACAGTGCAAGTGGTGTGCGCCGAGTGACGGTGCAACTGAAGGTGTTCGGCGTCTCCAGCCGGATAAGTATGATTCGTTGCGGAAGGTAAAGCCCAATCGACCTTAAAGATCAGTAAAGATTAGACAGGCTCGCTAGCTGTTGCAGCATAAAATGATAATTCTTATGCCTTTTCATAGCGAGTGAAACCAAGAAAGATAGGATTAGAGTTTCTTATTTAGATTTACATGAACGATGCAGGTCGGAGCAGAGTTCGTTGGAACCTTCTTCTTAGTACTTTGCGCGGTGGGCGGGCCCATTGTGAACCAAAAGTACAGCGGAGCAGAGACGTTGCTTGGGAACGCGGCATGCGCCGGGCTCGCCGTGATGATCATAGTTTTCTCGATCGGTCACATATCAGGAGCCCACCTGAACCCGTCGGTGACAGTCGCCCTCGCTGTGATCTGGCACTTTCCATGGATCCAAGTGCCTGGCTACATCGCCGCGCAGGTTGCGGGCTCGATGTGTGCTTCCTACGTCCTCAAGGGCGTTTTCCATCCCTTTGCCAACGGCGGCGTCACGGTGCCTTCGGTGGACATCGGACAGGCGTTTGCTCTCGAGTTCCTCGCCACTTTCATTCTCGCGTTCGTGATCGTCGCGGTGGTGACCGACACTCGTGCAGTACGTCGCCATGCTGCATATCGACTCTTCCTCTATCTGTACTCGTGGCATCTATATACAGCACGTATCCATTTCACTTACATTTGTTCCTTTTTTTCTGATGATAGGTAGGAGATTTGGCAGGTATTGCAATCGGAGCAACGGTGCTGCTTGGCGTTCTTGTGACGGGGTAAGCATTGTACTGAAACTACTTACCTTCGGGCGTGCAAGTATGGACGCGTTCTTACAGAGTTTTAGCTTTCATAATGTTCCCTAACAATGTTCCCGGGAAATGCAGGATGCCGACCGGAGGTTCCCTGAACCCCGTGAGGACTCTCGGCCCGGCCGTGGCTGCAGGGAACTACAAAGGATTGTGGATGTACATGGTGGCTCCTCCGCTCGGAGCCATAGCTGGCGCCGTGACTTACAAAGCCGTGAAGCTTAGAGGATACGAGGCGGAGCCACTGCGCCGGAGGAGGACGAGCTTGGAGCGTTGAGGATGGTCGTGTGTCCTCGACGGCTCCGAACCAAGGCCCGACCGTTTTCACCCGGGATTAGATAGACAGCAAATTAGCTTGGATCCACCTGTGGTAGTTGTGTAAGAAAAATTCTCCATGGACACAGCTGTCACTGCTGTTGTGAATGGTCGTGTTAGTTCTCCTTGTTTCTCCCTTTTGATGTATAATTTAGTTAATCGCAATTTTTAGCCCTCGATATAGCACTGATTTTCCTGCGATTGGGTCCTCTAACTATTTTTTCGTTCTTTTGATGTATTTCTATATCTTTCGCATCTTGCCGACTCTGTCGTCAACCATCATAATTAACGCTGTTGAATTATAGACATGGCTTCATCGATGTGGCTAATGCGGTGTCAAAGGTTCAATTCAGTTCGAATTTCCTAAACTCCGAACCAAACTGAACTGATGAGGTAAGCAATTAAACCAAACTGAGTCACAATCTGAACCAAATATGAATGGAACCGCAATCCAATTCGGTTCGATTCGATTCGGTTTTTAGTTTTTGATTTTTTGATTTTTACCTTGCTTATTGGAATCGAATAGAATAAGAGGTGAGAAAAAGGAGAGATTTTAAGTTACACATTTATCTTTATTAAGGATTTCAGTTCAATTAGGTTAACCAAACCGAACCGAAATAACCCGAAATCGAAAACAAATAACGATTGTCTTTCTATTATCCGAACTGAAACCAAATCAAATAAAAAATGCATGAAGTTTCGGTTAGGTTTTGGTTTCGGTTCTGACACCCCAGTAATTTGAACCATGCGACGTGAGATCATTAATTCAAAAGACAAATAAAAATGTTAAAGTAACCAAAAAAAAAAAAAAACAGAGGGAAAGTTTAGAGAGAGAGAGAGATCGTGCAAGGGCTGGGCGGAGCGACCCAATCCAGCCCAAAAGTTAGGGAGGGTCAAAGCTAGTAGACCTTAACATGGGTCCGACAGACCATAGGTATGCCAAACTTGGCCCAAGCCAACTTGACAAGTTAATATAATCGAGTATTTTCCTAAACTCCATTAAATTGGGACGCGGACCCCTAGAGTGCCAAAAGTTGGCACAAAGGGACACTTAAGTGTCAAAAGTTACGAAACGTACACTTAAGTGCCAAAATCGGAAGAAATGGATCACTGAGTGCGTCAATCCGCCAAAATGCCGACGTGACATTTTTCCAAGCGAATCGAGCTCAAAATGATGCCGTTTAGCACGACGACATGGCATTAAATAATACAAAAACGACGTCGTTTTTGGCTCATGTGATAAAAAAATAATATAAAAATTAAATAAATTAAATTTAAAATTAGATTTAGTTAAAATATTAAAAAATAATAATTTAAAAATTTAAAAATTTAAAAAAAAATTAAAAAAATTAATAAAAAGGGGGCGATGGCTGAGGCCCTTTTTTATTAATTTTTTATTAATTTTATTAATTTTTTTATTAATTTTATTAAATTTTTTAATTTTAAAATTATTATTTTTTATTATTTTAACTAAATTTAATTTTAAAATTATTATTTTAATATTTTAACTAAATCTAATTTTAAATTTAATTTATTTAAATTTTATATTATTTTTTTACCACGTCGCCCAAAACGACGCCGTTTTTGCATTATTTCGCCACGTTAGCGTGCGCAAAACGGCGTCGTTTGGGTTCACTTCGTCGGAAATTGTTAGAAAAATGCTACGTCACCCTTTTACGGACTTTTGGTTTGAGTGGCACTTAAGTGATCTATTTTTCTTCGAATGTGACACTTAAGTGTATCTTTCGTAACTTTTAAGACTTAAGTGTCCTTTCACCAACTTTTGGCAAGTCAGTTTTTCCGCCCCATTAAATTTGACAAATGAAAAATGTCAACAAAATTTAAAACTTGAATGTACTTTTTAAAAGTTTTAAAATTCAATTACACTTTCGTAACAAATTTTAGAATTTGATTTGATTTTTTTTTTTTACAAATTTTAGGGCTAAATTGTGACTTTGTGACAAATTTTAATATTTCCAATATATTTATCCCTAATAGGATTCCAAATGTTGACACAATTACTACCAATCTCAAGATTCACAAGAAATAATTCCAGTATAGTTTACATCCCACAAATGTAATAAAGAGAATGTAATCTATGATTCGTTTACATTATTTTTTGCATATCTCGTGATGTTCCATAAATTTGTTATTTCATTTTTTTTTTTTTTTATGTATTTTGCGAGTCATTCTTCCTTCAAATTCTCATACAAAAGAGTATTGATTGACGAATGAAATTTAATCGGTCCCATGCATGGATTTAATTTTTCAAAAGGGGTGATAGAGAATGAAATTATGTTAGTGATTTTTTTTTTTTGGAAAACATGTTGGCGAATTTGATAAACGAAAATTTCCCACTAAATTCTCCCTAATATGCAAGGAAAAGTTTTGCGCCAAGTGTCAACGCTTTTGCTCGAGTTGGAGAACAGGATATTCGTCGCATCCTGCTTCTAACTTTTTGTAAAGCTCGGATTTTTCCTCCAGTTAATCTCAGACTCTCCTGGTCTCGACGAGAACCGTGTCGAGTCGAGGCGACCCGTCTCTGCTCTCGCCTTCCTTCGTTCCTTCGACCCTTCACGTTCCCCGTGAGTCGCCCTTTCGTTTCCGGCGCAACCCTTCACGTTTCGTTGCAATAGCTTTACAGTGATCTGCACAAGAGCGCCCGCGTTCGCCTCTCTGCAAGTCCCTGTTTTCGTGGATGCCCATTTGCGTTGGGTTCGTGTGAGAACTCTGCCCGGAGTTTCGATGGCTCCAATGTGTTTGACGTAATGCTTCTTAGAGCGCGCCTCGTGGGGGGTGTGTATTGTCAGGGAGGAAGTGAGCGGGGGAGCTTGAGTTGACGTGAAGGTTGGTGAAAAACTTGTTGGGTCTTTTTGGAGCTCTGGAGCTGTTGCATGGTGAGGACGTTGAGCTTGGAGATGATTTGGGGTGGTGATCGTTTAATGTTCAATAGGGAACGTGTCTAGGTCGGTGACGTGCGTGTAGGCCCGTTTGAATTGTGTGGAATTTCACGAGTTCTGCTGGTAGATGATAATTTTATAGCTGCGTGTGTTGAGGGTGAGTAGACGTCAAGCTTTGATGTGGAAAGTCTGGAGCTTGGAAATGAACAGAATTTCATTTTGAAACAAGCTATATCATTTGCTATCTCTGTCAATCTTACTTTTGATGGTGTGCTTGTTACTCTGGGTGAGCACGGTGACTGTAACCGATGAAGTAAGCTCACTGGGTTGTGTGTTGTGATGTGTAAATTTAGTAAGACTGGATTTAACATTTGATTCCTTTACCTGGGTCTGTGTTTGCTGTGGTGGGAAGACAAGGTGGCATTAAGACACTTCAAAGCTGTACATTCTAAACAATAGGGAAACCATCATTCATACATGACAATGAAAAGGACAAAGTATTTACGAACTAGAACATTGAACTCTGTATTGTTGATTTCCCTAAGATGCTTGGTCAAAGAATTTGTTTGAAAGTACACCTGAAGTTAGTGGATTTATGGTTGCGTAGTGAGATCTGCCTAGTTCTTACCTCTCTCAAGGTTGCTAAAACTTTTCCTGTAGACTGAACACTGAGGTCTCAACTCTGACTGTCAAATAACAAGGCACTCATTTTTCTGCACTGGTCATGTAAGGGTGCGTGTTTTCTCCGTAGATTGGGTCTCTCCAGTACTTAATTGTGACATTCACTTGCTTTAAATTCGAGTTCCACTACCTAATCCAATAAACTTTAGGACTTTACCGTGCGCATATACTTTTCTGTTGGATTTATTAGTATCCTGAATTTGTTTTGTCGTTGTTTTCACTTTGCCAACACAGGTAAGAAGTCCATGGTGGCAAAGATGAGAATAATGTCGAAGGAGTTGGTTGAGGCTTTTCGTTTCATTTGTACAGTAGACTTCTGGATAATGGCAGTACTTTGGACGTTCTCTTTGCTGGCCTCATACTGGCAATTCTTCAGCCGTGGTCTTTTTGGTCGAATTGTTTCATACCCTCGAAATGCCAACATAGAAGTTCCTCTGAGACCTCTCTGCATTATCACCGGCGTACGACGGATATCTTTTGCTAGTAGCAAATGTCCTCAATTAGATTATCCTACTGAGAGCTTTCTCTGCCTTTTGCCTGCAGGCTACATCTGGTTTGGGTGCAGCGGCTGCTTATGCTCTTTCAAAAGAAGGTTTCATTGTTGTCCTTGGTAATTTCGCAGTCTGTGGTTTATCCTCCTCATTCCTTTGATATGGATGTAGCAACACTTAGTTCAACCCCATGCCTGGATTTTCTGTGATTGCTTGTGCTGGATCATCTTGATGAAAGCTACATTGGGAGGAAAAAAAATAGGCTGTCTACATAAATGCCACCAGCCTGTGATGAACACTCTCATAGGAAGAGTTATGGGTAGATATATGAATGTTCTCTGGTCTTTACTTGGTGATTCAAGCAAAGAGAAAAGCTTGTCAATTGCTTAATGTGACAAATAATGTACGAATGACTGTTTGTTGTCCTTAGAGTTAATGCAAAATGCATCTTTTCTTTGTTACAAGAAGAATGAGTTTTGATCCATGCAGGTACAATTATTTAACTGAAATTTATGCTTTCTCTGCAGTTGGACGGTCTGCTCACAGGTTGTCAGAGGTACTTGTTGTGCGGCATCCGTTTTAGCTTCTTTGCTCTACATGATGCTCTCAATGATTCTTTTTTTTTGGGTCACAGAGAGTGGCAGAGATTTGTAAACACAATAAGGATGCCCATCTTAAAGCTTTTCAAGCTGATATATCATCTATCGAGTCAATCTTACACTTCAGATGCTCCCTTGAGCAATGGCTGTTGGAATCAAATATGCATGCCTCAGTCCAGCTTCTGATAAATAATGCTGGAATGTTGGCAACATCCTGCAGAATTACAGCTGAAGGCTTCGATGAGTAATTATCTTATTGCCATGGGAATTTTTTTGCAATATTCTTTCCAAACATCCAAATATTTGGCAATTTAAACACTACAGCAGTCACATTTAGATTTAACTAATGAGATGCATATGTTCTAATTTCTAAATAAGTAACGATAATAGTGTCGTCACTTTCCCAATTGAAAGTCTAATGTTCTAGTGATTTTGATTTTCCTATATACCTTGTCAACTCGTAGTTTACTTGCGGAGATTTGTTGCCACAGTAGCAAGTGGCATCTCCCACTGTTTCCGTTGTCTCCTTGGAGCTTTTCTCTTTTTGGAATGGAATTTATTAATTGCAGTCTTTCATAATGCACTGTTGCCTGATCTCCTGTTGATTCTTCTCACCAACTCTTTATACACCAGGATGATGGCAACGAACTACATGGGACCATTCTTTTTGACAAAGCATTTATTACCACTTCTCAGAAACAGCCCTGTTCCATCTCGGATAGTCAATGTCACGTCCTTTACACATCGAAGCGGTAAGATATTTTCACTTTGTGGTCAGAAATGCTTCCATTTATATTGCATGTTTGGCCAAATTCTGTGGAACACTGATTGCAGCTGGTGGCCAGCCTGCAAGGAGGTTCCTCTGTGAAACCCAGGCTTGCTGACCCTTATGGCATGTCATTTTTTCATTCAATTAGTGAACTAAATACAGTGCCCATCTAGGACTTTAACAGTGCCTGAGATAGCAAGCTAAAACTAGAACGTGCAATATAGCTGTACTCAGTGTCTAAGTTACAGAACTCTTTTATGATGTCGAATAGTTGGTATTGTTTGCTTGTAGTTTCTTGCTGTCCAACTTCTCTGTGCAGTTTCTGTCTTAGTGCAATTGTTATACTAGGTTTAGAGTCATAGTTTTTTTATTTTTATTTAAAATCACCTTTTCCTCGGTTCTCCTCTTCTTCAGTATGTGGTGCGACGTTTGACAAGGAAAGTGTTATTGGGAAGAGTTCCTTCAGGATGAAACAGTATCCATGTGCACAGATCTATGGTTATTCAAAATGTAAGTTTCATGTTTTATTCGAGAAGCCTAGCACCAAAAAGGAAAGGATAGAATAAAAGATACAGCAATATTTGAGAAGCAAATGTCACATCTTATCACAAACTTTAGTAAGAGTTTCCTGTTTGTTTACAGTATGCCTTCTGCTGTTCTCATATGAACTTCATCGACGCCTTCACTTGGAAAGCTCCTGTCATGTTTCCATTCTGTATGTATCAACAATTCTGCTACTCTGGATTTAACATTCTTGTAGGACAGTGTAATCTCACCCTTAAGTTTGTATGGTACTTGAATTTGAACTTTCCACTTTCCACTTTCCACAAATCCATGAGCTATCCCTTTTTAGTTGAAAACCTGGTTTTTGTTATCAGAGATACTATACTAGTTGATTATAAACAAGAAAATGTCCATAGGCTTTGTAGATTGTCTTTCTCTATAGTTTTGTGTATGAATACATGCTGGCAGCACAATTCAGATGTTATCCTGTTTCTTTTTTATTTCCAGTGCTGTGGATCCTGGAGTAGTGAAAACCAGTATCATGCGAGAAGTTCCCCCTTACCTTTCCTACGCAGCTTTTGCATTTTTAACTGCAATGGGTCTTTTGGATTCACCTGAAGGTGCGGTCAACTCAGTTCTGGATGCAGCCCTTGCCCCTCCTGTGAGTTTTTCTGACTGCAATCATTATCTTTAATTTCTGCTATATGCTAGATGGGACTGCAATGAAATCACCTGGGTTTCATCTCAATAGGCAACCACAGCTGCATATATGGGTGATAGTGATTTTTTCCCACTAAATAGGCTGGTGTAAAGCATTCCTGTACTGGTGCTTCACTTATCTGAACCATCTTGAATGAGTCTCTCTCGTTTTATCCTCAACTGAGGTCACACTAACATTGGACGTAAAATCCATTAATGTTGATTCTACGGTATGACAGTGTGTTTCCAGAATTGATTTTCCCTTCTCTGCTGATAATCTATGGTATCAATCTTATGTGGCTGCTATTATATGTTGGAACAGTGCTTACTAATAGCTGCTGTCTTGCAAAAATAGGAAATTTCTGGTGTGTATTTCTTTGGTGGGAAGGGCCGGACTATCAACTCTTCTTCAGTTTCGTACGACACCGGACTTGCCAGAGAATTGTGGGCCACTTCATGCGATTTGTTTCTGGAGGCACAGCTATCTGCTAAAAGCATTTCCAGCTCAGTACAAAGATGAGCATAGGGAACACGTCTTCTTGCAAATAGTGCCTGTCCGTGTAGAGTTTTCAAACTTCTAACAAAGCTAGCCAGAGCATGACCATTGATCTGCGTTAACAGAGTTATGCAAGGCAACGTGATCCTCTAGTTTCAGATAAATATTTAGTAGCAGATTTTTCCCTTAGTTGTTGATATGCCATCATTGATTCGATCCAGATGTTGGCTCTGTAGATTTTCCTTCTGTTTGGCATCTGACACTTTAGTAGCTTAAACTTTTAATGATTCGCTTCTAAGGCTTCGAACAATTAACTGAGTTCATCAATAACTTATGGCAGGTTGTTCTTGATCCTCCACAGCTTTATGGATTGGTTTTGTTCTTCTTAGGTTCACAGGAGGTAAAGATGGATAGTTACCATAGAAATATGGAATGGATATCTTTGGTTGCATAACATGCCATGACCTCATGGCATGCGTCAGAGAACCTAGAAAGACCTACACGGTCACGAGAACAAACATCCTGTTACAAAGAAAGACTTATTTTTATTTAATTTCTAGTGAGAATCTCTATGTTAATCACGTCTGCATTTAATCCTATCTCTTTCAATGATGAGGAGAGGTACGGTTTATCCTTATCGAAAAGTGCAATTGAGTTGCACGCGTTTGATTATTGTCCTCATCTTTTCGACTCGCCTTTCATTTTTATAATTTTGCATAAGTTCTCTCACCTCTTGGACGGTTTACATTGGTTCTGACAAAGCCAGTAATCTTCAGTTCCACTATAAAAAGGATTATAATGGAAGGAAGGGGAGCGACAAGTTGACTTGGGAAAGGTTTTAATTTGACAGCAATCGTCCATTTCTTTTTCTACTCATCTTTCATTTCTATATATTATATTGCATTGGGCCTGGACTCTTGGGAGTTATACATTGGTTAAGTCGAAGCCAGTAACCTTCACTTCCAATTTCAAAAGGGTCAAGATGGTAATGAAGGAGCGACAAGTCCTGAACGAGACATGGAAAAAATGTTTAATTTGACAGCTGCTGTCCATTTCTTTTCAACTCATCTTTCATTTTCATGTTGTTGTTGGATAAGGCTCGGGCCACCAAAAAAAGAAAAAAGAAAAAAAAGTTTCGGATGATTTTTCCTTCCCAGCTATCTCGGGCCCGGGGCCACCGCCATAAAATCCATAGGACGACTCGCAGCTTTCCTGCAAACTAAGAGGGGGCAAAGTCTTCGTTGAACAACCTCCCGTCCTCGACTCTGCTCGGCTCATCACCCCGCACTCCCGCATTCTCCACCGCGTAACCTCTCTCCATCTCCATCTCCATCTCCATCTCCGTAGTCATCTCTCTCTCTCTCTCTCTCTCTCTCTCTCTCTGAGTTGCTGTGGGGTTGTGCTTGGGTAGGTGGGTGTGGGTGAGTGAGTGAGTTGGTGAGTGATGGCGAGCTCGTTGTGACTCGAGTCGTCGCCGAGTGATGACCCGTCGAGTCTCTGATCTTGGGCACTCTCTCGTTCGAGTTCTCACCCTTTCTTCTTCTTTGGATGGATCTAACCATACCCGTTTGCGTGATTGCTTCGCTGGGTGTGTAGGTGCAGAAGATGAGCTCGGAGGGTGGGAAGGAGGATTGCCTCGGTTGGGCTGCCCGGGACCCTTCTGGGTTCCTCTCCCCCTACAAATTCACCCGCAGGTATTGCCATTTTTTTTTTCTTTTTCGATTTCTACCGAAGTGTTCATGCGAGAGTCTCAGTACAGTGGTCACGCGAGACAGTTTTCGGTCCAAACCCATTTCATTTTTTCGTTCTTTCTTTTGTTGTGTATGCGCTGAATTCTGGGTCGAGAATTGTTGGTAATGGGTTACTCAGAATTTCATGGCAGACATGAGGATCCTGTACTGGCTGCCTTTCTGAGCATTTGAGGTTGTATCTACCGTATGGACAAATATGCTTGTAGTCATGGAATTTTTCCTTTTCTCATTTCTGGTTTCTTGTTTTCTCGATAATCGTAGGTCAAGCTTAGTTTGTTGATCTTGAAAATGGAAAAAAAAGGTACCCTAGTCTGATTAGTCACTGGATTATATGCTCACCTGTTTGGGAATCATCTCTTTAGGGCTGTGGGAAGCGAAGACGTCTCGATTAAGATCACGCACTGTGGAGTGTGCTATGCAGATGTGGCTTGGACTAGGAATGTGCAGGGACACTCCAAGTATCCTCTGGTGCCAGGGTAGGATGCAGCGTGATTTGAATGTTAATCTTTTTTTCTTAGCACCATCCTCATAATTCTCTGAACAAAATTTGCAAATGATTTTTTTTGATTGATTCAGGCACGAGATAGTTGGAATTGTGAAACAGGTTGGCTCCAGTGTCCAACGCTTCAAAGTTGGCGATCATGTGGGGGTGGGAACTTATGTCAATTCATGCAGAGAGTGCGAGTATTGCAATGACAGGCTAGAAGTCCAATGTGAAAAGTCGGTTTTGACTTTTGATGGAATCGATGCGGACGGTACAGTCACAAAGGGAGGATATTCTAGTCACATTGTCGTCCATGAAAGGTAATTGCTTATTGACACAGTGTTATTAGGCAGCATTTTGCACTGTGACAGAATTCCAAATCATGGTGGCCAAAAAAGATTTCATGTCATGTCTTCTTCTCTGCTAATTTTCTTCTTATTCTGATTGTGACCAGAAGTGGCATAATGCATAGGACTGTGCGGAATGGCTTTTAGGCATTAATTGCATCTTGTGGAAAGGGATAAAGATACTTTCTATAACGACTCTGGAGAGTCTTTAAGTCCTCTGTATCCAATTACCATTCAAACCATTCAATGGAGAATTGGCTTTATTAAATGCGAAAAGAAATTCTTTCTTTTCGATAACCATTGTCAAGAATGGAATAAGCTGTCCTTAGATTGTTAGAGTTAGATCATAAGTATCGGATCAGATGGGTAGCTAAATGTATGTGCTTTCACTAATTCTTGTATCCGATAGAGCTACAGGAATCTTGAGTCCTTTGGAGAAATTGATTGAAGGAAATACAGAAATTACGTGTTCAGTCAAGCATATGTGATATGCCACCAGTTTCCTTTCTTAGAGCAAGTGTCTTTTCTTAATTTTAATCGAGTGTGGCCTCCTGTATGCTGCAATTGCTTTATTTACGTTGCTACAGCAAGAAATGTTTGTCTTGAGCAATTTGTGGTCAGAACAAGGATCACGGAAACAACATGATGCTGAATTGTGGTCTAAGCAAGTAAAATTCCCAAGCATGTGGAAGATAGGATTTCTGGCTCTGTGATTTGATTCCTTTTAGACAACAAAGACAGGATGCTGATTCTATTGGGAAATCACTTCCTCTCTTGGTGTTATTTGGAAACCTAATCGTGGTGCTTCATTGACAGGTATTGCTTCAGGATTCCAGAAAACTACCCGATGGATCTTGCAGCGCCATTGCTCTGTGCTGGAATCACAGTGTACACTCCAATGATACGTCACAAGATGAACCAACCTGGTAAGTCTCTAGGTGTAATTGGACTTGGTGGGCTCGGTCATATGGCAGTTAAGTTTGGGAAGGCTTTTGGACTGAAAGTCACAGTGTTAAGTACAAGCATTTCTAAAAAGGAGGAAGCACTGATACTGCTTGGGGCTGACCATTTCGTTATCTCATCTGACCTAGAGCAGATGAAGGTAAAAAGAGGAAAAACTAGAATTATCCACATTGAGATCCATGGTGGTCAAATTCTGTTGTGATCTGATAAATCCAATGCACGCAGGCCATTGCTAAGTCCCTGGACTTTATAATCGACACGGCAGCCGGTGATCACCCGTTTGATCCTTACATGTCTCTTTTGAAGACGGGTGGCATTCTAGCATTGGTCGGCTTCCCGAGCGAAGTTAAATTCAGTCCAGCCAGCCTTAACCTCAGTATGTTTTTGTTCTCAAGTCTGATTACTAAATGAAATTTCATACCTGATAGGTGAACCAAGTTGCTCACAGTGAACTTTTGGCAGATATGAGAACTGTTTCGGGTAGCGTAACGGGAGGAACAAAGGATACCCAAGAAATGATAGACCTGTGTGCAGCGCAGAAGATATACCCAAACATCGAAGTGATACCGATCGATTATGCCAACGAAGCTCTGGAGAGGCTCATTAAGAGAGATGTTAAGTATCGATTCGTGATCGACATTGAGAACTCCTTGAAGTGACACCATCAATTGTTGAAGTAGTTAACTTTCAGTTTTTACGTGTCTTAAATAATGTAATAGTGGAGTCCTAGTCAATAGGAAGTGGCTTGTTTTTAGGAGTTAGTTTCTGCATATGTTCTGGTTAGTGGGGTATGTTAGTGGGTCTTTGTTGTTGTTCTATAGCTATTTTCTTGCTAAGTGGTTTGGATGTTCTGCCTATTTAATAGGCTTATGTTCTGATGAATAAAGTAACAAAAGTTACAGCGACAATTCTCTTGTGTGTTTTCTTCTCTAAGTCTATTTGATTAAATTTCAACATCAATTTGGGTAGTTGGAAATTGTTGCTGGCAAAGCTGATCACACGGAGAGGAAAAGTGGGAGTTTCAGCTAGAGGAGAGCATCATCTGTGCCTTTTTAATTGCTCTGCTGGAGTACAACTAAACTATGCCTGATATACTTCGATACTCGTGAGTTTTACAGCAGAAACAAGTGAAATGGGTAATGAAATCCTGGTACTTTTCTATGTGATGATTGAGAAACTGTCCGAAAAATTGGCTTCTTGAGAGTTCTGCTTGAATGGCTTCGCCTCTCCTATAGGTTTTCTCCTCAAGCATCTCCTTGGCCACTTGGAAAATCACAGCCATGTGGCTCTTTTCGAGGATAATATTCGGGGGACTTGATTGACTAAAATTGGAAATGTTTAGAAGTCAATTGAATCAAATAAAATATTTAGACCCCAACTGTAAATAAAATATTTAGAATCCAATCAGTCAAAGGGCAAACGATCAATGACGATCATTGCTCTTATTTTATCATTTATTTGCTCAGTCCTTGTGAATGAGCAAGTATGTCGTAGATTCCATGGCCTCAAGAATGCGGAGTTTGACATGAAATGATCTTGTATTGGCCCGACAATAGATTGCTTTTTTCCTTCCTCCTAGTCAGATCCTAAGGTTTTCCTATCCCAAGTCATGTGCATTCTAAAGAGAACGCAGCACCATCTCTCATGAGATAACACGACATAAGATAAAGCGGCATACCTATCCACTAGCTTACCCAAGCCTGTCCATTGGCATTTTGGATTAAGTTGGCCTCAATGACGATTTTTTGTATGAAAATATCGGATTAATCAGGCTTATCTGACGACAATATACTTGCCAATAGAGCAAGCTTGATATCCTTAAATAACAGGATGACTTTACTGGCTCCTCACGAATGTTTCATTGCCGGAAATGTTCATGCACATTGTCAGAGCAAATGCCTACCAATTATTACATGAACATTTTTGATAACTATGTAAGACACTCATCTCTCTTCCGGCATTGTCATGGCAGGAAGATTGTTGATTCATTAGAGGACATCCCTTTGTTTCCCCTAGCCATTGAAATCCCGAAAACAGAGATATGTCAAGCTCATTGTTGCTAAAAAGATTAATGAGGTGAAAAAAAAAAAAAAAAAAGATAAGTGTACTAGAAATCCTAAAACTTATCATAAATTACAGTTAAGTTCTAAAATTTTCAAAAATTGTAATTAAGTCATAAAACTTGTTAGGAAAGCGTAATTGAGCTCTAAAACTTTCAAAAATTGCAATTAATGGAATGACTTAAATTGGACCAATTTTGATAACTCTTTATAATTGATTGTACTTTTTGAAAATTTTAAGACTCAATTGCATTTCGTGACCAATTTTAGAATTAAATTGCATTTTTTGAAAATTTTGGGACTCAATGCACTTTAGTGACAAGTTTTTAAAACTTTCAATACACTTACTCAAAAGAGCTTTGCTAGCATAACTTTGGGTTATTATGAGAATAAATAAGTTGTTGTGAGCAACAAATTTTTAAAGGAGTGGGCCCTATAATAATGTATACTTATTTATTATTTGGTTTTTTGTGGTCAAGAACACAGTAAATTAAAGATTGTCGTTGGACCCTACAATAATTTATATTTATTTGTTATTTGGTTTTTTGAGGTCAAGAACACAATAGATTAAAGACGGTTGCTCTATAATAAGGAAAATTGTTCAAATTGACACGGACTTAAATATTTGCACTGTCCACTCAAAACAAGAAGCATTGCAAGCATAATAGACATAAAACAAGCATAGACACTCCCAAGTATCTAAAGTCAAAGCTCTTAGACTATTCTGCATATCATACACATCGAGTGACAATGGCGTGTGAGCGGACAAGTCTAACAAATGAATATTCTTGAAATATGTTAAGCAAATATAAACCGTTAGAGGACTATGATTAGCTAATACATCATGTTGAATGTGTAATCGACAATGTACGACCATTCGCGGGTTCCCAAGTATCTAAAGTCAAATTTCTTGGACTATTTTACATATCATACACATCAAGTGACAATGACATGTGAGCCAATAAATCTAACATATGAATTTTTCATGAAAAATTAATAAAATTAAATTTAAAACTAAATTAATTAAAGGGTTAATACCCTAAAAAACCCCAAACCGGTACACTTGTGACAAATTTACCCAAAACTATTTTTTTGATCACCAAAAACTCCAAACTGATATACATTTGACAAATTTACCATAAACTGGTACACTTGTGACAAATTTACCCTCTGTTAGTTTTCGTTAAATTTTACTATCAAATTATTAAGTTAAATGACATGTGACAGTTGACTAGTATATCAATTTGAGATTTTACGCTCCGTTTGTCATAGTTTACAATTTTAGTGATGTTTTGTGGTATTAATGCAATTTAGTGGAAGGTATATTTGCACAAATTTACCATTTTTGGGTTTTTTGCAGTCGAATAAATTAGTTTGGGGTAAATTTATCATAAATATATAAGTTTAGGGTTTTTTTATAGTCCATTGGGGTAAATTTGTCACATGTGTACTAGTTTGGAGTTTTTTAGGATATTATTCCTTAATTAAAAGAGAGAAAGAGATGGAAATTGCTCAATTCTCGCCTTCTGTCTCCTCTTCCTCCCTTTTTTTAGATTGTTTCCAAGAGTTAGATGGTAAGTGTTATATCAAATGGGAAATAAAATGTACGTGCTTTCACGGATTCTTGTATTTGACAGTCACGGGAATATCGTGTCCCTTAGAGACATGATTGAGGGGAATAGAGAAATTACATGATCTGTAATGCATATGCAATATGCTTCCAGTGTCCTCTGTTAGAGCAAGCCTCTTTTCTCAATTTTGATCGAGTATGGCCTCCTGTATGCTGCAGTGGCTTTACTTTCGTCGGTATAGCAAGAAGTTTTCGTCTTAAGCAATTTGTGGTTAGAAAAAGAATCACGGAAACCACATGATGCTGAATTGTGCTCTAAGCAAGTAAAATGTGATTTGAATCCTGTTATACAAAAAAGATGAGATGTTGATTCTATTGGGAAATCCCTTCCTCCTTTGGTGTGATTTGGAAACTTAATTGTGGTGCTTCATTGACAGGTACTGCTTCAGGATTCTAGAAAGCTACCTGTTGGCTTTAGCAGCACCATTGCCTTGTGCTGGAATCACAATATACACTCAAATGGTGCGTCACAAGATGAACCAACCGGGTAAGTCTCTCGGCGTAATTGGACTCGGTGGGCTCGGTCACATGGCAATAAAGCTTGGGAAGGCTTGGACTGAAAGTCGCTATGTTCAGTACAAGCATTTCTAAAAAGGAGGAAACACTGAGCTTGCTTGGTGCTGACCATTTCGTTATCTCAGCTGACCAAGAACATATGAAGGCAAACGAGAAGATTTGGAATTATCAATACTTTAGATCCATGGAGGTCAAGTGCTGCCGTGATCTGATGATTCCAATACATGCAGGCCATGGCTAAGCCCCTGGACTTTATAATCGACATGGCATCTGCTAATCACCTATTTGATCCTTACATGTCTCTTTTGAAGACGGGTGGCGTTCTAGCGTTGGTTGGGTTCCAAAGCGAAATTACCTTCAGTGTGGCAAGCCTTAACCTCGGTATGTTTTTGTTCTCAAAGCTCATTACTGAATGAAATATTGATACCTGATAGGCGAACCAACTAAGTTGCTCACAATGAACTTTTTGCAGGTATGAAAACAGTTTTGGGTAGCGCTACAACAGGAATGAAGTATATCCAAGAAATGATAGACCTTTGTGCGGCATAGCACATATACCCAGAAATCGAAGTGATACCGATTGATTATGCCAATGAAGCCCTTGAGGGGCTCATCAAGGGAGATGTTAAGTACCGATTTGTGATCAACATTGAGAACTTGAAATGACATCATCAATGTCGGAAGTTGGAACTGGCAAAGCTAATCGTAAGAAGAGGAAAAGAGGGAATTTCAGAGAGAGGACATCTGTACCTAATGTACTACAAATAAATGGTGCCTAATATACTCTAATAATTGTGAGTTTATAGAGGAAATAAGTGAATGCGTAAAGATATCCTAGTGCTTTTCTGTGTGATAATTCAGAAACTGTCTAAAAGATTGGCTTCTTGAGCCCGCTGATTTCTGTTTGTATAGCTTCAAACGAAGTGCCAGATCCATGAAAGTTCAATCTTCTCTTAGATCAATTGTAGTTACTGAAATAGTAAAACTTGCACTTAAGTCCCATTTCACCTCCTGCCCGGTTTTCTTCTCGAGCATCTTCTTATCAACTTGGAAAATCATAGCCATGTGACTATTTCCGAGGATCAAGGTTGAGGGACTCAATTGACTGAAATTAAAAATGCTGAGGATTCAATTAAGCAAAGTAAAATTTTAAGAACTCAATTGGCCAAAGCGCTAGAACATCAATGACTCTCTTTGCACTTATTTTGTCATATATTCGCTCAATGCACAACATTTCTCTTTTCTGCGTCAAGCTTTATTTGGTTTGAATTCAATCTAATTGCTCTTGACACCTCAACTGAAATGCCCATCATTTGTTTGCTTGTCTAGCTATCTTATAGTGCATGAATCTTACAGTTTCGAATGCTTGACTAAAAGCAAGTGATAATCAGCTTGTCCCTCTACATGTGTTCCTATCTATTTCCACGGCATGCTGCGGAGGTGGTCAAGATCGCCGGAAAAACTGTCCCAGTTTTGCCCGATTGAGTAGGCTTTTACAACTTTGTCAATGGCAATCTATCTTGATATTCTGCGTTGCATTTCTATATTTGTTTGAAGGCAAGAGAGAAGGAATCGAAAAAACTCAAGGCTGCCGAATAAGCAGATCTTGCTAAACTTAAGGTAAACTACTAAAAGAATTTTTACTATATCATTTGTCAGTGATAAATAATTATATGCTTCCGGTAATATTGTTGCGATCTTCTGCAAATCCTTGCATAGTTTGCTATAATTTTTTTTCTCCTCAAAATATCTATCTTTGAACTAAATCTTGGCTCGTCCAAAAAAAAAAAAAAAAAAAGAACTAAATCTTGGTTTTAACCCAAAAAAAAAAAAAAAATCTTAGTTAATGAAACAGTGTAAAAGGACAGGAAATTCCATGGTGCGTTTAAATTAAAGAGTTCATGTAAAGGGGGTAGCCCCTTTTCCTTTTATTTTAGGGATAAGTATACTGAAAATCTTAAAATTTTCAGATAGCGTAATCAAGTTTTAAAACTTATTACAAAGATGCAACTGAGTCCTACAATTTTCAGAAATTACAATCAAGTCATAAAACTTATCAAATAGTTGTAATCAAGTCATTTCATTAACTTCATCCAATATGAAAAAAATGCCAACACATTTTAGAACTTGATTTCACAAAGTTGACAAATTTTAGGATATCAAATAAATCAGGCATATTTAATAGGAGAAAAATATTCAAAATATCCTAAATCTACTACATCCAACAAGGTAGGCCACGTTGCATGATTGGCAATTGACATGGATGATCTTAAATGAAACAACGTCATTTTGCAATTTTTTGTTATTATTTTCATATTTTTTCCCTTTTTCCTTTCCTCTTTTTTTTTTTTTTTTTCTTTCTTTTCCTATCATCTCCTTCTCTGCTGTTCATTTTCTTTCCTGAGCAAGACATTGAGGCTTTGGTGATGGCAGGCATTGACCCCATGCGAGGGTAGATCTAGGCAAGGGCTTGCAAGTCCCCAACCTTGCCTATGGCCAGTGAGAGCCTATAGGGCCCTTGCCCAAATCTAGGAGAAGGCTTGCAAGTCTCGCTCAATACCCTCACTTGTAGCCTATGATGGTCGCCGGTCATTGCTGAGGCATCGGCTACCGGTAGAGGGAAGAAAATGAACACTAGAGAACGAAAGAATAGGAAAAGAATTACTAAAAAGGAAAAAAAAAAAAAGAATATTAAAAAATTGTGAAACGACGCCACATCATTTAAGATAATCTATATCAGCTATCGGTTGTATCACTTAAAACGGCTAGTGTTTACTAAATTGCTCTGTCACTGATTTTCGACCTAAATTTAACTAAGTGGATTACAAAAAATTGTCAAAAGTTTTAGACAACATTGATCAAATTAAAAAGTTCAGAATTAAATTAGTGATCGGACAATAAATTTAGGATTTTTTGTACAATTTATTCATTCCACTCACTAAAAGAACAAGCTCGTAATCATTTTGCTGCTTTAAGAAATAGAGTGTCTCTCAGCTCCTCGTGAATGCTTCCTGGCCGGAAATGTTCATGCACATTTTCCGTTTTTTATTCAGAATGTTCATGCACGTCAGCAGAGTAAATTTCTACCAACTATTGCGTGATCATTTTTTTGTAACTACGTAAGACACTCATCTCTCTTCCAGGTTTGTTATAGCAAAATACTGTTGATTCATTAGAGGACGTCCTTTTTGTTTCCCTTAGCAACTGAAATCCTGAAAACTGAGATATGCCGATCTCATTGTTGCTAAAAAAATTTAATGTCCCAAGTATATAGGAGTCAAAGCTCTTGAAGAGATAGTATTTTGTGTATCAAATACATCATATTACAGTGGCACGTGAGAAAGCATGTTTGAAGAAAATGAATGTTCTTTAAACAGATTAATCGAATAATAGGACCATGAAGGATCAGGTACAAATTATTGGCGGTGTAACCGACATAGATGACCATTTGCGGGTCCTGTGGTGCAACGGCACATTGCCTATTGACATCTTTTATGTGTCAATAGGTTGATAATGCAATTAGGTTGTGGGAGGATGGATGGAAAAATTCCAGGAGCCGCTCTCCAGAAGATGTCATTGCATGCGTTCTTTGGTTAAGGAAGGGTCATGGGTTACGTTTGGCGAATCACTAATGCTTTTCCACAATAGTAAGCTCAAAGATTAATCATGAACATCCATCACTATGGCATCTATGACGGTTTCTAGGACTTCTCCCCCCCTACAAATTCAGCCGCAGGTATTATCATCGCCATTGTTCTTTATTCAATTCATCTGCTCCTTAGCTTTTTAGTGACTATCTGAAGTGTTCATCTGAATAAGTCTCAATATAGTGTTCTCAGGTCTTGACCTCTCTACTGTACTGCTGAACAGTTTTTTATGCTTGTCATTATGTTAAATTTCCACATTAACCAAACCATTTGTTTTTTTCTTTTTTAACTTTTGTTGTGTACGCACTAATTTTTGGGTTGAGAATTGTTTGTGTGCATGATATGCCATGTCTGAGGCACTCAGAATTTCATGGGCAGACATGAGGATCCAGTACCAGCTGCCATTGTGAGCATTTTAGGTTGTATGCTCTATTTAAACAAATGCTAATAGTCGTGGAATTAATTGGCATATTTAACGGCAATACACTCGCCAAAAGAACAAGCTCGATATCCTTTTGCCAGTTTAAGTGACAGAATGTCTTCACTGTGAAATGTTTCATGGCCGGAAATATTCATGCACGTCAGGAAGACGAATTCCTACAGATTATCGCATGAACATTTTTTTTATAACTATGGAAGACACTCATCTCTCTTCCAGCTTTGTCATGGCAGAAGATTGTTGATTCATTAGAGGACGTCCTTTTGTCTCCTATAGCCATTGAAATTCCGAAATCAGAGATATGTCAAGCTCATTGTTGCTTAAAATCATTAGTGAGGTTGAAAAAAAATATGTATATTGAAAATACTAAAACTTGTCAGAAAATTGTAGTTAAGTACTGAAAATTTAAAAAATGCAATGGAAGGATTTAGATTAGACCAACGTGACAAGTTCTAGAACTTGATTTCAAAGTTTCATGGCTTAATTGTATTTTTATGATAAGTTTTAAATTTTCCAATGCACTTATCCAGATAAAAAATTAGTCAAATTGGCACGAACTTAAATATTTCTACAGTCCACTCAAAACAAGATGCATCACAAGCATAACATACATAAAACAAGCATAGAAGCTCCCAAGTATATGGAGTCAAAGCTCTTTGAGTATTCTCAATATAGGATATATCACGTGACAGTGACAGTGATATGTAAGCCAACAAGTCTAACAAATGAATATTCTTGAAATAAATTAATCAAATATAAATTGTCAGAGGATAGTAATTGGGCAGTATATCATGTTGGATATGTTAAATTATGTCTCAAGTTTGAGTATTTGTAAAACGCGATTTGCTTGGATAAAATTTTTATTATTTGATCATAAAGATATTTTTCTGATGAATATAATATTCAAGATTATGCATAAGAAAAGAAATTCGAAATTGCGCTGTGTGGTGCCTTGCCCGGGGTGCGTGGGTGGTGGTTTTTCGCGCGCTCCCCAGGGGTTCTCTCCGCCCAATGCCGGAGTGCGGGGTTCTGGTCACTAAAAAAAAAAAAAAAGAAATTGAAATTCTTTTTGGGTCTTGGATATTTTCGATCAACAAAAAAGCTTCGTTGGACTCCATGAAAGTTTATAAAAGAGAAAATAAAATAGAATTAAAAAAAAAAAAGAGCAAAGATTCTTTTTTATCTACGGGAGCCGAACAAGGCTGTCTACGTGGGGCCAAAGTCAAAGTCTTAACTTTGGGCAGACAATATATATAAAATAAAGGAAAGAGGAAGAAAAAGGTAGGGTCTCTTCACCTTACCTGCAGCGTCCCACTTCCCATTGAAGAAAGAAGCACATGGTGGGGCTCAAAGTCAAAGTTGTTAGACTCTAGGCTCACATATAAAATAGAACATGTCTTTTTTTTTTTTTAAAGAAAGAGTCGCTGAAGCCCTACGAAGAAGAAAGAGCCACACAAAAGGAGCGTCTAGAACAGCGCCGCACGATCAAGCAAAGAAGTTAGAAAGAGTCGCTGAAGCCCTACGAAGAAGAAAGCGCCACACAAAAGGAGCGTCTAGAACAGCGCCACACGAACGATCAAGCAAAGAAGAACGCGAATCCGTACGTACGCGAACCAAAAGACAAATGCCGGAATTCTTGTTTTTGGCATACGTAGAATGTTTTGTTTAAAGCTTGAATGCGGGATAATTTTCAAGTGAATTATTTATTTATAAACTCTTTGAGTATGAGCTTAAATCTTGGTGTGGGAAGCAATCGAACGTGTGGGCGATTGTAATTTCTGATTTTCCGATTATAATTGATTATTTCTTCCGCCGCCTCCCCTGTGGACGTATGTATCGATACTTTGACCGAATCACGTAAATTTATAGTGTTCTTATTATTTCTCGTTTATTTATCTGGAATTTGCGCGTTGACGTAAATTGCAAGATCCTATTATTTCCGCATATTATATTCTAACAAGATGTGTAACCAACATCGTATGACCATTCATAGGTCCTAGTGGTAGATTGCTCATTGACTTCTTTCTGAGCTTATAACTCGGATAATTTGATTAGGCTGGGGATAAAAAAAAAAAAAATTGCTAGTAACCACTATCTAGAAGATGTCGCTGCTTACGTTCTCTCGGCTAAGGAATGGTCATGGCATAAGTCTAGCGTGAACATTAGTGACTCTCATTGCACTTACTTTGTCATTTATTCGCTCAAAGGATGACTTTTCATTTTATGCATCAAGCTTTTTTTGGTTTGAATTTAATTTAATTGCTCTTGCCACCTTCGGTGCAAGGCTTATCATTTTTTGCCCGCTTGTCTAGCTATCTTATGGCACATGAATCTTACAGTTTCAAATGAATGACTAAAAGCAGGTAACAATCAGCTTGTCCCTCTGCATGCATTCCTATCCATTTGCACAGCAGCTGCCGAGGTGGTCAAGATCGCTGGAAAAAACAGTCCCCAGTTTTGCCAGATTGAGTAGGCTTTTACAGCTTTGTCAATGACAATCTGTCTTGATATTCCGCGTTGCATTTCAATATCTTTTTGAAGGCAAGAGAAAAGGAATTGAAGATACTCAAGGCTGTCGTTTAAGCAGATCTTGCTAAACTAAGGTAAACAATTAAAAGAATTTTTGCTATATCGTTCATGTCAATGAAGGATAATTATTTGCTTCCGGTGATATTATAGTGATCTACAAATCCTTGCACAGTTATGCTGAAATATTTTTTTCTTCAAAATACTATATGTTGGAAATTATAATTCATTTTCTCTAAAACTGTCTAGAAATTAATAAACGTTGGTAGCAGCATCCATATTGAAGATTGTTTAGAATTGTTGAGAATGGTGGTTGCTAGCTGAACCTAAAAGATTCACATGGGAATGCAAGTAAGAAAAAGCCAAGTTGAAGAAGAAATCTTAGAACAAGCTAAAGAAGTCTACGTGCATGGGAAATAGCAAGCGGTGGAAAGCATGAAGCAAAGTTTCTTCATCAAACTCCAGCTATCAAGAACTTATTGAAGAAGATAAAATAATTTAATGGAGGTGTTGATAGTCACTCTTCATATGGTCATGGCATTCACCCCACACAAGGTGGAGGCTTCACCTCACACACACCATATGAATGAATTATAAGCCTATATAGGCAATTACAACCGACATGACATTTTTCACCTTTTCACTGCCGTAGTACAGCTACAAGATAACTCATTTTCTTCTTCTCCAAGTACACTTTCTGTCCACATACTAGTTTCTTCTTCAGCCACTATTGTCGACTTTCATTCAAATTTCTCTCCTTTGCTGCCTCAGCCTCATTCTCTTTTACACATTCCCATTATTATTTTGTCCAACTATTTCTTGCTCACATTGTTTCTTAGTTCTTTTGCTCTCTTGATAGTTCACACACAAAACACACATCAAACACACATTGCCACAAATACCAAGAACCGTACTCCAGAAGACGTCACTGCATACTTCATTGGCTAGGGAAGGGTAATGGCTTACGTTTGGCACTAATTCTTTTCCACAAGATAAAACGAAAAAAAAATCAAGAACAGGCGACGCTGTGGCATCTATAAAGAGGTGACGGTTTTTGAGCGCTCAACCTCGTTCTCTGCTAGTCTCGCTCTTTGCTCAAAAGTCAGACCGCAAAATCTTGTCCGCACGGAAACGGAATTGCCAAGTCTTCGCGACATTTGGCCTTTTGACCATTTGAACTTCTGTTTTTCGGTTTGAAATTCTCTTCTTCATTTCTCTTTCACGAAAATAATTCTTCTGCTTCTTCCATAATTCAGCTTATTGAGAGATTAACACAGCAATTATTTTATGGGTCGATTTCAGTTGAGGTCGTTGAGGAACGATGAGTTCAGAGGGTGCGAAGGAAGATTGTCTTGGTTGGGCTGCCAGAGATCCTTCTGGACTTCTCTCCCCCTACAAATTCAGCCGCAGGTATTACTGTTACTACTGTTCTTTATTTAATTCATCTGCACCTTATACTTTCAATTTCTATTGAAGTATTTGTCTGAATAAGTCTCAATAAAGTGTTCTCAGGTCTTATCCTCTCACCTGTAATGCAAAACAGTTTTTGATGCTTGTCATATATTTAAATTTCCACATTGACCAAACCATTTCGTTTTTCTTTTATAAATTGTGTTGTGTATGCACTAATTTCTGGGTAGAGAATTGTTCGTACGCATGATATGTCATCTCCCAGAATGAGTTGCTTAGAACTTCATGGCAGACATTAGGATTCAGGTGCTGCCTTTGTGAGCATTTGAGGTTGTATGTACTATTCAGACAAATGCCTATAGTCATGGATCTGGTTCCTTTTCATTTCTCTTTTCTTAAATTTTGTTTTGGGTTGAATGTATGATTATTGTAAGCCACGCTTAGTTTATTGATCTGGAAAATGAGAACAAAAGGTAACTGAGTCTGATTAGTTGCTTGATTAGATGCTCACCTGTTTGGGAATTCTCTCTTTAGGACCGTGGGAAGCGATGATGTCTCGATTAGGATCACGCACTGTGGAGTGTGCTATGCAGATGTGGGTTGGACTAGGAATATGTCAGGACGCTCCAAGTATCCTCTGGTGCCAGGGTAGGATGCAGCGTAATTCGAATGTTAATCTTTTTTCTTAGCACCATCCACCATCCTAATAATTCTCTGAACAAAATTTGCGAATGATTTTTTTGATTGATTCAGGCACGAGATAGTTGGAATTGTGAAACAGGTTGGCTCCAGTGTCCAACGCTTCAAAGTTGGCGATCATGTGGGTGTGGGAACTTATGTCAATTCATGCAGAGAGTGTGAGTATTGCAATGACGGGCTAGAAGTCCACTGTGAAAAGATGGTTTTGACTTTTGACGGAATTGATACGGACGGTACAGTCACAAAGGGAGGATATTCTAGTCACATTGTCGTCCATGAAAGGTAATTGCTTATTGACACAATATTATTAGGCAGCATTTTGCACTGTGAAAGAATTTCAAATCATGGTGGCCAAAAAAAGATTTCATGTCATGTCTTCTTCTCTGCTAATTTTCTTCGTATTCTGATTGTGACCAGAAGTGGCATAATGCATCATGTGGAAAGGGATAAAGATACTTTCTATAACGGCTCTGGAGGGTCTTTAAGTCCTCTGTATCCAATTACCATTCAAACCATTCAATGGAGAATTGGCTTTATTAAATGCAAAAAGAAATTCTTTCTTTTCAATAACCATCGTCAAAAATGGAATAAGCTGTCCTTAGATTGTTAAAGTTAGATCATAAGTATCAGATCAAATGGGTAGCTAAATGTATGTGCTTTCACTAATTCTTGTATCTGATAGAGCCACAGGAATCTTGACTCCCTTGGAGAAATTGATTGAAGGAAATACAGAAATTACGTGTTCAGTCAAGCATATGTGATATGCCACCAGTTTCCTTTCTTAGAGCAAGTGACTTTTCTTAATTTTAATCGAGTGTGGCCTCCGGTATGCTGCAATTGCTTTATTTTCGTTGCTACAGCAAGAAATGTTTGTCTTGAGCAATTTGTGGTCAGAACAAGGATCACGGAAACAACATGACGCTGAATTGTGGTCTAAGCAAGTAAAATTCCTTAGCATGCGGAAGATAGGATTTCTGGCTCTGTGATTTGATTCCTTTTAGACAACAAAGACAGGATGCTGATTCTATTGGGAAATCACTTCCTGTCTTGGTGTTATTTGGAAACTTAATTGTGGTGCTTCATTGACAGGTATTGCTTCAGGATTCCAGAAAACTACCCGATGGATCTAGCAGCGCCATTGCTCTGTGCTGGAATCACGGTGTACACTCCAATGATACGTCACAAGATGAACCAACCTGGTAAGTCTCTAGGTGTAATTGGACTTGGCGGGCTCGGTCATATGGCAGTTAAGTTTGGGAAGGCTTTTGGACTGAAAGTCACAGTGTTCAGTACAAGCATTTCTAAAAAGGAGGAAGCACTGAGCCTGCTTGGGGCCGACCATTTTGTTATCTCATCTGACGTAGAGAAGATGAAGGTAAAAAAAGGAAAAACTAGAATTATCCACATTGAGATCCATGGTGGTCAAATTCTGTTGTGATCTGATAAATCCAATGCACACAGGCCATTG